>OX243818.1:11108373-11120873 GCA_945859605.1 Lumbricus rubellus
CTCCCCTCCCCCTCCCCCTCCCCCTCCCCCTCCCCCCTCCCCCTCCCCCTCCCCCTCCCCCTCCCCCTCCCCCCTCCCCCTCCCCTCCCCCTCCCCCCTCCCCCTCCCCCTCCCCCCCCCCTCCCCCTCCCCCTCCCCCTCCCCCTCCCCCTCCCCCTCCCCCTCCCCCTCCCCCCTCCCCCTCCCCCTCCCCCTCCCCCCCCTCCCCCTCCCCCCTCCCCCTCCCCCTCCCCCTCCCCCTCCCCCCCCCCCTCCCCCTCCCCCTCCCCCTCCCCCTCCCCCTCCCCCTCCCCCTCCCCCTCCCCCTCCCCCTCCCCCTCCCCCCTCCCCCTCCCCCTCCCCCTCCCCCTCCCCTCCCCTCCCCCTCCCCCTCCCCTCCCCCTCCCCCTCCCCCTCCCCCTCCCCCTCCCCCTCCCCCTCCCCCTCCCCCTCCCCCTCCCCCTCCCCCTCCCCCTCCCCCTCCCCCTCCCCCTCCCCCTCCCCCTCCCCCTTCTCCTCCCCCTCCCCCTCCCCCCCCCCCCTCCCCTCCCCCTCCCTTTGCGATGGCGACGCGGATCACGCCATAAAACGCTTGAGCAAGAAGGCCGTAATGAAATGCGAAGGCCGTAATGAAATGCGCTAAAGAAATTTACGGAACAAACATGCCCGAATTGGTATGCAAGGCTTATTGACGGGCGTAAGCTATGTGTTGAAAACGGTGGAATTTTCAAAAAAAAAATTTTTTGAAAAGATTGCGCTTTTTGCGAAAAATCATTCTGAAAACCCGGCCGTGTTGGAACTAAAGGTTTTGGTGAAGTTCTGAAAGGAATCGGCGCAGAAAGTTCGGAGAACACTTGCAAGGAGCATGGGCGCCCGCACATAGGGGCAAGGGGGGGGGGGCACTTGCCCCCCCCCCTGGAAAAGTGACATTTATTTTTCTAACTACTACTTTTGAGTTTTTAACAAATTTCTTCGCCTTACAACACTAATGATACGAATGATACACACAGTGAAAGTCATAAATTTACGTTTTGAAATCTCTATAGAAATAAATATAGGCTATATAGTGCCCTACATGGACCTACTTTTTAACATCTACTTTTGGATTTTTAACAAATTTTTCGCACTTAGGAAACTTTTCATATTAAAAATAATACACAAAATGAAACTGAGAAATTGGCATTAAGAAACATCTTTGAAAAAATACCCGTGTTTTTAATTTCCAGCGCTGTATTTTTCATGCTCTTGTCACTGAACAATTTAACCGTGACCATCGTAAAATTTTTGCCCCTCCTGCAAAATTTTCTGCGGGCGCCCATGGCAAGGAGCCAAACGCGGTTACATTTTTATATATATAGCTGTTAAGTTTCTTAAAATCAGACCACAAACAGCGGTGAAGTACATGATACTCAATCTAATCACAGTTGTGCAGCACTTGATGCATATCCATATTCCAATCACAAACAGCGGTGCAGTACTTGATATTCTATCCAGTTTGATGATACCTGAAACTCCGACTGCATTGGGGACAGGCACAGGGCTTATAGTGTGACATGACGGTCATGGACGGCGTCCTGGCACTTATTTTCAAATCTCTATGCCGTCCTGCCACTTATTTGGCCAGCACACCTGAAAATGTAAGGGGTGTCCTGCAGGCACTTCTTTTGGAAAGGTAAGGGGCGTCCAGGCACTTAATTGTTACACTTTTAGCACTGGACAGGCACGCTATACTTGTATAGCCAAACACTGTTTAAAAGGATCAAATAAATAAAAATAATTATATAAATTATAATTATACATTTTAACTCGACTATGCCGTGCTTTTGAACTTCTTTTTAGAAGTCTCAGCACAACGACACATCGAGGTTGATGGATGGCGTTGCCAATGGCAACCCAGCTGCCAATGGCAACCTAGTTACCAATGGCAACCTAGTTACCAATGGCAACGCAGCGGCCAATGGCAACGCAGCTGCCAATGGCAACGCAGCTGCCAATGGCAACTCAGCCGCCAGGCGTCGGCGTAGTACGTCCGTCAAGGGAGAAGCAAGGCGGCTCGTCTTCAAGAACGGTGCTTGCAATGTGTCCACTCGAAATGTCCTTCAGCGCAAGAAGCGCTACCTAGCGGACATCTTCACGACACTGATCGACATGAAATGGCGATACAACCTCGTCATGTTCGTCGTCGCCTTCATAGGAAGCTGGTGCATCTTCGCCGTGTGCTGGTGGTCGATAGCCATAGTCCACGGGGATCACCTCTACCCGAACAGCACCACCTGGGAACCGTGCGTTACGGGTGTCTTCGACTTTCTCACCGCCTTCCTCTTCTCCGTCGAAACCCAGCACACGATCGGATACGGAACCCGTGTGATCGAGCCACACTGTCCGCACGGAGTCCTCCTCCTCATGGTCCAGGCGTGCTGCGGGATCTTCATCCAGTCGTTGATGACGGGACTGATCTTCGCGAAGTTGTCCAGACCGAAGCACCGCGCGGACACGATGATGTTCAGCCGCCATGCAGTCATCTGCGTTAGGGACGGTGAGTACTGTCTCCTGTTCCGCGTCGGGGACATGCGGAGCAGGCATCTCGTCGACACCTCGATCCGGGCTCTGATCGTCACGGACCGCCGGACGGACGAGGGGGAAACGATCCCGCTCTGCCAGTCGAGTTTCAAGCTGGAAACGGAAAACCATTTCGTGGATAGTTACGTCTTTCTTGTGTGGCCGATGACGTTCGTCCACCGCATCGTTCCCGGGAGTCCGCTGTACTCGCTGAGCGCCGAGAAGCTGCGCTTCGCCGACTTCGAGATCATCGTCATTCTCGAGGGGGTCGTCGAGAGTACCGGGTACTACATCCAGATTCGCTCGTCCTATCTGCCCTCGGAGGTGCTCTGGGGCCACCGATTGGCGCCGTTGGTCACCTACGAGAAGTGCAACGGTCGCTACGAGATCGACTTCAAACAGTTTCACAACGTCATTCCGGTGGCTTCAATGCCCGAATGCAGCGCCAAGGACCATGACGATAGGTCAACGGAGCGGAACGACTCTCCCATGGACGATTATCCGGTCAGTTTTACCGCCAACGGGCGCTGTCGGCCAACTCGACAGACGTCATTGAGCCGTCTGATGTGGAAGAGATGGAGGTCTAAGGTGACTTCCGGTGGAGAGATGGTCGATGGGAAGACGTCTCCAGATGGAACGACTCCCGCGAGAAAGTTCGGACGACAGAATAGTGTTCAAGTTTCCACGAAAGCGAGACATCCTGTTACGTTACGCAAGTGTATATCACATCAGTAAATGTAAATGTCCTGTTACGTTCAGGGCTTTTTTAACGTGCAGTTGTACACAAAATGTGCAGTTCTAAATGGATTTGTGCAGTTGGAGAAGCACTTCTGTACAGTTAAAACTAGCAAAAATTATCATTTTCACCCGATTGGAAGTAATTTACCATGGAGGATGGGGAAAAAAGGAGTTGTGCAGTTCTAAAAATTCCTTAAAAACAGCCCTGGTTACATTACGCAAGTGTCTGTCGCATCAGTAAATGTAAAGGACTTTGTCGGATTTGTTTGTGCAGTCGAGGATATGATGTGATCGGCCCAGTTGTCTGGAATGGGCTCGCACAGGAGTTACGTCTATACTTCCTGGGGTTATTACTGAAACATTTTTTAAATATTAAACTCAAAACTGTCCTTTTTTGCCGTGCTAAAGTCTGGACTCAGGGGCGCTTCTGAGTAGTCCCCTTGAAGATGCGCTATATAAATTCTTGAATGAATGATTTCTTGAATGAATGATTAGAACCGGAGTCTAAAAAAGTTTGTGTATTTTCATGACACAAAAGTGGGAAGTTGACGATGTCTAGTGTACACTGTACAAATATTGACCTACCTTGAGTGTGCAAGGTTGTAGATAAACTCCCGTCAAGTATAGAGTCAACTACACAATATTTTATTCTCATACCTGCATGACTTGTACTTTGCGTTCAAGTGGCTAAATTGCTAAACAATAATAGGACAGTTTGAGGAAGAATGTCCACCTGACGTGTCCGAGTATGGCTATTTTAAGGACTGAGTATATATTTAAGGGTCCATTCAGAAAGCTCATAAAAGGTACTTCTGATCAAATAATACATGAGAAGGATCCAAGATCTTCGTGGAGGAATCTTGAAAAGGATGGGAGTAGGTCTATAATTGTCTATAACAATTGTCTTTGTCTGTTTGTTCAGTTGCCTTTGTTCTTTGCAGACAATCAAGTTACAGCACTTCAGGCTGCTCTTCAATCTGTGGTTAGCCTACATAAAAAAGATATCACTCGTTAACTGCGTATGAATTATGTCAACCGCACAGCATTAGCCATGTATAGAATATTAGAATTAGATGCATGGAATATTTGCCAAGTGAAGGACCCACACTGCATTGTGACGACGGGACTATTACATAGTTTCCAGATTTTGACAAAATTTTACAGACGTTGACCTAGAATTCTAGCAAGAAAGACGAACCAAGAGAATATGGTGGTGTTAGTTTTGTTACAATGTGAAGTTATGTAAAGTAATGCACAATTATGCACGATTATGCACAATTATGCAAAAGTTATGCAAAGTTATGTAAAGTTATGCACAATTATGCAAAGTTACGCAAAGTTATGCAAAGTTATGCAAAGTTATGCACAGCTACACAAAGTTAGTGATAGTGCAGATTGTCTTTAAGCAATCTTCCACATTCATTAATTGTTCTAATTAAGGTAACTTTGGGTTCTGGAATAACAGTACTTTATTAATTATTATTGCTATTATTGCAATTTTCAAATCAATTTTTATATTTATATGCATGCACTGATGATGTCATTCTTATCTGCAGATTTTCTAGCTTATGTATATAGGGCCTACTTGATTTTCAGGAGCGCCTGTTTTGGCTTTGGACAGAAAGGTTTGATTTATTGTGCGACGCTCAATGACATTAAAAATGTTTGTCAGGATATAATTTTTATCGTGAGTTATCGTCTTATAATATACCTATTATATATATATATATATATATATATATATATATATATATATATATATGACTCTATTCCAAAAATCGCTCAACAGAAACACTTTGCACTTGACTTGAGCACTTGAAATGTATGAAGGCGTAGGCTTATAATTATAGTGTTTATATATGGAGGCAAAGACCCAGAGTGTCTGCACCCGATTACTTGAATGATGAACGTGCCGCTTACACGGACAATAAAGACAGAAAGACAAGCAGACCAACAGAGAGGGGCAACGGGAGCTATAGGGCAGATTTTTACATGTTCAACGACACTGCCATGTCAAAGATGGTTAGTGTCGCCCTCCTCCTTTATCGAGGCCTGGGACTGCGCTGGCAGCGTGTAACCAGCGGCGGGGTACTGCCTATAATGTCTAGCTCAGTGGTTCTTAACCTTTTCAAGGGAGCCGAACCCCATGAGAAATCCATGATCACTCACCGAACCGCTAAAGTTTGAACATTAATTTTTTAACTATGTTAACAAAATGAAATAAAAAATTGTGCCAAAATGTGATGCAATATTAATACATTCAATACATAAACTATACTAACAGTTAACTAACTGTACCAACACTACCAATTGCATCTTAATGTGTCCTTTGTTATTAAATAAAATTCGAAAAAAAAATAGCAAATGATTTTTCACTCACTCACTGGCCCTTAATATGTGTATAATTCAGAGGACCTCTGCCGAACCCCTGGCACTGGCTCATCGAACCCCAGGGGTTCGGTCGAACACTGGTTAAGAAACACTGGTCTAGCTATATATACCAAAGATACTAGTCTTTAGACTGGATATACCATTTAATCCGTGTGTCAGGATGGCCGAGTGGTCTAAGGCGCCAGACTCAAGGTGAAGCGCCTTGCATGCACGGGTTCGAATCCCGCCGGGTTGAGTATTCTGGTCCACGTATGTGGGCGTGGGTTCAAATCCCACTTCTGACAATTGAATTTTTCTTCGTTCTCATTCTTTGACACGTTGGTTTCAAATAGCTTTGAGACATCGTTTTGCTTTTAATCGTTGAAGATAATACGCTACTTTGTGATAAATAAACATGTACAGAGAACATGGCTTTCCGATCTACGAAAGATTACTCAAGCCTAGCCTACATGCTGCATGACATAGGAAAGTCGATAGATAGGATATTTTAACTGTTAGCCTAAGCGACGCCTAGCGAAAACACGACTACTATTTCAACACGGGCTTGGCTATCGTAACCTCAAAAATTGCACTTGTCTAAAGAGCTTTCATCGTTATATTAGATTAAACTGCTAATTAGACCAAGGATTAGTAGCTCACTAGTTGAAAAATTTCGATTTAGGCCTACAATTATAGGCCTAATTATATGGAAGCATGACTTGATAGGACCAAATGGAGAAGAATTAGCCTAGGCCTAGCCTAGCCTACAAAAAGAAGCCAAAAACGGTATTTTTACAATGATCTGAGATTCGAGGAAAGGACTAGACCTAAATGGCACCAGGACAAGACAGTAAGAATGTGAACATATCTGTAGTTTTGTACACGAATTTGTACGTGTGTAAAAATAATGTAGCCTACATGTACTTGTAGGGAAATTATAGCCTACAAGCTTAATAGCCCCCTGGCGAATCGTTGAGCAATGGGTGGCGTCAGCTGGCGAGAGAAACGTTTAACGTGGCACAATGATGGCGGATGTAGGCGTTGTGGATGATTGTGCGGATAGTGCGTATAAATAATGATTCACTTCTCATACCCATACACTGTTTCTCTATGCAACTCGAAACGGAATCGATTACTTTATGAATGAATTTTCGAAAATCAGAGGTAAGCATTCGATCCGTCCAATTCGCTGGGTCTGTTACGTTGAATAGACTATTCGGTGAAGGCGTGGTGGTGGTGGTAGGTAGTATTATATGCAAAATGGCTGGTCAGTGTTTGGGCCCTTTGTGTAATTTCTTCAGAAATCCACGTACGTTGACCTTTCCGAGTCTTAACGTTACGCCATATCGAATGTATAGACGATTTGTTTTCGAAAATAACGCTTATTAAGTTGAAAGGCTGAAGCGATTGGAAATTTAGATGCGAAGAACGATCGGAATTTGGTTCTGGCCAGACAAAGAACTACATATCGGACTGTTGGCGCGCCTTGTTACACGGTTGATATCCGCTACAACGACCCAAATTAGTTATGTCTGAGGCGTTCGATGAATATATTTGGCCGTTCTGTGCATTGTCCGAGATAAATATTCAAAAGTAAAGGGAGAACATGTATTTGGAAGTGAGTTACCTGTTGGCGTACGTGTGGCAAAGATCATCTAATTTGCATTTGGTGTGATGTGTACATGTAAATATTGACATCAGGATCTCATTCACAATGGCTTGTTTCGATGCTCACAACAACCTAATCGTTCACTTCTAATCTAAATACCAGAAAATTGTGGGATTCAGAATTTCATTCTTGTTGATTGCATCTGTAAAACAGCATATGTTTGTTTACAGAAGTAGTGAGAGTTTAAAGTTGTAGCATACAGTAATGAAAACAAAGCATTTGGCGGACAGCAATGTGAATCATTAATACTCCTTATAATAATATTCCTTAATACACTTTGTGAATCATGTAGCAAGTAATTACAACTAAGAAATGAAATTATTTAAGTCTTTAGTATTCCAGTCTAAGTATTAATTATCCAGTTCTCTATAACCACTCTTTGATTGCTTTTCCATTTTGTTGATTAACTAGCTATTATTGTTAAGAAGTTTGCTCCTTGTTCTGTGATACAGAGATGAAAATGAAAGCTTTGTCTGGTCAGCTTAACAGCATACTTTTGATATTTATGTCTTGTAGATTTCAGATTCATAGTTAAGCCCATCATATAATTAGTAATTTCTTTCTAAAACAATATTGGAATGAAAAATTTATAAATGTATAAAATAAAATTTGCCTTTATTTGGAAAGCATAACCCTGATTAAACAATGAAATGAGATATACAGTGGTTGTATGTGAGATTGTGTGTGATGTTTGAACAAATGTTGTAACTTGTGTTTTGTTAAATAATATTCTTGTGAACCTCTGTGGTTTAGGAGTCTACTCGGCCTATAGCCCTATACTAGTGGTTGACCTTTAAGGTAGCAAAGTTTGTTTATTACCTTTGAGAGTTGATGAAGCAAAGAACCATGCCTTCAAGGCCTTGTTGTATTGAAATGATTTACAATGAAGCATACATGGCTACCTTAAACATTGTGGATGGCTAGAAAAAGGATTTTTTATGCTCTACTTGTAAAGACTTAGCGGTGACCTTGTCTTCGAAATCCCTGACATTTTCAATGGGTGACCTTAAAGCATGGTTACCAATGGTTGAACTGTGTAGTTGAGGGAAGGTACAAACTTGAAACAGACGTACTGAGAGAGAGTGAGAGAAGGCAATTTAGAGAGTGACCTGTTTAGCTTAAAGCAATGGAACAAGGTGGGGGAAAGAGAGACAGAGGCACATATGAGGAGAGATACAGAGACAGACAGACATACACATAGTGAGAGACAGACGATGTACACAGAGAGAGACAGAGAGGGAGCTTCTATGCTCAGGTAAGTGCCAGAGCTGCCCTTGGGAAGCGTATGACCTAGGCCTACACTTAGGAACTCTTACTGGCAGCTGTTCCGGCCATTAGCTTCACTGAGTCATGGACATCTTTCTTTTGAAGTCGGTCTCAGCGGGACTTAGCTATCCAAGAGGATTTTCAGCCACAGAAGTTCGGTGATAATCCTCTATGAAAGCCAAGTCCTCAGTTAGTCCTGCTAGTCCATCTCCGTCTGCAGTTCCGGAATTTGACTACCTAGGTTGGGGGGAGAGAGGCATGGCCTATTACTCAGTTGCAGTGACTTAAGTAATAGCACACACTAAACTTCTGTGGTTAGATAACAAAGATTAGAATGGAATGGCTGGGTTCAGATTGTTTACCATACTATCGGTTGGTGTCTGATGCACTAGACACCAGCTCTCTAGAAATTAAAACTTACACTTTTGTGTTGAAATGGACTCAGTTTGCATTCAGCTGTAACTTCAACTTGTTTATTGATCCCAAAAATATCAAACGGACAATTATGCAGTCATAATAGTACACAAAGTGATTAATTGCAGTTGACAATATTATTGTGATGCAGTAGCTTAGTGTACAATCATTGCTGTGAAATGCAGGGAGCAATAGTCTACCCGAAGGGAGTGATCCCGCTATTGGGGCCTATTTACTAAAGAATACTGATAGTACATCACTGAGCATTTACACTACACTGTTTCATTTGATATATTACATCATATACAGTGGTTCAATAATGGTACATTTTGCTTTGTATAAATTCACTTAATTGATAAATAGTTATAAATAATATTTTAAGATATCATGTTCTCAATGATATCAATGATTGTTGAAATGTGAATGATCTTGCAACTCTTGCAATCGAATATGATCTTGCAGAATCATTTAGCTACAGGGATAGGCTAAGTACTATTAAACGATTTTGCTGCAGATTACCATAAATTTGAAATTTTTCTTCTTAATAGTAAAATAATAAATATAGGCTTAGGGCCTATCTACAAGTTTATGTTATTGTAGAGTAGTTGCTTGTTTTGTTATGTCAGCAGGCCTGTGTGCACATGTACCTGTATGTTCCTTGGTTGTAAACAAACATAAGGAACAAAGACATGTAGGCATACAGACAGTGATGAAGAGACATAGTGACACAGAGACAAAGTGTCAAATATTGAGACACAAGCAGGTGTAACTGGGTGGTCTATATATATATATATATATATATATATATATATATATATATATATATATTAAATTTTAATCGGCCATCTAATCATTGCACCTTTGTTTGCAGAAATTGGTTTAAATTGGCCCTGATGTAAACAGGTCAACAGAGCACAACTTTGCTGCACAGGTGCTCATTGAGCCTTCATACCTGTTATACCAGGGATGTCAAAGAGCTGGCCCGCGGGCCATTTCTGGCCCGCCGACGATTTTTTTCTGGCCCGCGGAGCCTTTCCTAAAGATTACAAAATTTGAGAATAAAAGTTCAAATTTTGATATTTTACGGTCAGCGCCAAATACATGGAAGTTTTTTTCTTAATGACGTCACTTTTGCTCAGACGCACACTCGCACAGCTCTTTGTAGACTGTGTGTATCTGTCATAATCTGTGCCTTCTGTGGTTTCCGGTTGGTTGACAAAATTATGAAAGTTACGAAACAGTTATAATATTTAAAATGTTGTCAAAATTTAATAAGAAACGAAAGAGGACATTAAATCAAGACCTTTTCGCGATATTTGGATGGATATGTATTTCTTTGGTGAATACAACAGTTATCCAGTAGGCCCATGTTTAATTTGTGAGGAAAACGATAGCGTTGTGAAGGGATAGGCCTACAAGACTTAAACTTAAAGTGATAATTTTTTTATTGCAAGCTTACTGGTAGACTGTGAGCCATTTATTTTATGACAATAGATTTAATTACCTTAGGTTTAGACCAAAAGCTTTACGAGTTCTATGTCATGTCCACGACTGATAATGAAAATCAAAATTAAGATTTTATAAGCCTCCCTATTTGGCTGTTTTGTATGCTAAAAATTGCACCATTTGAGATTTACTTATACAAAAATTTTATGGGAATTGGCTGACCAAGCCTGGAGCTCCCTCTCAAATCACTATACCCAATTTTTCTCACGAGTTTCGACACCCTGGCCCGCCACTTGTTGGAAGATGTTCATTCTGGCCCGCCACTCAAAAAGGTTTGACACCCCTGTGTTATACTCTCCTCTTTTAAGTGCACTCTGATAACAGTCCTGAACTGTCCTCTTGGAGCAGTCCTGGACTGTCCTCTAATAACAGTCCCTGGCTGTTCTCTAATAACAGTCCTGAATTGCCCTCTGATAGCAGTCCTGAGATAGCAGTCCTGAATTGCCCTCTGATAGCAGTCCTGAGATAGCAGTCCTGAACTGTCCTCTGATAACAGTCCTGAACTGTCCTCTGATAACAGTCCCAAACTGTCCTCTGATAACAGTCCCAAACTGTCCTCTGATAGCAGTCCTGAATGGTACTCTGATAACAGTCCTTAACTGCCCACTGATGGCAGTCTTGAACTGTCCTCTGATAACAGTCCCAGGCTGTCCTCTGATTACAGTCCTGATTTAGTAGTCCTGAACTGTCCTGTTCTGTGCGTATCCTGTCAGAGCTCCGTTGCATTTATCCTGTTTTTTTTCAAGACTTTTCCAATCTTATGTTTAAAAAAACTTTAAATGCACTTGTTTAGAACAGTCAGTTATCCATGCATTTGTGTCATACTTATGAAACTTGTGTTGAATAGACACTGTTTGCATTTAAAGGATTAATCATAATACGGCTGATGTTGATCATGGTCCCCTAAGTTGCTTCTAACAACTTCTACTACTTTTGGTTACATCTGGTTTTGCCAAGTATATATGTTGTTTGTTTGCGTTTTAGACTTTTTCTCTTTGTGACTGTAACCATTGTCTCCTAATCTAAGATTGCACCTTATCATTGTTGGAAGTGGACCATGATTTTTAAGTCCTAAGTCGTGTGTACCCAGAAACACTTCTCTTTGTTGCTTTGTTAAAGTTTGTTTAAACATGCTTGACCTACTTCTTGAAAAGTTTTCTCTGTTGATCCCAATGGGCAACACTGTTATATTTTCTTTCTCAGGCTTATCCATACTCTGCGTACAATGCAAGTTATGTGTGTTTTCAGCTAGAGCTAGGTGAATTTCTGTAGCTCCTTTTGCAGGAGACTCCTGGTATATCTGTTCTCTAGTACATGCTTTTGTGTACATGCCATACTTGTTTGCAAGTCCAGTCTCCACATACTGAGAAGCATCAAAATGTATTGAAAAAGCAACTAATTTACCCTTAAAATTACCTAATTTGCTTTCGTATATAGCCATAGCTTTAGTACGCAAGGCAATGCTTGCAAAGGGCAATTGTTGGTATTTAGCCACCTGTAGTGCACAGAACAATGCTTGCAAAGGACAATTGTTGAAAGGTTATGCAAAGTTAGGAATACACCTGACTTTTAACCTTAAGACTCCTTAACACGCACATGTATCACTGCTGCATCAGAATGAGTCTGAGATGACCAATTTATTTCTGGTTGCCCAGTAATCTGGTGTTTTGACTCTTGTGTGGTCGCTAGGGTTTGCTTCCTGTGCTGTTGGACTGTGGCCTCTATGGAGGAGTGAGAGAGAGCTTTTGCTTGTTGCTGTTTAATTACACTGTGATAACAAAGTTCATTAGCATCGCCCTCCTCCTTTCTCCAGGCTTGGGACTGGCGCTGTCAAAGTGCAACCAGTGGCGGAGTTAGGTGAGAAGCAGTAGCTTCAGCTTAGCGACACTGTGTGATAAAAAAGATCATTAGCGTCGCCCTCCTCCTTTATCAAGGCATGGGACTGGCACTGTCAGAGTGGAAACATTAGGGGAGTTGTGAGAAGTAGGGTCAGGTCTCG
>OX243818.1:11125873-11228373 GCA_945859605.1 Lumbricus rubellus
TGGCAGTGTTGTTGTTGTGCGGGGGAAGATGCGGTGGTGTTGTTGGGAAGGTTGCGTGGTTATTGCGAGGCACGTGCCGTGGTTTGCGTTGGCGTTGCGTTATTGCGAGGTCCATCCATTGTCAGCTGATGCAGGTAGTAGTGGTGGTGGTGGGAAAGTGGTGGTGGTGGTGGTGGTAAAGTGGTGGTGGTGGTGGTGGTGATGGTGGTAGTGGTGGTGGAAACTGGGGGACGTCCATACTTTCCACCTGTGTTAGCTCACAGTTTACCCGCACCGTCATTACCGCGGCCGGAGCAGATGGTGCCGTGGAGTAGAGGGTTGGTTGCACTGGAGTGCCCTCAGCACCGACATCCGGTCCTACCCTCCTGTCTGCTTCACCCCAGGGGTTATTCCCATCCTTCCGTTGACCTGCCCTGCCGTCCATGGGAGGAGGAGGAGGCCAAGGCTGTGATAGGGTCGCGTATGTGGGTGCACTTGAGAAACTCGGCTGGTCCTTCTTTATCATATCCTCATTTTCTGTTTCATGACCATGAGTGTGACTATGTAATACGATTTATTCGTTGCTGTGCTATAAATTACAGTTTACTCCAAGTAGTGTATGTCATGTTTTGAGTTGATGTGTTGGCCGACATTCTGACTCTAGCATGACCTCATTTCTTAAAATGTCTCATAACATGACCACATGAATGTGACATGGTGTGACTGGTAACAGACATTAAGTCAGGAAGCATAAGAGATTATTGAATCTTGGTTGATCTTATTCTTTGTGAGTGTGTTTTTGTTTTGTGTATGTGAGCACTGCTAGTATTATATTTTTCTGTGGCTTTTCTGTTTGCAGTCAAAGAACTGAGAGAACGAGAGAAGAAGAAGAACGACAGCATTCATGCGTGCTGGACTGTTTAAAAGAACCGGACTATAAATAGGATTATTATCCCAGACCAGCAGCAGGAGCAGCTGCAGCACCTCTTTAAGTAGAACTGTGCACTTAACCATCATCAATGTTTTCTTATTTCTGATACAGCCAGTAGCATTCAAGGAAGCGACTCACAGCAAACAGTAAGTACGAAAAGTTGAAACATCCAGTGTGTGTGTGTGTGTGTGTGTTCTTGTATTGTCCGTTGTAAGTAAGTGCTCAGCAACTTGTATGCGTTCATATGCATTAATTAGGGATGTTAAACGGTACGTGCAATTATGATTTTCGGTTTCGAAAACGATATCGAATTTTACCATTTACAAACTGATAAGCGAAAAATTAAATCTTAGAAATCTTTTGAGAAAGTTATTTAGAGCAGTGGTTCCCAAACTTAGTAGGCCGCGGACTGGCAATAATTTTTGGTGAAGTTCGCGGACCGCTAACTTAAAGGCCTTAATGGCGATGATCAACATAAATAAGCTCGAAACTGACTGCAGTCATCGATGTAGGCTAAATTTAAATTGTTTGATTTCGCTATCTGGCAAGTTATAATAAGGCGTGTTTATTTATTTCAATTTTTTTAACATTAAGACAGAAATTTTAACAAATTTTGGACAACAATTCGAATAATTTCACAATTTCAAACAAATAAACTAATAATTACAGTTTATTTTTTACTTTTAGCTCTTCTCCGCGGACCGGCGATCATACCTCCGCGGACTGGTGCCGGTCCGCGGACCACCACTTTGGGAACCACTGATTTAGAGATTATTTATACATAGCGGTATTTACCGACTATAAACTTAAAGGTTGCCATGAGAATAAACTAATTGCAATTAATAAAGTGAGCACTTTGTTATACAGAAGAGATTGTTGACAATGGATATCGGACAATTTGAATGGAACAACATCGCTCTGGTTACAGCCTATTCAGTTCAGAGGTTCCTTGAATTCCAAGGCTTAAAGCCTGAGGCAGAGAGATTTCTTGTGTATATGCGTGGGTTAGTGGGTCCATATGCGTGGGTTAGTGCGGGTTGTGGGTCAGCCTTTGTCTGCAAGGTAACAAAGGATGACTTCAGTTGATAATAGATGATATCACCCGAATGACTCATAGGTTGCTAGAATTTTTAAGCAGGTTGATGCGGTTGACATTTTGAATTTCTATAGTTCTTATTGTGAATAGCATTAGTGTACTTGGCCTTTGTATGATGAATAATCGACAATTTTTATTATATTTATAGTTTACGGCGCTGTACGGAAGAAGCGTGAGTTTTATCATATATGCCAGCAGGTTTTAATGATCGGATGCCTGTTTGGGTGTTCGGTTACAAGTATTATTAAAATGGCATTACATAGCAAGAATAGACATTCAGTTTGCATTTCATTTCCATTTAATTCTCCAGGTGTGTGTGTGTGTGGAAAGTTTCATGACTTTTGCGTTGTGGTGTGGCTGTTTAATCTAATCAGTGGATGTGTATGGTGCCAGGATTATGGCAGAGTGAGCATCACAGTGAGTGGTCGTTGCTAGGCGTAGCAATTGGGCTATATATATATATATATATATATAATATATATATGTATATTATATATATATATATATATTATCTGTAATATATGTATATATATATAGTCGAGTCTGATGAAAATTCAGAAGACTAATAATTTTATATATCCATGGTAGCAACCTTCAGTTGATAGCTGTGAAAACACTTCTTTCTGGTAGTCTCTCTTCTGCTTTGTCTCTTCTCAAAACCTGTTTCTTCTCACTGGGCCTTGCGCACTGGGAGCGCCTCTGAACGGTTCACCCTACTAGAGGCGCTTTATAAATGTTTAAATACAATACAATACAATGCATGATTTTTTTTTATATGGTGTATAATTATATGGATCATTTATTTGTACCTATTGTTGCTAAAGAACAGCATCAGGAAATGGTGATGATGATGGCGGTGGTAGTGGTGGTGGTGGTGGTCGTGATAACGATGGTGATGATGACTTAAAGGGTGTGCTTTGACACAATATAATCAGGATATATGATATTTATTGTGTATTCCACGAGATGACACGACATTTAGGATATTACAGGATATGATACATGACATTTATGATATACAGAATAAGGATATAATGACACAGGTATGATATGCCAGTATATGATATGACACTTTAATGATATATCAGGATGTATGACATGATATACAAGTAGTCCAGGTTTTGACTGTCTTTTTATGTTTGTGACACATATATGCAAGCATATTGTATGACTCATGTTATACCAGGATATGGTATGACTCATGTTATACCAGGATATTGTATGACATTTGTGATAGACCAGGATATTTTAGTCTATCAAGAGTTGTCTGTCATCTACCGATGTTACCAGCTTTCGGAAGCAATTACAGTTGGCATCGAGAATTATTGAGCACTACTTCTTGCCCTGCTACTTGCATCTGATATTTTATCGTATGTATGTGAGTATGGATGATGACAGAGGATGGTTATACAGAGGTCTGAAGAAAGATGCACAAAATAGAGAAGCGTGGCTTCATTGGACATACGAAGAAGTATGTGGGTGACAAGATGCTTGCGTTTAGGCTTTGAAGAACGTCTATGAAACCCGAAACTGTGGCTCCATTTAAAGGATACATGCCATTTCATTATCGGATTGTTTCTGTTGCATGGTACAAATCTTCTGTGATGTTTTGGAAAAATTAAGAAAAAGTATGCCAAGAATAGCCTTCCATTTTGATCTGCTGCCGTGGACTTTGTCTTGGAATTGATCCAACTTATCCTCCCAGTTTGTTGTTGTCTACATATAGCCTAAGGAATTAGGAAACGTGGAGTGGATGGCAGTGGTGTTGAATTGTTGCATCTTGATGTAACAGGTTCATTCATTAATTCACTTCGTGAATTTATATAGCGCTTCTTCAAGAAATCTACTTGGACACGCTCCCAGTCCAGCCACAGCTAAAATAATAGGTTTTGAACGACATAAAAAGCAGGTGAATTTAGTCTAGACATAAGTCGCAAGTTTAGTGGGAGGCCATTCCAGATAGCGGGACCCACAGTACTTAGGAAAGGCTCGGCGCTGTCTTGTAGAAGTGCGAGCTCGAGGAACCAAAAGCTCCCCCATTGTCGCAGAGCGAATAGCTTGACGGGCTGCAAGGCCAGAGACAGGCTGGGCTCTTTACACAGTTTTGATGCTCCAAATTTCTTAAATAACCAGTTCGTTCATGATGTCATTCAGGTGCAAACTTAAGAATCATCAGCGCGTACGCCTGCCATGGCCTTGCTTCTGATTTCTTTCGTCTATCGGAATTCACGTCAAGTTCATGGGTGTTATTCAGCAGGTCGAAGACATTGAATGTAAAGAAGATGTTTGGAATTATTACAAAGAATTTTCAACTGATCATAAGGCAGGTCATGAATAAAATAAGCAGTATACTTACGCAAGCAACCTTCTGTGACCTATGGTATACCCAGGGCTTAAAATTTGGCAGGACGGTCATGGACGGCGTCCATGCACTTATTTTAAAATCTGAACGCCATCCTGCCACTTATTGGCCAACAGAGCCTGGAAAGGCAAGGAGCGTCCTGGCACTTCTTTTTCTGCACTTTAAGCACTGGGTATACCGCCACGGCGCCGCCTCTGTCTTCTTTTAAACTGCAGGTGCCGTTAAGAAGAGCTGAGTGTTTTGGCTGAATCTCGATTAAGCACGACTGAAGTGGCTTTTCAATGATTTTAATTGTCTTTTGTGGTTTCTGTCTTCAGCCGCTGTTGTCGTCGTCGTCGTATCTCGGATCCGATTGACTCTCGCGTCGTCTGCTTTCGACGTCGAAAGCGCATCGAAGACGTTTGGGAATGCTGCCTTTTCAAGGCTCTCAGCGTCCCTTCCTTGTTGACATGGAGCAAGTCAGAGTGAGTCTTTGCAGATTATTATTATTGTAGCTATATCACTATGCATTGCTTTGTTATATTGTGTTGTGTGCAGTGTGTGTTGTGCAGTGTGTGTGGGGTGGGTGGACGGATGTGTGTGTGTGTGTGTGTGTGTGACAGTGTATGTGAATGTGCATGTGTGTGGTACTACTGTGTATGTGTGGCTGTGTGTGTGTGTCTGAGACGTGTGTGCGTGTGACATATGTGCATGTTGTAACATGTGTGTGACTGTGTGTGTGTGTGAGGTGTGTGTGTATGTGCAATTGTGTGTGCATGTGCAGTGTGAACTCATTAACATGAAACAGTGGAGGTAGATGTCATATAATGCAGCGTGTAAACCAGGCCATGCATAATAAAAGATAATTGATAAGCAATGTTTAGAGCTCCTCCGCTTCGTGCTTGGTGTATTACTAATACAGCGTGTTCGGTTAATATCTTTGGAGAGCATAACAATGGTGTATAATTAATTAATTGGGAGCATGTGAACACGACCACATAATTAATTAGTCATGAATATTTGTTTATGCCTCAACTCAAGAACTTTCAGATATATATCCTGATACTTGTGTGAACATTATAAGTTTTCATATATGGTAAAGATAAGGTCAGATCATCTTCACTTTCCCTGACTTCGTAAGAATCCTGTTGTTATTACCTATTGAATCAAATTGACGTCTATGGTGCCATGATCATAATGTAGATGGTCACTTCAGAATTTCAATCAAAACTCATGATCCATTGAGGTTGAAACCAGAACTTTGGCAAAAGCCGGACAAATGATAAACAATTCGAGAGATAGGTGAGCATAGAGACCTGACAACGGACATACGGAAAATCACCGAACAAATTGAACTGGCAAGGAATTTTACAGCTTTTGGACTAGCTGTCAGGAATTGACAACTTCTGTAATATCGCACGTAAAGATGTACAAATGCATCTATTAGCATTAATTTCATTGACTGTTGCAGTTTCCAAACCGCGTTTCCATGACAACGAAAATGGAGGTGGGGCCCGTGGGGGTGAGGTAGATGAAGGGTGGCACTTTGGCATGAAGATTTTTAGAAGGATGTGAGCTTGATGCACTGTTGACCCATGAGGCTGACTCAACCTTCTATTCCCTAATCCCTAGTGGTGACTGAAATGACATAATTATGTTTGCCTTGCTTTGCCTGCTAGCTTGTTTTCATCTGTTTAACCATGTATCATGTAATTTTATTGCATGCATCTCATTTTGAAAATAGTAAATGATTATTATTATTATTTAAAAAAATTAAATTATTATCCTATTCTCTGTAATTTGTTGCATTACGAAAACCTATAAATGATTGAGCAAACTTGCATATAATTATATATCCACAGTTTGCAAACTGACTCCTTTTAGACACTGTTGATAAAAAATAAACAGGAGGGGACAGGATAAAAGCAGGTCTTGGGGACAGAGACAAGTGGGAGAACACATGAAGAGGCCAAGATTAAAGTGGATGTTTGGAGTGGACAGCAGAAGCTGAAACTTTACATAGCAGTGGAGGAAAGAACATCATGATACATTAAATGTTTCGTGGACATTAAATCATTAGATTTCATCCTGATTTAAGCGCAGACCAGTACTTCAAGTCACAATCACTGTGTGATATAATTTAACGATGATAATAATGATAATGTGCTAATCTTGATGATGATGATGATGATGACGAGGACGACGACCACAACGATGATGATGATTACGATGATGATGATGATGAGGACGATGACCACAACGTTGAGGATGATGATGATGATGATGATGATGATGATGATGATGATGATGATGATGATGATGATGATGATGATGATGATGATGATGATGATGATGATGATGATGATGATGATGATGATGACGACGACGACGACGACGACGACGACGACGACGACGATTACGACGACGATTACGACGACGACCACAACGATGATGATGATTACGATGATGATGACGACGACGATGACCAAAACGTTGAGGATGATGATGATGATGATTACGATGACGATGATGAGGACGACGACCACAACGATAATGATGATGATGAGGGCGATAGTTTATGGTAATGATTCTGATGCATGCTGTTTGTTGTCATTGTGTGTTTGTGTGTGTGTGTAGGTGTCGAACGCTTCGAACGCTTCGGTCACCGTGACGCCGTACGCTCTGCCCGTCTGCATGACCCAGCACCACATCCCCGTCTGCACGGGCGGCGGTGGTGCAGCGCCTGGGGTGTCGGTGCACGCCGGCGGCCCGCAGCCGACCTGGTCGTTTCCTCCGTGCAGCGTTCACATCCCGGCGTGCGGCATGCAGCACCACCTGCCCGCCTGCATCTCTCACCACCAAGTGCCGCTCGCCCACGCCATCGCACCTCCCCCTCCACCACCTCCGCACCTCGTGGCGCCGCCTCCGCCGCCCCCACCGCCGCCACACTTTCACCATCATCACCACCACCATCATCATCACCACCAGCATCAGCAACATCAGCATCATCAGCATCAGCAGTCGCCTCCGTCGATCCAACAACAGCAGCCACAGAATCATCCGCATCATCATCAACAGCAGAATCACCCCGTCGTCACGTCCTACCAACAGCAGCAGCAGCATCATCAGCAGCAGCATCAGCAACAGCATCATCATCAGCATCATCAGCCTCCTCAGCAGCCGTCCCAGCCTCAGCACCCTCAGCCACCACCTCCATCTCTTCCGGGGTCTCAGCATCATCACATCGTCAGCCAGAGCCACGTCACACCGGCCACACACTATGTCTCAGCAATGCCGACTTTGCACAGGGTAAGACTAAGGTCATCGCACTGCGACCCTAGCTAGATATACATTTACAGCATCACCAGAGACTGATTGATTTTTTTATAGCCAACTTTGCTATGTCAAACGGTGGTATTGTATTGTATTGTACCTGACCACTTACAAAGCGCTTCTCGCAGCAAGAGCCTTTCAGATGCGCTCCCAGTGCGTGCAACCCCGATAGAAAAGGCAGTTTTTGAGAGGAGAGAAAGATGACGAAAGATTACCAGAGAGGATGATGGGGCGAACTTATTGGGCGTGGGTCCATTCCATAGGAGGGGCCAATGCAAGCAAATGATGATGGTGTAGTGGTCTATTCTGTGTCTTGTAACAGATGGTCGTAGGTGCAAATCCACCTCAAGTCGCCGTGTCGGGACCTTTAGCAAGTCCTTCACTCACAACTGCACAGCGCTTCGGCGTGAAACTCCGATGCAGTGTCCGCGCTGCATTCAGGAGCTCCTCTGAGTAGAGAGAGCTTGAAGGGGTGCTATAGCAAGTGCACATACAAACAAACTGCAAACCCGTGTAACTACTTATGATGCCTTTGCAATGAACATTACAGGCTGGAATTTTTAATGCTTTGAAATGAGACCAAAGTTGTTTGAGTTCAAATTTAAATGCCAGTTAAGTTGCATAAGGGCATAACATGCTGCACAGCACACTGGAGTATTATACAGTAAACAATGTTGAATAAGGTACACAGTTACACACGTGTTTGTATCACGTGATCGTTGTTGTTGCCCATGTTTCATGCAGTCACCACTGAGAAGGATTGTACACAGTTTGCATGTTTGCCTTAGATGAAACGTTGGTTGTCATGTTTATCGCCAACTGATTGTCAGCAGCACACCTGTAAGGTTGTAAGGATGGTTCTGAATGCCTCTGAATGCCACTGCTTGCCTAATCACCATAAGCGGAAGTGTAAACACGCCGGTGACATGAGTGAAATGCGATCCGATTGGCTATAAGGCAGCCAATCGGATAGCATCGTACAAGATGCAGCTCTTGATCTGCACTTGGTCATTCGATAATTATGTTTCAAGTGCAATACCTCCTAATGTTCATTACGAGACTTTTGTGTTTAATGTCCTCATTTTATAGAGTGTAGCTAATACAGTCAATGTTGCCTTTCTGTTCAAGTTCTATCGCCGGTTAAATGCAGTACCATGTTTGCGTTTGAGATCAAGTTTTTGGGCATTTTTCGACGTCGTCAATGCTCATGTTTCATGTTGCTATAGTCGTGCAGTTCCGTATTTCCTTGTCTTTCTGTCACTATTTCCAATAGCTGAGAGACACAGTCAGGTCTCTGCTTAAATGGTTTTTACAAGAAGCTAAACAGTGTATTTCTAGTGTGCAGCTGTATATGTCTTTATATGTTTACGTATTTACGCAAAGGAAGGGTCTGAATCTTTAAAATGGAGGATACACCTGGTTTCAGTTCTGAACAGGAAGTAAAACATGTTTTATATTCATCTTCATTGTTGTTCTCTTTAAATAACCATTTATGGGTTTCTCACTTGAAGTCCCCCCCCCCTGGACGAAGCTTTGCTTCTCGGCTTATATTGTTTTGTCCTCAGTGTCTATTGACGACCGCTATCGTGATTTTTTTGTCTGAGATTTATTGTCAGCGATGGACTTTAGAACTTTTCACAAACTCTCTGACTATCTTTACTTCTGCACGAACTATAAATGTACTCTAGCTGTGTGAACAGAAGTTGGGGGAGGGTATGGGTAGAAAAAATTTCAGTTTACCAACATGCACAAACAGTCTTCTGGTTTTTTAATATTTACTCACACAGCAACCGACAACTGGTGGGGGTTCGAACCCCTAGTCTCTTGGTTTACAGTACAGCACATAAACCAGTGAGCTATCTCATGCTGCTTCAAAAGAATAAGCAGCCTAGAAAATCTGTACACGTGTGTTTGATGTAAGAATGCACTCACTTTAAAGTCTTTTGCCTCTGATGTTACGTGCGGGTCTGCAACTAGATGTCTGAACTTTGGTCTTGTGTGATGAATTTGGTACTTACTATGTCTTCAAAGTCAGCACAATTGCAATTATGGTTAGCGTGTATACCGTACGTGGAGGAGAGAGACAAACAGTAACACTCTTGCTTGAAGAACAAATATATCTTGAAAGACGCGATTCAGTACCTGTAGTCCCTAGGTCAACTCAACCTTTCACTCCCTAGGGGAAATTCTGTGTTAAAATGTGTTGGTGCCTAACTGCCCTAACAGGCATATTTTGTGACATCATGTTTTAGTGTTACTTAATATTGTG
Source organism: Lumbricus rubellus (assembly GCA_945859605.1). Lineage (NCBI taxonomy): Eukaryota > Metazoa > Annelida > Clitellata > Crassiclitellata > Lumbricidae > Lumbricus > Lumbricus rubellus. Next base: position 11,135,823 of record OX243818.1, read on the forward strand.
GTTTGTCAGTGCGCTTGTGTTACGGCGCCATAGAAATTGTCGTCATTACATCACAGTACATTGTCAATAATCACGATTACCGGTATTATTATTATTATTATTATTATAAAATTTTATTATTTATCATAATTAACAGTGCATTGTCGATAAAAACGATATTTATTATTATTATTATAAAATTTTATTATTATCATAATTAACAGTACATTGTCAATAAACACGATATTTATTAGTATTATTATTACAATTATTATTATAATTAACAGTATATTGTCAATAAACACGATTATTATTATTATAAAATTTTATTATAATTATAATTAACAGTACATTGTCAATAAACACGATTATTATTATTACTAATTATAATTAACTGTTGCAGTTATGATAAGGTTACGTTGCTTGCATCAATTGGGCTTTGTGTTAATCGCTTCAGGTTCAGGATGAGATGATGGCTGAGCCCCGTTTTCCCTACCTCAACATTCCACACATGGCGACGCAGCCAAGTGCCAGACACCAGCCTCCCCCGCCGCCGCCCATCCTGGTACATGATCACATCGTCCACGCCATACCGCATGAATTTTTTGTAAGTTCATTACCGTTCGTTCTAAATGGCAACGCACTGAAATCCACGCAACGCACTACAGTGCATCTGTTTGCATGCGAGAGTGGAAGGAATTAGAAATAATGGCAGAGGAGACTGTGTTGTTGGACAGACGGCTTAATTATGAACAGCAAAAAACTTGGACTGACGTTGAGGAGAGCATGTTGGAAGGGAGAAAGGGGAATGGAGGCGGTTATTTATTTGTACCCATCACCATAAAATATGTGGTGGTGGTGGTGTGGTAGCTGATGATGAAGATGATGATGATGATGAAGCTGATGATGAAGCTGCTGCTGCTGGTGGTGGTGGTGGTGGTGGTGGTGGTGGTGGTGGTGGTGGTGGTGGTGGTGGTGGTGGTGGTGGTGGTGGTGGTGGTTGCGAAGCTGATTGTGATGATTGAAGAGAACAATGTAATTATAATGTATCACTTAAGAGTTTTTCCAGATTATTTGGCATCGGGTCATTAAGAGCATCTGATACTGTTCCCTTATAACCACAAAACTGATATCGGTTTGAGTGCACACTTGTGTCAGTGTGTTTGCAATTATTAAACTGATTCAATTTTAGTTCAAGTTGAAAATGAAACAAATTCTATTTATTCGACGTGCTTCTCATTGTAATAGTCGACTGTTTTACACTGATATAAGTTAGGCAAAGAAATATATTAATTAAATAAAGAAATGTCGAGTTCATGCTGGCTTGATAGGCCTGAAAAAATTTGTTCTGTGAAGCGCTGATTTTGTACTTTCTTTAGTAAGTGTTCAACAGCAGTGTTTAACCCTTTAATGCTGGAGAGTATAGGATTTCCCATACCATTGACTACCAGTCTACCATCTCGGCATCAAAGGGTTAAATAAAGAGCATTGAATCTGCTTTTGTAAATGGGAAATGCATTCATTGTGGTATGAAAGTGAGCATTATAATAATTATGTGTGTGTTATTCTCTTGTGTAGGGAACACTGTCACGATACAGACGTGTGTCATCAACAAGACAGAGATGGAGGACAATTCATCCACCGCCTCCGCCATATCCCGGCTTCCTCCTACACTTCCTGTACGCTTTGTATTGTATTGTATTGTATCTATAAATTTATAAAGCGCCTCTCACAGTGCACACCAATCAGAGGCGCTATCAGTACGTTAGACCAAGAGAGAGAAAAATAGTCTTGTGACTATTGGTGCTTTGGTGGCATTGTTTAGCATGATTTGTTTTCGGTTTTTAGATGGTGCTTAACTTTCTCATATAATCCAATGTAATGTAAATGTCCGAGAATTTCTCACCGCCCACAAAAGCCACGACAGAGAGACCAGCTTATTCGCCGGCGCTATATTAAATCAAGTCCACAATTGCCAGAGCTGCCCTTTTCGTTCATGTGCCAGGTAAAAATTCGGGAAGGTCAAGCCGAGGAGAGGAGACTGCATGGTGCTACTGTGGTTGTTGGTTGTGGTCATTGGCTTCCATGGCACTGTTTTCTTAGCTATCTATCAAATGGATTGGTCACATTGGTAAAATTGGAAATCATGCATAATCCATTGGGGTTTGGGTAATCCAAAGGGTGAGGAAACGAGATGCAGACTGTTGGTTTACGAGTTGAAAGAGTCGAGTCTTTAAATTAACCTTGCACCATCCAGGAGCTTGAAATTATTAAATAATGATTTAAATATTTATTGATTTTTTAATATTTCAGATTTCCGATCTTTTATGTTGAGATTCTGTATAAGACGAGAATTATTCCTTAATTCCTTCGCAGAGATCTGTGACATTGTTTTGATTGTGATAGTGTCAATAAGTTTAAATTATTGTCTTCTCCATTAATTGTTTATATGAGTTCATGTAAACATTTGAAATCTTTAGAGTTACTGACATGTTATGTATTGTTTTGTTCATTTTTATTCCTCAACAACGTTCTGTCTCGAAGAACATGTGATGAATTGATGTGCCTCAAAATTTGAAATGCATGAAGCATTTTAAAACATAAAACTAAAAAAAATGAGAAATCCATTGATTTTCTGTGTACACAGAATTAAATATAGGCTACCATGCAAACTTATAAATGTAGCCACTCGCGTTTATTAGTGCGACTTCTGTTTAAAGGGGTTCCAGTATAATAATCATGTGGTGTTTCTGTATCTGTTTCAGGGCAATGTTGGGTCGGCCCCCTCTGACACAGTATCGAATGAGCCTACACAATCTACACGAGGACGGTGCTGATCTGGACAATTACGAGGTCGGTCTAAGTTGTGACAGAAGTACTGCACGGCTTCACTATCTGCACTCAGAACTCGATCAATCAATCAATCTTTGTTATTGAAACCTTTGCCAAAACGACAACAGAATAGCACAGCAAAAGCAGTAACGCAAAACTCGTCGTAGATCATTTTGTGATGAGGTTCTTGTTTGGTTTTTGTGACACTGGTTGGATAAAACTTCACCAAGGCCACAAAATTAGCTAAAGATTATAATTTATCATGACAATGTCTACAAGCACACACTTGAATGCTGCTATTTAAGGTGTGCCACAAGATCAAAATGCCAAAGAGCAGTGCCAATAGAGTCCGCTCTGTAGCTGGGAGCGCCTCTGAGTGGAGATCTTGAAGGGACGCTGTAGCAAATGCAAGAAATAAATTTAAATAAAAATATTAATGGTAATAACTGTTTGATGAAATGGTGTATATATTTCCTCTGGCGCAGGCGTTGCTCAATCTTGCGGATCGGCTCGGTGAAGCGAAGCCAAGAGGATTGACGAAGTGCGACATCGACCTGCTGCCGTGTTACCGCTTCAACCAGGAGATTCGTCGCTCGCTGCTCGACCAGTCGTCGTGCGTCATCTGCATGTGCGACTTCGAGAGTCGCCAACTCCTCCGTGCGTTGCCGTGCTGTCACGAGTTTCACGCTAGATGCGTCGACAAGTGGCTGAAGGTTGGCCCAACGCTTCTCGTTTTCATTGTTTTTGTTTTTAGCACGTTGACCGCCTTCTTCGAGTTAACTCGTAGTACAGCCAGTCATTTAACATGGCGTGTAGGCGGTCAATGTGTTAAACAGGTCATTGTTTGAGAAATGGTCGGAAAATGAGGACTTTGTGGGGTGCGGTGGTGTAGTGGGTATGTTCGTTGCCTTGCAGCCGGAGGGTTGTGGGTTCGAATCCACCTCGAGCCGTCTCATAGAGACCCTGGGCAAGTCCTTCATTCACAATTGCTCATGCGCTGTGAAACTTCCATTCAGTGTCTGCGCTGTAGTCGGGAGCACTTCTGAGAAGAATCTTGAAGGGGCGCTATAACAAGTGCACATACTTGCCTAGACCTAATGAAATAGAAGAACACACGTTTAACCCTTTAATGCCGAGATGGTAGTAAATGGTATGGAAAATCCTATACCCTCCGGCATTAAAGGGTTAATGTTGATTTCAGCATTCTCTCTATGTCTACTGCGCTCAATTGGCAGACTTGATCTCTTTGTTCTATGAGCAAGGACTGCTTTGGCCAAACCTCGAGCTCTTTGCTTCACTGGTCCTGCACTTAAGGATCAGCTCCCTCCGTTGTCACATTCTTTGTTATTAACTGGTATTAACCTGAATCACATTTTTCGCTGTCTCAAAACTACTTTCTGTTCTCTGCCTCTTTCGCACTGCGAGCACCTCTGATTGGTGTACACTGTGAGAGGCACTTTCTAAATTTATAGATACAATACATTACACTGAGATAATCTTTATAATAATTGGCGAGATATTCATCCCTTAGGGCCTTCCTTGTTGCCATCCGATTATGTGAAGCATCTTGTACTATGACTATTGTTTATGGTTGATGGTTACAATAAATGAATTGAATTGAATCTGACTAAAACTGACTAATATTCTTCTTTGTTCCACAGGCGAATCGAACGTGCCCGATATGTCGTGCGGACGCCACGGAGCGAATGAAAGCCGAGAGTGAATAGACAACACATCTCTTCTCACTGACTGCTTCCCTTTTCCGTAGACATCCTCGACCTCTGTGGTTGTGTTAGTCGATCGAAGCTTCGATCGTCCGATCAACTGGTCTGCACGTAGATGATCATCGCATCTAGTTGTCGGTTATGATCCAAGTGCTGCTGCCGATCACAGTGGTTAGCTTTCCAGAGCAGGGCCCAAGTAGACCAGTGTAACCTCCCGCTAGATAACTTTACTCGCCATTTCTGACTGTAGTGAACCGGCCGCATGCGCTGCCGCTGCGTCTAGCGTGCGACGTTGGTGTGCACGCATTTTTATTGCGCGCACGCACGGTGCATGCGACGAGTGTTTGTGATCGTGTGCGTTGTCGCTGTGCTCGTTTGTTTGGAGACTGATTTTGTGCGTTCTAGTACCACGGATAAAACGTAATCTTTGCTTGATCCGCACGCGTGTGTAATCTTGGCTTTTGGTCTGTTTTCTTTGTTTGGACGTACATACTTAGCTTACATATAATATATATTTATATATATGGATATGTTGGGGTTTCTAGCTTTGCATTTTCACCATCTGCATTGCCATTCATACATGACACATAAGCGTTCCTTTCGTTGCTTACATGCCGCGTAGTCAGTTCCGGTTCGAAGATCCTGTATTTAACTTGATATCATTAATTATCCATAGTTATTAATCAATATAACGGTAGCGATCACTAATCTTATATCAAAATCAATTATACTATTCCTAGAAAAAGCAAATCATTTATTAATTAATAAACATTATATACATATAGATATTTTTCAATTGTTTAAGCGGTTGGTGTTGTGTGTGCGTGTGAAGGCAGGTTTCACAGTCTGCTAAAGATGTGTGTGATCTTGCGTGGGTTGAAGTGTGTTTGGCTTAGTTGTTGTATTTCTGTCCGTGCTGGAATTTGTTTCAGTTCTTTTGTTGATTTCTATTTTTGTTGATCTTTGCGGCAGCGACCCACGCGCGTTTGCTGTTAGTTGTTTTGTTAGCTGTCCGAATAATAATATATATATATTCAAATTGTATTTTGTTACCCAGTAGACTAATTTTAATATATATCGTCGTCACCAGAATACAGTAGACGTGCTTGGCTTGGATTTTATGGAGTTTTTGTGATGTTTCATGTTTTGTCGAAGTGGTCGGCCATTTTGGTGGTCGACGACTTGGCTAGTTGTGGGTTGCCACTCCGATACTTTTTGTTGTTGTGTGTTTTTCGGTTTGTGGAGTCGTTTTTTTCCTTTCACGCAGTAGCACGTATAACACTGCTTCTCGCCGCTCTAGAACTGATTTACATAGAGCCGTAACAATCTTTCCCTTCTCCATTTTTGAGGCATTCTAGATGCATCCGTGGTGGCTCAGTCTTACTATCGTTTCGTGCTCTCTTGTGCTTTTGTAGTGCACGAGTTTTAGTGCGTCGTCTGCTGATAACTTGTGCGTGTGTAGGTGAAAGACGTTAGTGTGTACGTCGCAGATCGGAATGCTCTTCGTAGCAGTTTTTATTAATACACCATAGGCTGTGCTGTGCTAGTTGGAGTTTGGCTGTCACAAGCAGCCTTCAGTTTTGGAGTGTTGTTCTTTATGGCGTCTATGAAAAAGTGCACAATATTCGATGTGTCGTTTGCGACGGTACGTCGTTTTGTTGTTGGCACACGGCTTTTTAAAAGGCTTACGTTTCGTTTTTGGCCGTTTTTTGCGATAAATTCGGAGTTTGCGCTTGTGCGTGGTGGTTTTTCTTTGTATCGTTTTAGTCATCGGATTTTGAAGTGTTGGTGTGTCTTCGCCTGTGTGATCTGGCGGTTTCGTGCTGTGCTATCGAGATACCTTTTTTGCTGTGCAATTTTCATCTGTTTGTGCGTTGTACGTTCCTGTATGCTTAGCGTAACCTTTTTGCTGACCTCGTGCAACCGCGACTTCGCTTGAAGGAGCGTCTGTTGGCGCTCTCTTGTGTGCGTTTAGTTTTAAAATCGAAATCAAGCGCAATGGATTGTTTTAGTGGAGTCTTGAACTTTCGCACACGTTTTGATTTGGGGTTGCGGTGCTGTATACAAAGGTTGTGAACGTGTAGTGTACTTGTTCAGGTTTTAATCTTCTTTCGCGGTCTTTTGGTGTTGATTAATTATAACTCGTGGTGGAATAAACAGAGACTGTAGCTGTTGTTCTTTTTCGCTTGACTTCTCCAATGCCCCCCATTTGTTTTCATTTAGAGACCAGCAGCCTACCGAAATATGTCCGCTGCTTCAGTCTGATCTCTACTATTGTTGTCACTGCTGCCATCTGTTGTCAATTCCATCGTCGAAGTTTTTCCTGCTTGGCGGGTCATCTGTTAGGACGTTGTCTTTGCTCCTTATCTCGTACCATTTTTGGTCTGTTTTGCACTCTCGAATGGTTTTTCTCTAGAACAGTTCTTTCTTGCGTATCTGCACCACAGCGTTTTGATGAATTGCAGTTTTCCGATTCAGATATCGATTGATGGCGTGTGTGCTTTTGTGAGTCGGATTTTTGCCTGTTTTCGCTTTGCCAGAAGCCGACTTAGGCTGCAGTAGATGTATGCGCGTGTGGCAAAGCTTCCGTTTTCTCGTTCATCTTGTATGCCAGACACTTTGGTTGTCTTTATATCTAAATGCTTGTTGGTAGACCTCGTGACCTGTCTATTTGTGTCATGCTGTGGTTGATGGTATTCCGCTTCAGTGAACATTGGAGTGAAATCTGTTTGGTTTTTTCCGACTTTCCATTTGCGGCCATTTAGATATCTACTAGCGGCTGCACCAGGCGTATGGATTTTTTGTGGATCTTATCCGGTTGGAGAACTTTTTACTTTCTTTTTCCAGCGGTCGCCTGTGATTTTGGTGGTGCCTGCCTGTTCATTTTCTGCTCCAGTGCTTCTCATCTGCCTTCGTGGTTCATTGCATCCGTGTTTCTCTGTTTTTCTCCAAGGAAGATTGTTCATTAACAGCGGCTTTGTGGAATTTTGCCTCCGTCAGTGTTTTTGGGACTACCGTGCTTGATGTAAATGACAATACGGTGAATACGGAACATGTATGGCCATGCCTCTAGGAGTCGCTAACAGATGGGGTCTGGCTTTTCTTCACCGACGCCAAGCTTTGCGGTGCCGCACATTTGTGCGTCGCATGTTCTGGCACCGCTCATCTTTTGTCGTGTTTCTTGCGGTGACCCCCATGAGCGCCCATTACCGTACTCTGTCGAAGTTCAAGCCTCACTAGCGTAGGGCAGCGTTTGTCTGTTTGGTGGTGTGTTTTTACGGCCTCTGCGGTGACTTCGTATGTTTTGCACAGTTTGAGCTTGATGCCTGCATAATCTAATTTTTCAAGCGAAATTTATCTAGATTAGCCCGCTTTTGTTCTAGACCATATACACACATTATTACTCTGGTATTTATCGTTTTCTCGCGCTTGTGGTTTCTTTGTTCCTTTCGTGGCTGTCCTGATATGCCTGCTGCTATTTTTTGTTGAGATGGTGTGTAATCAGTAGCTACCTCTAACATCATTACTATTCTATGCTGTCGTTTAACGAGAGTTGCTTGCGTATATCTATATATACATGTATATGATTATGATAGAGTATATATTTTTATTTACACACTTGTGGCTTTTACTTTGAAGTTTTACGGCTAATTCGGTCTCTTGATTAATTATTGGCACAGTTTTTTCTGCTTTGCTGACTGTTTGGCTAAAAAGTTAATTAATAAGTAATTGAAGAATTAATAATTAGCGCTGGTGATTTAATCATTGTTAGTCGGCGGGTGTAGGGTTGCAGATTGTTTCCGACAGTGTTTGATTATGAACTTTGCACTACGGTTGCGAGGTAGACGTGAAATGCAGGTCTTAAAGATCATTTGTTGTAACCGGTTTCCATAACAATCATGAATTAAGTGTTCTGTGCGTTTAACTACTGATGGGTTTAACAGCTATTTTGTCCGTTATTACAGTTTTTGCCAGTTGCCAAATTGGCTGTAAGGCTCTTGAGTGCACACTGTGACCTATGATATGGTCTGTTGTACTGGAAAAAATTTAATGAAGAATATGAGAATGTCTTTAGACATTTTGAAGTGATTGTGAGCAGCTCTGGATTCTGAACTTGCGCGTTAAACGTGAAAGGACAAATTTGGAGTACGATAGATCAGGATTCAAATAAGAGAAATGAATTGAACTGGAGATTTTCTTGGGTTGATTGTTTGATGCGCTGTCGCGTCTGATACGAAAAACCTAACGAGACAAGTACTCTGCCTTTACCATCCGCATTTTTAGGTCTTTCTTCTGTACGCACAGAGTCTATAGTCTCATTTTATACAGATGTGATGAGGCTGATGTAAAAGGTGGCCTAGCTCAAGTTCTTCACCACTGTGTTATGGATTGAGAAACTGAGGTATCAGTATTTTCTATGTCTAGTGCAAAACAGACATTTTGTGGTCGTAACATCAATGAATGTAATGATGGATTAAGTTCAGTATTGCCAAGCTGCCAGTTTCTGTAAGCGAATGTCATTCGATGTTCTTGAAACTCTGTTGGTGAAGAGACTAACTATATTGGACTAATTAATTAATTAATTAATTGGCCTAACCTCCAATAAATTCTACTTTCACCAGAGACCTACAATTGCCATGCGTGAAACACTGAAGCAAGTGCAACTTATTGTTGCAGTTTTGCATTCTGATTTGGTCATTTGCTAACAACATTGTCGAGCACAGCTGTTTCAATGTGTTCTAGCAAATTCTTTTACAAACTAAACATTCTACGGTCAACAAACCACCTGTGGCAGTTTTATGCTGTGGGTACCCATGTATTGTGGGCAGGGGGTACAGTGGCGTTATGTACTCGTGAGCCTAGGCAGAGTATGGGGTCAGTGTTGAAAAGTTGAGGTTTTTGTATTTCAACTCTTTGGTAATTTATTTCAGGGGTTTGGCCCATTAAAACTCTTCATATCTATAACCATGTAAGCCCTGTCGATATATGGATGCATTACTCAATAAGCAGATTGCCATGCTGCTAGCCATCCATCCATTTGGGGGTTTGAAGAATAGAGCAAGTCAGTTTTCCTAGAGGCTTTCAGATGTGCTGCCTTTACTGTTATGAAAGTTTTAAAGGAATTTGTTGTCAGTATATGGGTGTTTTTAAAGCAAATCAGGCAGTCTGAAAATATTCTGGGTTCTCGCAACACATTTAACAAGTGCTTTTGAGAGCTGTTAAACGACGCCATATGAAAGTTTGGTTGACATACCGCACCCTACGTAGCAGACGATTTGTATTCGGCTTTGGCTTTGCGTTGATTGCTGTGGCTCGTTGTGGTTTGTGGGCTGGTTACTAGTTTACGTAGAACTGCTTGACCGATTTGATTGATTGATCGATTGATTGATCGATTGATTGATTGATTGATTGATTGATTGATATCTTTGCCTTTTTTGGCTGTTTTTCCTAAGTATTGTTCGTGAATCGTTAGACTAGCGATTTGACAAGTGGATCTTGGATGTTGTTGGTGTTTTCATTTGCTTCGATTTGATGATGATGATGGGTTTTTCTCGAATTGCACGGCCGCCCGGAGACTGGGGACGGCTTGAGGATGAGTGAAATTCATGAGCTATGCACGGTTTAACATTAGTGTTACAGTTGAGTGTTTTAGTATTACGGTTACATGTTACGCTAGATTTCTTTTACATATCTTGTCCGCAAAGACGGCAACTGGTCTCGCAGATTCCCGCATTCTGACTCGATAATTACTTGTCTGGCTTTTAGTCTTCTTCTTTCAGATTTCTTGTTAGTAAACAAACTTCTGTGTGCCATGACCACAATTCAGAGTCTCTATTCTAAAAGAAGTTTGGACTTGTTTTCATGGCCCTAGCTTGCGTGCCATTTTGCTTAACACGAAGTGGTTGTCTCTCTCCCTAAATATTAACATACAGTTCTTTTTAACGTGCCATATAAGAGCTGCAGCATGGTGCTAAATACTGACTCCATAATCCCTTTTATGTGCAGTTGTGTTGACATAAGGCATGTCCTCATTGACTATTGCTAGCAATCTGTCTACGCTGTCTGGTGGGTATTTTAAAGTTTCTTGGCAGTTGACAGATTTTTTGTTTGCTGTAACTGATAAGTAACTGATAATTAAGGGAGGATTGTACAACTTGTTGCATTTGGTAATTGGGTTGTTTAAAAGTAATTACTAAGAATTGTTGTGATTGATGCCCAATGTAGGCTGAAAATTTTGGTTGATTTTGCGACTGAATAGTTCTGCAAGCAAATCTTTTTTAAATTCGAAAGTGGTACGTGACTGTTTCAAACGTTTAGTTTCCGCATAAAATCTAGAATGAACATTTTTCAGCCACACCTAGATCTACTTTCTGATCATAATTGAGGCTACTGTGTTCTCTAAGCAGTAAAATGCCATTAAAAATTTGGTTTTCAGCAATGTTTCAGAATTTTCCTGTCAGCTACAAATTGAAGCTTTTCTTGTTCTTTACTGGTGTCTGCAGAGCTTAGGGTGTAAGTCCTTTTGGAGCCAGCCGTATTATGGTTTGCTTATTCGGCCAGTTGACTTTTAGTCCCAACAGTGCTACCATCTGACGAGTCATGGAATGTTGGCTTCACATTTTTATATGTTGTACAGTCAGACACTATGCACACTGATTGGTGTATCGTAAGTAAGCTTCTAAATGTCTGGTTGATTGCTTCATTCATTCATTCTGTAAACTACATGCACTTCTGCTAAGCCAGCATGGTCTGGGTGATATTCGTCGTCATGGTGCAAATCTGGCAATCAAATCTAATGAACAGAGAGAGATGTTAGTTTAATTATTTCTGGTTTGAGATGTACTTAGAAGTGAGTTTTAGTCAAACTGAGCAGGAGGACATTTAGAATGTTGATAGCTTCACTGTCAGTCCATCCTATCGTTTAGGCAATTATAAATATTTAGTTTTAAATTTACTCTTAGAAGTAAATGTGCGAAGCATTCGGTTTGTTAGGCGTTTGCAAATCCAGACGCAGCATACTGGTTTTTGGAATTTGGGATTTATATAGCACCATTGGATCCTATCCGTCGGTAGAACAAGGAAGAAGCTTCAAAGTTTCAGCGTAGATTATTTACATTACTTTTACTATTCACTGCAACAGATGAATGGAATTGAGATTTTGTTTGGGCAGACAAAGATGTCCAAAGTGTCTAGTGGAGAATGTAGGAAATAATTCAGGCTTGGGTATCTGCTATCAGCATGTCTGGTATTATGACACTGTTGGCCCAGTGTTGGGGTTTCACTGCTTCTGAAACCTCGTTGTTTATCTGGATATCAAGTAATACCACTGACAACAAAGAAAAAAGTGAAAAAAGGTTGTCTCGTCACTGTAGCTGTATTGGCTCTTTAGCGTAAAGATTCGTCAGTTTGACAGAGACTTTAACGCATGCATTGCAATGCAAGTCGTCGGTCTATTTTGCTATTCAGTTAGAATTTAGCGACACTTTCTAAGCGAATGGAAACGAAAGCGGTTGGAGACGATATGCGTTTGGGAAACGACCCAGAACGGTGTTATCATGAGTTCTTGTCATTTTTCGTGATTTCAGATTGTTCATCGGCTTTGCTTCTATAATTGCTTTCTAGCGGTGTAAATGGTGGTGTTGTGGTATACTACTGTCACATCTTATTCATAGTTTCGTGCCTCCTCGTGTAGTCTCGTTTACTCAGACTTTGAACAGTTTTTAATGGTTCTACACAGTATGCATGATGGGTTAATAAATTGGGAATGATGGGTTAATGTTAAATCGGGCAACTATTTGAGACGGTTTTTCACGAGTAATTTGAAGATGTTTTCAGTATCACCAGTGTAAGATCAAATATTATTATTATTGATCAGTACCTTCTTTGATATGTGGCTTGTTGCCTTGGCAGTTCTAACCCAGCCTGGGAAATTTTTTGTTGCATTGGTAAATTTACTATTTTTTGTCCGAGATCAAAATATTTATGATCCCTGAGGAATTAATATGGCGGATTTACTTTTTTATTTTTTTGTTCTAAACTTACCCTGAGGCACATTCCAAAAACACACCCAAGAGACTCTTACCATGATAGGCTTCAAGCGCAACTTGAATCAAAATGTACAATGTGGTTTCGAAGAATTGAAATGTTATTGGTTAAAATGTTATTGGTAATAATTATGTAGAAATGATTCATATTTACGATTATAAGCAATGAAATACTATTTTTGTTCAAGAGAAAAATTTTAAGGCTGGGAAGTCGGAATTTTATTTGATCGAATCTATTTGCTCAGTGCAAGCAGTCACGTTAAACAGCTGAAATGAGAGTTTTGATTGTTCGTCACCGAATTAATTGCTCACTTTCAGTCTCTTACCACAAAATGTGTCAAACAGTGTAGGAAAGAAAAGCAACACTTAATTCAGTGTTTACATTGTGATTGTTTTGCCGGAGAAACTCCGGTGGGTTTTGTTGATGAATCACATTGCGGGTGATGTGCCAAATGCAGAAACTAGCCGATGGGTTTTGCGGCCACATGATTTAGTACTTGTTACTTGGACTTTGTAAATGGATAGTTTACAAGAAAATTTGCTGCAAAATGTTATATTTGGGTCTGTCCAACAACATGGCATTAGCTTACCAGTAACTGGAATTTGGTCCAAAGGTTTTGTACTTTCTCATCGATGGTTATTATTATTGTATTAGAAAAGCCTGTGATTCTGCATACATTACTCTGTGAATGATTTAAGCGTGCAGTTTCGGTAGAAAATATGAACCTGAATGAATGAATGAATCTTCTTCATGCCTGTTTTATTGTTAATTTTGGATATAACAACAGATGCATTGTGAACAGCATCCTCCGTATCCGAGTTGAATGGGCGGATGTGACGTGATTGGCGTAGGATGTGTTCTCAACAGTTCGACAAATTCCAAATAGCTAACAATGGTTTGTTTTGTTTTCTGCCAAACAAGACAATGCGGCTACTCATATCAGAATGTGTTGATTCTTTCAAATTGTCCAATTAAGACTTTACAACGAAGAGCTGCATATTTTTCAATGATATCTGAGAGTTCAAAAACACAATTTAAGTACTGTGAGCCTGATTAAGACATGCAGCAATATTTGATGTGGCAATCAACGTACATCGCGGTTTATGTAACGATTATCTATGGAAACCTAAGCATTGTATTTTGGGGATTTTTCTGTAGTTGGAGTACCAGCTAACCCAAGTATCATTGGAAACTAGTAGAAGGTGGAGTGATCAGGAATGCACGCTGAAAAATTGGTTGCCAATTGCACATGGAGATACACGGGGTGGTTTGCTGAGTTGAGTTAGACTTGGTTGATGTTCATGTGTGCACAAAACAGGTTGGGTGGGTGGAACAATACTTTAAGCATTTTATAGCAGGAAGAACTGGTTTCTTACTATGAAGAAAATTTTACACCTTGTGATGTCTAACTCTCTCTCCTCTGTCTCTCTATCTCTCTCTTTTGATGGTGTTTGTTTTAGATGGTTGCTGAATGCTTACGTTATTGACGCGATAATGATAATAATGATAACAACAACATATTCGATCATAGTGTGAATTGTGCTTCATTTGAACGGTTTCTTGCTAATGGCGTGTTCACGATTTCTTGGTTTGAATTTCTGTAGTATTGTCAATAAAGTTTTAATCAGCACTGATGTGGTATGTTCAGTCATTCAAATATTTATACATGTGCAGAATGAATGAATGATTGGGGATTTTGCATAGCAATCTGATTTTTTTACATGAGCGTATAGCCGTATACAAACTACAGTTTTTACCGGACTTTCCAACACACCGTAAATCAAATCAGAAAAGGATTGCTCTGTCGGGCAGACGTTTCACCTTCAACTAGCCTACCTCCTGCCGTCATGTAGCCACGCCTATGTGCATTACTGTATATAATTGAAAACAATTGAAGGCACCCAATTAACCAGACATTTAGAAGCTTACTGCGGTACGCCATTCAGCTCAGATCCGTCGGAATCTATTAATGTCGTAGGCCTATACTGAGATAGATAATTAATTCTTGAACATATGCCTACAACCGTTACCAACGGTAGACTATATATTAGGCCCTGTATTATAGGCCTATTCCAGAATGCTCGAGAAAACACAATGTCGTAAGAAAACGCCAAGTGACCAAACCATGAGTTCTCCACAGTGACAGGCCGTCTACATGACAGAAACGCGGAACTGTCCGATGCAAGTAATATAAAGTAAGTAAATATTTTATTGAGAGTATGATATAGCATTGTAGCGTACGTGTGGTTCCAGCGGACATTGCTTGCAGTAGCCTAAGTGGAACTTTCACCCAGAAACTGGGTCATATAGATGCGGGCAACGAATGTAGGCCAGATAATCGCTAATTTTAAAGAATTATTGGGTAAATTAGGCTTACTCTACTTAGTAAAATCATGCCAATCTGTTATTCCACAATAATGTAATTACGGTCAGATATTGACACGAGCCATTATTCAGCCGTTTTGTAGGCCCACATGAGCACACGCCAACGTCCTGTAACTAGCCTAGTAGCGTATACATATGATATATATATATATATATATATATACAATAGCTATGTATGTATGTGTTTGTATGTGTATGTATGTATGTATGTATGTATGTATGTATGTATGTAGGCTATGTATGTATGTATGTATATACATGTATGTATGTATGTATATGTTCTATGTATGTGTATGTATGTGTATGTATGTATGTACATGTACATTGTATGTAAGTGAGCATAGGCGTAGGAGGCGGGGGTCCAGGGGGGGCAAATGCCCCCCCCCCCAAATTTCGGGCAAGTCTGATTTTTCGGGCAAGCAGACCCGGAAAAATATGAAAGTTTTAAAAAATGTTTACTTTTTAAATTTTTCTGGGTCTTCTTGCCCGAAAAAATCAGACTTGCCCGAAATAAAAACCTTTCGGGCAAAAAGTACCCGGTAACGAGAAATTTCAGAAGATTTTGGCCGGATGACTAGAAAAAAGTCGTCAGAATTTTTGGGCAAACGTAACGGAAATTTTTCTTAAGATTTCGGCCGGACGAAAAAAAATTTCGGGCAAAAGTATCTGTTTTGCCCCCCCCCCCCCCTCAACGCTGAAATGTCCCCTACGCCTATGTAAGTGAGGCACAAAACGGTCATTTTTGTAATAGATTTTTCCCATGTGCAGGACTTGCGAAATCGAGGCAGAAGAAAGCCTTGGAATCGTGTTGCACGTCATTGAGAAATTAGTTCAATTTCTTCTTCGCCGTCGGCTGTTCTCTCTCCAGACTCCAGGCAGACTCTGCAGACTGCTGGTGTCGGATCGGTATAGCGTAGGCCTATACCTAATGATGGACTGGCGATGTGCATGAGGGTCCGTGCAGCATTCTTAGCTCATCCTCTGCATAATAATTATTGTGACCTTGTTGCAACATAGGCCTACATGCCTGTATCTTTTGAAAACGAGTATCTTTAAAGCGTGGGTGGCGAAGGCGTTTAAGTTAAGAACTCCACCTTCCAATTCTCAACCTAAGCGCCGCCCACCCTTAATTAAAGCTCCTCTGCTACCTCTGATCGATTCTTTGGTAACCGGAATACGACCTCTTTCGGATTATATTCTGACGAGACAGCGCTCGTGAATAGATTAGGCCTATTATAGCGCCGTGAGCTTGGCTTTCGCGTGACGCTTTATAAATTTGTGGTTAATACGAATTTTACGATTACGATAACGAACGAAAATCCATTGTCGACGCAATCAAAGCCTTTATAGGCTACCGCAGGCTACTCGTTTTCAACAGATACATCGGGATAAGATTTGTTTTCTTGGCAGCCATTACGAACGCTGCTGCGAGGACTTTCGTCGTTGGTTCTACCCAATTTGACTCTTGACCCCTTGACCCTTGACCCACTTGACATTTGACCCACTTGACCCTTGACAAATGCTTTTGTGCATTAAAATCTCGTTGCTTTACTTCGGACTTCTTCAATCCTTTATTCCTTCTCTCTTTTCCCATTCATTCCGCGATTTCAATCGATCCATTCATCCATCCATCCATCTACCCATACTCGTTTCCTCGCTCCCTATCGCCCCTATTTAACACTGCAAACGTGCAAACGCGTAGGTTATGCTCCTTTGCTGGAACACACAGATAGACACAATGCAAATGGAAATAGACAGAGCGACGGACAGGCAGACAGACAGACAGACATACATACATACAGACAGACAGATATAGGCCTACCCATACATACATACATACACACACGCACACACACACACAGCCAAGTACAAAGAGATGAAGATAGAGACGCGGGCAGGCAGACAGACATACAGACAGACATACAGACAGACATACAGACAGACATACAGACAAACAGACAGACACACACACAAACAGACGGACGGACAGAGACAGAAGCGGAAGACGACGTCTGCGATGACGTTCTCCTGTGATGGAATATCTTAGTTCGTAGATTCGTTTTCTTTTGGGGGTCATCGCTGTGCTGACCGATGCTGCTGACCAGCTGTGTCCATGCGCCAACTGACCACCTCATCCACCACCGCCCACTCACCCCGCCCCCCCCCACAACCCCCCCCCCCCATCGCCCCCTCCGCCATCTGCTGCCGCTGCTGCTGCACGGGTCTGCCGGATATCCCACGCGTCCGGCAGCAGCCGCATACACCCGTCTTATGTAGCGCCTTCATATATTAATAATGTACGGTGGCGCACTGGCAGCAGCGAGTAAACGGCATCGGGTGTGATACAGCAGAGCCGTAGAGGTAAGTAAGTGAGTGAGTAAGTGAGTGAGTAAGTGAGTGAGTGAGTGAGTGAGTGAGTAAGTAAGTAAGTAAGTAAGTAAGCTAGTAAGTAAGTAAGTAAGTGAGTGAGTAAGTGAGTGAGTAAGTGAGTGAGTGAGTGAGTAAGTAAGTAAGTAAGCTAGTAAGTAAGTAAGTAAGTGAGTGAGTGAGTAAGTGAGTGAGTGAGTGAGTGAGTGAGTGAGTGAGTGAGTGAGTGAGTGAGTGAGTGAGTGAGTGAGTGAGTGAGTGAGTGAGTGAGTGAGTGAGTAGACAATGTGGACGTATTCGCTTAAAATAAGAAGCGACGTCTATCTGTCTGCCTGTCTTTACGTCGCTCTAACATGCGCGAGCACACGCCGCCGACGCCGGCACACCCACACACACGCACACCCACACCCGCACACACACTCACACACCCGCACACACACACCCGCACACACACTTATATACGTTTTCTTCATTAGTTTTTTCTTTTGTGTTGTTCTCACAATAAGCGAAATGGACATGTCGTCGTGCAAGCGTGCGCAGAGGTCAAGGTCACTCATGGTCAATGCAACCAAAACGGTAAACACGCATATATAGCGCGAGTCTTAAGTTTGCGAAGTTTTGACAGCTCGCCTACTATGAATAAACTTAAGCATTTTAATTTCTTGATATTGTACAGCAATACATGTAGGCTAAGTTGTAGCAACGGTGAAAACCGACTGCCTGCTGTCTGACTCTCCGGACTTGACTCGCGGCCTATCGATTTTGTTTTGATCAAAGCGCCTGTGAATAAGCTGGTTCTCGCGACTTCGCTTTTGTGGGCGCTGTAGAAGTCTCGAGATTACGATTACTAAATCATCTAAACTCTAAATAGGGCCTAAATCATGTTTAAAGCAGCAGCTACACTTCCGGTAGCCGATCTACACTGAGATGTCGAAACGCTTATTGTTTATGTCGCCAAACAGTGGCGAAATATCGTTATAAACTACGTTGGCTATGCTATAGGCCTACGGGCAAACAATTATGAATAAAATATGCAACCGTGTTTAAGTTCAACACTTCGACTGAAAACTGACGTAGCCTAATTTGGCCTATCATTAATTCTTGTAATGCTTGAAAGCATGACCATCACCCGCCTTCTTCTCGTCTAAGGTTCAAAGACTGCTTACTTCATCAGCTGAACTGCTCTAATCAGGGCCGTATTAAGCAATGTGAGGGCCCTGTTCGGGATTTTTTTCAAAGTCATCTGGCGAAATTTTCGGGAAAATCCTACCATTTCGTCCGCCAAAAAGTTGATGACCTTTTTTTTAGTCATCAGGGCGAAATTTTCATGAAAATTGTCGTTTGGTCGAAATTTCCTCAAACATTTTTTTCTCACATTTGTGGGGCCCCCTAAAGTGTGGGGCCCCTGTTCGGCCGAACATGTTGAACATGCCTAAATCCGGCCCTGGCTCTAATCTCTAAAAGCCTCGTCGACTCCCGTGCATATTTTCAAAAATTACTAGACTCAATGCGATTGTCCTGATGACGTCCATTGATGCAGGGATGTTTCGTCAATTTCTCGGGCGCCCTAGCATCATGGTCTGGCTTCTGCCTCGCTGTACTGTACAGCAGCCACAGCGGAGGCTGCAAGCAGTCAGCAGCAGCAGCAGCAGCAGCAGCAGCAGCAGCGTGCACCACCCCTAGTCCCCTACTACTACTAATCTTGCCATGTACATAATCAGACGATTAGGCTATGTACACCGTACAGGCGCCCGTGCACTAACACCACCACACCACTACGCCAATGTGCGCATATTTCTCCGGACTTCGGTGCTTTGTAGGCGAGTTACTGTAACAGGCAAACGCCGTGCATGCGATGATATGAGGAGAGATGGGTATGAGGAGACTGAATGGAAACGAGCCGCGGTGTGAGAATGGTAATGACGGGAGGCAAGGAGGGCACGCCGGGCAATGAAACGCGATTTTGTATTAAATAAGCTGAAGGCTTATTTTCCGAATATCGCCGGCCGATAGTCTATCGAGAGGAGCACACGAGCCAGGAGAGAGACAGACAGACAGACAGCCAGACAGACAGACAGACAGACAGACAGACAGACAGAAACAGAGATAGACAGACAGACAGACAACGATACAGAAACAGAGACAGACAGACAGCCAGACAGAGGCAGACAGAAACAGAGACAGAGAGAAACACACACAGAGACTGATTGATTATCTACTCTACTACGAGTAAGGAAGAAGAAGTCTCTCTCACTCATTCGTCAGTGCTGCTTGAGGTATTGAGAGAAGGACAGGCAAGGACACGCCAGCCATCGCCTCCGCCTCCGCCGCCTTACCGACCGACCGAGCGCCCGGCAGCTGCAGCGCCCGTCCGCCGCCGCCGGTGCAGTGCATCGGGCGGCGCGATCACTACTTCGATCGCAGCAGCAGCAGACGAGTCATTGTGAATAGGGGGAAGAGGAGAGTGTGTGTCGACGACATCGACTACGACCATTGAGGTGGACTGGGTCGATCACCGAGGCATGGAGTGCACCGTCAGAAACGCACCCACCACCGCTGCTGCTTCTGCATTCGAAAGCCCACAGTCGCCTAATCCTTCTTCACTGTCGGCCACGTTGGTCCCAACGCCGAACAGTAGTTTACTGATGGACAACCTGGTGGCCGAGAAGCTCGCCCAGTCGACACAGTCAAGGGCGATGGACGGCGGATTAGGAGGAGTCAGTGGAAGTCTGGATGGGGTCGACACAAACAAGAAGATGATCTCGTCGTCATCGTCTGCTGGTGACGTCAGTCTGTCGTCGATGCTTGCGTCATTGAGTCAGCTGTCGCTAGGGGGCGGTTGCGGCGGTCAGGAGATGAGCCTGCCCCCTGGCGTCATCAACAACCCCAACATGCTGGCAGCCGTTCCCGGTTTCTGCTGGTCGGGAGTCCAACCGTCGGACGATCATGTCGCCCTCTTCAACCAGTCGGCTTACCAGAACTTCCCGGTGCTCGGTGGGGCTGCCACCATCTCCGGTGGCATCAGCCTCGACCAGCTCCACCACCACCAACAGCTCCAGCACCACCAGCAGGCGTCGACGTCGCAGTGGTCATCCCCCGCCCTCGGCTACACAGCCCAGCCCCTGCCTCCTCCTCCTCCTTCCGCCGGGGGCTCGTCCCGTACGTACCCAGGATGGGGCAGCACGTCCCAGCTGACCCTGTCGGTCCTCGCCGCTCGAAACGGTGTCGGGGGCAACCGAGGAGGGAGCGGAGGGGTCAGTCAGGGACGTTCGATGTCCGTTCAGAACGTCAGTGATCCGCAGACGATTCGTGCCCCTCCTGCGGGATACACGTCCGGAGGGGTTAGCCTGGCACCACTCCTGGCCAAGCAGTGTTCAGATCGGTTGGTGCAGGAGAGCCAGCGGATCGAGAGAGCCGGAGAGGCTTCTAGAATCTCGCTCGTCGGAGGGCTTAGTCAGGTGAGACAGCTTCCTCTTACAGTGAGCTCTTTCTGGCCTAATGTTCCTTTGGATTTCTTTAAAAAGTTATGCCTGTGCACCCGAGTTGCCTTGTTTGCAGGGCTGTTTTTAAGGAATTTTCAGAACTGCACAACTCCTTCTATACCTTCCAATCCTCCATGGTAAATTACTTCCAATCGAAGGACAATGACCATTTTTTTGCTAGTTTTAACAGTCCAGAAGTGCTTCTACAACTACAAAAATCCATTTAGAACTGCACATTTTGTGTACAACTGCACGTTAAAAAGCCCTGCTTGTTTGGTACTGATTCAAAAGCTTCTCCCAACACTGTATCCTTTCCAGTGATAATCTTGCAGGCTTCCAAAAGGTATCCTTTACTACTGCATGTCTTCAATGTTGCCGGTCCACCTCTCTTCAACTCTTCCTCAAATTGATTCAAGAATATAATTTTTTTGCTTCTTCTCTGCACTTTCACAGTTTCTTGATATCCTGTTTCAGGCATGGATTCCATACTTGGAGGCAGTATCCCAACTTTGGTCTATTATAGGCAGCGATTTATACAACCTCATTATAGTATTCTTGTCTCTGGTGACTATTGTCCTTCTTATCATACCTAACGTTAAGTTACCCTTTTTGCTGCTCCAGCACAATGCATTGAAGGTTTAGTACTCTTGTGCATAATCACTCCCATGTTCCTCTCTTCCTGGCTCACCATCAATACCTTACCCCCCACTTCATACGAAAAGTCTTTGTTTCTCTTCCCCACATGCATCACTGAGTGTTTCTTCAAAAATTATAAGACATCTGCCACTCTGCCACCACCTGAACAATCTTCTTAGATCTTCCTGTGCAGTATATATCTGTCGATATTCTGGTTCAGGTATGGATGTCATACCTGAATGCAGTATTCCAACAGTGGCCTAATCAATGATTTGTCCAGCCAATCAGCTGACTGGTCTGTGTGTGGTTACCAGGCTCGCTTCTATTCTCCTTTTTAACAATGCCACTATTAGCACATACCTCCATTCCTGCGGCACTTCTCTAGTCTGCATTGATAGGGTGAAGGTCTGGGTGCTTATGCCTCTTCAGAAGAATTTTCCAGAGAGAGACCAATGCTGTGTTTACAACCTGTGTTACCCCATCACCCCAAATCGGAATTGTCTTGGGCGTGGTCCCAATACATACCCTAACACCAAACAACCCACTTCCCCCACTCTGAATCTGCCACTGCATTCGAATCGCTCTTTTGAAAGTCGAAGCCTGGATCAGATTTCCTTGTCGTAGGATGACACAAGTAAATTTTCCATGTGCTGGAATGACTTCCGCTCTGCTGGACTCTTTCCAGTCCCTTTAACAGTGCCATGACCTTGAATAATTATTGTTTGACCTTAGTGTTCATTCGATGCTTTTCATTATTTAACCGAACCTGCTCTAATCCGTGCGGCAGAGAAAAATCAATTTCTTCCAGAGCTCCCGTGGTCGCAATTTGTCCTAAATCAGGATAATACCAAAGAGCTGTCAGAGAGTAATCAGTAGATTCCGCAAGGGAGAGTAATATGCCTTACCGCGGTTCCAGTGTCATAATCCGATTTGCCAGAGCTGAATTGGATTATGGTTTAATCTCATGCTGCGCGGGATGCCATTCAAGCCCGAATACAATCAGCCATTCGGAGTTTTTGCGTTGGCGGATCAGATGTGTGAGAGAACTGGGGTCGGTATTTTTATGCTCTTCGGTTTTATGATCCTTGGTTTTACGATTTCGGTTCAAGAATTGAACCGGTTGGAAGGATTGAAAGTACATGTGGAGGGCTTGAAACATGTGGAGGGATTGAGCAATTTGGTTGGATTGAAACATGTGGATGGATTGACACATGTGGATGGATTGACACATGTGGATGGATTGACACATGTTGATGGATTAAAACATGTGGAGGGGTTGACACATGTGGAGGGCTGGAAACATGTGGAGGGATTGAGTAAATTGGTTGGATTGAACCATGCGGATGGATTGACACATGTGCACGGATGGATTAAACATGTGAAGGCATTGAAGCATTTGGAAGGATTAAGCCATTCAGTGCTCTTGCTCTACAGTGCTTCGAAGATCACAGGTTCATTATATGATTCTTGGTTAGCAGTGTTACTTAGAAATAAGCTACAGTCAACATAGATCTATGTAAACTAGGTGGAGTAGATATTGAGGCAAGAAGACAAGATTGAAATTGGATGGCAGTTTAATCTCACTCATCTAGCAATGCCTTGAAATTAATTTCTGAACAGGTAACACATTTGCCACAGAATGCAGGGTAACAATGTTCACACAGTACAGAGAAACTAGATCGGGATTTGATACAATTTGATCGCAGCTTTAGGTATTTGAGCAACAATGGACCGTCCAAGTACAGTTTGTTTCGTCCAAGTACAGTTTGTTTCCTTATAACATTGTACAAAGACAATATGAATAGATTCGTCCACTGTGTAGCCTATATTAAAAGCGTTGAGTTTAACAACGCGTGGAACAGCGAAGATGCTGGCTAGTATTACATAGCAATAACTGTTCAAGCAAGATTGATTTATTGATTATGTAACAGCAGCTGGTTAGTGTTTACCGCTGCCAGCCACCATAAAACAGTTTGTTCTACAATCTACAGAAAAGGTCGATATGAACATCAGTTGCTTATTTTATAGTCATCAGAAAATCGTGAAAGTCTGTCATGAGTTACTATTTTAAAATGTCCTATACTGCTATTAATAATAATATAGTTGTTTTATATAGGACATTTTAAAATGTCCTATACTGCTATTAATAATAATATAGTTGTTTTATATAGGACATTTTAAAATGTCCTATGCTGTTATTAATAATAATATAGTTGTTTTATATAGGACAGTTTAAAATGTCATATACAAATAGCTATAATAAATTATAGCTATTAATATAATATAGTTGTTTTATATAGGACATTTTAAAATAGTAACTCACGTTCTCGACCTAGTATTCCGATCCAGTACATATTAGTATATTACATACTTTGGGGATGACCGGCTCCAGACTTAGATTGAAAAAGGGGATGGTAAACAATTTTAGATCCATCTGTCTGGAATATTCTCCCGTTGGAGATCATACGCCTGTTGCCTAGGGTTGACTCATCAGTATTTTACAGGCTCCTGCTGCTGAAGACCTACTTGTATCACCGAGGTCGGTTGGACTGCATGGAAGACCTGTTCTAGGCACTATATGTGATGGATCATGTTTATGACCATTCTGTACTCTGTAGTAAACAAAACTCCGTATCAATCTAAGACCAATACTGAGTTTCGAACCATGCATTCCCCATTATGCTATATATATATATATATATGTATGTATGTATGTGTGTGTGTATGCGTATATATATATATATATATATATATGTATGTGTGTGTGTGTGTGTGTATGCGTGTGTATGCGTGTGTGTGTAATTGTATAATAAACATTTATCATTTTATTATATATAAAATGTGTGTGTGTGTGCGCGTGTGTGTGTGTGTGTGTGTGTGTGTAGGTCTGTGTGTGGGTGTATAAACATTTATAGGCTACATATAAATGCTTGGTCCATTTCATAGGCCATTTGGCATCAATACTGAATACTGAGATTTCCATTCATCTGAAATTGCAATTGCGATAGTCATGCATCATTCTCAATTGACTGATTTCATTCGTTTCTCTGTGACACTCTTCCCCACTCCACTGACCTTTCAATTTCTTTTCCAATGACTTGCTCCTCCTACCATCCCTTCATCCATCTTCCATGCCTTCTCTATGATCCTCTTTTGCTTTACTCTTAGACTTTTTCGTTCATTACTTCTTTTAACAGCATTGCTAAAGCCGGTCTAACTTTAGCATGGTCAGTTTTGCAGAGACCTTGTAAATGGTGTGGCACTTATTTAAGCAGGCCAGCAATCACACCCGATAAATTCGTTGAAAATGGGCTGGGTTGAGACCACATACGGTTACTATATAAAACCTGTGCATCGGCATTCACAAGTATATTAAGAGCTACCCCGGCATATCGATTTTTGCCAACTCCTCAAAGGAGCAGCATATCCCATTAGATTAAATGGGGGCATAGTCGGATTATACCCTCACTTTTAAAACTGCCTTTGGTATGTTCGCTAGTATATTATAAAGCTGCTACTGTAACAACGTGTATGTAGAATATTCTAGGTCTATAATACAAAATTATACATTATAGTACAATGTTGAATAATTCAAGAGGTATGATATGTGGCCACAATTCTGGTCCAGACCACCTGCTGCCCAGCAATCTCTAGTTTCAACATGTTGCTAGCTTGTAACATTGGATTTGAAGAGGATAGGGGTAGGGATGATGAGACTCACCATTCCAACAGCTGATCCGACCCCCCCCGCCCCCATCAAAAATAATCGGGTCAGGAATCCGATTGTAAGGAATGCGCATAATTATTACACGGCAAGACAGTGTAACTAACAAGTTCGGTTTAAGTAGGAGATAATAACGAGTGGATTAAGCACTCTTAATCCATCTAATCATCTAATCTAATCCTTATCCAATTTGATCTAATCAAATGATTTGTGTATAGCACCCTTAACATGATATGCTAATCAACGACCCTGTTATTTGACGCCATCACCCCTACTTTTCTTGCACGGTACAAAAATCACTGAACCAATAAATATTTTGCTTTAACTAATTAATATTCATCGTCAAATAATAATAATGGTCCATGTACAGCAATCACCATTGATTGCTTCCTTGCACTTAAAGGGACACCACATCCTCCTCACCCCCACCCCCCCCCCCCCCCCACAAACACCCCCCCACCTCCGATTTATTGCAGGGGAAACAGTGCACCTCGAAATCCCATCCAGTTGATTAGTGATTGCATTTGGCCATTTATTTGCAGGTCAGGGTTCAGTCTGCAGTGCAGGCTACCTGTTCCGCTGGAACATTACACGACCCCTTCCGCAAATCGTTCCGTGCTTACCTGGCTGATATTGATCCCCCAGACCAGAACGCCTACTATACCAGTAGATAATAATATCACAGGAATATTTCAGTTTGTCGATTGGCTGGCTGGCTGGATATTGACTGGGTTTGGCTGGTTCCAGAACCAGACGGTGATGTGAAACATGTGTTTAGTTGTCCGGATTATGGTAATGTGAACCTATAGAGAACCGTAGCCAGGACTTGTGAAGTAAATTGACTGATTGTGCAAACCAGCCAAATTCCAATGTTTATGTAATCATAAGAAGTAATCTCCAAACTTGTAAATCGTCATTCGAAAGCCAAGTGCAGGGAACTAGCTTATTCACGAGCACTGCGTTAAGTCAGCAGGGGGAGGGGTGGTGTCCAAAGGGCAGTCCGAATTAGGTCCAAGTCCGGTGCATGCATGTATATATAATGTACAGTATGTATAGGCCTACACTCATGTAATTGTATATATGTATGTTTGTACCTAAGCACGTACACTAGTTTGCACTCAGCACAAATGTATGTATTTATGTATGTATGTATGTATGTATGTATGTATGTATGTATGTATGTATGTATGTATGTATGTATGTATGTATGTATGTATGTATGTATGTATGTATGTATGTATGCAAGTATGTATGTATTTATGTATGTATGTATGTATGTATGTATGTATGTATGTATGTATGTATGTATGTATGTATGTATGTATGTATGTATGTATGTATGTATGTATGTATGTATGTATGTATGTATGAAAGTATGTATGTATTTATGTATGCATGCAATTAAATATTTAATAATAGTATACTGATAATTGAGATTTGAATGCCGTAATTCGCTGGTAGGCATTGACTCAAAGCAACAATTCAGCAGCAATTTTATGTAGTGCATTTTCCTTACAGACCAAAACTTGGTATAATATAATTATGCAGAGTAGATATTTGCCTATAGATTGTAGTGTAAGTCTTGTTTTCTATTTTAGTTACAGGATCCAAATGCAGCTGTGTTCGATGCTCAGTGGTTGGACCTAATCAGAATAGCTGCAAGCAAAGAAAGCACAAAAGGTAAGATAATTAAATCTTTGAATAAATTTTAAAAAAACTAAAAAATTAATTAAATAATTGACTGATAATAGTCGTAAATAATATTAATGGTGATTAATTATATAATAGTAGTGGTGCTGCACATGGTGGGGATGGTGGTGGTGGTGGCGGTAGTAGTAGTTGTAATAGTAATAATCAGGGCTTTTTAACTTCAAATCAAATCAAATCAAATAATTTTATTGGTCCGTCTGTAACAGCAACAAGCACACCAAGTCAGAAATAAAAATTACACAAAGCATCACAAGTATCACCAAATTGTTAGACATTAGTCAATCCAATAACTTAATTGGTTAACATAAATGATTCAGCCATATTATGGCCAAGACTGGGATAATCTCCAAAGAAGTAGGCTAGTACAGTTGTTGCAGTTGTACACAAAATGTGCAGTTCTAAATGGATTTGTGCAGTTGTAGAAGCACTTCCATACAGTTGAAACTAGCATAAAAGGTCATTGTCCTCCGATTGGAAATAATTTTACCATGGAGGATGGAGAAGGAAAGAAGGGGTTGTGCAGTTCTAAAAATTCCTTTAAAACAATCCTGGTAATAATTATGATATTGGTAGCAAGGGTAGCACTGAGACTAACAACAGCTCAACATGCCAGACAATAATACAGTTGTAGCTTCTTGACTACTGAAATAGCAGTGTATTAATACACTCGAAACTGAAGCCGTCTGTCCAAGTGTGCAACATTTGCCAAAGGATTGTGTTCCAATAAACCGTTTCTCTGTCTGTCTGTTTGTCTGTCTGTCTGCTTGTCTGTCTGTCTGCCTGTATGTCTTGTCTGACTGTCTATCTGTCTGTAATACCTTTTGCCTGTGTCGCCCTTTTTTGTCTGTCTGTAGGTCTGCCTATTTGTGTGTTAAACACTTGGTTTCGTGTGCTTTGACTACTTTGTATTCTCCCTATATCCATCTTTTTGGTTGTGAGTCTTCCTTTTCATTGCACGATTGCATAATATTATAAAGGGACAATTATATCGATCCCTATAACGATTGCATAATATTTGTTAACAGTTACCAATAGTTGATCGCAGACCTTATTTAGGTGGGTGTTAAGGGTGCTGTAGCACTCGTTCTTGTGTAGTTTTGACAGGGACAGCACTGCATCTGGGTCCTCATTAGCCTCAGCAGGCTTTGCTCTTAGTAACTAGTTACTTTGCTCTTAGTAACTAGTAGTTAGGCCTAACTAATTATAATGAACATAATCTGATCGTTACATAATCACAAACTATAGGCTACTCTCTAGATAACGTGATGGTAACGAAGTAGCTCCCAACACATGGTGATTCCCAAAATTATAAATCTAACACCGTGCACGAAATACTGTGAAAAGAAAAATTTGTGAATACCGAGACAATGTTTTTTCGGTAAGAATTTATCGGTGAGGCCGTAGGGTCTACTGTGCGCATGGCCGGATATACAAAATCTGGCGATTGGTTTAATAGCTTGCTGCCCGGTCTTGCAGAAGTAGAGTTGCTGCTGACGTCAGAACTGCTCGGTCTTCTTCCGTCTGAAAATGTTTGCTTAATGCCATTCCAGTTCTGCTTCTTTCATCTTGTTCTTGTAGCTGTTTCTCAAGCATAATTGTCAAGGTTAAAATTATGTAGGCCTACAGTCGATTTTGCAAGATTTTACCGTGTTGTAGACCTATTTCTGTTCATTAAATAGTGCTAGCTGTAATAATGAATATAGTTATAAAAAAAATTATATCCAAAATTAGATTCCTATTAATTGATTAGTTTCGATTAATTTGATATACGTTAAGATAGTGTGAAATTGGGAATAATGTAGTAAAATGATTTAATTATTACTCTCTTTGTACAGGCATACTCAATCTAACTGTTTATAAACTTGATTGCAAGGTTGAAAGATGAATCCATCCATCCATCCATCTATCCATCTGTCCATCCATCCGTTCATCCACCCATCCATCCATTTATCCATCCACCCATCCACACCTATACATCCATTAATCCACCCATCCATCCATCCATCCATCTGTTTGTCCATCCATCCATTCATCCGTCCATACATACATCCATCCACCCATCCATCTATCCATCCATTTATGCATCCATACATCCATCCTTCCATTCATCCATCTATCCACCCATCCATCCATCCACCCACCCATCCAT
This sequence comes from Lumbricus rubellus, assembly GCA_945859605.1. Classification (NCBI taxonomy): domain Eukaryota; kingdom Metazoa; phylum Annelida; class Clitellata; order Crassiclitellata; family Lumbricidae; genus Lumbricus; species Lumbricus rubellus. Next base: position 11,164,857 of record OX243818.1, read on the forward strand.
CCATCTATCCATCCATCCATCCACCCATCCATCTACCCACTCATCCACCCATCCATCCCATCCATCCATCTATCCACCCATCCATACATCCATTAATCCACCCATCCATCCATCCATCCATCTGTTTGTCCATCCATCCATTCATCCGTCCATACATCCATCTACCCATCCATCTATCCATCCATTATTTTATGCATCCATACATCCATCCTTCCATTCATCCATCTATCCACCCATCCATCCATCCACCCACCCATCCATCCATCTATCCATCCATCCACCCATCCATCTACCCACTCATCCACCCATCCATCCCATCCATCCATCTATCCACCCATCCATACATCCATTAATCCACCCACCCATCCATCCATCCATCCATCTGTTTGTCCATCCATCCATTCATCCGTCCATACATCCATCCACCCATCCATCTATCTATCCATTTATGCATCCATACATCCATCCTTCCATTCATCCATCTATCCACCCATCCATCCATCCACCCACCCATCCATCCATCTATCCATCCATCCATCCACCCACCCATCCATCTACCCACTCATCCACCCATCCATCCCATCCATCCATCTATCCACCCATCCATCCATCCATTCATCCACCCATCCATTCATCCATTCATGTGCACCCATCCATCTGTCTTCCCACCTCTGCTGAAGTCTCGAGGAAGTTGAGGGCGTGCAAGGTTAAATTCAAGGCTTCCACAATTTTTTCTAGTGTTAAGAATTCAAGGTTGCGCGCCATGGCAGTGCGCAAAAACACGAAATAATATGTTCACAACATGTTCGCAACAAAATATTGATCGATGCAGCAAATGAACCTTGAAAAACATTGAATTCATTCGTTGATGTTCGCTTTGCAAATGGCGGCTAATGAATGAATCGACGACTGCGGCTGCAAGTCTACGCTTCCATCGATCTATGCATGACCCACAATCATCTGTCATAGTCTCTCCTACAAGTCTGCCTATCTGTCTGTCTGTCTGTCTGTCTGTCTGTCTGTCTGTCTGTCTGTCTGTCTGTCTGTCTGTCTGTCTGTCTGTCTGTCTGTCTGTCTGTCTCTCCTACAAGTCTGTGTGTGTGTGTCTCTCTCTCTCACTTCGTAGGCTATAGATCTCTTTCATTGTACGGCTGTCTGTATCTGCCTGTGTACACCTTTCTGTCGCTCTCTATATGTGTCTATCTGTCTGTCTGCCTATCTGTCTGTCTGTCTGTCTGTCTGTCTCTCTCACTTCGCAGGCTATAGATCTCTTCGCTTGTACAGTTGTCTGTATCTGCCTGTGTACACCTTTCTGTCGCTCTCTATATCTGTCTGCCCTCCTGCCTGCCTATCAGACGGATAGACTGGTCTGTCTGTCTGCCTGCCTGTCTGTATGCCTGTCTGTATGCTGTCTGGCAGTATGCCTGCCTGTCTGTCTGTGTGTGTGTCTGTCTGCATGCCTGTCTGTGTAGGCCTATGCCTATCTGTCTGTATGCCTGTCTGTTTGTCTGTCTGTCTGTATGCCTGTCTGTTTGTCTGTCTGTATGCCTGTCTGTCTGTCTGTCTCTTCGGTTTCCTTTTGTTTATATGAAGGCACCTGGTATTTTCTCTTGCCAATCGATGGTAGGCCTACGGCTGAAGATTAGGAGCATTGCACAGATTTTGAGTTCTGCTGTAGATTAAAAAGTGGCATGGTTCTACGGGTATGCTGGGGATTATGGGCGTGGTTGAGATCATTTGTAAATCTGGCGTTTCGTAATGCACGTGTACAGGTGTTGAAACAATTTTAACGTTCTGAGCATTAAGTCGCGCATTGTCAAGTAGCCTAAGTAAGTGCTTTAAGTAGCCTATGTAAGTAGGCTAAGTAAAAATGTAAGTAAATAAGCAAGAAAGTAAATGAATTGTACATTGATGATGACGCGCAATGTAAGTTACCATCATAATCTCCCTCCTGATGTATCATATCCACTCCGGAACCTCCCCATCATACATGGCATCCATGGTCACGTCATGTTCTGCCTCCAATTCTAGAGGACTTCGATCGTCAATGCAAAGTGATTTTGCTACACTTCGCACAAACCGGAAGTTTGGAAGTCGTGCTTTCTCAGTCTCAGGACCCAAAGAGTGGAATAGTCTTCCAACCTCCATTCGTCAGTGTAGGCCTAGACTATATCTGATGCGGAGTTTAAATCGAAATTAAAAATTCATTTAGCCTATTCTCATTTGCCTAGATTATGACTAGATCTGTAGTGAAGCGCGCTTTTGTGCAAGACTTGTTTTGTTAAGGCGCGTTATAATGTCTGATTGTAGCCTATTGTAGGCTATTGTAGGCTACCGTACTACCGGTAGGCCTATTGTAAATCAGTCTGTAAATTTATTCCTTAGCCTATTAACCAGTTGCTGACCGCACGTTGGTACGCAAACATTGTGAAGAGTTACGAGATCAGCGGAAAACGGTCCAACGGCTTTTGTTTGGCCGCAATGCCATTGACCGGCTGCATCTAGGCCTACATGTAGACCTGCCTTTGGATCAAGGACATTATTAGCTCTAAGAAGTTGGTGCAGCACCCTGCCATGCAAGCCAATAATACATGAAGCCGTTAAATAATACCATGTTGGAGCTATTATATGTCCAATTATGGGCTCCAACACCAGTAGCAGCGCCAGAGGGGGGGGGGGGGGCTAAGCCCCCAAAATAAGGCCATCCGTTTCTTACACGTAAAAATGGAATATTTCCACGTTTAGGCCCCCCTAAAAACATGACATATGATATATCTCGACCAAACGACTAAAAAAAGAAAGAAAAGTTCGTTAGAAATTTTGGCAGATGAAAATGGAAAGTTTTCATGAGATTTCGTCCAACTGACTAAGAAAAAGGTCGTCAGAATTTTTGGTGGATGAAAATGAAAATTTCCTCCGCGAGGATTCGGCCCCTCAAACTGAAATCCTGGCGCCACCACAGTATAGGCCTAAACAACCATTGTCCAACACAAGTTCATATGGCACACCTGCTGGCGTTGAAGAAAGACTAAATCTTGAATAACTTTCTGCAGCAAAAGTGCTAAATAAATGCGCCAAATATTGGGTCTATCTGGTGTTATTATTACTCTTTTATCGTTTTAAGTATAAGTATTGCGTGAGAATCTAAGATTACGTTTACGATTCGATCACAAAACTGTCTGCATTAAATTTGCACGCTGTCTGCAAATTGTGTCATAATGTTAATATGCAACATAGCATTTCAGTTTTTCATGTGATAATTTGATCATAATTCTTCAGATAGTTAGCTATTCCGCATTTTGAAAGGGGCCTAGACCTACTTTGTTTGCACCAAGCGCCATACACAGTAAATAAATCATGGCTACCTGTTCGGTTTGCATGCAGTGGGGGATAATGAAAGGATTTTCTCTGGCGATAGAAGCTTTGCGTTTGCGATGGTGTGAGAGGATGATTGCTTGGTGTTGATGTAATATCTCATTACGATCTGCTGGGATGAATTTAATGCTCTGTCATCAGCGTATAGTACGATGCGCGAAATCGGGCCACGCGTTGTTTTGGCTTCCGAACGTCGGTCTGGCCGACCTACTATATACCGTACTGCATCTGATTATGTTTCATGCACCTGTAGGCTATAGGCTATTGACCAAGAGCAGATTAATCAAGCTACACCCGTTTTAAGTCAAGCAATCTAATGGTTTCCTACTCGAGTGACATTTTGTTTGACTGTCAAATGCAAGCTTATTATTGTAGATTGGCCTACTTTGAGTATACGTGCGAATTTAATCAATACCTCAGCCAGCTGCTTTCTTCCTTCACTTTTGTTCAAAACTGACCGCATTAAAATTTATTATAATTATCGATGGCAGAGGAACAAGCAACTGTATATTTCCTCATAATTGATGTTACTGTTGCTGATAATTGGTAGAAAGAAACTTGTGAACATTGATTTTGTTTTGATGAAGTGCCTGTGAACAAACTGGTTCCCGCGACTTCACTTTTATGGGCGCTGATTATGATTACAATTACTATACGATTACTCTGGTACTGATTGCGATTATACACTATAGTACTCGAAAAACTTTGTCAGAGCAATGGTGTGGGGGACACCGAAAGGCAGGATCATGTGATAGGCAGGATCATGTGATTGGCAAGATCTGCATTTTCAGTAGAACAGTCTGAAACAGTTGAACAGGGGGGGGGGGTTCTCGATGCAAATTGCACCTTGATGCTGGATACAGGAAACATTATTGACTTAATTATTATTGTCCTGGCATTCCGGCTTAATATCCTGATGTGGGCTTTCCAAAAAATAGAAGTCAGGCATGCTTGCGATTGTTTGCAAATTTGATCACATTTGCTGCTTCAGCATAAAGTCAATGTTCAACCTTTTTTCTATTTTGTAGGTATCTTCCAATCAGATCCTTTGAATGCAGGTAGGTGTCTATGACAGGTTTCCTAATCTCTTAAAAAAAGACTGGTGATACCTAAAATTCCGACACCTTGCAAGAGTATGATAAATGATAAAACAAAGGTTTTCAACAACTGTTCCAAGATCAGTTCTCACAGACAAAAGAGGATGCGACAACAGCCCTTGTTAATTTAAGTAAACGTTGCTGATTATTAAGTTGCTATTTTTTTCAAAGTGATAGCTCTAATCAGGAGATCCATAGAAATCTGAAAATATTTATCACAAATGCCGAAAACATTTACATTTTCCTGATAGAGCAGAAGATAAAGATACATGTGGAATTCTGTATTGATTGGATACTTTAGAATGTATTAACCATGGGACTTTGACTATCCAGTTGGTGGCATATTCTGCATAGCTGTGCCTCACTGTGTATATCACAACATAAATATGTTCTGCTAAAGCCCAGCACATGATAAGATTTTCATGACAGCAATAACTTACTTCAGATTTAATTTGCTCCATGGCATTCTAATAATATTGGAAAAAATATGTCAACTGAAACCTAATTTAGCATCAAAACTGCAATTCTTATTTGCCATAAAACTGTGTTATTGGAGACAATGTTTCACCGAAAGTAATCTAAATCAAGTTTGTAAATCAAGTTTGCAATACCATAGGTCGGTCAGTTTCAATATTATTATGATAAAGTAATGTGCAAAATGCAAAAAGGTATTGACAGAGTACTCTTGATTGCATCAAATGAAAGAACTCTTAATGAGGTCAGAAATAAACAAATCACAAATTAACAATAGAATAATTTAAGTGCAGATTCATGCAAAAGTGCAATGGAGTTACTGAAAAAATTAATAAGGGTGGGAAAACAGTAAAACTCATGAATGTCAAATTCAGAGAATGCACGTTATGTGAGCTAATGTGATAATAAAATAATACGTAAATAAATAATGAATAAATAAGAATTAAGATTAGATTCAGTTAGACTAAAACAATGCCAGCTTGAAATTGAATATGGTAGATTTAAAAAGAGACTAGTTCAAAGGCAAGCAGTGTTCAAGTTGTCCAGCTCACTGAACGTTTGGCTCTAATTTTGGAAGTGAACTCTATAGTTGTTTTGTTTATTTCTCATACATATGTTTCAGTTTAGCGTTTATCTGTTTGCAGGCAAGGCACTTGACCCTAACTGGACTCTGGCACAATCAGATGGTCGAATAACCAACAAAGGTGAGAGCTGAGATTTATACGAGTCAGAGTTGGAGCGAACTGGAGTGGTTTTAAGGTTATCCAGGTCAAAGAATGACTGCATGGTCTGGACAATTGTACATGCATTTTCTTATCTGATAACTGAATCTGTTGTAACTCTGCTTGCGCTCTGGCATTGTACTAGTATTATGTTTTAAAAAATTGATTGTATGCCCGAGTAGACAGAATCCGCCAGGAACTTAAATGGTTATCAAGAACAGGGAAGAAAGTGTCTGAAATGGCACTAGTTAATTATATTATTATTATTATATATTTTTTTTCGAAAATTCGGATGACCTTTAATAATAATAATAATAATAATAATAATAATAATAATTATTATTATTATTATTATTATTATATGTCCTGAGGTAGTGCTAATCCCTGAGGAGGCAATAAAAAATGTCCAGTCACTTTTAGTTGCATCTGGAACAGCTACATTTCATCCAATTCTGGCAAGTCAAAAGTGCTGCGGTAAGCCACAGAAGTTAATTGCGGGATTATAATTGAAAGCTGTTCGAATTAATGTCTAGTTTCTCACGGGTCTCCGCAGAGCCGAGTAAGATTGTGTCCCAGATAAGAATTTATTTTTTTACAAATATACTACTAGGCCTACTACTTCTACTACTATTACTGATAATAGTAATAATTATTATTATTATTATGTGTTATACTTATTATATTGTTATTGTTTGAGTTAACATTTTCATCCTATTTGTTTAAGCTATTTGAAAGTATAATTATGGCTGTGTATTCTGTCCAATTGGCGTCTACATAGGATGAGCATTAGAAATAAGTCTAATGTTGTTGATTCCTGTTATTGTCATTAATATGGTTTCATCTCAGTATGTTATGTGCTTGCGTGCATTTGTGATGTTGTGAATGGCACTGTATTATGTTCAGATGAATTGATACAGTGTATGCATTGCATTGAATACCTTGAACACCATTATCATATCATGCACTATATATATATATATATATATATATATATATATATATATATATATATATATACGGTAGACCCTGTTGAAATTACACCAGGTACTTTTACCAGAAAAGTCGAGTGACGTTGACTCCTCCGAAGGCAATTTGTCGCGATAATCCGCTTCTAGTTGTCTGTTAAGTCGATTCCAGGAATTTGTCGCATTTTATGTTTCGCCAGAGCTAAGCAGATGACATCTTTACTCGGTTTTTACTTCACATTTTATGGCCTGAGTCTACATCTTTATTCCGTATTCAGAACTGCGTCGCATTTCCGCGCAGCATCCACCCCCCCCCGGTGGTCAGCCACCTCCGGTTTCCTCGTAACACCCCCTCCCGGTGCATATTTGCTGCCTACAAAATGGCCGCCTTTACTGTTGGCGTCCGCGGCGTGTGTAGCTCGCGCTGCCGATAATGGTTCTTAATAATGCGTGAGAGTGGTTGGATCGCCGTACGTGCCTGCTGCTTCGGCGGTGGGTATATGTGCACCGTGGGCCCCGCTGTTCATTCTACCGTCCCAACCATTCCACAGTCAATACGCGAAACCACACCACCACCACCACTACCACCACCACCACCACATAGCATCCGCTGGCAATTCGTTGTTTTTATGACATTTTTCGGTCAGGTCGTTACTCGAAATGGCGTAGCCAGTTACGACGATAAACTGTAATCAATAATGCATCTTTGCGGAAATTGCGCACTGCAGCCGGACGGACGACCTTTCCGCGTTTCGTTCAATCGGTCTTGCTTGCGATTCCAGTGACCAATGGGAGTTAACGGAAGCTCTGCGTGAGAGCGCGTTCAATGTAATTTAATGTAATGTAACCATTGATAATTATTTGTGAGAGAACGGTCCAATTGTTTTCCAAGGCCTGCTTCAGTTTCTGGTCGATCGACCACATCACACACATGCAGCTCTATTGTTTTTGTGCATTGTGCTTTGTATACTGAGGGCCATGGCGAGAATTGCGGGGGACGGTGGGGTTGAGGGGTTTCAAGTGCGTTCAACCGGTCAACCCCTAGGCCCTAATCTTTCTTAGGACCCCTCAGTAAAGTCTTCGTTGTCGGCCTACTGCCCAGCTCCACACAAGTCAACGTCTTAACCTGGGTTGTTTTTCTACAATATTCGCTTAGGCTACTGTGTCGGGTTTAGTTCTCTTTATTTCAGAAATGGCTTTTCTGCATACCCCGTGAACCTTGTGTATAGACCACACACTCACACAGTTTAGGAATAAGAGCGTAAATTTGTCACTTTTAAGGCTTTACGAGTCTATGATTGTGATGTTTGTAACTGATGATAAATATCGAAGTTAAGATTTTAAAGCCTGGTTCAATAATAAGTTTGCCATTAGAAAAATCCACTGGTCATTGATGCCAAAATTACCTATTGTCCCATCTTCAAAGTTTTACCAACGAGATTTTTGGGGCCACATTGCAGAAACTTTGTCAAACGTTAACTTAGCCATAGACATCTAGATAGGCCTACATGTAGGCCTACATTGCATCCCGCTAAAGATATAGGAGCCCTTGACTTAGCCTAAACTCGGCCAAATAAAAAGCGCGGCGTGAGATTTAAGCGCGGCGATGGGGAGCGTCTTAGCCAGTGCAGCAGGCTTGTCCAAAATGGTTGCGCTGGCGAACCTTCTGGTCCATCGGAATTTTACGAGATCAATACTTGCGTCGGCGGAGTAGGATTGTCCGCCGCGCAAAGCTTTGTTCCGAAGCGGAAAGCGGACAGGACTCTGGTGACCAATTTATTTTGTCTTCAGCGACGACGGACGGACGGAGCTCTACTGGCTTTCGTGCATGCACCCCGTGACCGGCCGACCGGGTTGGCTACGTTGCCCAGCTGCGATGGCGTCAGATGTAGGCCTATACGCGCTGGCGTCTATTTTTATGGCCGTCATTTGCATGCATATTGCTTGCCCCGTATGGCGTCTGCGCGATGTAGCCTGTAGGCTACAGCCGAAGATGGCTGACGTCTTTTGGGCTTAATTTCGCGGCATCCCACTGTTCTAATGCAGAAGTAGGCCTACTTTTGCAATGCTGAATAACAATAATAACGATTATAATAATAATAATATTATTTTTAGCCTATTATTATTATTATTATTATTATTATTATTATTAATTTTCGTTTATTCTATAATCTATCCGGTTGACAGGCCGTGTCCGGTTACAGCATGCAAAATTTGTACAGTTATGCAGTATGAAAGTTGAACAAGCTATATAATACAATTACAATAATTCACATGAATGCAAATCACAGAAGACATAGACCTCAATCACAAAGTTGCAGCCATGCAAGGCGCTAGCTCTATGTACTTTAACTACCACCTATATATAGGAATGAAGAACTAAACCCAGGGGTCCTGCTGGATTCGAACTGCATACCGTAAGCACTTCCAGACAGTGTTATCCATTGTACTTACCCTCCCCTTATTATTATTATTATTATTATTATTATTATTATTATTATTATTATTATTATTATTATTATTATTATTATAGAATATCTATAAAAAAAACTGACAAACTCATTTACAGACTAACGAAAATGATCATTTTTGAACATAAGGTGCTATTGCTGCTGCTGCTGCTGCTGCTGCTGCTGCTGCTGCTGCTGCTGCTGCTACTACTACTATTATCATAGTTCGATGCGTACGCGTACCTTATATAAGGTACGCGTATAATACGTGCGTACCTTTCAAAGAATAAAATACGCGTACCATGCGCGTATTTTATTTCTGAGTATTATTATATGTCAGTGTTTTGACGCTTCACCACAGGCGTAGGAGACGGGGGTCCAGAGGGGCAAATGCCCCCCAAATTTTGGGCACGTCTTATATTTCGGGCAAGCAGACCCGGGAAAATAAAAAAAAGTTAAAAATTTTCTTTTTTAATTTTTTCGGGTCGTTTTGCCCGAAAAATCAGACATGCCCGAACAAAAATGGTCGTCAGACCTTTCTGGCAAAAAGTAACGGGAAATTTCAGAAGATTTCGGCCGGATGACTAAAAAAAGGTCGTCAGAATTTTCGGGCAAACGTAACGGGAATTTTTCTTAAGATTTCGGCCGGATGACACAAAAATTTTCGGGCAAAAGTCTCATTTTTGCCCCCCTCCAACGCTGAAATGTCCCCTACGCCTATGCGCTTCAACAATAATTTTTATTACATTACTCACTTTGTAAGTTTGTGACTTGTGAACGGCCTGAGGTGATTTTTGTGATTATATAACATTTTAAGGCTTTAATACTTGTAAATGAGTATGTTACACCATGACATGGCATGACTAATCAATAATCCATGACTTATAGCATGTGCCACGGTTAAGTGTTGTACCGTACCTTTTACGTACCCTTCAATAAGGTACGTTAAAATACGTACGTACCTTTCAAATAATAAAATACGTACCATACGTACCCTCGAACTATGACTATTATTATTCTATTATAGCCTATTATTAAATAATTTAAATTTGTGGCGCGTGCTAAGTCACACTGAAAGGAGATCTGAGGTGCGGTTGTCAGCTGCGTGATGAAAATGGAGTTTGATATTCAAGTACTTGAAAGCCAAGGAGAAATAGTGAGTTTGAAGCGCATTTTGAAGGAAGGGAGGGAATTTGAGCTATGAAGCAAGAGTGGAAGTCAAGTAGACCTGAAGATGAGCTCATCATGCTTGATAGTATCATAACAGAAGCTGTAGACTTCTTGATGTTATTGCGTGGAGTTGGAGATTTTGCAGGTTTGTTCCACTTTTGGTACCTGGTTGTTTTGTGCAATTCCTGTGGCAGGAAGTTCTTGACAACAAGAGGAAACAGATTTTTTAACTTCGGCTAGACAATTTGCTATGCAATCTGTGGCCACTGGTCTTTCGTCGGTTAATACTTTCCATTCTTTGGGGGGGGGGCAAGAATTTGACAGTGTGGAATTAGTGCTTGGAATGTTACACAAAATGCCAATTCTGTCCTGTCTATTCACAGAGCTGTAGATCTTAAGATACGGTCGGAAAACTTTTGAGTAAACATGCCACAAGAGAATTTTGATAAAATTAATAATTACCTCCTCTCTGAAAGTAATTTTGGTGAACAATTTAAAAACCAAGTGACTTCAGAGTGAATGAAGTGGGCTTTCAATACTTTTTCTTTAATCCCCCTTGAGGGTCTGTGAGATCCGCCATCTGAAATATGAAATCGACCTTCTGAATGACGATATCTGCCACCTAAATATGTTTTTGTTACGATATTACGCTTCCATATGCATCATGTCTCTCACATTTAATATTTTCTCCTAATGGAAAATGCTGAGTATCAGTTATAGGGTACTTCAGATACATGTAAGTTTCGATTTTAGATGTGAAAAAATTGAGATCTGCCATGTTTGGATGTGCAATTTAAGCAGTGTTGTTTTTGTTCTCTTTTTGCAGTAAACTGGCCATTCACAGCATGAACTTTTTTGTCTACTCTTTGCCTATTGTGTGGGGCGCGGTGTTTTAGTGGTGGCGTCATTGCTTTGGAGTTGGAAGGTTCGAGGTTCGAATCCACCTCGCCGCGTAAGGACCTTGGGCAAGTCCTTCACTCGCAATTGCTCAGTGCTTCGGCATGAAACTCCGATGCAGTGTCCGCTCTGCATTCGGGAGCGCCTCTGAGTAGAAGAGCTTGATGGGGCGCTGTAACAAGTGCACAGACAAACCTTAATATCGACATTTCTGACTGTTAACATTGAAAGCCTTGGCTGAAGTCTTTCACGTGTAATATCTGCTTAGTGATTAAAGTTGCGATGGTACTTGGCGGCGCACGTCTCCCCTTGATACAGACGAACAAAACCTAGACAACAGTACATGTTAGATTGCTGATAGTTTTTAAACAGAACTTCCAGTCGGATGTTCGATAACCTGCACGCTGCACGATTGGCCCGGTGACTCAGATATCCACGTATAGTCTGTGGGTCCCGTGTGTCTGTTGGCATCTGGATATATGTGCACAAACCAATGGTTGTTTTCAGATTTTTTGGCACAAATTACCGTTATCGATAAAATTACCGCCATTAACAAACAAAAAAAATACCGTTATCGTCAAAAATTGCCGTTATTGTCAAAAAATTATCGTTATCGACACAAGAATTGCTGTTTATCGGAAAACATTTGCCCGCCTGGCTCCACTCTTAATCTGCTTATGATTGAAGGAGTTGATGAATTCTCGAGATTCTTTTGCCGAGTCAGACCAGACGAGACCAAACCAGCATGGCTGAGCTGATAGGGATGCATGTTTTTTTGTTTTGGATGGATGATGTGCTTGTGTGTGGTAAATGATGTGGAAGATTTTGCTGTGGTTTGAATGCAGCGAAGGAATGCTATTGACGGCTATATACAAGCTTACGGCTTGTGTTTTGTGTATAATGGGGAACCGCTTATCACTTCGGTTGAGTGATGTTGCTTTGAGTCCGATGGACAGATTCGCTGTGCATCTAGATTTCAGAGCCAGGTTCAATGGCTCATTACAAATCATTACACATCGTGTGGGCACACTGCACCTTCTCATGCGTTGGAACATACTTCATACTGGAACAATCTTCCATTGAACAATTTGCGATCTACTGCATTGCTCTTATCTCATTGAACATTCTCAAAGTCAATTAAGTCGCACTTGTTTAGAACTGTCGGGTAGCTATGTTGAGTGCCTCATGAGGTTATTGTTAGGTGCTATATAAATGGTCAAATACATACATAAATACAATTACATACATACATACATACATACATACATACATACATACATACATACATACATACATACATACATACATACATACATACATACATACATACATATATATAATTATATGCATACATACATAAATATATACATACATAAATATATACATACATAAATATATACATACATACATACATACATACATACACATACATACATACATACATACATACATTCATACATACATACATACATACATACATACATACATACATACATACATACGTAACATACATACATGCAATGCTGCATGTGCAAGTAAAGTTGGCCAATATGGGACATTTAGCTCTTTTTTCATGTCCTTGTCCTAAAATCTTGATTAAGCCATCATTGTGCGCCGTGCATTGAACTTGTAGGTAATTGCAATCGTATGCTCTATGTGCCACATTACTTGCACTTGAAACTCAACGCTGGGCATCAACTTAATCACTAGCACTCTGTGAACATAAAAAAGACTTTCTTCTCTGATTTAATAAAATTTTTGCTGCTGTTGTTTTTGCACTTTAGACAAAATAATGGTCTTTCACCCTTTTTAATCCCAACTCTTGAGTTGCTGTAATTAATAAGAATACAGGCTGATGTGCAGTAGGCTAAGACTACCTCTGGAGTCTGTATCCAAACATCTACATATAGATGAACTTTAACATTGCCATCTGTAACGCACACATTATCTTACCACACATTACCATATATTAAACCTTAATAACAGTATGACAGAGTGACTTGCCAGCTAATGTTGCTGTGGCCAATGTTCTTTTTGTCTGATTTATGGGACTCTAGTTAAACAGTCTGATCAATCCCTGCCAGAAGCACTCGACTTGCCCAGACTCTTGTTTCCACAAATATACGAGCACCTCTTCTGAGCGATTATAAAAGCCCTGAGGCTGAGCTGAACTGTGGCATATTTATGTAGCTAAACCGCGAGTCACAAGTACCAAGTTTTAGTAGGCAATTCTAGGAATAATTATTAGGTTGTATATTTGTAAAACACTTTTATTTGCGGTTCCCAAATTCACCTGACTTTTCCTTCTGTAGACTATACCTTGAAATGCAAAAGGATCAATCACAGCTACATGTAAATATTATATTTATTAATTTAACGTCTTTCAACTAGTTATATTGTCTAAATGAGCAAATTCATGGTCTTCAACATTGAGCTTAGCCTTTTATCATTTTTTTCTTGGAGTTGTGCTATATAAATTTCTTATTAAAACTACGGTATCTGGTAATCATGAACTAGCTGCAGCATTAATATCATCTATGCCCTTCAATTCATCCAATCTCTTGAACCTACAATTATTAATAGCTCAAATAATCTACACATGATTTAAAACTAAACCTGTTAACGGATTCAAGGGCTACGTTCGTTCAGACAGACGGAAACAACCAGATGAACTGTGGGCTCTGCAAGCGTAGTACGTTCTTTACTAGCGTGACATTTAAAAACTAAATTTATCTTCAAGTCCTTAAGTTCACTGATTTGTAAGACCCTTGGCAGCGAGTTACATCACTGATAACAGTAGACGAAATGTAAAAATTGTTTCCCATCGTAAACCATGCGTTTAACTCGACAGCACCTAATGTGCACACAAAAATGATTATCCGGTTTGAAGTCAAACTCAGTTTAATTCAAACGCAAATTAGATGCGAGCTATTTGGATGTTTTGTTTTATCATTCAGATTTATTTAGCACTTGTTTGAATCCTGTTGGAAGTTTTAAGTAGGCAGCTTAACCTCTTTGAAATAGGGATGCGGGTTTTAAGAACTTGCTCTAAACCTTCGCTGCTACTCGTTGCTCCTTAGCAGCTATAGCGGTTGGCGAAGACTGAAGCTAAAGAACAACAGCTGTGAATATAGTGGCTTTTTCAGGCATACTCACAGACTGACTGGTTCAGTTGCGATTTTTGGCATGGCATTATGACTGCGTCTGTAGTCATATAGGTATGTGTGTACTACGGATGGTGGCAATTTCCTGATGGCAGCTGTTTCTCGAAGCAAACTGAATGGTGGGAAGAAATACTGGAAAACTCCAGATAGATTCCAACTGCTGGAAGTTGAGCCGGGTGTAGTTAACCCCCCCCCCTACCCACCCCACCCTCCCGGGCCCGTACTGTACTATACCACCCACATGTTTCCTCCTTCAGTGATTCAGGTAGTATGTTGGCTTGTTTGAATAAATACTTGCGACTGAAACATGTGGATGTTCTTTTGAAAACTGGCCAGGTTGTGTTTCTGATTGACTTCTATGGTGCCATGTTATTTCAGCTGCTCGTGTTTTTCATTTGAGTCTAGTCATTGAAGACATTATAGATATAAAGTGGATAAATATGTGGCAAGTGGATAAATATGTGGCAATCCAAATGTTTTTCACCTTAATGTTCCCTGTAATGCCTGTGCTTTTAATTAAAAATAGTACTGTACTCATCAAAAATGATGGATAGACTTCAACTGTGGCTGCTTGGTTGTAAAGTTTTACATTCCAGTCTCTGAGTGTGTCACATAGTGTTCATGCGATTTAGAACTTCAGTTGCAAAGATGACAATTTGTTGTATTATCTGCTCAGCCAATTTACCATCCACCAAATACGGTGACATCGCATTTTTTTTATATAGCTCACAATGCATTTGACTTCTGATCACTCTATGCAGGGCTGAAAGTGGTTTGGAAAAGTTGCCGGGTCTCACTTTGGCGGACGAGCACGCCTTTGACCCGTAAATTTTTCTGACGACGTTTTTGTATAGTCTTTTGCCCAAAATTATCCAAAATCCTACAATTTTTACCTAGTTTTGGCATCTGACGACCTTTTGTGCGACCCGGCTGAGACCCGGCAACAGCAGGTCTCTAAAATCGATGCCGGGTCGCAGACCCGGACCGACCCGGCTCACTTTCAGCCCTGACTCTATGACAATTTGTGAAATAGCTGAGATATTCTGCATGGTACATCATCTTTGTTGTGTATTTGAAGCATTGCTGCTGAGGTATCATAATTTATTCATAGTCCATTTTTGAATGACAGGAAGCCTGTACTATTCCATTGTCAACAAGTAAGTAAAGATGGTAATTTTTTAGCACTACTATAAACCCATCTGTACCAGCTCTCGTTTGGTGGTAGAGAACCGGGACAAAGTGGGGGCTGAAAATGCTGACAGGTTTTTCTTTGGAGTTGAATGTTGTAGCCTTGTATGTCCTTGATGCATAAATCTGCTGCTAATTTTCTGTTGTTGTGCTTCCAATTATAATGCTGTGATTTGGATTTCGACCTCACAGGGTTCAAAGATCCTTTGTTTAGCAGGCAAAACAACTGTTCAGTTACAGTTGCAGATTTTGTGCCTGGAAAAAACCGCGGGTCATTCGTGTATTTAAAATGTGTTCAATTGTGATGGTCACTGGTATGAATGTGATAGTGTATGGTATGAGTGTTATAGTGTCTGGTATGAATGTTATAGTGAATGGTATGAATGTGATAGTGTCTGGTATGAATGTGATAGTGTCTCCTATTATAGTGAACTTTTGATTAATTGTAAGCTGTGTAAAATTTGAGTGAAGATTATGATGTTGCTATTATCGTTGTTCGTGTTTCTATGGTTACCAGGTCGTTTGCCTATTGGTTTCCTTGACAACAACCTGATGCGTGGTGACGGTTCTTACCTCTTGGATCAGTTTACCGCAAGGAAGCTCTGCTTTCCAAGCAAGTCGGGTCTCGGATCGCAGCCGGCTTTGAACCGCGTTGAAAGCTATTCCAGAAAAGTCTTTGTTGGTGGCTTGCCTCCAGACATTGATGAAGGTAAAATTCATTAATCTGACATCCATCATGCGTGACATACCGACAGAGAAAGAGAGTGTCAGACAGAGAAAGAGAGAGAGTCAGAGAGACAGAGAGAGAGAGAGAGAGAGAGAGAGAGAGAGAGAGAGAGAGAGAGAGAGAGAGAGAGAGAAGGGGGGATAGGGAGGGGGAGAGGGAGGGGGAGGGGAGGGAGAGGGAGACAGACAGAGAAAGAGAGAGAGAGAGAGTCAGAGAGAGAGAGAGAGAGAGAGAGAGAGAGAGAGAGAGAGAGAGAAACATGCAGGCAGACATACATGTACAGACATAGAGACAGACAAAGATAGACACAGAGAGAGAGAGACGCACACACACAGAGACACAGACATGCAGAGAGGCAGAGACAGAGAGACACACAGAGAGATAAATATTTACAGGCCAGACATAAAATTAATGTTTGAATTGTAGACCCAGTTCGACTTCGTCCCGTTATGGTGCTATATAAATGTTCAATTGCAAATTCTGTTGTGGACAGCATTCCGCCACTGCTTGCTCTTTGGTAGTGCCAGTCGCAAGCCTGGATAAATGAGGAGGGCGACGCTAACGATCTAAAGTTGTTTTCACAGTGTATCGTTAAACTGAAACTACTTTCGGACATGGATAGCTCTGCAGCTACATAAATTTAATGTATTGCTTAAACTGATCTGTCAGCCAGAGTTTAACTAATAACTGATTGGTAATTAATTATTTATTGCTTTATTAATTGCAGATCAGTTTAATGTGAAAGACAACTGAGAACCTGTGCTTTTTTATTTTTCGATAATATTCTATTTTTAATTTGTATCGTATCATAAAGACATTTATTATCTGATATTGATTTTTTGGGGTTATAAACTACTATGCATGTAATTATTATATCCTTTGACTGACATTGTGTGCCTTAATCGTAGTTCCCTTTCCTCAACTGCTGCTATTTTATGAAATTGTATGGCTTCTTATGTATTTAATTATTTTTTTAGCTGAGGTGCATGTAATCCCTGTGGATTTAAAAAAGTAGGGATAGCATTTTTCTGGGATGGATAGGTAGTCTTTGTTGATGTCGTGGTGAGTGTTACTGAATGCGGTATTATTATGAGCATTATCAATATTATTATTTTCAATTGCTAACATTGAACAAATGTGTTATTACTATTATTATTATTATTATTATTATTATTAGTTTTTTTAAATTTTATTTTGTTTTTTAAATTGCCCCCGAGGTATTTATGATACGGATGGACTTAAATATAAATATTATTATTATTATTATTATTATATTGTTGTTGTTACAGATGAGATAATGGCTGCCTTTCGGCATCTGGGGCCTCTCGTCGTCGACTGGCCACACAAATCTGAAAGCAAGTCCTACTTTCCGCCGAAAGGTAAATTTAAATGCTCTCAGCTGTTCACAAGAATGGCCAATAAAACAGGCACAGTCTTGTGCAATGTGCTGCATCCAATGGCATTAATTTTTGACAATGGCATTAGATATTATGGTAATAGACTATCAAGTACTTTCTGGGTGATGTTATGTCAAATAATACTCAAGGCCCATCTTTTTAAACAATCATATGACTTTGAACTCGATAACAGCAACCTTTCCTCTGGCCTTGGCTGTGCTATAACAAATCGTCTCATTACTGCTATTACTAGTATTATTATTGCTACTACTGCTACTATTACTGCTCCTGCTAAGTACTGCTACTTCTGCTACCGGGTTCTACTACTATTATTATTGGTAGCAGTAGCATCAGTAGTTGCAGCAGCAAAGCAGTACCGGTACTTAGTTGTAGTAAGTATGCCTGCAGGAGGTCTTGAGACAAAATGTATTATCTCTCTTTGTCTTTAGAAGTTTTAATGTCTAGTTTGTCATTGTCAGCAGACTGGAAGGAGCCTTGTATACATTTGTGGTGTGTATGTGTGCATGTGTGTGTGTGTGTTTATCTCAAAGTAGTGAGTGCCTCACAAAGTGCTGCAAAGTACTCAGAATTTTTCAGTATGCCAACAAGTGCACAGATGTGCACGAGTCTAATGAAGAGGGAGCTGGTAGATAAACGACAGCCCGAAATTCAGTAAACTGTATAGTCCTGTTATATTCATGGTAGATAGTTTTATCGTAGATAGATAGATGGTGTTAGCCTACATGTGAAAATGTGCCAAAATCGACCAGAGATAAGCAGGGATACTGCAGAACCCAACAAATGATAATGGACTCTTGCAACTTATTCCTTTCCTATTCTCCTTTTGTTCCATCCATTCTTCCTCTCCTCTCCTTTGTTTAGCCACTATCCTCTGTTTGGCCTAAGTTTTATGTGAATGTCGGAATGGTAGTTTAGGCTGCAATGTTCAGCACATAAAATAATAATAATTATTATTATTATGATCTCAACTCGTCTTTAACATGACAACGTTTCCAGCAAAACACTGAAACCAACTGTTGAGTAGGATAGGGGTATTGTATTGTGGCGACCGTTATTGGCTGTGTTGAATCTGTTGATATTATCCTTCTATTGTTTAGTGGTTTGAAAAGTTTGTAATTACTTGTTTTTTGGACATGTTGAAGTAATTTAATGGTTACCTCAACTTTTTTAGATACCGTAACTTACTTGATTGAGGATTGTAAGTGTTGTATAATTTGTATTCATGTCTGTATTTGTGCGTTTGTGTTTTAATTTGAGAGCCTAGCGGAAGTTCAAATATAATCATAATTGTAGAATGATACTTACCCACGTTGAAATTGGAAGAGGAGCAGTTAGGCTTGAGATGCAACAAATGTTAAGATCTTGATTTTCTGGGACTTGGAATGTATTGGCAGGTGCTTTAGACACAACTCTCCCCTGCCGTCTGAACATCCCACCACAGATGTGTGCAGTTGATGTACCCGTAGATGCGTGGAATCCGCAGGGAACAGGAATTATCTGGATAATATCTGTCACTTCGGACAGGATACGACCTTTGAATCACTGCACTGCCGTGCACATCATGCCTGTGAATATTAATCTTCTTCGAACAATTGTCTTTGTCTTCTTCTGTTTTTCATGAAGCTTTCTTGAAGATAGGACGGCCTTTGTGAACCGATCTTACAGACCAGTTTCTCATCGCTCGAAAGAAAGAAAAATCCGAGTCCTGTTGCTGTTGTGAAGAAGAAAAATGGGGAAGTTTGTCTCTGGGGATGTATTTTTGTCCCCCACCCACCCACCCCCGCACTGAGATTTTTGCCTACAGAGAGATGAGAGCTGAAGATAATGTCGGGTATCTCAAGTGCACGAGTGATTGAACGCTAAGATAATATCGATGATTTATCACCCCGCTCTCCCCCACTCCGCCAACAACTCCGAGACTCAGAGGCATCTTCTATACATGGGAAGCGGAGAAAACGTTTGTTTGTTGGAAGAGGCACTTTATGTCTAGTACAAGAAAAGAAAGAGAAGACAAACTTTTTCAATCATGGCTGTACCTCCCTTGAAATGTTCTGTGTAAGTGTTTGGATTCATAAATAGATGCATATACAAAACAATATCATATATATATATATATATATATATATATATATATATATATATATATATATATATATATATATGAAATATGTATAAAAATACACATAAGCATAGATGCATGCTCCTTCGGGTGCTTCAGCACGAAGCTCCGATGCAGTGTCGGCGCTGTAGTCGGGAGCGCCTCTGAGTAGAGGTTTGAAGGGGGCGCTTATAGAACTGGATAAATAACTATAAAAAAAAATTTTTTAAATAATTTATTTTTATGTTTTTTATAGTTATTTATCCAGTTTTATAATTCAGTGGACTTTTTCAAATCAAAGCTTAAATCTTATTTGTTTGCTACTTAAGGCTTATCCCACAGTTAGCCGTTTGCGAGGCGCTCTTGTAGCGGCGTGGCCGTGTTACGGCGCCATATAAATTGTCGTTATTATGATTAAGGGACTGCACTGTTCTTCTGCTTCTTATGCACATCAAAGGCATGTGGATAGTGCAATAGTATACTTACCAGAGTATCACGTCAGCTGGCATACCAAATGTCGGCCAGGGCAGAACGGTACTGTCTTAAATTCCTGTCCTTTTGCGTCTGTGCACTGACCATAATTATACACTGTAGACCTGTAAGAAGATCAGACGGCCAGGGAGAGGACTGGCCAGGGAGAGGACTGGCCAGGGAGAGGACTGGCCAGGGAGAGGACTGGCCAGGGAGAGGACTGGCCAGGGAGAGAACTGGCCAGGGAGAGGACTGGCCAGGGAGAGGACTGGCCAGGGAGAGGACTGGCCAGGGAGAGAACTAGCCAAGGAGAGGACTGACCAGGGAGAGGACTGGCCAGGGAGAGGACTGGCCAGGGAGAGGACTGGCCAGGGAGAGGACTGGCCAGGGAGAGGACTGGCCAGGGAGAGAACTAGCCAAGGAGAGGACTGACCAGGGAGAGGACTGGCCAGGGAGAGGACTGGTCGGGGAGAGGACTGGCCAGGGAGAGAACTGGCCAGGGAGAGGACTGGCCAGGGAGAGGACTGGCCAGGGAGAGGACTGGCCAGGGAGAGAACTAGCCAAGGAGAGGACTGACCAGGGAGAGGACTGGCCAGGGAGAGGACTGGCCAGGGAGAGGACTGGCCAGGGAGAGGACTGGCCAGGGAGAGGACTGGCCAGGGAGAGGACTGGCCAGGGAGAGAACTAGCCAAGGAGAGGACTGACCAGGGAGAGGACTGGCCAGGGAGAGGACTGGCCGGGGAGAGGACTGGCCAGGGAGAGGACTGGCCAGGGAGAGGACTGGCCAGGGAGAGGACTGGCCAGGGAGAGGACTGGCCAGGGAGAGGACTGGCCCCGGGGAAGGCCTGGCCAAGGAGAGGACTAGCCAAGGAGAGGACTGGCCAGGGAGAGGACTGGCCAGGGAGAGGACTGGCCAGGGAGAGGACTGGCCAGGGAGAGGACTGGCCAGGGAGAGGACTGGCCAGGGAGAGGACTGGCCAGGGAGAGGACTGGCCGGGGAGAGGACTGGCCAGGGAGAGGACTGGCCAGGGAGAGGACTGGCCGGGGAGAGGACTGGCCAGGGAGAGGACTGGCCAGGGAGAGGACTGGCCAGGGAGAGGACTGGCCAGGGAGAGGACTGGCCAGGGAGAGGACTGGCTGGGGAGAGGACTGGCCAGGGAGAGGACTGGCCAGGGAGAGGACTGGCCAGGGAGAGGACTGGCCAGGGAGAGGACTGGCCAGGGAGAGGACTGGCCAGGGAGAGGAGTCAGAGGACTGGCCCGGGGGGAAGGCCTGGCCATCTTCTTGAATAAGTCAAGACAAATAAAGGAAAGGGCTGCTAACACTTCAAACCCATAGTAGATGCCGCTTAGGATCCTTGCCTAAGGGTATGCTCCTCTTCCTCTTCTGCTTCTTCTTCTGCAAGCATATCATCAAAGACTGTGTGCTCGCCAACTTATGGATCGTTTGCCAGGGAAAACAAGATCAAGGCAGCCACAGGCAGATATATATATATATATATATATATATATATATATATATATAAGATTTAAGTGTTGATTTGAAAGAGTCCATATATATATATATATGTATGCCTGCCTGTATGTCTGTGTCTGTTGACCTGTGCATATATATATATATATATATATATATGTATATGTATATATATACACAGGTCTACAGACACAGATAAGCAGACGAACAGACCTAGAGACAGGCAGGCATACAGGAAGACATGCAGA
Organism: Lumbricus rubellus; assembly: GCA_945859605.1. Classification (NCBI taxonomy): domain Eukaryota; kingdom Metazoa; phylum Annelida; class Clitellata; order Crassiclitellata; family Lumbricidae; genus Lumbricus; species Lumbricus rubellus. The sequence continues at coordinate 11,186,794 of OX243818.1, forward strand.
GAAAGACAACTTAGCTTAGACTGACTGATGCAGATAGACTTGAAGCTGGCAGACTCAGGCATGTACCGGTAGTTGTGCGAAGGCGGGCAGACAGAGATAGTCATCTAGGCATACAGACAGGCAGACGGAGATAGTCATCCAGGCATACAGACAAGCAGACAGAGATAGTCATCTAGGCATACAGACAGGCAGATAGAGATAGTCGTCCAGGCATACAGACAGGCAGACAGAGACAGAGATAGTCATCCAGGCATACAGACAGGCAGACAGAGATAGTCATCCAGGCATACAGACAGGCAGACAGAGGTAGTCATCCTAGCAGACAGGGATGGGCGCACGGAGATAGACTAATGGCGAAAACAATTTAAAATAGTTTTAAAGTTGCTTTCTCATATTCTCATTTCCGATTGAGTCTGTCGACACCCGTTGTGCAAAAATTATTGCAAAAAACACATCTTGATTCTTGATGAGTAAAAACGTTGCTGGGTGGAGTGTGGAGTGGATGCAGTTGAAAACGTGGAGCATGGTTGGAGAGGAGGGAGGAAGTCCTCTGATGGGCGGAGGAGACGGTTTTTTCCACGAGAGAAACAGCGGAGAAGAACAGTGGAGAGGAATATTAACGGCATCATCATCACCATCCGTGTTGGAATGCCACGTATGAGTCATTAATGAGCTTCAGGCTGTTGCCGCCGATGCCGAGGATGCCGCTTGCTCCCTCCATCTGGGCGCCTTGCTTATCCGCTGGTATTTCTCTGCTCCACCATCATCATGTCCTTCCCTTTCTTCTGGCATTCATTGCATGCCCTTCCTGCCCGTCCCTCCCTGCCCGTCGTATCGAGTGCCCTCCTGCGTGTCCCACTCCCTGTCCTTGTCCGTCCTCTTCGGTCGTTAATTATTCTGCCTGTGTTTAATGGCCCTTTGTGCGAGGAACAACCGACGGCTTTGGTCCACTAATGTAATGTAATGTAATGACGATGGTTCCTATAGCATCGTCAGTTGCAACCCGTTTCTAGGATGCTTTACATGCACACACACACACACACACACACACACACACACACACACACACACACACACACATGCGTGTGCAAGCGCACTGTCAAAAATATGTGCTTCAAATTGGGAATTGTTATGTCATTTGCTACAGAAAGCTGATTTTCTGTGAGTTGCACATTATGTGCAGTCGTTGAAAAATAATGTGGTGCTGAGAAATGTCAAATATTTACATTTACCGGTACATGAATTTACAATCCAGATTTCAGGGCTTTTTTAACGTGCAGTTGTACACAAAACGTGCAGTTGTAGTTCTAAGCACTTATGTACAGTTAAAACTAACAAAAAGGTCATTGTCCTCCGATTTTAAGTAATTTATCATGGATGATGGGAAAGGAAAGAAGGAGTTGTGCAGTTCTAAATGTATTTGACTTTTGTGCAGTTGTAAAAGCACTTCTGTGCAGTTGTAGAAACACTTCTGTATGTACAGTTAAAACTAGCAAAAAGGTCATTGTCCTCCGATTTTAAGTAATTTACCATGGATAATGGGAAAAGAAAGAAAGAGTTGTGCAGTTCTAAAGATTCCTTAAAAACAGCCCTGCCAGATTTCGTAACCAGAATCTTGTAATCTGGTGTTTCGTTGCATTACGCAGTACTACGTTGATACGGAAGTGGCTTATTGTTGTGTTGTAGGCTATTGTTTCTTGCTTTTCCAAGACGAGTTGTCGGTTCAGGCGTTGGTTGATGCCTGCTTTGTTGAGGATGGCAAACTGTACTGGCGTGTGTCGAGCCCTACGATGAAGGATAAACCAGTAAGTCGAGTTTTGTCCATTCACTTGCTAGTCTTATGATTTCCATATATTAGTGTCATTTTAATATCCCAGGAGACATCAAAGTAGAGGACAACAATGCATTTTATTCATGATCTATTTAGATTTTAGACGTTGAAAGAGCACAGGCACTATACGTAATATTGATTAGAGTAGCTAATTATTAATAATATTATTATTATTTATTTCTATTATTTTTTTGATGAAATTAAATATTTTTATGATTTCCAACTAGTGCTATAGTTTGCACTTTTGCAGTGAGAGAGAGTCAAGAACAACCAAACAGACACAGAGAGAGACAGGCAGACAGAGAGAGAGGCAGAAAAAGAGATAGAGAGAGAGAGACAGAGAGACAGAGAGCAAGACAGAGAGCAAGACAGACAGAGACGGACAGAGAGGTAGGCAGACAGACAGACAGATACAGACAGAGAGAGAGACAGGCAGACAGACAGACAGACAGACAGAGGGACAGACAGAGGCAGAGACAGACAGACAGATAGAAACACACAGAGACAGAGAGAGACAGACAGACAGACAGAAACACAGACAGAGAGAAACACAAACAGACAGACAGACAGAGAGGCCTGTGATATAATTATTATCTGTCAGATTTGGGACACGGATGTCCAATTGATTATCGCACTCGCTTTAGGTTCACGTTTCCTTTTAGATGGTCACTGCTTAGGCACTTGAACCTTCCATCTAAATCCTTTCTTCACAATAATGCTCAGCGATATCGATTCGTGCTTCTTTGTTTGCCTCATTTCCGGTTCTGACAATATTTATTTTTCTCTTTGCTTCTAAAGTGCTAATTTTTCTACGTGTCAACTCATATTTTTATTACTTTACACTAATTTTCAATTATAAAAGGGAAGCACATGGATCTCTAGTAATCGTAATCTCAAGACTTCTAAAGCGCTACTCGGAAGCCATGAGGGGGGCACCAGCTTATTCAGGAGTGCTGCGTTGCGTCAAAAGGGTTATCCGTAAGAGTGGTCCAAAGGTGGTCCGGATCTCTAACTGCATTGCACGCATTACAAAGCTATTTAATAATAATAATAATAATATTCTGTTCTTAATTAATATTTAAGTCCCTGAGGGATACTAAATACCTTGGGGCACAAAAAAATAATAATATTTAAAAAAATTTAAAAATATGATGATGACGACGACGACGACGATGATGATGATGATGATGATGATGACGACGACGACGACGACGACGACGATGATGATGATGCTGATGATGATGATGATGATGATGATGATGATGATGATGATGATGATGATGATGATGATAATGGAACACCAAAACAGATTGTTAGCCTACTTTGTTATTAATGAAAAAAGAAATTGTTTTGGTCGAAATATTATCGGTACTTGTTTTGGCATTCGCATCGGTAGTCCAGGAGATATCTAGACTGATTCCGATTAATCGGTGAATGGAAAATTCCGGTGAAACCCGATTTGCAGATCAAGACTTTGTCCAACCCTAATGCTCGGTCGTTACATAGTAGTGCTTAACCCTTTAATGCTGAGTTTGTAGTTAATGGTATGGGAAATCCTATACCCTCTGGCATTAATGGGTTAATAAATGCATATTAAATAGAAAATGCAAATGAACGAATGTTGATTGATGTACTGATTATTGGTTAATTATAATTACCGGTAAGCCCCTATGATGCCATATCAGGGTGGGACTGTTAGAGATGAATCTTTATGGCCACCGCTGATTGCATGTCTCTGAGCTCTGTTGCTAATACTCACCTGAAAATGGCTTTGGTAATCTCTTCCACAGTTGGGTTGGTTTTAATATCTGGGGACGATTACCCCGAAAACAAGTAATTAGGATGATTGCAAATACCAAGTCAATGTGATCCGTTTTTATTGTCGTACACAACGTTGTAGTGTAGGTAGTGGTTGCAGATTAACAATGCTGAGTGATAACAAAAAATCATTTGGCATCGCCCTCCTCCTTCAAAAACGTCGGGTTTTCGTTTTTTTAATATTTTTTTCAAAAAACCTCGTTTTTCCATTTCTCATTCTGTTTCCATCAGTTCTTACATCTATGGTTTGACTTGTTCTAAAGGTTTTGTTGATATCTGAACGAATTTCAGGTTCAGATTCGACCTTGGAATCTTGCCGATTCGGATTACGTGATGGACTCCACACAGCCTCTTGATCCCCGCAAAACAGTTTTCGTCGGTGGCGTGCCAAGGCCGTTAAGAGCAGGTGAATATGGATACATTTGTATCATTATGTTTAAATTGATATCGGTTTTAGTTTCGTGCAGTGCTCTTTCAGCTAAAATACCAGAGCTGCTGTTTAGTTGAAATAATTGTGTGCTGTAAAATCTTTACTTTGCAATATGTCTGCTGTGTTCTGCAACATACTTTGCTTACTCCTGCACTACATTCTACATTTTGTCCACACTACTTACTCTGCACTTTGTGTACTCCATATTAATTGCTCTAAGCTACTTTGTAATCGTAATCATAATCTCCAAATTTCAAAAGCGCCACTCGAAAGCCAAGAACAGGGCAACGGCTTATTCACAAGCGCTGTGTCTAGTCAGGGGGGCTGTCCATACGAGTAGTCCGAAGGAGGTCGTAGTCCGGTTTCCAAAGGATCCGTCCGTGCTGATCATTATTATGCACTACTCTCTATTTTACGCTGCGCCTGCACTTGATTCACTCGTCGAACACGTTTCTGTGTTGAACCCTGGCATTTGCTAGATTAGTCTCCGCCGCGTTAACCCTTTAACGACCGGTGTGCACTAAAATGCATTGAAAGCATGTGTAGCTGGTCATTAAAGGGTTAATACTGTGTTGGTCTTTGCAGTGGAGCTGGCAATCATCATGGCGCGGCTGTACGGGGGTGTGTGTTACGCCGGCATCGACACCGACCCGGAGCTCAAGTACCCGAAGGGAGCCGGTCGAGTGTCCTTCTCGAGTCAGCAGAGCTACATCGCGGCCATCAGCGCTCGCTTTGTGCAGCTCCAGTTGGGCGACATCGACAAGCGGGTACGAATATCATCGAATTATTATACGGCTCGACTATTATTATCTTTCCGTCACTGTTGTCGTGTGTTCTTCGTCCGCGTCTCGTACTCTCGGTGGAATTGCATTTTCAAAGGTCATCATCGTCGTCGCTTGCGTTATTGCGGTTCTTAGTTTTGCTGTCATCTCTGTCGTCGTTTGTGAAAATTATTTTGACAAGATGACAGGCGTCGTTTTTCGGTTGAGTGGCCGTCATCATTGCTTAGAATTACTGATGCTGTATTTTTGCATTTCATATTCAATTCAGTTCAATTTTTTTCCCCCCAAAAAAACAGAATTTTTTTAACTTCTCAATAATTTAATGCATTATTATGACTTATTGTAGTACATATGATGATGTACATATGTTACAGTGCGTGTCAGGGAACAATAGACTACTCAAAGGGAGTGATCATGCTGGGTGGGGCCTTTTTACCAAACGTTCTCAGTTTTGTCAACTGTTGAAGACTGCTTTTTGCGCTTGAACTGGGCTGAGTAGGAATCTTGAAGGGTGCTATATATATTCGGTTCATTTGATTGATTGATTGATTGATTGATTGATTGATTGATAATTAAATTAAGTGGTTAATAACAGATCTACCATCTCTGGACAAAATGCCAACTTTTTATTACGGTTAACTATAACTTTAGCTGTAACTGAAAATTAAACAGATAAACATACCGTAACTAAAACTGTAACTGAAAAACCATGACTGAAACAAATAGCACAGCATTGTGATGACATGCTTATGACTGTGGTGACATCTAGGTATAAAAGGTCAATAATAATAATAATAATAATAATGCTTATGACTGTGGTGACATCTATAGGTGGAGGTGAAGCCATACGTACTCGACGACCAGATCTGCGACGAGTGCCAGGGTCTGCACAGCGCCGGGAAGTTTGCACCGTTCTTCTGTGCGAACGTCATGTGTCTGCAGTACTACTGCGAGCACTGCTGGTCGCTCATCCACTCGTCTCCGAATCGCGAGTTCCACAAGCCGCTCGTGAAGGAGGGCGCTGACAGACCGCGGGCTCTTCCGTTTCGCTGGTGCTGAGCAGTGGCCCGGTCGAGCGGCGCTCCTCGAGGCGAGCGGCGCTGCTCGGGTCGACGAGCAGTCCCCGATTCTTCTTCAACTCACGTGATATGAAATTCACTCTCGTTTCGTCGGCGAACCTCATCATCGTTTTGGCTTTTTATATATCGTAATTTTTGAGGTAATCGTTGGCTTTTTCATCATCGCAGAAAAGAGTAATTATTGATTATCGATCAGTGCTGTCTTTGCCGTTATTCTCGATTTTTCATAGCGCAGTGCCAGACGGACGGCTTTTTTTGGTTTCTGCAGAGTTTAGATTATTATATATATATATTGATATGCCACATCGCGCCCGCACACGTGTGCGGCTTTGGTATTTGTTTCTATTTGTGGTATTCAGGTATTTTTCGGACGACGTGGTGTGTGTGAGGTGAAAGGTGATTTTTGCTAGATATTTATAGAATTCCATTAGAATTTTTATATGTAGTTGGATAGCGTCGTCGGCTTTGTTGTTCCTCTGCCTTTAACGATCACATATTCATTCAGTCGGCAGTTTCTTTTCAGACGCTCTCTTCTTGAATTTCCTGTTCATAGTGGTTTTGACAGGTTTTTTGCTTTGTGTTAATGGTGCATCGTTTTTTTCTTCTGTTTGGCACCTCAATGAGAAATTGCTGGACATCACAGAACATCGAATGTAACTTGCGTAAAATTATGAGATAAAAATGGCATGCTATCTCTAAATCACAGCGTAACTTCTGTCCTAAATCGGACCAACGTTAGTAAAACTTAGTCCCAGATAACCAACATTTGTAAAACTTAGTCCCAGATAATTTCAGTATGCTTCCAAAGTCTGCCCAGCATCAGTCAAGTATCAATGCGATATCAATCCAAAACCAGTGCTGCAGCCCAGCCCAACAAAGGACAAAATCATCCCAGAAACGTTCCCATTGACTGTTTTGGTTGTCGAAACACTTGGGCCAAAGTCAGAGTACCGTAAGTGTGAACCGCACATAAATGGCTTCACCTGGTTGAATTTACTTTGCTTGTACGAAGAAATTTCCATCATGCTCTGATGTCACGATGTTTATGAGTCCTTGTATTTGCAATATTTTTATGCTTCTACTTTTCTTTCCAATCAACTCGATGGTGAACATACATTTATATACTTTGTGAATATTCTTGTCTGTTTATCACTGCCACTGATATGGTAATGAACCATTGATAAACAAAGGGCTTCTATGCCAGCTGGCTTATTGTAACCAGGTCATGGAGGGCACTGCCTGCTTAAAAGCCTTGCAGTCCTACCTCATATTTCTTCTTCTGTGTGAGTACACCCTTCTTCTTTTCATTGCCTCGTTGATTCATCGCCTCGAATTATAATTCGCCATAGTTGTCTGTCCGGCTATCTGCCTACCTGCAGTGTAAGAATTGTGAAAAAATAACTTGGGGGGGGGGGTTGGACCATTATTCACTTGGAATTGGGGTGTGAAAAACAGATTTTACTATGGGGCTCTAGGAAAGACTGGTGGGGTTGAAACCCCCCAAACCTCTGGCAATTCTCACCCTGCCCACCTGAACTTAGGACCTAACCTGGCCGAATCTGCCACACAGACTTACCTGAATTGGAACTGACTTAGCTTTCCCAATTCATAATGATGTGACGACGAGTAGGTGAACCATCTTCATCCTTTTCAATCAGTCTTTCATGCTTATTTAAATTCTGGACCTTTCATGGAGATTGTTTAAACAATGTCCTGTTTCTGTTGGAAATCGTAGACTCTGAATTCTGAAGCGCCAGCTAAACATTTAAGCTCAAGAGACGCCAGCATAATTATTCAAGAGTGCTGTGTCAAGTCTGAGGGGGGGGGGGTTGTCGAGAGAATCCAATTTATTGAGAATTTAATCCTGTTGCCAGATGACCAGGGAAAGGAGACTGAGCAGCTGCTGAAGTCACTTTCGTTTAGGTTGAGAGAGATTGGATGATGGAGGAGTGGATGGATCGAGGAAGAAATTCTTGCAGTGTTGAGACTAGTTTAAAGTAGAAGGCGTAAGGGGTGATAGATATAGGGGCTTGAGACAGTTAGAAGTGAGCGGGATTGATGGAAGAGCCCAGGGCTGTTTCTAAGAAATTTTTAGAACTGCACAACTCCTTCTTTCCTTTCCCATTATCCATGGTAAATTACTTCCAATCGGAGGACAATGACCTTTTTTGCAAGTTTTAACTGTACAGAAGTGTTTCTACAACAGCACAAATCCATGTAGAACTGCACATTTTGTGTACAGCTACACGTTAAAAAACCCTGGAAGAGCCCAGATTTAGCGGAATTTGGGGGGGGTGGGCAGCTAATTCCAAAGCCAAGGTGCATCATGTCAGCCACATGCTTGAGTCTGTCGGAATAATTGCTGAGTATGACGTTTGGAATTTACTCCCGTTTTCGTCATGCAAACGTATAACTATTCAACGGAAGTAGAACATAAGCATGTCGGCATTTCACCATGCCGACTGAAGTTAAGCAGTGAAATCTGTTTTTCATTTGTTCTTGATTACTTACTCGGTCACTTTAACCACGACACTTTCCTACAAAGATCTGTTTTTGATTCTGCACTTTCAGGATGTTCAAAAAGGCACCTCTCTTCTTTCCTTAAATTACATTAAATTCGTTAACACACTGGTAACAATTGGTATCCCTAAGGCATACTGTTTACAACATACTTGTTGGTGCCGATCATTGCAGATAATGATCTCTGCTTCTTCCAAAACAGCTTTCTACAAAATTGTGCTTTCTGAACTTCTCCATTTTACTCTCTCTGTTTTTGTCTCACAGATCTCAACTCACCATCTCTCTGTTTCCACATTCCTCTTGTCTTCCGCAGCCTGGTTTTCAGTTTTACTGAACTGGCTTTATTGAAACTGGCGGTTGGTAAAGCATCATTTGTCGGCTTACACGCTAGCTGAACAGCACTACATAATTAATTTGTATGAGGCTTTGTTTTAGTACGGTATGCATACAAGAGGGGAGTGGGTGTATGCATCCTGCATTAAAAATTCATGCGGTTAAATGTTACAATGCCTACTACTACCTACAGTCACTCGCTGCTCCCACAAACCAGCCATTGTTAATGAAAATTATTGCGCAGGCATTCTCATATCTTATTGTGTGTTTTTTAGACACAGAACTTTCAAGCTTTCTGAAGTTTTACTTTAAGGCATTTTTCATTTCTAATGCCTGCTTTGGGCAGTGATAAAGTTTTAGGCATGTGTCCTATTTTTTTAAACATTTGGCTGTACGTGTTTTAATATTTTTGAAGGTAAAACCTGATTTGATCGGAGCGTTTACTGGTGTAAGAAGTGTTTACTGATTCGGATAGATCTGCAAATTTCATATTTTAGTTGCACATCACTTGACGAACGTTGGCTTTACTTGAGACGCTTCTTCTACGGATATATTATACGAATTTAGCTACGCCTGTCAGAAATCGCTCATCAAAAACTTTTAATACACGATGGAAATCTCGAATAATATTCACTTTTATATGCTATACATTTACACACACATATGTATACGTATGTAAAGCACTTTTCTTGAGTTTTTTGTACGAGGTGCAGTGTAAGTTGCCTAAACAGCATAATAATACCGTAATAAAGTTACGGTTTCAATTTGTATCATGGGTAACTTTTTAGGTAGCTTAGTTGATGGAAATTCGTTATTAATTATTACACATGAGGCATTTGAGGCAATATACTTTGTCAGAACCATTATGAAAAGTGGCTAGGGTTGAGAGTGGAAGAGCAATTGAGAATTTAAACTTTGGCAGACGATCTGAAAATTAGGATTTGAAACAATGCTGGGCTGTATAATTTTTCTGTAATTTAAGTAATATTTTATGCTCGCTGTTTTGTATCAAGCGGCTTACTGAATCCAGTAATGCATGGCTTAGAATGAAGTAATGCATGGCTTAGAATGAATTTTAATTTTATGATTCTCTGATTTCACGTCAAACTACTATTCACGTTAAAAGAAGCTTTAATGCTTTTAGAGAAAATGTTTCCATCCTGTATTAAAAGTTTTTGCAATTAATTAATGCAGTTTTATTGCTGTAAATGTATGCCAATACGGGCTTTTTTATAGCTTGTTTGTAATGCATTACTAACATTTTCTGTAATTGCCATGTCGTAAAATGTTGCCCATTATCGGTTTTCTGCATTTGGTTACATGCTAAAAATGCGGTGTAATGTGAACTTTACTCATTACACTGCTTTGGGTGATAGTAAGCAAGAGTACTTAGTGAGAAAAATTATCAGTGCATCTCTTATTTTTCCTCTAATAATTCTCAAAAGTTTTGGTCCTTTTATGACATTTTCTAAGTATTTTTGGCAAAACAACAAATAAGAAAAGTTTCTTGTATGCCCATAAAATAAATGTCTCATATAACCACATTTTTCCACAGTAAATAAATTGTATGCATATTATAGAGAAATTATATATAATCATATGTTGCTAGCTGCATCAATGCAAGTCACTGAGCACAAGTATTTTTACTTGCATAATTATTCAGTAGTCTGCTATCTACAGGAATAGAAAAATTGGTGTATTTTTAACACCCCAGTTGAATTGCCCCAGTTTCTAGTACTTTGGTTTTTGCTTAGTTTTCCAGATGTTGCTAGCTGCCATTGATTTTTTAAAAGCGCTGTTGCATGTATCTAAATTATGTACACTGTAACATATCAGTTTTTAATATAGTTTGTTATGATTATTTTTTACTAGAATTGGTTCATTGCTGTGACTAATTTTTGTTTTCTTATAATGTGCTGACCTGAACGATCTGTGATGCATTGCACAAACTTTGAAATTTACCTGACAAACATTTTAATTCTTGCATGATTAATTAAATCTTTAGAATTGTAATTTAAATGGTCTCCTGGCTTTTGTAAGATACTGCCTTTAAATCCTCTAGTTTTTAGTTTTTTAGCGTTTTTTTAACTATTTGTTTACCGGTTAACATTTTTAGGTACGCGTTTGCAAGCGCAGGTTTATTATGGTAGTTCGTTTAAGATTTTTAGACGTCAGTTTTGTCAATGAGCGTAGTTGATAATTTTGTTTGATATTTTTGTTTAATCTGATCAAATGAAACGTCTGCAATAACTGCAGCACCGTAAACTTTATTAATCATTTTGTTTTGAACTTTGTTTCATAATTTGTTTTATTTGTTTATCACTTTCAGATACTTTTATGCTGCCTTGCAAGGACATTTTAGTTGTTTGTGTAGTGTTTACAATTTACGAGGTATCCAAGCATCAGTTTTCTCTGTACTCAACTCTGTTTTTTGTGTACATCAAGACCTCAGCTTCTGGTCTAAATGAAGTTGTTTCAACATTATCAATCATTTAGTACATCCACTGACAGACCATTACAAACCTCAATGAATGAATGCATTAACTGTAATGGAGTCAGTGAGCTGTAATAGATGGGATTATATTATTAGAGGTTTCGTTGTAGTCATGTGATGTGATGATCTAAACCAAAGGACTTGCTTTCGGCTTTTTATGCTGCCTTTCGCATTTCTATGGATTGCATAGATTTCTATTTTTGTCTGACCAGACTATAATTCAATTATTCGAATGTGTAAAATATTTAGCGAGATGTCGTAAAGACGTGTTTTAAAGATAATCGTGTACAGCTTGGTTTTATTTTTTCCATGTTTCATATAAATTATTGTGGGATTTTACACGTTCTTTGTTTTAGAACTCTGAATTTCTTTTGGTTTTTATCTGATTCCATGTGTAGTTATTTTCTAATTCTACCTTGAATCTTTAGGTTTTGATATTCTAAATCATCGCAATTTCTACTGTATTCAGTTGATAGAGATATACCAGAGTTGGTCTTCAGCTTTAACCAGAGGTACATTTCATATTGAGTTATGTATGCTCGGGCCATGGATAAATTGATTTATCACGAATCATCTGTACTCAGCACTAACTAGATATCTATTAGATGACTCATTTTTTACAGATTTTTTTCAGAATCTTCAGATGATGCTAATTCTGCCTAGTTTGATGACACTGTCTTAACAAAATTTCTTAACGTTGTTGTCTTCCTATCCTTCAAACTTTGGGACCGACAAGCAGTGGTGGAATTGCTAATCTGTACAAGGTCGCATTGTCATTATTTGCATTCAGAGCACTTTCAACCATAATTGGGAAGTGGTTTTGGTAATTGTGATTGCAGATTCATGTTAAGCCACTTTAGTGAATCTCGTCATGGATGCTTTGGAAATCGGTCCTAACTACAGACCTAAAAATTAAAGCATTTGCAACCTTTTTTTAATCTCAGTGTTTGGTTTTATAAATTCATCAAATTCACTTAAATCAAGATTAAAGTCATTGCAGCTGCATTTAAAGACTAGCAGTTACAAGTATTTTGATGGAAATATTTTGGTTGTAGTAGCTTGCAAAACGTTTTCCATCTTGATCCTTTAAAGTGTCTGTTTGAGGTACCAGAAAATTCACTAGTAAGAAATTATTTGTGAAAATTATTTCAGTTTTAAATTTTTATGCAGGAATTGGGCTTTAATGTTTCAATGGACAATAATGTTGTGGGCAAGTAGTAATGTGTAGGCGTTGAAGAATAAATCTAAGGCAAGATTTGGATTGAAGATAGCAAAATTGTAAAGAAAAGTTGCCCAGTTTAGGGATCATAAAATCCAGGGGTGATGTAAAGGTAAAGGAGTTTTTGGTCAACTTATTGCTTGAATTTTATAGGTTTATTTTCTTTTATAGTTTTTTTATTTCTTTTAATATGAATAACCAATTTTATTCTTTTCAGAAAGTGGTTAGATCATGCCTGTTTCAGTTTAGTATATTTCAACTGATATTTAAGGCAAAATAGTTAAAGAGACAGTTTTTGTTTCTACAGGGAAGTATGATGTGGCCTCAGTGACTGATTCCATTAGCAGTGTTGAGTGAATACAGTGGCTTAGGTGAATCAGCAAATGACTTCGTGATGCAGTTGCTTCATTTGTTTGACTTTTGGTGGATTTGGCTTCAGTGAAATATTTCATGCAACAGTTGATACTTAGCGTAGCAAACAGTATTATCTTAACTAGTCATTGCTAGTCGAAAGTTTCGTTTTTTACCTCTAGCCATTGGTGTGGACTTTTTGAAAATATTTTTCAATACTGCCTTTACTGCATTCGATTCATGGGCGCCACAGGGTTTATCAGCTATTTGATTTCGTTTGTTATTAGTAATTATGCTTTCCAGGTCTTAAAAGCACTCGCTAAAACTTCAGGTCTTACGGGACAATGTAACTTGAATACGTCAACATTTCTGTTGAGAAAAATAAGGATTTTTTAGCTTTGAATTTGACCATGTCTTGGTTAGTTGTACTTTGTAAAGAGGTTTATGGCTGACCATTTTTTGGGGTCCGAGGACAAGCTGTTAAGTGTGTGTAAATAATATCAAGTATTTAATTTATTTTTCTAAAATACAATGTCTCTTTCTCTCTCGATCTGTTTCAGTGATCTAGAACAGGGACACTTCAGCCATTTAAAACGCTTGAGCAACAATCTGGCTTTCCAGCTGCTTTTAGACTCTTGTCAGGAAGCCAGCCAAAAAGTTTTGTTTGACTTTGAAAAAGCAGTGAAAAGTAAACAATAGGTGGCATAGAATGGTCTGGTTAAGCCACGGAAAATCATCGACGATGCATATGCAAATGAAGGCTACCTACTTACTTGAAACCGTTTTGATAGATCTTTGATCAAGCCACAGGAAAGCTTTGATTAAGCCATATGGCAGCTTTGATTAAGCCATATGGCAGCTTTGATTAAGCCACAGTGGAGCTTTGATTAAGCCAGAAAAATGTTTAAGCAAGAATTTTTTTTATTAGGCCCTGACTAGGTCATAAAAGGATATTAGATTAAGTTGTAAATAAACCCTGAGCCATGCAAAACTTTGGAAATAGCCATAATCGAAAGAACTGATTGAGTCTAAACAAGAGGAATGTCAAGAAATAGACAAGATTTTCAGAGGCCGACGGAAAATTTATTAAAGAAAGCTGTTTAGTAAACCGTTTAGTAAAATTTTAGTTGCCATTGGCACGAGACTTATCTGTCTTTCAAACTATCCAAGCAAGTCTCAATTTGACTAAACTTGCACTTTAATCAATGCTTACAATGCAGATGATTAAGGTCATTCAGTGAAATGGGAATTGTATGATTAGCAGATAAAATTCATTTTTTCGGTTTTGTCGTAACGGAAAATAGCTGGTTTTCAGACTGTTCTAGACTGTGATGAATACCGGCGTGCGCTAGAGTTTACGCTGGTTGATTATTACGATTTACGCTGTAATTTGGCTTGCATAGGTCAAGCCGTTTGACCTCTTACGCTCAATTTTCTTACGGTAACGCTTAACTGTTTCTAATATAGCACAGAATAGAAAAACTTGTGTGATTTTTTATCATTTATATATTAGTTAAGCACAATCTTATAATTTATATTAATTATTCAATGTATGCAATTTGTTTGTTAGCTATTTTAAATGGATTTGCAATTGTAACATAGTTTGTACAGACGTAACAGACGTATTGCATAGACTTTTGATGCGTAATAGTTTTTTTAAATTTTCGCTATTTATTCTTTACGATAAATCCGATTATACAGCTATTGTTGATTACGTGTGTTTCAAGCGTAGATTGATTGATCAATTGATTAACGGACAAATAAATTGATTGTCGTAAGACGTGATTTATCTGCGATGAGTGGTATTTTTGAGTTTTTTTTCATATTTTCTTTTCGCTTGCTTAGCTCGAGTTTTTCTTGCAGATCGTTTCCGTGGCCTGCACGCCGATCGGAAATCATTGCTTAGTTTTTGACATCCTACATTTTGCTCGAGCGTTTTTCAATTTTACGAGCGAGCAAAGAGCTTTAGTTCTTCGCTTCTCTGCTTCGGTACATCTATTTTTCCAAGCTGTGCTTCGACCGAAACCTCGCATTTGTGCGCGTGTAAAGTAAAGAGACTAGAAGCAATTTTTTCATCACATAGATTTACATATATTATATATATATTAATTAATTGATTATTTACGTAGTAGTCGTAGTGATCAGTCGGATTTGAACTGATTTGTGTTGAGTGTTGTTTGATAGTGAACACAATGTATCGTGGATATCTGATCGTCAGTCAGTCTGTGTTGGTAAATGTCAATTTTCAAATGTCCCGTCGTATCTTGATATCACGATGAACTGTCTTGGTTTTGCTGGTCTTAGTCAAACCCTCTGTTTACAGTATATCATTCAACAGTCTTTTCACTGGTAACTGGTGACCTAGAGACATTGGAAGCGCTTAAACTTGCTTTTCTTTAGTTTTCGGAACATCCTTTGAAAGTTAGGCCTGTTAGTTTTCCGTGATTGACTTCCAACGACGATAATAAGATGATTTTTGTAACTCAGCTGAGGCGGAATGAAAGGGTGCTGTACACAAGTTCAGAAAGTTAACGCAGGCAGTCATAGGATTGTTCAAGAGCTGCAATTTAAAAGCCTCAAGAGGTGGCGTGTTATTCACTTCTGCCACTGAAAACGAGCTCACATAAACATGAGAGACCTGATTCAACATAAATTTACTAATTTCAGTCTAACATCATGTGTACTGTAATGATTGGTCGCAGCTATTTCTTTGCCACTGGCTTCCTGTTCTGCACCTTTTCCATGATGATTATCTGGTGTTCCATGGTTCAACAAACACAGGACCTTGCCTGCAAGGCCGAAGGACTTTCGACATCTACATTTGTGACGTCATCGTGTGTGTGTGTTTGTGTGTGTGCATGTACGTGCTTGTACGCATCAAGTTTTGTGTGTCTAATACTTGTAGTGTCATCACATGTTATCTGTACTGCATGTAGTGTTATGATCACGTATTGTTCGTGCTACATGTAGTGTTATCACCCACTCTAGATCGTATAAATATTTTTGATTAGGTGAAATTTTGCTATAGTCTCGTGTTTTTTGATGTCGATGTGTTTTATATAAATATATATATATATATATAGAATTTAATTTAAACTGTGAATTATTCGAATAAAATCAGCAGTCTTGTGAGCTTGCCTAACAGTGTAGCACGCTGAGTTGGAATATGCTTTCACTTGAAGATTCGCCTACAGTCAGTTTTAGGCTTAGCATTTGCATTAACCCTTTCACCTCCGTGTTCCCGTAGCTCAATGGCTAACACAAACTGAAATATGTGTGTTTCTCGGGGCAAAAGGGTTAAATACCGGTACCATACCTGTTTGAACAATTGCCCATCCACAAATCTTTGCTGAATTTGCTCTATTTTCAACCGAAAGTAATTCATGGTCTTTCTTAATGTTGATTCTTTGCAATGGATTTCTGATAGTTGCCATGGGCATTGTTGGAATAAACTTAATAGCAATTTTCAGCTAAATTTCTTACATTAATTATCAAAGAGTGACTGTAAAGGTGTGATGTCATTAGAATGAATAATTATGGTCTTTGTCTCAGTCTACTCAATTCTTCTTCAGGCATGATATGCTTGTGATTTTTCAGTATTTCTTTGAGTCGGTAATCATCATGTTAGTTGTCAAAACCTCCAAATTACACTTTTAAAGCGGAAATCTGAAACCTGTTATTTTTGGAGCCTTCAATGAAAGTGGATTTGATTGGTTTGTTTAAGTCGTTGTGTTAACTATTTTGTGCAAGCTTAGCTCTCAAGTTGTTACAGAAACTTCATAGCCCTCAAGCAAAATTGTATACTGCCAAATTATTTTTACACGATTTCTCGCATGAATTTTTTATTAAGTCATTTGCTTATCGGCAAAGTTTCGTAACTATTTCTCTAGGTAATTTGTGTAAATTTGTAATTTATATCACTAGTTTGTTTGTTAACTTGGAAATGATTACCTCAGTAACTTTGTAAATGCTGTAATTTATATAAGCCTGTTGATTGATGCTTGCTGTAAAAGCTTTCAGCCGTAATTAACCGAGTTAGTTAATGGATTCTGGTATAATTGACATAGCAGACTGCAGATAAATGAACAGTGAGAGATTTAAAAAGCAGGACAGAAAGATGGAGAGTGAGAAAGAAAAGAATTGCAAATGAACCGTTTTGTGGTTAGTTCACTTGTGGTTAAGTTGGATTTTGAAATCCAATACAGAATTTTTTCATTAAAAATTATTCTTTAACTGACAAGATGACAGCTGTTCAACAGGTACACTGGTACAGATTTCAAAACAAACATATTCTACACATTTCAAGTTATATCTTGCTTTGAATGTTTCAGAACAATTGCTTGAATAGCGAAATGTATTGCACTTATTGTGATAAAAAATTACCGATATAGTTTAGACACTTTCAAAAAAGTAATTTAATTTTTAGCAGCGAAAATAGCCGCAAAAATTGTATTATTAAGCTATTTGCTAATGAAGTAGAACGTGCTTAAATATAATTGATTCGTGACTGTTTTTTTTTAACGACACATTACCTTTCAACCGAACATTTGAAATCTGTCGTATAATTCATTGTTAATCTCTTATGCAATCTTGGTACTTTGGAAAGCATATTTTTTATTTAAGGTATTCATGTGAACTAACTTCTGGTCAAACACAATGGTGTATGGTACCACTGCAATGTTTTGTGCCCAACTTGACAAAATTTGCCAGAGTCCTGTGAAAAATTTATTCCAAATTTTTTTGTCGCATAAACATTTTGATTAATATCCGTTTGCCCGTCTTTAACCGATATATTTGTAGTACTTTTTGTAATAGATTTCTGGTTCATTTTACTCAGTCATATCATTTTCTATTTAATATTTAGTATTTTGTATAACGACGACGACAACAGCTGTGCGTTTGCTAACTGCGTAATGTTCAACAACTCTTTCTAGACGGTCCTCTAGTGCGCGACGTCTATTCCGGGACATTTTCCGTACAGCTAGACTGTATTTTGATTTTAGATGTTTTTCATGGGAATGTTTTGCATGTATGTTGTATTTCTATGAAGTTTTGCCAGTTTAATGACCTAATGTAGAATTTTATAAATTTCTACACAAAAGTTCTTGTTATTCAACAGTAACTGTCCGGTACAATTAATGCAAGGACTCTCTATTGTAAACGACGGTCCATTCATTCATTCGGAAATTTATATACCGCCCCTTCAAGAAAAAAAGCTGCTCAGAGGTGCTCCCAACTCCTTCGTGTCATTGCATCTGCAACGAGACTTTACCAAAGTCTTATCCACACCGAGACTATCAAAGTCTAATCAATTCAACTCTGTAAATTATATAGCACCGCTAACTTTTTATTTATTTATGGCACCCTAATTTTTTTAAATTCTGGTACTCATGTTTTAATTCTTTTCACAAGTAGCAATTTCGAAAAAGAAAACTGATGCAGTTTAGCACATTTGTCACTAGGTGCTGAATGACACCAAATGCTTAGGCCTACCAAGCACTCACACAGAATAATAAACCGACAATAGAATTGTGATTTTTAAGCCCTTAAAATGTTGAAAAATGCACTATTGTTCCAGTTCTTTCAAAACAATCCCCAGGTAGGCTATGTCACTGCCAGAATTAGGGGGTGTAATGGACATAAAGTCTCAAAACAACGATTAAATGAATTTTCACGTACCAATGAAATGAAAATAAAGTAACAATGACTTCAAACGATTCCACCAATCAAATAAAACGAAATCTGAAGCAACAAACGGTGAATTTAACTTAACGATTTATTTCAAAGTAGTAGATTAGTCATTGTTAACAGTTTCTGTAAATTCGTAGGAAGATTCAAACAGTAAGAACCATCTATTTCAAAAGACAAAGCCCGTGCCATGCACCCTTGCATCACCACCCTACTGTCATCAACAACAAGTGTGCTGTGTATCACGCTATGGTACAGTTCCTTTCGTCATCTTCAGCATCATTTTGTCATAACGTATGATGATGCTGATCATCACTACAATCATCATTATCATCATCCATCCAGGGCTTGTGGCTGGACGATCATGGATGCCGTCCATGCACTTATTTTCAAATCTTAATGCCGTCCTGCCACCTATTTCGCCAGCACAAAGTTAAGGAGCGTCCAGGCACTTATTTTTTTACACTTTAAGCACTGCATCCATCATCACTGACATTATTCACAATTCTCTTTACTATGATACAACTTATCACTGCATCATTTTATCAACCCGTCCCACGTGTTAAAACACCTCAGAATTATTTATAGCAAATACAGTCGACAACAGCAATGTGCCTGTCCCACCTGAACGCTATCAATGAACATTACAGAGGAGGAGCTCTGAGATCAATGTCTTCGTCTTAACACTGCTCCACGTAGGATACTTAACGCAAACAGATGACAACATATCTAAACCTTTGCACATGTATGCTAGGCAATAACATACACCGATTCTCCTTAAAATGCCCATCATCAAACACGTTCTGATACAATGTGCCTTCATGGGTGCCCACAGATTTTTTTAGGGGGGGGGGGGGCAAAATGCAATGGTCAGAGTTAAATTTTTGGACACGAGCTTCAAAAATGCAGAGCCAAAAATTAAGAACATGGGTCTCTTCAACAGAGGTTTCTAAATGTATATTTTTCAGTTTCACCTTGTGCATCATTAGTATATCGTAAGTGCTTTAGTGCATAGAAATTTGTTAAAAAAAACCCAAAGAGTAGCAGTTAAAGAAACAGGTGTCAATTTTTCCAGGGTGGGGCAAATGTCCCCTCTTGCTCTATGTGGTAGTCGATTACTTTCAGTGTGTTGTCTGGTAAACCTGTAGTGTACAGGTTTCAGCCTCCATCCCTGAGAAGGTTACTGTGCATGGACCTCAAGTAAGTCCTTCACTCACAAATGCACGGATAGTATCACCGATTGCAGTGTTACCATTAGACTTCAGTGATACTTAACACCACAAAAATCATAACACTAAAAGAACAAACCATGTTATTGTGCATCTTTAGAATGGGACGATAGTCATGTACCTTGAAGAGACAAACAAGGCATATTGAGTGACTCAACAGAAATTCTTTGGTACATAACACTATTGGACTACAACATAGCCGACATAAACTTGTAATATCTACAGCGTCCAAAAAGTGTAGTCACGAGAAACAGCTTATTCACAAGTGCTCAATCAAAACAAAGGGGGTTAAGATACTTAATTGGGCTGGCCATAGTCAAGAGTTAATTTTCAGCCAAAATAGTACAAATTGATTGGGATAGATAATGTTCTGCAGTACTGCACACACTCGCGTGCACACATACACACAAGTTTAGGCTCCACATTCCTCACTGTTCAATAATTGAAATCCAGTCATATGAAAGCACATTATAACGAGTTTCCAACGTACTAATGCCATCAGCAATCAGCCTCGGTTGATTGGCAACCATCCCGCCGAACCATAAACACCATAGCAATAACTTTAATGATTAAACCTTTCAGTTGCATCCTTTGACTCCGGAAGTTGAAATAAAATTCATATTCCACAGGCTGAAAAACCGTATCTGAAACGCATTTGAAGCAGCAATCCTTTATGCCACATTCTAAGTATGAGTCGTAGTTAAACATCACCATATTCATAAAGTAGGCTAATACAGCTGTATCTAACGACTTATATCTTAAGCCACTACAGGCCTGTTTATATGCTGGTACAAAGTTAATGCTTCCAGTTTTCCACATGTGCATACGACAGCGATACTCAGACAGCAAACCAGTGTTCCCATTGCTATGGAGCTCTGCTTCAATAGCTTGAGATCGGAAAAACCGAAATGGATAGGACATACACAGGCTGATTCGTAACCTCTCATTAACATTTTTTGACCACCCCGGGAATTTCTGGGATGCATTCAGACCATCTTACGCAATAGACCTCATTACGATGAAAACAGCATCCTAAAGTGGTCTTGTGTAATAACATAGTTTCACAGTTACCTCAAACAGATGCAACAGATTAATTAGCCAAATACCCAAAAGAAAGCATCACTAAAACAACGTAAACGCTAAGAGATTTGCGAACGGCGAGAGACTGGATGAAAAAGCGAAGAAGGCGGTAGCGCTATTTCATAAATAAACGAGTCTTTACACAGAATATATATTGAGAAGAATACCCCTATGAAGTAACTGTTATAATTTTTTCGCTTCCTTCGCCTCCGCAGCCACGCTTTCTGCCGCCACCGCCGCACTTTCTGCCGCCGCCTTCTTCGCAGACGCCAGGACCTGCTGCTGCTGCTTCTTTATCTTCTTCTCCTCCTCGTCCAGCTCCTTCTCCTTCTTCAGCAGCAACATGATCTCAGCCAGCTGGTCCGCGTTCAGCTTAACGTTCTCCTTTCCGAGAAGATCGATGACCTTAGGAGAAAAAAAATCAAAACACTATTTTCATGCATCAAGTTTAAAGACAGAAGTGTAGAATTTCGTCATCACTGTTCGCTCTCTGATAGTGCCAGTCTCGAGCCTGGCTAAAGAAGGAGGGTGACGCTAATCATCTTTTTTATCACAGTGTCCTTAAACTGAAACAACCTACCAACAAGAGTCTACTGCAAGTGACTACAGAAGCAATGTAGCAAGTTGTTAAACATTAACAACTTCGAGACGGGAGCGCCTCTGAGTAGTTGTTTTTTTAAATTGAAGGAGCGCTATATAAATGTCCGAATGAATTAACAACAGTTGCTTTCAAACAAAGAAGTATACAAATAATCCAGTAGTGAACAATATCTGTCAATGTGCTTTACAGTAACGGGTACACGTGATAGATTAATTAGCAGTCCTAAGCTATCCTATGAGGTGGCCACAGTTATGAAATAATGTACTATTTCTTACCATTGGCACATAAGAATGACCGGCCCATCCTCCCCCCCCTTCCCTAAATCACCATCTAACCTTGATGCCTAGAGTTCACTGAAAAAAACGTACATGGCACAAGACTCATGAGTCAGTTAATAAGGACTATTGGAGAATAAAACTAGTAAGGCATGTACACCTTATGAGACGCATGACTCATGAAGCACATGACTCATGAGGCATATGACTCATGAGTCACATACATAACTCACAAGACACATCAATCAAAAGGCAAATGACTCATGAGTTAAATGACTCGTGAGGCACATGACTCATGAGTTAAATGACTCAAGAGGCACATGACTCAAGAGGCAAATGACTCAAGGGGTAAATGACTCATGAGGTAAATGACTCATGAGGTAAATGACTCATGAGGTAAATGACTCAAGAGGCACACGACTCAAGAGGCAAATGACTCAAGGGGTAAATGACTCATGAGGTAAATGACTCATGAGGTAAATGACTCAAGAGGCACACACGACTCAAAAGACATATGACTCATGAGGTAAATGACTCAAGAGGCAAACGACTCAAGAGGCCAATGACTCATGAGGCAAATGACTCAAGAGGCAAGAGAGGACGACTCTGCTGACCTCCATCGCATTTGTGTAGTCAATGACTCCATCCTGGTCAGCATCGAGAACTTTCGCAATCTTCTCGAATTTCGTGCTGTCCGAAATGCTCTGAAGGTTCTGAATGGAGCTGATCAGGTCGGTGATTGTAATGAGGTTGTCCCTGCAAACAACAGAACAGCAATGATTATCATGCCGTGGAAAGTGGAGCAAGGAATTTTTAGAACTGCACAACCCCTTCTTTCTTTTCCCATCCTCCATTGTAAATAGCTCCAAAACGGAGGAAAGTTACTTTTTTTAAACGAGTTTTAACGGCACAGAAGTGCTTCTACAACTGCATAAATCCATTTAGAACTGCACATTTTGTGTACAACTGCACACTAAAAAAGCAAAAGCTAGATTAAAATAGAGAAGAGATTAAATGACAGGTGGACAAATTAATGATGGATAAACGTTTTTAACAACACGAATGCTTTACCATTTGTTTAATTTTGTGTAAACCAAAGTTTGCTTAACTGGGCGGAGTGACTCATGGAGGACATGGCATGGTCTTGCCAGAACCACCAAAAAACAATTGGCAAGATGGTGTAGTTCGTTGAACCTTAGGATATCACCTGGAAGACATCGCTGACATATCAGCCTATTCATCTCAAAAGATGCTAAAATGTTACATTAGATCAGAAAAAAGTGGTGTCTTAGGCCACGACTGAGTGGTAATGATGCCCTCAAATGATGCCATCAAACCCAGATATTGAAATCGCAGAAACAAAGATAAGCTACAACCAACAACTTTTACCTCTTCTCTGTGATCTGCTCCAGTATCTGCTTACGAGCGGCCTCGTCCTTGTCCTGCGCCGACGTTTCCTGGACGCCACCTTCGCGTGCTTTGATGTCGTCCATCAGAGCCGCCTTCTGCACGGCCAAATCCTTGACCGCCGTGTCCATCTGCTCGATCATCTTGCTCACCTTACGAGATAAACGCTCGGCAGACTTGGACTCCTTGAGCCCAGTCGCTGACCCACCACTCTGCTCCAGCACTCCCTGCAACTCTCCGAGGTTCTATCAACAGTAACAATCGTAACCTTTATTTATGAAACCAAAAGTAAAACAGTTTAACGGATGCAATATTTGAAAAAATACAATGTTGTCTCAAATGGAGAGTCATAAAATGCTTTTAGCCATAGATGTAAAAAACGATGAAAACGGAATAAAAAAAGGAATAAAACGTCGTTTTATTCGAAAAAATAAAAAACGGAAAAAAACCACAATAAAACGGAAACGGAAAATAATTTGACTTTTTACATCTTAAACTGCGTTTTACACATAAAACCCTTGTTTACTTTCCACATGTATCTATTAAATGATGACGTTAAACAATTAAATAATGCCATCAGTTATCTGAAACCTTGAGATTGGGCTGAAAACATAAGAAATATCATGAAAAAATAAAATTAAGGAAATTAATAAGAGTCAAAAAATAAATAAATAGCGTTACATAAAAAATAAAAAAACGGAATAAAACGATGGAAAAAATAAAAAACGAAAAAAACCACGGTTTTTGGGACCGAATAAAAAATGAAAAAAACGTTTTAAACAACTATGCTTTTAGCCCGTAGAATAAACATTGAATTAATTTCATAGTGAAAAGAAGTTAATTAATCAGGATATAACTGAAATTTTAAGTCTAAATACACAGATCTATACATGTTTTCCAAACCAAAAGTTTAACTAGTTTAACTAATGCACACACGAGCCAAACTCAACTAACCTGTGAAAACAGATAATTATGTAGCTAAGTTTTAAACGAAAAGAAACAGGGATGTATATAGTGCATCTATAATAATACATTTATTTACGTCAGTGAGAAGTTTGCAAACTTTCCATTCACTCGTATATTCATTCCGAAAATTTAGAGAGCGCCCCTTCAAGAAGCCCTGTCCTCACAACTTCCATGATCTAATATATTAATCTAATGGTGCCATTAAATAAACATATATAATTTATATATATATATACACGTACATATAGAATTAGATATATTTTTATATAATATTTATCACTAGCTGTACCCGGCCACGCGTTGCTGTGGCAGAAAAGACTCTCCTCCTCCCCTCCCCCCATCCCCCGCCGCCTCCCTTCCCATCCTCCTCCGTCCCGCTCCCTCCGCTCCTTTCCTCCCTGAACCAAGAAGGCCGCAAAATAATTATGCGAATCGCTTATGACGTCACGGCACGCAAGCTCATTCATGTTTCGTCTGCATAGTCGCCGTCACTGTCAAGGCGTTTGTGAATCTGGCAACGTGCGGTTTTGAATTTGCAAATGGCGGTCGAGCGGAATGCAAACTTCACTTTTTGTGGAAAATATTGCGTGTTTTCGGAAAAAAAGAAAAATGGACACTCTTAGATAGGAATGGAAGGTTTTGTGAAATTTTCAAAACAATCTGTGCTGTACGTTTCGAGAACACTTTACACAAACTATTGGAAAGTTTCATTTTTATATATATAGATATATACATATATAAAAACTAAAACACCGACCTCCTTGTATTCGATGAAGTCCTCCTTAAGAGCTTCCAGTTCCTCCACCTGCTTCTTCATTTCCATCTGCTTGTCGGCCGCATGCTCCAGAATATCCTCGATCTGTTCCAGGTCCTTACTGTCTATCTCCTCCTTCTCCGGCACTGAAAAAATATCAACACAACAAGTTTAACCCTTCAACAACCAGAGAGCATCAAATGCGACTGGAAACCAATGCAGGCCCATTATAACGTTAACGCACATTTTAAATAATGTACGGAAAAATTCCTGGGTTCGACTGAAATATGGATATGGATATAACTTATACAGAATTTTCCCAGAGCACTGTAACAGTCAAAATAAAGCATCACTGAATGTCCTCATGTAAGCACTCATTACTCTCTTGTTTCGTATTAATCCATTATTATTATTACCAAGGTGTACTAAAATGACAAGGACATCAATGCAGCCTGTCATTAAAGGATTCGAGATATAAAAGTTTAAACTGTTACAAATATTATACAAAAACTTTCATCAAACTGAAATACAATACTTTAAAAAGGCCAAATTTTATAAGTAAAGTTCAGTATGAAGCAGTAACCCGACACTAGATACAGGGTAGGGTAACATCGGGTAATAGGGCAGAACAAAATGTAGCACAAATCTCCCTGATGATAGCAGAACTCTCCTAAATGAAAACCATCATTTAAAACAGAATCATCTCAATGATTTCTTTTACGGCCACTAAACAAAGACTGTAAGCAAGTTCTTTTTTGAGCGCGCTGGAATCGGGAGCACCTCTGAGTAGTTTTTTACTTGAAGGAGCGCTATATAAATGTCCGAATGAATGAATGAATAAGCAAGGACTGTTTGAACCAACACACACACACACACACACACACACACACACACACACACATGAAGCATGGGGCGCAGTGGTGTAGCTTTGGAGCCGGAAGGTTCGAGGTTCGAATCCCCATTGCCGCATAAGGATCTTGGGCAAGACCTTCACTCACAATTGCTCAGTGCTTCGGCGTGAAACTCTGATGCAGTGTCCGCTCTGCATTCGGGAGCGCCTCTGAGTAGAGAGAGATTGAAGGGGCGCTATAACAAGTGCCATACAAACAAGATGATGATGAGATCAGACAAAATATTTATTGACATGGTGAGTACAGTAAACAAACGTCAGAATCTTACCCTGACCGTCCATCACTGTTGCCTTGTCAGCGAGAATTTCCTGGGCCGGTATTTCAGTCTCAACAAAAGGCGCCGTTGGATGCTCTGCCACCTGTTCTGGTACCTGTCGTAAGGAATCAGATGAATTAAAGATTCACTAGGAACAAATCTGTATAAGAAAGGTCTGCCAGTGCCAGTCATAAGTCTGGATAAAGGAGGAGGGCATCGCCAATGATCTTTGTTATCACACAGTAACGATAAACTGCAACTACGAATAACAAAGGAGTAAAAAATGTTTCCGTGATACAAAAGACATACCCAGAAAGGAACCAAAGTCCTAACTAGTAGGATAGCCTGTGTTCCCAAAGTCTCAATTAGCAGGATAGCCCGTGCAACCAAAGTCCCACCTTTCTAATTGCATAGATATCTTATGTATGCAAATTAATAAACAAAATAATGGATGATCATCATTTACTGTTCCTATTGCAATAATTTAACAAAGTAATTATCAGCCAAGTCCTTAGTTTAAGAGTCATTCGTTAAGAGTTGTTGCTGTTGTTTTTAGTTGTTTCGCCGCATTGTCTTTTGTATTGTCTTTCGTCGCTTGTCTATTATTGCTTCGGTATGCCAATGTCTTGCTTCCTACACTACATAGGAGCCCTTTAGGTGACCCCTTTAAGTTCCCCGTGTAACCAGCTCACATTATTTTCACTGATTTAAGTAATTTGCTTGCATTAATGCTCAAACATATGGTTACCGAATAATAAATAAAATTAAAAAAATTCCAATACAATAATTATTCCCCCCTAATTTTCAGCCACCAATATTTTAAAATTAAAACACAAAACTTAAACGAATTAATATCCGACCATTCTCTGAGCAGCGAGCGTCGCTGCCTCTGCTTCGAGCTTCGCCTTTTTCTCGAGCGCCTTCGCCTTCTTCAGATCCTCCTCTTGGCGTTGCCTCTCCAGCTCCGCCTTCTCCTGCTGGATCATCTCTTCCTCCTGTCGGATGATCTCCAACTTCGACTTGTTGTCGACTCGGTCGCCAGCCGTCTCCAGGATCTTCACCTTCGCCTCTTCCTCCTGGAAAAACCCAACAACAAAAATTCCCTCGTACAGAAATATATTTACACTTGCACTGCTCTAGTCTAGCAGCAAAAACTTACATTCCAATCTAATCTAAAATGAACATTTGTAAAGCGCTTCTCACAGCAGAGCTATTCAGGAGCACTCTTAGCGTGAGAGGCCCATGAAAAGAGAAAGCTCTTCAAGCAGTGAAGAGGTGCAGGTGAATTTCCCCACCAGAATCCTGCTACGAATTGGGGAAGGTAAAAATTCTAGTGTCTATCAGTGACCCATGACCGATTTAATCGTTCAAATTGCTCACCAGGCCTTCAAAGTATTTTCAGATTCACGATAACCCGCACGTTAAAGGAGAATTTGCTACTGTTAAAAACAAAACAGAGAGAAAGAGAGATACAGATAGAAGAGAAAGCTCTAAATGGATACGGAAAAACAAGCAGATAAAGTAAGAGATAGACAGACGCTGTACAGAGATATCTAGAGACAAACACAAATACAGAAAGAGATAAAAGAGAAGAGAAAGATACAGAAAAACAAGCAGAAAGAGAAAGAGATAGACAAAGATAGAGACACACGCAAAGATAGAGAGAGATACTGAGAGAGACAGAGTCAGACAGACAGGCAGACAGAGACACGAGACCCACCATAGATTCTGGCAGCGTAGATATCGTGGCCTTCAGCTGGTCCTCGGTCGACAGATTCTCCGGCAGGTAGAGCGTTCTCGAGAGCAGAAGCAACGACGCAGGGATCTTGTGGTTCAAATGAAGGTCAAGCCACTGCGTCATCTGGAGCTTCAGGCGCTCCTCGGGCACACCCAAAGATCGCATCCCTCGCAGCCGACACGCATCCTGCAGCTCCCAAATGGCCATCGAGTCAATTCCCTCCTTCTGGATCATCTACACCAACACAATTGAAGGTTAAGAACAACATGGGGGCGGTGGTTTAGTGGTGGCGTTGTTGCCTTGGAGCCGGAAGGTTCGAGGTTCGAATCCACCTCGCCGCATAAGGACCATGGGCAAGTCCTTCACTCACAATTGTTCAGTGCTTCGGCGTGAAAATCCAATGCAGTGTCCGCTCTGCATTCGGGAGCGCCTCTGAGTGAAGGGAGCTTGAAGGGGCGCTATAACAAGTGCACATACAAACAAACAAACATAAGGTATCGTACGGTAAGGTATCAAACAGTATGACCAATAAGGTTAGGTACTACCTATAAGGTAAGGTACAAAAAAAGGCATGGTACAATAAGGTAGGTATGATACAGAATGGCATAATAAGGTATGGATCAATAATGTATGGTACAGTAAGGCATGGTATAAAAAGGTACGATAAGAGAAAATAAGATAATTTACCATAAGGCAATACATGATATTATAAAGTACTTAAGGTACAATAAGGTAAGGTACTATAAGGCATGGCACAATAAGGTGCACCTATAACAAAGTAAAATCAGGTAAGGCAACACAATACACATTAAATCATTAATAAACTATTAATACTGCATCCATTAATTATAAATAAACAAAAAATAATCAATAAATTGTTAATACAATAAATTTCAAACAATGGCCACTTCATAGCATACAATAAATAAATATATAATCAATAAATTGTCAATACCGTCCTACCCTACAAATCATGACCATTTCATAGTACACAATTGATTAGATTTAGCGCAACCAGACTGATTTGATCAAGCCACTTGCTTTATCATCTGCTTCCAACTGTCGCAGCTTCATCTCCAGCTGGAAGCGCAGGAAGTAACTTGGACCGACGCTCGTCACTTCGAGCAACTTGCAGAGCGCGCTCAGCTGCTGGTAGTTCAGATTGTCGAGCGTTATCTCGTCCTCGAACAGTTTCGAGAATTTTAGGATCTCCTCGTTCGATGTCTGAACACCGGACGTGCGAATCTAAATGTGGCCAAACATGTGTTAGTTAATTAACCAGACATTATTATGGTACTCTGTCTTTTTGGCGTACATCGCATGAGCACTGCCCACACTATTCTGCAATAGTAGACCATTCGTTACAGCATGCAGCTTGTAAAACAATGAGCCCGGGTTAGAGCAGGCACCCTTGTAATGGAATGGCTGTGTTCCTGCACCATAAAATTTGTCATAATTCTTCTTATTATTATTATTATTAGAGCTGCCCCTAAGTGATCATTGCACAGGGGACCTTAACTTAAGCAAGTCTTTTACCCAAAACAGCTCAATAGAAAAAACCCATTGGGAGCCGAGCATAGCAGGGCTGTTTTTAAGGAATTTTTAGAACTGCACAACTTCTTTTCCTTCCCATCCTCCATAGTAAATTACTTCCAATCGGAGGACAATGACCCTTTTTGCTAGTTTTAACTGAACAGAAGTGCTTCTACAACTGCACAAATCCATTTAGAACTGCACATTTTGTGTACAACTGCATGCAAAAAACCCTGGAGCATAGGGCTAAGCAACCTTCTTACAAGACAGGAGAACCTGAGAATAGACCAAAGAATAGAGACGCAGTAGTGCCACCTTTTCCATGAAGCCGACGAAATCATGAACACTTTCCCCAGTGGCGTCATGGCGCTGAAGGGCCGTCTCCTCTATCGTGTCCTGTAGGAACTTGGCCATCTCCAGTTTCATCTTCAGCTTCTTTCGCAGCTTCTCTTTCTATGAAAATATAAAAACATTATTCATAACATTTTCCTCATCACTGGGTCACATCAATTGTCATGTGAGTGCATGCATGTGTGTTTGAGAGTATGCGTGTATGTTTTATTGTGCATCACGGCTGATTTTAAAATGTATTTCTCAAAGTGCTGACTGAGTCAACAATTGCTATTTATATTTCAAAGTACTGACTTGGTCAATAATTACTATTACAAGTGCAAAATAATATATAATTTGACAGCAGACATATATCTCTTCCAGATCTCTGCCTCCTAGGCAGGCTCGAATGTCCAGCATCGCCATTTTGTCCCATGTCGCCATTCGGCTTCTATCTTTAGCTGGTCACAGACACTCTACATAAGACGAACTGATGCTTAAAGTCATTTGGAACAAAACGCCTTCTTATATCAGTCAGCATTGTTCAGTTAGTTTAAAATGATGTCATTATTAAGACGTTTACAATTTCTACAAATTCTCCAGATTCCCGATTTTACCTCTTTGTCGGCTTCTTGGAATGTACTTGGAAGCATTCCAGGAAACAGCTTGAGGGCGACCGGAAGCAGGAACTCGGCAAACGGAACGATGACGAAAACCAAGAATGGAACGAGACGAAAGAGATCGGCCGTCGTGCGCACCAGCTGCAGTCACAAGACAATGCACATGGCAAAACAATGAAACCCTCTGCAGCACACACAGCGGGGCGCGGTGGCGTAGTGGTGGCGTCGTTGCCTTGGAGCCGGAAGGTTCGAGCTTCGAATCCACCTCACCGCGTAAGGACCTTGGGCAAGTCCTTCACTCACAATTGCTCACCGCTTCGGCGTGAAACTCTGATGCAGTGTCCGCTCTGCATTCGGGAGCGCATCTGAGTAGAGAGAGCTTGAAGGGGCGCTACAGCAAGTGCACATACATACATACACACACACTTGCACATACACACACTTGCCATGAATCTATAACTAGGAAATGACCTTGACAATGAAGGTTTCTACTCAAAGGTGCTCCCAACTACAGCTCGAACACTGAACTGGAGTTTCACGCTGAAGGACTCAGGGTCCCTATGTGGCAGCTTGAGGTGTATTTGAACCCGCAACCTTCCGGCTCCAAGGCACCGAACATACCCCTACACCACCACACCCCACAAATATCATCGTAAGGCTTCATAAACTAGACTTCCAAGACTGTTCTCTCTCAAATCAGCAATACACTAAAAAAATCATCAAAAACTAGACTTCCAAGACTGTTCTAATGCCGATACCTGTTTCTGTTCTCTCCTCATCAGCGACTTTCCGTTAAGCACCTGCCACAAAAGTCTCGCGCACACCCGAAAGTCGATGAACAAGAGTCGAAACCCGTGATAGTAGTGCTTCACTTCGGCGACAATCCTCTCGCGCAACGACTTCTTGACTGGCACCACGACGTCAGACACCACCCCCGGAGCGACGGCGCCAGCGCTCGGTGCCACGCCGTCGGCGCCTTCGACGATGCTCGTCTGTTTCACTTGCTCATCCTGTTTTATCTTGTCTTTGATGGCCTCAAGCGTCTCTTCCACTTTTGATTCATCTCTGCGGAGGGCGTACGAGGTGTGCAGGCGGCGTCTATTGGGTGAATTCGCTCCCCAAAATGAGAAATCTTGGGGGGCGATGTGCAGTCGCCCATGGTCGCTCAGGCAGAACAGCACCGAACCCCGACCGATTGTTGGTAGGTCGATCCCGCTGTGAAGCCAAGCAGAAGAGGTGATGCATGGTGACTGGTGGTGCGCAGGATCATACTCCGGTTGGTCCGCAGCAGAGTCCGGCTGATGCCAGTTGGAAGGCAGCAGTCGAGACGGAACTTGTGTGGAAACAGTTCTTGCAAGGCAGTAGTAACCAGACGGAGGTGAATTTCGACTCAAGAAAAATCTGCAATATAAAATAAATCAGATATATATTCGTTCGCTTCTTCGTTAAATGCATTTGTATAGCACCTCTTCAAGGGGGCTACTCAGAGGCGCTCACTACCTCAGAGCGGTCAAATAAAACTGACTTAAGAAAAGAGAGGGAAGTTTGAGGAGTTTTAGCAAGGGAGCAGATTGTCAAAGTAAGGCCATTCCAGGTTGAGGGTCCTACCACCAAGAAAGCACGGTCCTGCATATAGTGGAATATATATGCAACCCGTCTGTTCAAAACCGGTCTTAAGTCAGATTTTGACTTTTTGTGTATGATATACCATTTTAAAGGTAAACACATTCTCTTTTCAATGACACCAAACTTATAATTCTACCTCAATCCTATATGAAGTTTTGGATGAAAAAACTAGTTGCCTTTATGGACATTATTTGATCAACAAAACTCCATCTATATTGGCCCAATAAATGAGATTGCAAATCATAACTTATATGAAATCATCCAAATAATACCCTTCAATGTTACTTTTACTTGTTCTTTTTGGTTATTTGTATATAAAGATATGTTTTAAATTAAAATATGTGATAATCCAGCAATAGGAAATTATTTTGGCTTTGCTTTAGTCTCTGCTTGTTTTCCTGTAATGGAAATTTCCAACTACAACTGGTTTGTGAACATGGGTCACATATTATGTATGTAGCACACTGTTCATACATGTATGGCACCTTCTAAACATCCTTAGGCCAAAAAAAAATATGTTGTGTTTCCGGTAACAGAGCTAAAAAAAATTGGGTAGGTAGGTCGGAAAATATTTTTATTTTGTAAAATATTTTTATGCAGTGACTATCCGAAAAAGTATACCCCACTAGTCTTTTTTGCACGCTGAAACAAAGTACGTGTTCTAAGCAAGTATAAACTGCCTATTTCCCGACTGTCTGCACCTAAAACTGCTCTAGAAACAGTCCTATTAATTTCATTTTGTTGACGTCTCTTATGTTATGTCAATACAAATGGGGTTTTTTTAATGGGAAAAAAAAAAATTTGAAAAAAAAAATTTTTTTGAAATTTTTTTTTTTAATAAAATTTTTTTACAAAAATATTTGGGTCGCGGCCCTAAAAATGGGTCGGTCGCGTTACCGGAAACACAACACTTTTTTTTTACGCCTTATATATGACCGCCCAAAATTACATAGCATAAAGTCATGCCCATCATCATGATCACCACAATAACTCTTGCTTTTACCATTCATCATCATCATCATCATTATCATTATCATCATAATCGGTTCATGATACCAATCATTTATCGTTGAAGGGTGAAAATAAATTATACCCATTCTTTTCAGTCACTGATCTCAAATCCAGTGTACCTCTATTCTCAATGTAAGTCCTAATTAAATCTTCAGCAATACTGCTACATGTGGCTTAAGTCTCCTGTAGCAGTATATTTAACTTTGTGAGCACTACAGTATTTAGCATATCTCAACCCATGTACTTTTTATATACAGTGAACTGCAACAGCTGCAATCCAGCAGTCAGCTGTAGAAATTAAGAAATAGCCATGAAGCAACACGCTACAAGTGCAAGCGAATTATGCAGTAACTGCCCAGATTTAAATATTTTTAAATAGCTCTCAATGTTGACTGCATCGAGCATAAAACAACACAGTCCTCAAGCTCAAGCAATTGTCAGTTTTAACGTAATTTAATGGGGCTTAAATTAATTGGGCTTCCTGTTGTAATTCAACAACAAAAATTAACCTTAAAATAAAGCCTAAATGTTGCTGATCAACAATAAAGACTTCACTGGCTTCTACAGCAATGCTTCAGAATGATTTACCCACGGATGGTTTGATGCAAAGGAATTTCTGCGCAGCCTTCCTATCTTACTCTGGCTCTCCGCAAACGACTAAATGACATACTAAGTAACAAACTATGTTTGGAAACTAGTGAGATGCAAATGGTTGTTGATTGTTTATAGAAGTGTCCAGGTTTGAACCTTAGCAAAGCAGTCCTAGTTCAAGGATCTTAACTCTCAGCCTTTTGGAAACTCTTAGCACAAGTGATTTAAGGTCTGATTTTAGACAGTGACATTGTAAATCATGCACATGTATATATAATATATAAAATCAAATCAAATTTACAGCGTACAAGATTATTATGACTGCCTAATATAATTTAACAAGTTGCATACATGGCTCATTCAGTTATGCCAGCGGTTCCCAACCCGTGGCCCGCGGGCCAAAAGTGGCCCGCGAGGCCTCCCAAAATGGCCCGCCAGGCCCCAACAATGGCACTCATCTCTCAAAGAATTAACAAAAATATATGAAAAAATTGCAAATTGGACAGGATAGAACATAATTATAATCATTTTCTATTACAAATTATTTTCTTTTGAAGTCTATAAACATCACACACTCTACTTTGAATTAATTATAACAATTTTTAAATGCTTTTAGTTAGTTGAATTTTAGCATTGTGGCATCTAAATGTTACAACATCCTAAGAAAAAGTGGCCCTTGTGTCCTCCAACTTCGAAAAAGTGGCCCTATAGTCAAAAAAGGTTGGGAACCACTGAGTTATGCAATATTTAAATATTTTATGCCAACAGTGTGTGCATCCACACAAGAATGATACGTACACAGTGCAATCATAAATAGAGACTACAGATCTATTGTTGCTAGGTTAATCAAAGTAACCATAGTACAGCCTCATTATAAAGCAACCTTATCATTATGCAAATTGGTAATAATGCATCCTTGACACAAAGCCATCTGGTTAAAATGTTACTCATTGTTACTGAGTTGTTTTCAAATGTAGCTTAATGATAAGGATCAAGATTAAAATTGCCAGTCTGCCCTTAGCATATAAACTACAATAGCACTACCATTTACAACACGCTACTCTTCTGCCTAAAATTTTTTCACAAAAGTAATTATCTTTACTCTTGGAAGGCTACAATGGCAAATTACCAAATGTTTCAGAGTACTGAATTCTTACACTACATGGCCAAACTGTAAGAGAAAAGTTGATAAAGAATGAAAAACCAAGTAGATCTTACTTGTTTTTCCTAAACTGTTTCGCCAAAAAGCCCGCAGTGTTTATATATCGGTGGGTACTACCTTCAAAACACAAATCAAAGTTGTTACAGATCTTCAAGCAGGCATCAAGTCTTGGTTACCTTCAAAACATAGATCAAGTCCTACTGATAAACCTTATAATACTCAACAAAGAAATTTCTGAAGTGTCAAACAATTTTAGAAATGTGTATAACAATGTTTTTAGCAACAAGATGTGCAACTGGAATATGTGCAACATGTAACGGTGGCGCAATGGTGGCAAGGTAATGTTGCAAGAAGCGCTTTATAAGTTGTCAGATACAATACATTATACAATACAACAATGTTAAAGTAGGGTAATTGCTTAGTGATCAATGCTCAAAGATGCAGAATGTATGCTTAGTTACATTACACCCCATTACGCTGAACTTTACAGATCCTTTATCATGATGAAATCTCTACTTAATGTGATGCAGAAGACCTCATGCACATTCCAAATAAAAGTTATTTCATAAAAACTTTGGATTAGAATCTTATAATATCCTAAGCTGGTATTAATTTTCATTTCCTTAGATGTGACCATTTTCACTTGACTGTAATCATAATGTAAATCGTATAATTAAGCTACCTAGAAAAATATATTGAGCACCAAATGGGACCAATCGAGAGGCTCATAAGCAATAGCCTTCTTAGATAAAAAAAATGTGAACAGATTTTAAAATCTGAACACAAAGGTCTCCAGGTGCAACATAAAAACACGTGATCATAATTATTATGACAGGGATATGTCAGTATCATGGCGATAAACAAATCGACTTGCATCACGCCTACAAGGATCCCGAAACGCAAAATAAATATGGAAGCAACCTGGGCCTTTAGAGCAAACACAGCTGAAGAACATACGCAACGTGGAAAGAAAATAAATGGTTGTAATATTACCCGTAATTGTCCTAGCAGCCATCGAGGTCAAGTGCAACGGCGATGCCATCATCAACAACGGCCATTAACAGAACACATTAACACACCCGACCTTCACCTAACTCGCACTATTATCTCTAATATCATTCAGTATTTTCAAATAGGTTTTGAAGAAAGCGTCTGAAGTTAGTTTCAAGTTAATCTATCACCAAATAAAATATAACTTGAATCAGCTTAAACTAGACGAAGGCCAAATTGACAAAAGTTTGGAATCAAGGCTTAGAAAAACGCCGCAACACCTCGTCACCCATGGATGTCGCCATTAGAGAGTCAAGTACACAATGGATGCTATATTACACAAGAGCAGCCAATGGTGTAGAGCTGAATTTTGTTTATTTTCCTCTACTTTTTACTTTTTTACTTTACTTAGTTTATCTTAATTTTTTAATGACAAACTTCAGAAGCAATGTTAGGCCTTTAAAGGGGCATACCTATTTGATACAAACAGGAGCCATCGGCGATCAAACCGATTGAGTGTCAGCATAACTGATAACTGTGAATAACCAATTAAACAAATTAGCCTAAGTGAACGAAGTCGCTATAGCAGTTGAAATTTAGACCCTAGGCCTATATCGACTGAACTTACTTCGTCATGTAAAGATGTCTCTTGCCAGTGCCCTCAGATAGCATAAACCAACGACCTTATATAATTACATAGCATAATTGGCATAAACGGTAGGCCTACGTTCTTGCATATGTTAAGCGTTCTATCGAAGGACTGATGTTCATTGTCAAAATCGACATTATTGACAGATTGTTAAAAGACTGTTAATTAGGTTGCACTGTGACTACAGACCCTGCCTTTTAAGCAAGTAGCCTATTGCTCAGTCGATCCTGCTTCTGATGTCTTGAACTCGGAAACCGCGATCAAGGCCTAAGAGAACGAAGTGGCTAGCAGTCGGGGTTTAGTAGGCCTACTTTAGGTCCTATAGCGACTAGACTGGCCTCATCGTGTAGGCCTACAGATGCCTCGATATCTTCTACCCCGAGGTAAAAATTATCCCTCAGGTTCTAAGAACAATGCAAAGTGCTTCGTCATATTATTATTTACATGTATTATTAATGTTTTTTAAATATTATCATTATTAGGCCTATGTGATTATTTTTTTTCTTTATTAATTCGCTATAGGTAGGCCTAGGCCTAGGATACATAAGATCCCTCGGGATTTCAAAAATTATTCGGAGGCGTAGCCTAAAACAATTGGCATTCTGGAACGGCTATTATTACTATTATTATTATTATTATTATTATTATTATTATTTTTTTTTTTTTTTTTTTTATTTATTTTTTTTTTTTAAAATCACAGTCTGGAACGGCCCTATTATTATTATTATTATTATTATTATTATTATTATTATTATTATTATTATTATTATTATTATTATTATTATTATCACGATCATTATTTTAGCATTAAAATTAAGACAATTGTATAGCGCCAACTCGGGTGAGGCTGGTGTAGAGTTGCAGACGTATGTATACGTCGAGTTCCAAAAGTTCATGGCAGTCACATATGATTGATGAAAAAGATAAGTTTGAACCTATTCAGCTGTGATTTCAATGTGTCTTTAGATGGATCGTTGATCACGTGGCAGAAAGAGCTGCAGGAATGCGGTTGGAGGCTTGGAGCAAACATAAAGAAGAAACAGACCAATAGGCCTAGCAGGAGACAGACTCACAGACACACAGACACACTCAAGCACACACACAAACACACACCGACACACAGAGGCCTAAGCCTGCTCTTTGCCTAAGTTAGTTGCGAGCAAAAATCACCGAGCATGACATTCAGGGAATTTCAGACGGAGTAGCGGTAGCCTAATTCTTGCCGAGTAATTCTTCAATTTAAATGCTGTAATATTCTTTGATGTCAACGTGGCATATCGCAGATGTGTATACCCTCTTTCTCTCGAACTATAAGTCCATGGATGACTCTGCTTCTGCCCATCTGCAGCAGCAGCAGCAGCAGCAGCAGCAGCATCCTCTTCCACAGGTGAATCCATCAGTATCTTTCAGCCGCATTAGACATTCCAATCCCTATAGCAACGGATGTAATGGATGCTGCATCGGTTGCTGCAGCAGCAGACGGCAGACGACCGCAAATGCAGACGCTCTTTTCCCGCGTCGTCGTCGTCGGCGCCGAAGAAGGCTTCCCAGAATGCATTATTCAGGACAAGGGAGCTTTAGCTGCTGCGGACGAACGGACGTACGTTGGCGCTACATAAAGGCAAATGCCACTCAGCCTCAATTATGCATCAGGCGCATGCGCGTGGACGAGAACGCCGCGCGATTGAAAGCTATGAAGCCGTCTGCTATCTCTCTGGGTCAGCTTAGATTCCTCCATGCCTGTATTATAGGGCCTATCTGTGTGTGTGTGTGTGTGTGTGTGTCTGTGTGTCTGTGTGTGTGTCTGTCTTTCTGTCTGTCTGCGTTCCTCAGTCTGCCTGCGCACGTCTACCTGCCTGTCTGACTACTTTGCACAGTTTTCTGCCTGATTCATGGCTATTGTTGTTGATGTTTGACGACACCGCTATTTCAAAGATGACTGATCTCGCCCTCCTCCTTTATCCAGGTTTGGAACTGGCACTGGCAGAGTGCAACCAGTGGCGGAGATTACCTGATTCATCCCTGTTTAGCTATTATTATAGCTTGCTAACTATAATGCGCATCCAAGCTGGCTAATGAGCGAGCATGGGCATAATGAAGCATGAGCGAATTATTAAATAGACTATAGAGGGTTCATGGTGAGAATTGCCGGGAGTATCGTGGGAGGGGGGGTGTTCAACCTCCCAGTCTTTCTTAGAGCCCGTAATAGTGTTTGTTTTTCACATTCCAATTCCATGTGGATCATATACAGGGTGGTCCAAAATAAACTGCACAATGATAAATTGATAGTACTTTATTCAGACCAATTCAAATATAACCGTGAAAAATCACAAAAACACAGCAATTATTTTTACTGTAACATTACATGGATGTATTTCGTTACATAAAATGTTCAATGTGTCCTCCTTGCTGCTCGACCACGCATTGAAGCCAACGACGCCATTGATCAATTGCGCGGTCAATGAAACGCAATCGCTGTTCAACTGCTGTCCAACTTTGCGCCTGTACTGGTTAAGTCCGAGATCTTTCTTTACAATACGTTTAACAGTTGAACGTGAAATTCCGGTTTCACGTGCGATCTCCCGTGGGCTCTTATGGCTTAGCGGTTTGTCTTCCTGGCTACAGATAAGGTCGCTTACCAACTTGATATTTGCATCTGTTCGAGCTGATTTCGGACGTCCGCAACCCGGCTTCCTAGCTGTGGTACCTTCGGTATCAATTTTTTTAATGAGGATAGTACGACGTTTCCATGTCTTATTTGGAAATTCTTTCATCATACGCAAGAAAAATGGCATTAAACATTGAATTGTTATACATTATATCAAGAAAACTGTCACTGTGCAGTTTATTTTGGACCACCCTGTAGTACAAAGTTCCAAACCTCCAGTTATTTTTTCACAATTCTCACACTGGGAGGGGTAAAACACGCGTGCACACCCACGCTCACACCTGCACTCAACTCACACCCGCACTCACATCCACGCACACACGCACACACACACACAAACACACACACAAACACCCACACAAACACCAACAAACACCAACACACCCACTTACACACACCAACACACACCCACACGTGGTCATTCCGACTGCCAGCGGACCATAATCTGTTTCAATAGTCGACCCTAATTAGCGCTGACTCTGTTCCTTTCTGAGGCGCCACATCCCAATCATCCCAATGGACTTCTTCTTCTTCTCATGCATGACGACGACAACGACGACGACGACGACATGCATAGACAAGTCATTTGTGGCACGACGAATGGATGGCACCGAGACGGCATGTGCCAGCTGCTGGACCCACGATTGCAGCAGAGAGAGAGGAAGAGAGGAAGAGAGGGAGAGAGAGTGACAGAGGGAGAGAGAGACAGAGACAGATACAGAAAAAGACAGACAGAGACAGAGGGAGAGACAGAGACAGAGACAGGGGAGAGACAGAGGCAGAGACAGACAGAGACAGAGATGGAGACAGAGAGATAGACAAAGAGACAAAGAGACTGACAGACAGAGACAGAGACAGACAGGCAGACAGACAGGCAAAGAGAGAGACAGACAGAGAGACAGACAGACAGAGAGAGACAGACAGACAGAGACAGACAGACAGTGACAGAGACAGACAGACAGAGACAGACAGACAGACAGACAGACAGACAGAGACAGAGCTAGGGGATAGAGGGAAAGAATGATGTCACGTCGCAGATGATTTAAACCGCCATTACATCGCTCTGCTGCTCTGCTGCTGTTGTTGCCGATGTCAGTCTTGTCACACTGCGGTGGTCACACGCAGCGGGCGGTCACACGCAGTGGGTGGTTGATGGTCACACATACGATGGGTGACTGAACACACAGTTGATGGTTGAGCACACGGTAGGTAGTCGCACACAGTGGGTGGTCGCACATACGGTGGGTGATTGAGCACATGGCGGGTGGTCACACGCGGTGAGTGGTCGGGTCGGGTCACACGCGGTGAATGGTCGCACACACGGTGAGCGCTCGCACATACGTAACTCGCACATACGGTGAACGCTCGCACATACGGTGAACGCTCGCACATACGGTGAACGCTCGCACATACGGTGAACGCTCGCACATACGGTGAACGCTCGCACATACGGTGAACGCTCGCACATACGGTGAACGCTCGCACATACGGTGAACGCTCGCACATACGGTGAACGCTCGCACATACGGTGAACGCTCGCACATACGGTGAACGCTCGCACATACGGTGAACGCTCGCACATACGGTGAACGCTCGCACATACGGTGGGTGAATGGACACACAGTGGGTGGTCGCACATACGTGACATACGGTGAACACTCGCACATACGGTGGGTGGCTGGACACACAGGGGGTGGCTGGACGCACAGTGGGTGGTCCCACACGCGGTGGGTGTTCCCACACGCAGTGGGTGGTCGTGCCAGGACTTCACGTTGACAGAAGTAAAGTACTAAAACTAGCCATAATGCTTTGGATTGGCGTTTCCTTCCCTACATGCGTTTCGGCCCGCAATGCATTATTCATTAATTCGCACCACTAGACAATTAGGACGACGCGCGATGACGTTGAAACTTATAATAAGTCAGCTGATTAGTTCGTCTAAGTTGCCGCACGAGGCGCCACTGCGTCAAAAGAGATAAAAAGGATAAGATATAATGAGCCATCGCAATTGCAATTACGTCATCTGGCATATGCTCAGTTGCTCACGTGGTAAAAATGCGCTGCAGAAACGTGAAAACGTGCAACTTGTGCAAGTGCATATAATAAGATGGTCGCGTTGTAGGTTGTTGTGAATAATAATGTTATCTGCGAAGCCTACCTCCAGGGCTTAAAGTGTGGCAATGCGGTCATGGACGGCGTTCTGGCACTTATTTTGCACTTTTGGCACTGCCTAGTAGAGAGCTTGAAGGGGCGCTATAGCAAGTGAATATACATACAAGGTTATCTATAAGGAAACAAAAACATAAAACAAATTTAAAAAAACAGAAGAAAAAAAGAACAACGGAAATCATGTCACAAGTGCCTCCGCTTGCCTTGCCCTCATAGGCGTACGAGGCGGGGGCGCAGGGGGCAATCGCCCCCTCCCAAATTCGGGCAAGTTTGGAGGTTTTTTCGGGCAAAAAGACCCCGAATGACTAAAAAAAATGGTCGTCAACTTCTTTGGCGGATGAAATGGTATGATTTTTTTCGAAAATTTTTACCGATGACAAAAAAAGTCGTTTTTCGGGCAAAAAACACAAACCCGAACGACAAATTTTTTTTCCACGGATGTATTTTTCGAGCAGAAGTTCAATCTTTG
>OX243818.1:11233373-11358373 GCA_945859605.1 Lumbricus rubellus
GCTCTATTCCGACTTCAAGTCTGGGTCGATAATATTTCCACAGACACACGAGACGCTGTAGGTAACCAATACCGCGCTGTTGTAGCAGGTTTCGGACAAACAACTATGAGCTGTTGAGGCTGATGTCAATCTTATTTTACCGGATGCGATTGTCTGCGTTTCTGGAAAGATGGACGGGGTCTTCGACTGCATGCGTGTCATAGACTTCTTGGCAATAATATATAATCGGAAACGGGCTGCTCGTGACCGTATTTTTTTAAAGTGTAGGGCACCAGATTATTCACGAGCGCTTTCAAACTTTGTGTGTCAAAATGCACAACGGATATTCTCTTATTTATCTTGGCAACATGCGCACCGCCGTTGCGTTATCCAATTTGTTAGACGTAAATCGGTCATCGCTAGACTGAGTCCTATATTATCGCTCATCTTCGCTGCCTCTAACACCGCACAGAGTGTGATACGTTTGATCGATGGGAAATCTTACATTTAATCCGTCATGGTGTAGGCGAATATAGGCTATTAGGCTATGTAAGCTATTAGGCCGCCCCGCCTAAAGGAAAAGCTTGACGTGCTTGACATCGAATTTGGCGTCGTATCTTCCGGCTTCGAACTTTAATCGAATGCGCAGACGACTTTCGTGTGACGTGTCCAGTGTTGCCACTGAGGTTTCAGAAAAAAACCAGATTTCCTTGGGAAAAAACTCAGAAAAACCCAGACCGTCGTCCGGCCGAAAAGTCAAGAAAATGTACTATTTTCGCCGGCAAAAAAGTTTCTTTTAGTCGTCCGGCCGAAAAAGTCAAGAAAATTTTCTATTTTTGCCGGCAAAAAAGTTGATGACTTTTTTATTATTTTTTTATAGTCGCCCGGTCAAAAAAGGCCAAAAAAATATAAAAATTTTCAACTCACCCAAATAAACCCAGATTTCGACAAAAAAAACAGAAACCCAGACGAAGGCAAAAAACCCGGATCTAGTGGAAAAAACCTAGCTATGGCATCACTGGACGTGTCTAAGATGATGGATGGCTTCTGCACGAAAGCTGTGTTATGCGCTCGAGAAGAGGCGTGTTGAATGACGTCACCGTTCGCTTACAAAGCAGTCTAGCTTCTCTAGCCTACTGGGTTACATTTGTGTTTATTATTTTTTTTTGTTCTCAAGCAGTCCTTCTCTGCTGGGTGCGTTCGCGTTCATTTTCTGATCTCTAGCAGTCCTTTACTGGGGTGCGTTCGCGTTCAAATACTATTCTCAAGCAATCCTCTACTGGAGTGCATTCTCGTTCAATGCTATCCTCAAGCAGTCCTCAGCTGATGTGCATTCGCGTTCAAATGCCATTCTCAAGCAGTCCTCAGCTGATGTGCATTCGCGTTCAAATGCCATTCTCAAGCAGTCCTCTGCTGGAGTGTATTCGCGCTCACATGCTATCCTCAAGCAGTCCTTATCTGCTGGGCGCGTTCGCGTTCAAATGCTATTCTGAAGCAGTTCTTCTCTACTGGAGTGTATCCGTATTCACATGCTATTCTCAAGCAGTTCTTCTCTACTGAAGTGTATTCGCGTTCAAATGCCATTCTCAAGCAGTCCTCTGCTGAAGTGTATTCGCGTCCACATGCTATTCTCAAGCAGTCCTTATCTGCTGGAGTGTATCCGTATTCACATGCTATTCTCAAGCAGTTCTTCTCTACTGAAGTGTATTCGCGTTCAAATGCTATTCTCAAGCAGCCCTCAGCTGATGTGCATTCGCGTTCAAATGCCATTCTCAAGCAGTCCTCTGCTGGAGTGTATCCGTATTCACATGCTATCCTCAAGCAGTCCTTCTTTACTGAAGTGTATTCGCCTTCACAAGATATATCAAGCAGTCCTCATCTGCTGAGTGTATTCTCGTTCAATTACTGTTCTCAGGCAGTCCTCTGCTGGAGTGTATTCTCGTTCAAATACTGTTCTCAAGCAGTCCTTTTCTCTGCTGGGTTGCATACAGGCTGATTGGGCGCGGCGAGCCGATGGCTGCAGCCGCTGCCATCGCCGCCGTTGCCGCCATCGGCCAGAACGCGTCGTCTGCCGCGCATGCGTCGTGCGCCTCTCGTTGTCTTGCGACAGTTTGCGAGGAATATAGGACGGGTCGTGATTTATAGGGAAGGAGGAGGAGGAAGAGGAGGAAGCGGAGGAGGAGGAGGAGGATAGGGAGAAGGAGGAGGTGTGTGGAGGAGCTGGCGGAGGTGGTGGAAGAGGAGGTGGTGGTGGAGGTGGCGGGTGGTGGAGGAGGGAGGTGGTGGTTGTGATGGTGGAAGGCAGTCTGATGGCGTCTACAGCCGGAGTTGTTCTGTTGGCCTGCGGATCTTTCAATCCGATTAACAACATGCATCTGCGAATGTTTGGTAGGTCGATTGCCTTCGAATTATTGCCTTCTCTCTCTCTCTCTCGTGCTCGCGCCTGCATGGCAAGCCCCGGTCTTTCTCGCCGCATCTGTATTATTGCCACGCTGCGTTCTTTGACTGTGGCAAGTCCGTGTGTACTGTGTACATACTGTGCAGGCTGCAGATGTGATGACTGAATTCAGTTTGCATGTGGTTTGTAAGCTTACCGATTGTATGAATATGCGTACTGCTG
The DNA here is from genome assembly GCA_945859605.1 of Lumbricus rubellus. NCBI lineage: Eukaryota > Metazoa > Annelida > Clitellata > Crassiclitellata > Lumbricidae > Lumbricus > Lumbricus rubellus. Next base: position 11,235,973 of record OX243818.1, read on the forward strand.
TGTATACTGAGTATGCTGCATTTCTGTATATATAGCTAAGAATCGGAGATCAGTATGTGGCAGCATATACTGCTGATCGATTCTGACAGCATGTGTATCTGTTCTGTTGCAATATTATCAGTATGCATGTGGCCATGCTTTGGATTGTACGCTTCATCTTGATAAGATATTTACATTCTGTGTTTTCCATCATGTATCATCGTTTCATCAATCCATCCATGCATCCACTCATCCCTTCATCCATCCATCCGTCCATACATCCACCCATACATCCATCCATCCATCCATCCACTCATCCATTCATCCATCCATCCATCCGTCCACCCATCCATCCATCCACACATCCATACACTCATCCCTTCATCCATCCATCCATCCACTCATCCACACATCCGTCAATCCATCCATTCATCTCTTCATCCATCCATCCCTTCATCCATCCATCCATCAGTCCGCCCGTCCACCCATACATCCATCCACCCATCCACCCATCCATCCACTCATCCATTCATCCATCTATCCATCCGTCCACCCATCCCTCCATCAGTCCGTCCGTCCACCCATACATCCATCCATTCATCCATCCATTCATCCATCCGTCCACCCATACATCCATCCATTCCTCCATGCATCCATTCATCCATCCATCCGTCCACCCATCCATCCACCCATCCATCCATCCACCCATACATCCATCCACACATCCATCCATTCATCCATCCATCCACTCATCCCTTCATCCATCCACCCGTCCTTCCTTCCATCCATCCATCCATCCACCCATCTATTCATCCATCCATCTATCCGTCCGTCCACCCATCCCTCCATCCATTCACACATCCATCCACACATCCACCCATACATCCATCCATTCATCCATCCATCCGTCCACCCATCCATCCATCCATCCACCCATTCATCCATCCATCCACACATCCATCCATTCATTCATCCATCCATCCACACATCCATCCATCCATTCACACATCCATCCACACATCCATGCATGCATCTACACATCCATCCATCCACACATCCATCCATCCATATATCCATCCATCCGTCCATCCATCCATCCATACATTCACACATCCATCCACACATCCATCCATTCATTCATCCATCCATCTATCCATCCATCCATACATCCATTCACACATCCATCCATTCATCCATCCATTCATCCATCCATCCATCCACGCATTCATTCAGAACATTTATTTACATGTAACGCACTGTTATGAGTATTTACATCAAACTACTGCATCAGCCAATGCAAGTTTACTTGGTGAAAGAGAAGAGCTTCAAGTGTGCCAGTAATTTTAATAGGCCTATCTCTGATAGGATTAACGATCCTATCAGAGATTCTAGCGGAATGCCATTGCCGTATTTAGCCGAAAATGAGAATGAGTAGGGCGCAGTTTGACCTCAAGTCCTTAGGTCAATGGACCTTTGACCTGCCGGCATTGACACGGGGGGAGGCTAAATCGTATAATTGTATACCTGCTGTATATACATGTGATGTTGTATATACATTGCTTTGTGGAAACATCTAGTTGATGTTTTAATAATAGGCCTATCTTACAGAAGTATGCCGTTGCGAATTTTGCAGGTTCCAAGATTGTCGACTATAACAATACTGTTAGGACATACGGAGAATTTCCAAAAATGCTGTTCACAGCTCTGTTTTTAATATGAAATACGTACGCATGCGTATGTAGGCCCTATGTATGTATGCTATGTATGTGTATATATGTATGTATGAAGGTGTTCGTAAGTTTGTGCGTGTGTGTATGCACGTGCATGCGCAAATATGAGCAAGTGTGCACCAGTATTATTTAGTAGATGATTGCGTTATAGGCCTATACCTCTCCTGTTGCAACAGCGAGATAGCATCGTTAGCTCTGTGTGTGTGTGTGTGTGTGTGTGTGTGTGTGTGTGTGTGTGTGTGTGTGTGTGTGTGTGTGTGTGTGTGTGTGTGTGTGTGTGTGTGTGTGTGTGTGTGTGCATGTGTGGCATCAATATTACTATGCGCCTGTAGGCATTGCGGCTTATGTTGCTTTGATCTGTCGATATTTGTGGATGTCAATACCATTTATAGATGTTTCAAAGTGTAGGTGTTGTTGTTGTGCCGCCTATCTATAGAGAATGGTTGAATGTGGAAGTCGTATATAGGCCTACAAGTATAAATTTGACCTTTATGCCTAAAATTCCGCCACTGGTTGTATTCTGCCAGTGCCAGTCCCAGGCCTGGATAAAGAAGGAGGGGCGACACTAATCGTCTTTAACATGACTGTCTCGTTAAACACGTATAACAAGCAACTATGCATTGAGCACTCTATATACGTATATGGCACAAAACAGAAAAATTCATTTTGAGATGATCCCTTGAGTGAAGGACATTGAGAGTCACCCGCCTTTCCTTTTATCTGAAGGCTGCTCGTCGTGAAGAGAGATAGATGGCAGCACGATGTGCATGTGCTTATAGGAATAAGTCGAAAATAGGATGTTTGCTGTGCGTCTATACAGTATACTGTATAAAATAAACCAAGGGATGGCCTCTGGGCATCGTCGTGTTCTCTGCGTTCATACGTCGCTGACGTGTTCTTAATAAATAAAAATCGTATTTGGCTTCTACCCCGGGCGGTTGTCGGCTCAATAGTTAAAAACAGTCTACAGTCTACTGTAGACTCTACAGTATATGATTTATCCCACATGGACCCGTACATATATGCTGTGGCGCTTTCCAAAGTCGCAAGGCAATTATAATAGGCTACAGAAATTCTGGGATAAAGAATCAAGGATTAGGAATTACCTTTCAATAAGAGGTCGTTGAGCTCAGCCAATCAGGTGGTGCTGCTGTACACCATCAGAACTGCAATCATAATGTGATTATAAATATGTAAGCTGCTTTATTCGAGCACTCAGATTTTTGTTGCATTACCGTAATCTGCTGCATTAAAGAGGGGATCTACGGTACCTGCGTGTGCGTGACCACTGCACTTGATAACCGATATAATCTTTTGCTATTCCAGCCGTTTGTAGCCTACATCCAGCAATTTGTAAGGCTGAGAAGGCATTTTGTAGTAGCCTACTGTAACACTCGCTGCTGTTATCATAGGAATGAATTGACATTGAGAATATCTAAATCTTCGTTGTTCCTGGAAAGTGGAAAGGTTATTGCATACTCAGTATACGGCGGGTCTGTTGTTGCATTTACAGAGCTGGCAAAAGATTTCCTCAATTCAACCGGAAAGTTCAAAGTCATCGAAGGTGTTATTTCGCCATGCAGTGACATGTGTGGCACGAAACGGGTAGGTCACACACTCCTCCCCTCTTCTTCCTTTGATTCATCCACATACAAGTCCAAAAGTAAAGGTATACGGAAGACAATTTATAACTGCTGCAAATGAAGAACTTGAGAAATGTCATTCTTTATTAGACGGTCATGCCCGAACAGTCGAACATCTACCTGCCTGACAACATCTGTTTTATTGTTAGAACTTAGAACTCCAAGAAAAGGCAAGCTAAGGTAGTTTTTATTTGTACATTTATATAGCGCTTCTTAAGATGCCCGACATGCTTCAATTAAACAGAGCTTGAACTGAACGGACTTCAAGTTCTTTTGACTCCAAGGAACTAACAATCCCAGGATTTGCAAAGACATCGTAATCATAATCTCCAAACTTCTAAAGAGCAACTCGAAAGCCAGACGCGGGGCGCCAGCTTATTCACGAGCGTTGCGTCCAAAGGGTTGTCCGTAAGAGTAGTTCAAAGGTGGTCTGTGTCAAGTTACAATAGGATCAGAGGTTGAAAAAGCTACCAAGACGTGTATCGTCTGGGTCGGGAATTGGAAGGTGGAAGATCAGGCGAGACAGGCATTTGGATGGAGACGTCAGCTCCATCCGAGCCTCCGCTATATATCCAACCCCGGTGTAGCCTAAATAAGAATACTGGAAAAAAATGGTTTGGGTACTGTATCATATTTATACAAGTCTTGATATGCTAGAAAGACGCAGAGTATATTTTATTTGACCAAAATGACCTATGCGGGCTTTGCGGGGGCAAGATTGACCACCGACCTCATCCAGTGGCCATGACATGCAAGCATTCGTCAAATGTGCAACAGCGTGTAATAAGGCTGAAATATAATCTCCGTCGAGCAAAGAGCAGCAGCTCTCGAATTTGATTAGCCGACTCGTGCTTATTGATTAGCATCAAACGAAGTGGACGTAAAGATTTCTCCGCGAAATTCGTTGCAAAAAGCCCCGAGGCTTTCAGCTTTCAGCTGTCGCTCGCTCACAACCGAAATACCAAAGTTCGACTTGACTTTGATGGCCGGCGCCGCGCAATTTCTGCACTCGTTGCTACATATACCGCTCTACCCTATTCGTTATCACGGTGGCTTCTTGTAATGGCATTGCAATTTTTTATGAGCACGGATGAATAATAACTGACGACTACAATAAAACGTTCGTTGATCTCAAATCATAAATTCGTAGAATCGTAGGGTTATAAGCAATGCCCGAACGCTGATAGAGTACAAAAGGAATTTCTTGGTAGGCCCGAATTGTAATTAGAAAAGTGACAATAAAATGATGACGATGATGGTGGTGGTGGTGGTAGTTTGGGGACGGTGGTGGTGATGATTATGATGATATTGGTGAGGATGATGATGATGATGATGATGATGATGATGATGATGATGATGATGATGATGATGATGATGATGATGATGATGATGATGATGATGATGATGATGATGATGATGATGATGATGATGATGATGATGATGATGAGGATTATGATGATGATGATGATGATGATGATGATGATGATGATGATGATGTTGGTGATTATGATGATATTGGTGAGGATGATGATGATGATGATGATGATGATGATGATGATGATGATGATGATGATGATGATGATGATGATGATGATGATATTGGTGAGGATGATGATGATGATGATGATGATGATGATGATGATGATGATGATGATGATGATGATGATGATGATGATGATGATGATGATGATGATGATGATGATGATGATGATGATGATGATGATGATGATGATGATGATGATGATGATGATGATGATGATGATGATGATGATGATGATATTGGTGAGGATGATGATGATGATGATGATGATATTGGTGAGGATGATGATGATGATGATGATGATGATGATGATGAGGATTATGATGATGATGATGATGATGATGATGATGATGATGATGATGATGATGTTGGTGATGATGATGATGATGATGATGATGCTGATGATGATGATGATGATGATGATGATGATGATGATGATGATGATGATGATGATGATGATGATGATGATGATGATGATGATGATGGTAATGGTGATGGTGATGGTGATTGATGATGGTGATGATGATGATGTTGGTGATTATGATGATGATGATGATGACGATGATGATGACGATGACGATGATGATGATGATGATGATGATGATGTTGGTGATGATGATGATGATGACGACGATGATGATGATGATGATGATGATGATGATGATGATGATAAAAATAATTTTGATATTTCTGAGTCTCTGGCGAACGTGCTACGTCGTCTAGGCAAGTGATGATGATAATGATCACGATGATAATAGCAACAGCAATAACAAATGAAAGACGTAGAATAATGAGGCTGTCTTATGATGAGGACAACTTCAAACTGCTATCCATATCCTCGTCCTCTTTGTACACATCAGAAAAATTTTCTGCTCAACTGAAGCAAGTTGAAGATATGCTCGAGTACAGTTGTACTGAAGAGTCTCTTAACAGCCATCACAATGCTGCAGTCTCTCTCTGCTTTATTGCTACGGACAGTTGCTCTCTTTGAGTACTTAGCAATGCACTGTCTTCTTAATGTCTGGCAAAGCCTTTGCAAGGCATTACCGATTGATTTACAGCCTGGTCTCATAATTATTTAGGAGTACGTACATGGCCAGATACTCAGTCAAGAAGACTTCTTCTCCTTTACCACTGTGAGCACTGCAAAATTTATGCAGTCACTTCTAACACTCCACGTTCAGGCGGCTCTACGGTGAGGTATAGATCGCTTGAACAGGCAGTTGAAAGAAATAGACAGACATACATACATACAGACAGACAGACACACACACACAGATCGCTTTAACAGGCAATTGAGAGAAATAGACAGACAGACAGACAGATACAGAGAGAGAGGGGAGAGAGGAAGATGATAGACAGAGACAGACAGAGACATATATACATGTACAGAGACAGACAGAGAGGGAGGAAGGGCGGAGAGAGAGAGACTGACGGGCGGACAGACGGAGAGAGGGAGGGAGGGAGGGAGGGAGGGAGGGAGGGAGGGACGGACAGATAGACAGAAAGATAAGGTGTTTAGCTGATGACCGTTCTTTGCTTTATTAAGTAGCCTATTGGTCTCATTAACCGCGTGCGGTTTCACTTGGTTGAACTCGGTTTCCCTATATATATATATATATATATATATATATTTATATATATATATATATATATATATGTATATATATATATATATATATATATATATAATTTTATATATATATGCTATAATAGATGATTTTCAAATTCGGAAATGACGTATACGAAAATCGAGTTTGTTGAACAATTCACCTCTATCGTTTGGATATCGCTTCGATAGTCCTATAGACGAATTTTTAGAGTAACGCTAAATTGCCTGGAAGAACTCAAGAACTCAAGAACTCAAGAACGTGTATTACTACGTTGATTCAGAGATGCTCACCAGGAAAGTCAAATGGAAATTCAAGTCTACAGTTTCCATGGAAGCCAGAATCATGAACCAGAGGAACTTGTAGAAGGAGGGGGTTCCTTCGCGAACGAATGAAAGGCAGCAGAGGATCTGCAGGATTAGAATTATTCTTGAAGAGGAGATTCGATTATGATAGTACTGGTGAATTCAACAACAGCTGAAGCGAATTCCACGTCCAACTTCTTCAGCTTCCAGTATTCGCTGCTCTGCACAATTATAAACGTGACGATAAAATTATGTGATGGCCACATTAACTGACAAAGGCTGCGCCTGGTGTAGACTGTAGAGGCCAGCAGCAACAACAGCAGTGACACGATGCGGTCAACAACAGTACTGGTCTCCTAGTCTGATCCGTTGATCGTGGTCTCACAGTTGCATCTATGCTACCCACAGGTGACCAGAGAGGCAGAGTGGAGTCTTGTAGATATCTCCTGCATGTCTTTGAAGGAAAGAAGACGAATTGAAGAATCATTGATCTTTGTCTGCATGTAGACAAGATATCGATCGACAAATTCTAATTTTAGACTATACTTACATAATTTGTCTGCTCAGATCAGCAACTCGATCGAGGCGCCAGACAAATAAGGACAGTGATGTGTGGCGATTTGTATGTAACTATGTATGTACAATAATGTACATGCATGTACGTACAATGCAGTGTAAGAATTTTTTATATATTTGTACGTATAGGCCTATATATAGCCTAAATGAATTATATGTATGCAAGGTGCATGCCTGCCCGCAGACATTTCTGCAGGAAGGGGCAAAACACAATGTATGTATATTTTGTATAATGCTTGTGTTTGCGTGTATAACGTATGTATGTATGTATGTATGTGCTATGTATGTATGATTGTATTATGTATGTATGTATGTATGTATGTATGTATGTATGTATGTATGTATGTATGTATGTATGTATGTATGCATGTATGTATGTATGTATGTATGTATGTATGATTGTATGTATGTATATATGTATGTATGTATGTATGTATGTATGTATGTATGTATGTATGTATGTATGTATGTATGTGTGTATATATGTATGTATGTGTTTTTGTATTTATGTATGTATGTAGGCCCCTATGTATGAATGTATTTTGTATGTATGTACATATACATACATGTACGTATGTAATATTATGTAGCCTACGCATGCAAGGATGTATGTGCGTATGTATAGGCTACGAGAACACTTAGTACAGTACATTCTCATCATCATCATCATCATCGTCATCGTTATCATCGTCATCGTCATCGTCATCATCATCATCATCATCATCATCATCATCATCATCATCATCATCATCATCATCAGGATCCTATAGGAACGAATACCCCCGTAGGTGTCCACTGCATTGTTTATCTCTTTTTCTCCATAGTCCCTGATCCTTTGATCTGCTATTCTTAAGCTTTGTAGATCTTGTTTACACTATAATATTCATAATATTCAGATTCGTGAAGCACAGCTTCCAGTCTCTCAGAAACAATCGATTCTGCATCCGGTGCTGAAGCGGGAGGGCCTAGATGCAGAAGATCCGGTGAACTATCGCCCAATCGCCAATGTAACATTTTTATCAAAAATTCTTGAGCGTATCATTGCTAATCAATTAATTGCTTACTTGGATGTAAATGATTTGCTCCCTTCCCATCAATCTGGGTTCCGTAAGAATCATTCGACTGAGACTCTTTTACTCCACCTTTTGTCTGATCTCTATGGTGCTGTGGATACAGGACGCATCTCTCTTCTGGCTTTATTTGATGTTAGCTCGGCTTTTGACTGCGTCGACCATAACATACTCCTCCAACGCCTTTCTACCTCTTTTGGCGTTGTGGATCAGCCTCTTAAGTGGCTTCATTCTTTTTTAACGGAACGTACCAATTCTGTTGTCTTTGGTACATCCAGATCTGTCTGGGTTCCTGCCCCATTCGGAGTCCCTCAGGGTTCTGTTTTGGGACCATTGCTGTATATTATTTATACGTCTGGCATAGAATCACTGCTGACATCTTGTGGTCTTTTTCACCAGCTTTATGCTGATGATGTTCAAGCGTACACCCACTGCCACCCTGACAATAGTCTGGAAGTAGTTAAGCAAATGTGTCATGCTATGGATAAGCTGGCTAGCTGGTTAGCCTCTAACCGCCTCCTACTTAATGCTTCCAAAACTCAATTCATCTGGTTGGGTGGACGTAGACGACTGGCAAATGTTGATCGTTGTGCCGTGGCTAAAGCATTTCCCCATGTTACCTTTTTTGATTCTGTCCGGGACTTGGGTGTTATGCTTGATGAAGAACTTAGTTTCTCAAAACATGTCAACCAGCTGACTCGTGGCTGTTACTACCAAATTCGTCAGCTACGGGTCATCTCTCGCTCCTTATCAGAAAACTCTGCTGCTACCCTTGTTCATGCTTTTGTTACCAGCCGCTTGGACTACTGTTGCTCTATTCTGGTCGGTTTGCCTCTATTATTGATATCCCGACTTGACCGTGTTCTTCGGTCTGCAGCCCGGCTAATTGGTCGAATCCCCAAATATGCATCCGTTTCATCTTACATTCGTGATACTCTACACTGGCTCCCTATCTCACAGCGCATCGAATACAGAATTGCTTCACTGGTTTGGCGTTGTCTTCTTGGCTGTGCCCCGACTTATCTGTGTGAACTCTGCTGTCCATTATCTGTTGTCCTTTCTCGCAGAGCCCTTCGCTCTGCCTCTAGCGGTAAGCTTTTGGTCCCGCGTGTTGAATCATCAACCTGTCAGCGTCGTGCTTTCTCAGTTGTAGGTCCTTCTGTCTGGAATAGTCTCCCGTTGCAGATGCGCTTGCTGCCTAGGGTCGACTCGTCAGTGTTCTACAAGCTCCTTAAAACTTTTTTGTTTCACCGTGGTTGGACTGGGAGCGCTTCTGAGTGGATTTCTTGAAGAGGCGCTATATAAATTCTTGAAATGAATGTATAATAGCCTCTCATGTCATCGATCCATTCTCTGTTATTTGTCTTTTCCTCTCCGTCCATTCCCATCCATAGTACCAAACATCACAATGTATGTTTTGCTATTATCATCCACTCTGCATATATCTGGTTCAAATAGACACAATTTTCGTCTCACCATGTTTGCTTTGAAAGGCTCTAGTCTAGTGCAGTTTAGTAACTAAAAATTAAAGGTCTGGCGTCTACGACAATCTTGCAGCTGCAGTTTTAAGAAGTGCGTTTTAGGAAGAATACAGCAAGTATAAGTTCATAGGTGTTTTCGGACATATTATCTTCTGACGTAAAGTGAACAGCAGAGATTTCTAGGCTTCAGCAGTTGACTTGTCCGAAGTGGGACTCAGTGTGCTGATGCAGTAGAATTTAAGAGAGAAAAGCCAATGCCTCATACGACTTTATTTCAATGCATGAAATTTAATTTACTAGTTCAAGTAACTATAGTTTTACAGTTTGAGGACTAATATATATATATATATATTATATATATTACTAGCTGTACCCAGCCACGCGTTGCTGTGGCAGAAAAGACCCCCTCCCCTCCCCCTTCCCCTCCCCCGCCCCTCCCCTCCCTCTCTATTATCCCCTCCACCTCCCCTCCGCCTCCCCCTCCCCTCCCCCTCTCCTCCCCTCCCCTCCCCTCCCCTCCCCTCCCCTCCCCTCCCCTCCCCTCCCCTCCCCTCCCCTCCCCTCCCCTCCCCTCCCCTCCCCTCCCCTCCCCTCCCCTCCCCTCCCCTCCCCTCCCCTCCCCTCCCCTCCCCTCCCCTCCCCTCCACTCCCCCTCCCCATTCCCCTCCTCCTCCCCTTCTCCTCCCCTTCCCCATCCCCCTCCCTCTTCCCCTCCGCTCCGTCCACCTCCGACTCCGCTCGTTTCGTCCCTCAGACCATCCTTTACTGACAGCGGATAGAGCCCAAGAATTTTTGAAGGCCGTAACGTAATTATTTATCGAGTCGCTTATGACGTCAGGGGACGCGCACTCATTAATGCTTAGTCACTTTGTTTCGGGTAAAGACGATTCTGAAATTTTGGAAGCGTGCCGTTTCGTTCAAATTGCAAATGGCGGGCGAACGGATTGCAAAGTTCACTTTTTGTGGAAACGATTGGGTTTTTGTCGGGAAAAGAAATGTCGTGACCTTGCGGTATCGGAATGGAAGGTTTTGGTAAATTTTCAAAACAATTGATGCGTCAGTTTCGGCGTGATCGTGACCGCACTATTGCAAAGTTTCATTTTTATTTATATAGATAATATATCATATATATATATAATATGCATGTATGAGCAGTTGATATTTATGAGCATTTCGTCATTGTTTCTAAGCATTGCTGATTCATAGAACAGTATCATTATCTGCAGGAAATGCTGTTTGACAAAGTAATTTACCGGCTGTCAGAAAAGACAAAGCAACATGCTGGTGTTGGTAGCCTATCTATCGCTTTAGCGCAGCATATTAATTATTTTTCATCAATCCGAATCCTACTTTGTGCATGATTCCTTTACACCAATTCAGCTTCCTTTGAGGTAGGAATTCGTTTCATCAATCCAGCTTCTATTCGCGCAACAACTATTTTTTAACCAATCCAACTTCTATTTAAACAACAATTATTGTTTGTCAATTTCGCTCCATGTTCAGCAAGAATCTTTTCATCAATCTATTCCAGTAAAAATTATTTTCATCAATCCGGCTTCCATTTAACAAGAAACATTTTCTTCATTAATTTAATTTAATTCAACCTGCGTGCGACCAACGCTGAGACCCATGCAATGGCGAATAATTTAGAGCGATTTTGCCGGTGTGTTACAGTTAAGATGCTGATTATGTAAAGCTGATTAAGCTAGGCGTGGGCCGCAGTAGACCTATACTATTATTATCCAATTTATCCTATGTTGTAATATGATGACCGGATTTCTGGAAAAGCGTCATGATCCATTATTGTATACGACGCACTTCCCCTCCCATATATCGACCAGACAGAGTGTCAATCTAAGAATTGCTGGATATATTCTGCAGTCACGGCGCAAAGGCTGCGATGGAAATGTGAAGGCGCAAATGCGAAAGGTCGTTGTGTTTGACACTCCGTATTGATATATACGCGTAACTAATATAGCTTTACGGCTGGGGAAACGGCAAGAGCGGCGACTGGGGCTCCGAAGGAAATGTCAGAGGTTCAAGATATCCGATTGGGTGTCACATCGGAAGATGTTCTAGTGTTCGCGGAAATCTCAGCCAGTGTTTTCGGCACGGTAGCGTATACGTGTGAGACGCAGGGTAGGCTATATAGGCGGTATAGTGTTACGACCGTGCTAAATGCCAAACGTCCAATATCTGTGTGGCACTGCACTGAAATCTAATGACACGACGTCGTAGCCGATTGCTGCTGCTGCTGCTGCTGCTGCTGCTGCTGCTGCTGCTGCTGCTGCTGCTGCTGCTGCTGCTGCTGCTGCTGCTGCTGCTGCTGCTGCTGCTGCTGCTGCTGTGTACCGTGCCAATGTGCCGCTGATGCTTTCCGGCGCTCGCTCCATGTAATCCTATATTCATATTATGGTGTCGTATTTATAAATGTATATAAAGTATTACAAACTGCATACAAATATATATATATATATATATAAGCTTACATATATATGCAGTGAATACGCAGTTTATGTTGTGCAGTTGCTGTTTCTATTCTGCAGTGATAGCCTATGTCACTATGTGTGCATATATATATATACACAATTACACACACATATAGAGTCTATATATATTATATACGTATTTATATACACACATATATCTACATATAAAATTATGTACATATATATGTATTTTATATATAGCCTACACACATCATACATACATACATACATTATGTATATACATATTACATACACACAAAATATATACATACGTGAATACACTGTATATACTTTCAGCATGTATAAATATGTATTATAGTATATTAGTATCCTCTATATGCATTTGGCGGCATGCACGCCGACAAATGGACCGTACTAAGTTGCAGAAGCCGAAGATTATATGCAAGGCTGTTTGTGACCTTCCTACTGAGACTAGAGACTATATATACTCGTCAGAGAGATTAAAGGATTCGGATCCTTTTAGCGAGACGCAACTTCCTTCCTTCCTTCCTTCCTTCTTCACTTCCTTCTTCACTTCCTTCTTCACTTCCTTCTGCTCTTCCTTCTTCTCTGCATGCGAAGCCAGATCTTCCTTCTTCGCTTGGGAGCTGCTACTGCATCAGGATGCACTGCAGTTGCTTTTGTCTCTTTGTGCAGAGCCAGAAAAGGAGCTATATCATTGCTGCCGCTGGCCAAGACTTAGTGTCATCAGTTGCTGTTGCTTTTCTTATGTCGCTATGTGTGTGCATATATGTATGTTTGTGTGTATGTATGTTTGTGTATGTATGTATGTATGTATGTATGTATGTATGTATGTATGTATGTATGTATGTATGTATGTATGTATGTATGTATGTATGTATGTATGTATGTATGTATGTATGTATGTATGTATGTATGTATGTATGTATGTATGTATGTATGTATGTATGTATGTATGTATGTATGTATGTATGTATGTGTGTATGTATGTATGTGTGTATGTATGTATGTATGTATGAATGTGTGTATGTATGTATGTATGTATGTATGTATGTATGTATGTGTGTGTATGTATGTGTGGGGAGTGGGAGGTTGGGTTGTTGAGGTGGGATGGGAAGGAAATTTCCCGGGCAACGCCGGGTATTTCAGCTTTAGTATAAATATAAATATAAGCATAATAGGCCTATCTTATATTTATGGTTCTAAAACGTGAATATACTGTGTCGAGATTTGACTGTCAGCGCATATTTTTTTATTTTTGGTGAGAAGGCCGTTAAGCCAGGATTTCATTTGGGGAGGGGTGTTCATTGTTCAAACGCCCAAAACACCCCCCTGCCCCAAAATGCGGCGTTGACGGGTATACTATACCTTGAACTATAGCCACCATGTCCATCTCTGTTACACCCAGACGTGGTTAAATGTTATGATCCTGATTTGTGGAACTGGTTTACGATCCGAGTATTGATCTATGGCCGAGAATGATTGAAATCCTGACGTCGCTGCATTTACCTGTCACTGCTGTCAGCCACAATGAGGTTTCATTGCTGAGATGGCTTGCTTCGTTAACCTTATGCTTAAGTCAGCATTTGCAATATGCTGAAGATGGATGGGTCCGCTGCTTAACACCGTCTTATGACTCTAGAGGCTGGTGATACATCGGCATATATCATTTTCAACAGTTCCCATGCATCAGTGCTTTTTTTAAATAAATTTTTAGAACTGCACAACCAGCAATTTGAATCTGGTGTGGTTGTGTATTTTCCACTACACGACCCCTTCGTTCCATCCCCTTCTTCCAAATCATCCCCACCCTTCGTAAGCGTATACACTGCATGGCTTCCATTACAGACACGGACAACTTTCAACATGTGTCTTATAATATATTGAGTAGGCCCTATATCTCTAAATTTATGTTCTGGCTTGTAACACCTTGTTCATCTCTCCAATTCAGACGAGTCAGAATCTCATTCAAATGTCTGACTCCTAAACTGTATTCTTGCTACCATAATTATGGTCCTACTATTATTATTATTGATAGTACTGTTTTCTTTATTGTTACTCTAAACAATTAGGCCTGCGATTATGCCATTATTTTATTATACAAATTCATATCAGGCCATTTGCCTAGATTTATAAAACAACAGTATTTGAATTTCATCTTTCAGGTTATGTTTTCTCCCATCGTAAACTCTGTTCTGTATTATCGCCTGCAGGCTCTTACTTGCATGTTTCTGTGCTTAAAAAATCTTGAATTGGCGTAAAAGCAAATTTGTAACAAAATGGCTGACATTATTCTTTCTGACGTACGGCTTCTTTAGGTTATTTGTCTCGTGTGTGTCCGTGTGGCTAATGAGCTTTGGCTGCCTGTTGCTTGTTGCGCCTTACGTGCCGTGTAACAAGACGGCCCCGGGCCCGCTGGGGATTTTGCACACGACTGCGGACAACCTTTCGTATGGTGGTCGAAGAATAATAATTCTTACTTCTTATTACTCAACAGCAGAATGTGTCTATATATTGTGTGGACGCATTCGTTATATTTCGGGAATTTCGGTTTGCTCGCTGTCACTCTCGCTTGAGGTCCGCTGATCCTATTACAGTCTGTTCCTCGTGAACTTTGTGGCCGTCGTATATATATATATATATATATATATATATATATATATATATATATATATATATATATATATAATTATATATATATAATTATATATATATGTATATATATCGATTGCTGCATTTGCGTTGTCATAGCAGAGTCACGTCTAGAAAGAATGTCCGGTTGAATGGAGTTGACGTAATAACTAGGCTATTATATAATTATGTAGATAGGCCTAGTCTATAGCCTCCCGTATATGGGGGCGGAATCATATTATTTCGTATCAGTTCCATGCATAATATTATGCTTATATAGGCCTATAGGGTCTATACCAAGAAAATTCTGTATTAGACGACTGCCTAATCGTGAAACCAGGCCTATTGTGTAAAAACTAGGCTATTGTGTAGAAATGCGAATTGGAGGCGACTTTTGGCCTGTCTGTAAGCCTGATCATTGTGCAAGGAATGACTTTTCACTAATCCAGCTTCTAGGCTAGATCGAAGCCTAAGTCTAGGCCTATATAAGCCTTTGCTTACCGATTTCTATTTGGATTAAGCTGGTTCCCACGACGTTGGCGTTGTAGAAGTCTCAGTTTACGATTAGGATATTATGGGGGTCAGGACCGTCAGGCCATACTCCTTTATAGGCATCTTGTCTTTTGACACGGTCTCTGCATCTATTAGGCTACACCTTAGTCTGCAGCCGTTCTAGAAAATGAATTGCGTGCTAGAAAGATTAACCGTTTGAGTAATGATACGCTATATCCAATATGCACGAACGCGCCTGCGATGGCATGCATGGGTTAAATAATTGAGTGGGAGAAAGATATAAGCAGCTAAGAATGGACAGCAGCAGGTCACTCGCTGTCTTAACGGTCTGCTTGGTGTCACCACTGGCTTTTCAACGCGAAAATATGGTTGGCAACAATAATATTAATTGACAAAAGAATAATCTTCACAACAATAGGACTCAATCCTATTGTTTTGAAGGTTGTTCTTTGGTCTCAATCCTATTGTTGTGAAGGTTGTTCTTTGGTCTCAATCCTATTGTTGTGAAGGTTGTTCTTTGGTCTCAATCCTATTGTTGTGAAGGTTGTTCTTTGGTCTCAATCCTATTGTTGTGAAGGTTGTTCTTTGGTCTCAATCCTATTGTTGTGAAGGTTGTTCTTTGGTCTCAATCCTATTGTTGTGAAGGTTGTTCTTTGGTTTCAATCATATTGTTGTGAAGGTTGTTCTTTGGTCTCAATCCTATTGTTGTGAAGGTTGTTCTTTGGTCTCAATCCTATTGTTGTGAAGGTTGTTCTTTGGTCTCAATCATATTGTTGTGAAGGTTATTCTTTGGTCTCAATCCTATTGTTGTGAAGGTTATTCTTTAGTCTCAATCCTATTGTTGTGAAGTTTATTCTTTAGTCTCAACCCTATTGTTGTGAAGTTTATTCTTTGGTGGGTGGTGCCAGCTACAATATAGGCTACATTAAAATTAGTAGGCCTATTCATTAAGCCTACTCCGATCTATCATCTAGGACTCTAGGTCTTTGAATTGCAATTGTCTTTCTTTGAATTCTTCCACTATGCCAGAAACTACTGTACAAATGTTTTCAACGGACAAGCTTTTTTCTTTAGATGATTGATTGCAGGTATAGGCTATCAGTTAGGGATATTCAGCATTTTTAGACAAATGCAATTAGTGTCAATCAAGAAATTTATTAGAGTTTGACGCATTTTACTTTAAATTGCATTTTATATTAGGCTAAATAATCTAGAAAATGTTAGTTGGTGTTTTCACATCTTCAATCAATGGCCTATAGGCCCATATTCTATAGCATAGCTGTAGCCTACTTGACTAAATTAGCCTAGCAAATTATGCCAAATCGACCATGTGACCGACCGATAGTCTTATGATCAATCGACATTTGATCAATCGTCCTTTTGATCAGTCGTCCTATGATCAATCGTCCTATGATCAATCGTCCTATGATCAATCGTCCTATGATCAATCGTCCTTTGATCAATCGTCCTATGATCAATCGTCCGCAGTCCTTATACCACTGGATGCCCTCTCAACAGTTCTTGCTTGTTCAATCAGAATAAAGGAATTATTTGTGTGCACCAATTGATCAAGAAGATCTCTGGAGGTCATCAAAGAATCCAATTTTCCCTTTCGGATCCTATTTTAGAAACTACATGGACGCAGTGTTTTTTATCTGCAATTTTATTTATCGCCTGAAAACACACAACAGAATACCAATAGAAATCATGACAGTGACAGAGCAATCACTGTAGGCTACAACTGCATGGAAGCTTGAAAAGGGGGTAAATGCTTAAATAATGCTTATATGGCTCCTACCCTGATTCACACGTCATTCATTCATTCATTCAAGTATTTATATAGCGCCTCTTCAAGAAAAGTACTCAGGGGCGCTCCCAACTCCAGCACGGCCAAACAGAACAGTTTTTAAGTGCAGTCAAGGTTTGCATGTTACACAGATCCAAACTTAGTTATGCCGTTGGCTTAATAATTACTTTGTCAAAACATTTCCTTACTTGCCAGCAGTCTGCGTGCAACCGTGACCCGCATTATGTTGAAAACGATTGGTTTGATAACGCTGTGGATCAATTATCTTCTCAGGATTTGGCGTCCTCGAAACACAGATGTGCGATGATCCGGTTGGCAATCAAGTCCTCCACCTGGCTGAGGTATGTTTAGTGTCACCAGTCTCAACCATTCTTTGCCACTAATCGTCTCACACACACGCACGCACACACACACACACACACGCACGCACACACACACTCGCACACACACACACACACACGCACGCACGCACGCGCGCACACATCTGAACACTCTGGTTCCCTCCCGTTCCTTATAAAGGTGTGACCTTATAAACTGATCTTTTCGTTTGTACTTTTTCTATATATTTTAAAGGACACGACTGAGGATTGGCTTATAAGCAGCTATACTTGTAGGTCTACTGCCAAGTCTAGGGTTTGCATTTCATTGTCAAATGCAGAATCAGTAGATTTCCTAAATGTAATTTAGTTTTTTCATTACTCTTCGGACCCAATACTGCCAAAATGTTGATCAATAATGAATGCAGTCATTTAACACTTTAACCACTACTAAGAGCAATGATTGTGAAACTACCCGTAATACAGCTTGATTGGGAAATGATTGGGAAACTAATAGGCCTACAGTTAAGGTTGCAGTTAAAGTATTACATGCGCTTTGCACACTAATTATACAGCATAAAAATGCTGATGATGATTTTGTAGTTAGCATTCAGTGGCTTTTTGCAGACTTTGGTATGAATGAGGGGACTAGTTTTCCTTCTGTGCTATCACTGCCCAGGTACAAGATAATACTTACACACCTGCCTATCTTCTTTGCATACTTGTGCAATGACGGTACTTAGAACTGAGTATGTGTTTGATGACAGGCTTGACACGTGGGAAAGCGACCAGGATGGGTTGATGGAAATCACAAAACTCCTTCGACATCATTACGATACGATGGATGCTTTGAGTCATCCGAACGTTAATGTTCCTCCTCCCAACATCATCACGAAGAAGCGCAAGGTCGAACTGAACAACCGCAATATCAGCGCTGGTAAAGAAACCTCAACTCAAATCAACCAGACTTGCTAGCCGCAATTGAATGATCTTTGTTGCATTGCTGTTAGCCTATTAGTGCAAGGCCTTGTACGTGTCTCTCGACCTGTAGGAAACGTTTTTCAAAAATCAATGGCTATAATAGTGGAGTTAAAATCCATTGGTCAGAGAAACCAGGATTCAGGATGTGGTTGATGACCATCTGTGCCCCACACGAGAGACCCATAATGGATAGGTCAAATGGGATCTAGATCCCCATTAAAGCCTGTAGGCTAAAATTGTCATAATATGAGGTCACTATGTCTTTAACGTCATCATAAGGGACACGGTGGTGTAATGGTGGGTTCGGTGCCTTGGAGCCGGAGGTTTCCAGGTTCGAATCCATCTCAAGTCATGCGTTGGGACCCTGAACAAGTCCTTCACCTGCAATTGCTCGTGCACTTTGGCGTGAAACTCCGATCCAGTGTCCGCTCTGTAGTCGGGAGCGCCTCTGAGTAGTCATCTTGAAGGGCGCTATAACAAACGCACATACATACACACGGATAGGTCAAATGGGATCTAGATCCCCATTAAAGCCTGTATGCTAATATTGTCATACGTGCACTATGTCTTCAACATCATCGTAATCATCATCAAAGTCCACACTGTTCATACTATAGATTTTGAATGGGTGCTCGATAGTGCAGTGGTTAGCACACTGTTCTGTCAATCGAGAGGTTGTGGTTCAATTTCCCCCTCTCCCATCAGGGTAGAAACTTAGGGTTGAGAATTTGAGATATCTGCCCACCAGCACCCTAACCCACTCAGCTGTAATGAGTAAACTGACCGTACACTGTCCATGGTAAGATGAGTCAGTGAGAAAGAGGGGGGGTTGACGTGCACCCACCCACTCTCATATACATGCCGAGGCTGAGAAAATGAAATCAAATCACTAACACTTCATACTCAGGGCTACCTTAAGGGATGGCTATTCTTCTTCTTCTTCTTCTTCTTCTTCTTCTTCTTCTTCTTCTTCTTCTTCTTCTTCTTCTTCTTCTTCTTCTTCTTCTTCTTCTTCTTCTTCGTCTTCTTCTTCTTCTTCTTCAGTTTTTGTTGTCATTTGTGTGGTCAGCATACCGATTGCTGTGATTGGCCTTTCTGCTGTTTTTAAAGGCTATGATAAAATGTTTGGACGACTGTAGGCTATTCCACCTGAGACAGAACATCCAGCATGAGAATTGTGAACAAATAACTGGGGGTTGGACTATGATCCAGTTGGAAATGAGGTGTGAAAAACGGATTTTACTACATATGGGGCTCTAAGAAAGACTGGTGGGTTGAAAGTTGAAACCCCACACCCCTGGCAATTCTCACCCTAAGAACATCTTCAAGGACTTTGAATTGGTTTACATGGGTTTACTTATATATAATGGTAGTATGTTGTTACAGATAACATCCCCGTTAACTCCACATTACCTGAGGCTGAGCCCTGTAAGCCCTTCCGGGTCTTCCCACCATTAACTTTGCCATTGCAAATTTATGTCGTGCAGGTCACTTATGGTTAGTCTTCGCCATTTGTTATAGAAATGCCACAGGTAAATGAAATATTCAGGCTAATCAGGCGCAAGCAATTTCATTGACAATATAGGGAAGACCTAATCTGCGACGACAGGTTATTAATATTTAATATCAAGGCGTTTGGAGGGAGGGACATGACGCCACGCTAAGGCCGCCCGCCAAAGTCGGGGATTAACTTAACGTCTGCTTTCCTAAGTGTGGAGCGGTAAGATTGATTAATGGTGACTGAGTGGCATGGATAAGATGGGAGTAGCATATAGCATAGCAGTATGGATCTCTTCCAAAGCCTTCCGCATTGGCTGGAAGCCGCAGGACGCTGGGGGCTGCAGGTCTAGCATGCGGAGGACCGAAATTGCTTGTAACGTTTTTTGGGTCTGTCTCTCTTGTCTCAGCACAGAGCTCTGAAGGTGACAACTTACATGAGTTTTTATATTGACAAGACAAGAGCAAATGCTTATGCTGATCTTTGTTCTGCCATGGGTATGAAGTGTTAGCATCTTCACTTTCTTATCCTCGGCATACGAGGGTGTGTGGTCAATCCTCCACTAGCCGTCTGGACTTCTCACTGACAATGTACGGTCAGTGTACTCATAATAGCCGTGTTGCCTGTGGTACAGATGGAGAAGAAATCTCTATACAAGTTCCTTCTTTCTTTGCTGTAATATAGTTTGCAAAATGACTCAAAATTTCATTTCAAGTGCTTTCTAAAATGACATAACACATGTAAGTAACTAATGTACCTTTCCAAAGCGATGTAGAATAAACTCCACTTACTCCAGTGCATAAGACATTTTATCACTTCCAGAAAATGACTGTAAGATCTCTTCAGCTTTTTGCAAAAATTTCTTTTCAGAGAGACAATTCTGGTCGGCGCTTTCGCTGTAAATAATTTAGGCTACTTCTGGCCCCAGTCTGAGTGTTCCCAGCGGTTCAGCCAATGCTCTTGTTTGGCGTCTTGAAGTTTAAGCTTACAAGAACTGATACACTATATATTATAGTCTGAGCATTGAACATGCATGTCAAAATATTTTATCTACCCCATTTGCTCTTTACGATAAACATCTGGTGTAATGCAATCGGTCATAAAATTTGCATAGCTCTGTGCCCCTATTTAATTGTGTTTGCTTGATCTGGTGTAGGTATAGCGTGATGTAATGTTAAGAAACCACTTGGAATGTTGTAAGATTGGTGCTGCTCTTTTTTCTGTTTTAAACTGGTCACTGGAAGTTCTAAGGCTCTGGACGTGAGGCCAGCACATGGCAGACCTTTCTTTCACTTTGGTATACTGTTGGTAGGCTAGTATGAGGTGGAATTAAGGAGTTGAATTCCAACTTGTTTGTACTAAAAAAATGTTCTTTATGTTGTTTGGTTCCAAAGACTACGCTATAAAGAATTTTTTTGTATACTTCATGTATGCTAGATTTCATAATTATACTGATATTTTTCATCTCTAAAGTGGTAGTGTAATGTGACAAATGCATGATTTATATAGCACCTCTTTAAAAACTGCTCGTTAGAGGCATTCTTCACCAAGGCCTATCAACGGAAAGCTACAGGACGTTCTTGCAAAATGCGGGTAAAGAAAAACTTGGGAAGCTAGGTCAATCAATCAATCAATTATGAAACTATTCAATTATGTGCCAGACATCATTGTTTGCTTAATTCAGGAGACAACAGGAATCAGTGGTAAACTATGGATGTAGGCCTACAGAAATAAATTGCTTCAATGTTCAATTTTTATGCGTTCAAAGTAGCTGTGTCGGTTTTGTTATCAGAGGACAGTGATCTTTTGACGGCGAACAACATCGGTGAAGAACCGCTACAGCTGAAACTGCTTTGTGGTGCCAATATCTTTGAGACGTTTGGTTATCCGGGTCTTTGGAAGAGGGAGGATGTGAGTTGTAAATTCTGTTTCATTTTTCTTTTGTAAAATGAAGTTTATGCAGTAGTGTAGTGTCGTGACTATGATCTCTCTCTTTTTCTCGGGACCCGATGTAAGTAGATCTACCGTTTAAGTAGATCTGTACAAAGAAAAGCAGGTATTATATAACAGCATGCTTTGCTATTGATGTTTTGATATAATACAGAGTATAATTATTGCAACAGCTTCAGGTAACATAGGCTACTGATATCTTATATTTCAATCAACTGTGATGCCCACCATATCAATCAATCAGTCAGTCAGTTAATCAATCAATCAATCAATCAATCAATGATTATCAATCAGAATTCATATTGCACCCTTACGAGATTCCTACTTGGAGGCATTCCTTTCCCAGGCCATGCGAAGAAAGTAAGCCTAATATATAATCATATCTATGGGACATCTGCCAATTGTAAACAATTTACATAGTAGAGCCTGGGAAGCCTCATTGAAGTACACTGCAGTGCACACTTTGTGATAGTTAAGTTCCAGAAGAATCTGTAATAGCCTTTATATAATCAGAAAACGTTTATTTAAAGACATCGTTTCTTAAAAACAATTTGGGGGTGTTTCCATTTTGGGGTTTTCCAATAGACATGGTCGCAGATACACAGAATTAGTTCAATTTTGTTTGGGGGGGGGGAATTATTCATTTGGGATTTGACCCATTAAGCGTCCCTTAAAAATGCCTCCGTTGCCTCTCCAAATATAACGTTTATTTGTAGTTGAAATATGCCGACAGTGCAGGGTTAATGTAGACACGATATTTAAGTATCGATTGCTATTTGCAAGATATTTATTAAGATCCTGTCTGAGATCCCCCCTTGAGATAACTACTACTGGAAACTTTCCAGTGGAAAGTGTTAGGAGGGTACGTGTCCAGTCTGTACACTGTCCAAAAGCACCTTCCCTGGAACAGTTATTGCAGCAGGCATTAACCTACTGTAAAACAGTCTGGATTTTGTCTGTTCCGGGCTTCATATTGGCGTCACTGTCTGAAAATGGTTAAATGGGGGATTGGGGTACATAATCTTATAGTCCAGAATTGCTGATGCACGCCTGTGTTTAATTATCCAGACATGAGCCTTAGACCAATAAACGAAGAGATTTTTAAAATGGATGCTCTACTTCGTGACTGAAATTTTTAGGACCAGCATGAGTAGAAGTAGACAAGAGATGGACTTCTTTTAAAAAAATATTCTTTTATAAGATGGTCAGGGATGCTTGTGTGTGAGAAAGGTCAAAGCTCTCTGTCTATTTGTATGTATGTACATATGTATGTATGTATGTATGTATGTATGTATGTATGTATGTATGTATGTATGTATGTATGTATGTATGTATGTATGTATGTATGTATGTATGTATGTATGTATGTATGTATGTATGTATGTATGTATGTATGTATGTATGTATGTATGTATGTATGTATGTATGTATGTATGTATGTATGTTTGTATGTGTGTATGTATGTATGTAGGCTATGTATGTATGTACTGGGTATGTATTTATGTATGTGTGTATGTGGATATTATTTATGTAGCGCTTTGCAATAACTCACAAAGGCGCTTAACTTAACGTGGTTGCCTGACAGGTCTAAACAAGTGCAACTTCAGTCGCACTTTGTGAATGTTTCATGAGATGCATGCAGTGCGATATCGTAAATTGTTTTGCTAACTAATAACTAAATGCTGATAGTTAATAATTTTATTTCAGATTGAAGAGATTGTTGGTCGATTCGGTATGGTTGTCATCGACAGAAGCGGTTGCAATCCGGAGAAATGCATTTACGAGTCAGATATTCTCACGAGACATAGGGTCTGACGAAGTTCTTTTACTTCTTTAATCTTATCTTTATTATGATTATTAGCCTATTATCACTGTTATTATTACTATTTTTATTATTATTATTATTATTATTATTATTATTATTGTTATTATTATTGCTACTAATACTACTACCAGGTACAACTACTGTAATTAATGTTGTTATTATTATAATCATTATTGTTATTTATAATATTAATTGTTATTGTTATTACCATTGCTGTTGATAATAATAAAGAGGTGCTGCAAAGAGTCGGAGAAAAAAGATCACCGATGACAACTTTTTTAAAAAGACAAAATAATTGGATTTGGACATAATAAGAGGAGACTCTCTACTGAGAGAAATCATAGAAGGGAGATTGGAGGGAAAGAGAAAGAGAGGAAGACTGAGACAGATGATGCTGGGATGGATGATGACTGATGTATACAACGAACTGAAGAGAAAAGCACAGCGAAGAGAAGAATGGCGTCATTGGAAGTTGAAGCCTGCCGATGGCTGATAACTTAAAGAGCAAGCAATCCGGAGCAATGCACTTAGGCGTCGCCAAGATTTCAGTTTTGTGGGACTGAACTCACTGAGGAAATTTTCCATTTTCATTCAGCCAAAAATTTCTGACGACCTTTTTGGGGGTCAATTGGTCTAAATACCTAACTTACCCTACCTTAAGCATTATATTTCGGTTGGATATAACTGTGCCTAACTTTATGTCTTTTTTCCAGAACAACGTTGAGCTTGTTTCTGACTGGATTCCAAATGAAGTCTACTCAGCCAGAATTAGGTGAATTCCCTTTAAAGACATACATCATACATATAACTGTTATAACACACGTCGTTGTTAATTATATGGTCAGCATCGTATTCCTCATTATCGTCATCATCACTACAGTGGCGTAGCTACCATGTGTGCAATGTGTGCAAAGCACACGGGCCCACGACCTCCAGGGGCCCACAGAGATTGCTGAATTATTAATTTTAAACTGTAATTAATAATTCACATTATTTTGTGACTGATGTAATTTCTGTGAACACACTTACATTACTTTACTGACACCTGTTAACCACTGTGCTGTTGGCAAGGCAAACTATAGCAAACTCCTTTTAACTTCTGTTTTCGTCTCAAGTCACGTGACGATAAAATTGCAAGATGACGTTGGTGAGTTTGTGTATGAACGATAATAATTTGCAACCAAACGGTGCGCCGCAGATAGGCTACCTCATACTTGTCAGTGTTGTCACAGACAGGCTCGTGTGTTCCGGTCATTTGCTCAATATGGTAACGGTAATGACCTGACATCCCCCTCAACCAGGGTTAGAAATTCCGGGGTTTTAGGTGGTTCAACTCTCGCTAGTCTTTCTGAAGGCCACACAATTAAGTTTCACTCCACCTTTCACAACCCAACTCTTTATTTTTCTACAATTCCCATACTGCTCTCAACTCCTCTCAGCTGTCACCTAAAATCCGGGATCCATTAAATTGAGCACGTGTGGATCAGTGTCCGAGGAAGTCATGTAGACATTTGAACATTATTTTTGCACTTGCAAAGGATATTGCTAAACTTATTTTTAGCTACTATGAAAAGTTGACGATCGTATCGTTTTTGGTGTGAAAGTTGCAAATCATGGGCCAGAATTGAAAGATGATTGACTTTTTTGCTGAACAAAAGTCTGGCAAAAACTCCATGATGTCATGACATTGTTTTAAGTGCGCTTTCTAATAATAAGTGGATAAGTCTGCAACCTGGCAGATTTTGAAATCGACTGAAAAATCACTGCAGTTATAACACTTAACTTTATCCGTCTCACCCATGCAGCATTCATGTTTATTCTGTGAGTTGTATGACTGTTAGGCTACTTATTATAGGCTACTTGTGTTGGGCCTAATAGTAAATGCCAGTGATTAGTTTTTGGTGATCTTGATCACAAGAACTCAATTAAAGATATCGGTCTTACAAGACCAAACAGGGGCCCATGCGGGACCTTTGCACACGGGCCCACAAAAAGCTAGCTACGCCACTGCATCACTATCATCCATGCAAAGGACTCTTTATACAGAGACTAACAGAGTGCTTCCATTATCACTCAGATCGCCATGATTTTTATAAACGTCACAGTACTTAAGATAAGTCTCTTCCATTGCTCATTAAATTTCCAGGACTGCCTTGCGACGAGGACAATCCGTGAAGTACCTTCTTGAGGACAGCGTGATCGACTACATAGAGAAGCACAAACTGTACAAGACTTCATCCATTCCGGACACCATGGACTTAGGAAATACTGCCATTACTACTCTGGGTCTTAGCAACTCGTCCGGTGCAAACCTCGGATTCCTAGACAAGTAGGAGGAAGCTGTAGAACCCATTTTCGAAAATAATTTTTACAATTTTTGTAAGATATAATAATTATGTTGTAAGATTTATAATTCTGTAATTATAAGTTGCTCCTGTAATTATGAGATGCTGTTATTAAATACTTTAATATTATGTGGTAACAATAATCAAGATTATTACATTTTGTATGTGCATTTGTTATAGCGCCCCTTCAAGCTCTCCTACCGAGTGGCACTCCCGAATGCAGAGCGGACACTGCATCTGAGTTTCACGCCGAAGCGCTGAGCAATTGTGAGTGAAGGACTTGCCCAAGGTCCTTACGCGGCGAGGTGGATTCGAACCTCGAACCTTCCGGCTCCAAGGCAACGACGCCACCACTGCACCACCTCGCCCCACATTGCTTTGTACACTGACTGTTAAAATCATTTTGACCCTCATTAGAATGTATTTCAAGTTTAAACTGTTGGTGTAAAGGCAAGGTTCATCGAATCTAAGACCAACTGCATGCATAACTGTAATGTAAATAGTAAATATACACTTGTTTAGATAGGTTAGATAGTCTTTGTGAGTTATAAAAAAGCATGCAATGCTAAGTGTCTTCATATTCATAAATACACGCATACATACGCACATACATGACACATACAATACATGACACATACACAGATTGCTACTAATACTACTACAAATACTGTAATTAATGTTGTTATTATTATAATCATTATTGTTTTTTATAATTTTCATTGTTATTGTTATTGCCATTGTTGTTGATAATAATGAAGAGGTGCTGCAAAGAGTAGGAGAAAGAAGATCACTGATGACAACTTTAAGACACATACATACATGACACATACATATAACATACATGTAATACACATGTCGTACTACATAGGGCTACAATGAAAAGTACTTTAACCTTTTTGGAAGTTCTAACTTCTCAAGCTACTTTTCAGTTTTCATTCATTTCTTGTAATGCTTTGAATTTCTCCAGTAGATACCGGAACCAGCCGTCTCCATGCCGGGTCGAGTCCTACCGGGATATGGCCCTACACCAGACTTCCCGTCGGGGCCATTCCGCCCCTCGCTCGGTCGTGTACGGCAGCGCTCCCCCTGAGGTAAACCATTTCGGCCGGAGCCACTCCCTCGACGCGGACACCCGCCTTCGACCTCCGGCAGCGCCCCCCGGTTCCATGCACGCGCATCAGGGTTACCGTCGACACCGCGCCCTTAACCTTGACGAGGAACAGCGACGGAAAGAGTACAAGCGAGAGGGTTCCTCCGATTCCATCACCGGAGGAGGAGGAGGAGGAGATCGCGGAGGCGGATCTGGGAGGGGAGCGAGGGAGCAGCAGCACCCGCAGTCGTCGCGAGGTCGAATGATGGAGATTCACCGCGACTCGATCGACTCGAACCGCTACTCGAGAACGCCGAAGAACCGCGAGTACTCCAATAAGGACGACTCGTTCGACTCGATAGACTCGGAACATTCCATGTCGCGGTCGCCGCAGAATCCGACGACGGCTTACTCGTTCGGAGGAACGGATCGAATGGCGGCCATGACGCGACACGTCAAGGGAATTCGACTGACGCCGGAAACGTGTGTCTGACGATGATTCCTCTCCTTCGGATGCGTGTGACGGTTAGAGCGTCGGTTTTTCGTTTTTTCCCATCCCCGTCAATCAAGACCTCTTTGGTGCTCGACTATGATCAAATGGCTTGACTTGTTTTTTTGTGTTTTTTTTACTACGTATTATCTTGCGTCATCAGCACGTCTTTAATTAGCAGTGCGATGGTTTGCGTGTTGTCATTATCATCTGACGTCACTGTGACGTGTCACAAATCTGATTCGCTGTTGATGTTTGTGTTGCTATAGCCTACATTGCGACTTTTCGGCTCCTTTGTTTGAAATAGTGTTTTGCTGCGTTTGCCTTTCGGTCTTTGTGAGGCACCAGCTGACTTCCAATTTTACCTCTCATTTCATGGAATCATAGATCTTTCCCTTTCTTGATGAAGCAATATACAATGTGGTGCCATTGTTTCATGCAGGCCACTTCTACCTTAACGACGAACTATGTTGACAATGATCCGTGAAACTACCCAAACTTGTTCCTCAAGCAAATGCTATATTCCCATTTCCAGTAATCATTTAGATTGACAAAGATCTGTTAAATTTGTTGCAGAAACACTTAGAAAATGACGGAACTGATATGAATATTGTTGTTGTTAATGTTATCAGAATTGTAAATATTACTCATAAACATTACTGACTTGTCAGCAAACTTCAGGCTACTCATTATATTAAGTGACCAGTGCTGGCATTAAATAATTTTGTCGTGAACTTTGCACCGTATGATGTGCCGTTGTTGGACTTGAAGGTTGTTAGGTTTAGAATTGTGTCCTTTCCTTGTTACTTATTTAGCTTGCATGCATTTATAATTTATAGCACTTCTTGAGTTTTTTGCTTTGCATTTTGTTGGTGACTTGCACGACGCCTTCTAAAGTAAAACTGCTGATATAATGATTGCTCTGTTATGAGTACTACACTGAGAGATATATCACTGGTGTTTTCACATATAAGACTAAACTGGATGTTATTACTACTATTTTACTACTATCATTAGTATTTATTAAGTTTTCAGCTTGAGGTATACAGGGTGGGCCAAAAAAGACCACCAAAGGTTTTTTGTGCCCACCCTGTATGTGTAAGTCACAGGAGAGAAGAACTCACATTTGTGACATATGGTGATATGGATAATATGGTTTACGAAAGTCTTAGTGTATATTTATTGTTGTGCATTTATTAAACATACTGCTTATTTCTATTGTTATCTTAAAATATATTGTGCTATTGTCTGATGCAGTTGGCATCAAAATCAACGGCACTATCTTGATTGTGTGTGACGAAATTGCTTATGATCCCATCAGCCCATTGTCATTGCAGGTTAGCCTTCTGAAGTCTGAACTCCATGTTTTAAAGTTATTGCTTGATAACAGGGCTTATGACAAGCTACAAGACCACAAAGGCTTGGGCGTATTTAGGGAGGTTTAGAGGTTGAAACTACCAAAATGTTTAATTTCAATTTAAAAAACTAATTCTGTGTATTTTGAGGCCATGCCCTTTGAAAAATACCCCTCCTCCCCTCCCACACACACACACAAACACTCACAACTAAATAAAAGGAGTGTGTGATTTTGCATAGACAGTGATAGACTTGCATAATCAAAAGTATTTAGGGAAGGTTTACAGGTTGAAACTCCCAAAATGTGTAATTTCCAATTTAAACAAAAATAAACCTGTGTATATCGTGTGTATTTTGAGGCCATGTCCTTTGAAAAATTCCCCCCCCCCCACACACACACGCTACTGAATAAAAGGTGTGTGAATTTGCATAGACATGCATAATCAGAAGTATTTAGGGGAGGTTTACAGGTTGAAACTCCCAAAATGTGTCATTTCCAATTTAAAAAAACTAATTCTGTGTATATCATGTGTATTTTGAGGCCATGTCCTTTAAAAAATCCCCCCCCCCCCCCCACACACACACACACTACTGAACAAAGGAGTGTGTGAATTTTCTGGACATGCATATGCAGAAGTTCCTGCAGCTCTTTACACTGTGGCCTTTGGCCTGCCCCGATTCTGATCTGCCCCAAATAATGCCCACTGCATCGGCGTTAAGCGGGTCTTCCTGATGCAACATCAGTGTGTGCTGAGAGCTTGAGACAATAATTATAATACTAAGGTTTGCATTACTGATTCAGACATGTTACATATCATCGGAAGATTTCATTGCAGGTGTTTTATTCAAACTATTGGTAGACTGTGCGAGTGTGCTTGCCATTTCGTGCCTGCGTGCACCATTTTTTCCGTGTGCTTGTGTAGTGGATGACAGCCATGGTCCATGGACATAGCACCTCTGAGATAAACATGCACTTATACAATAATGCTCTAAATACAATGAACATGCTCTATACAATAATAATATTAAGGTTTGTGGGGCGCGGTGGTCTAGTGGTGGCGTCGTTGCCTTGGAGCCGGAAGGTCCGAGGTTCGAATCCACCTCCCCGCATAAGGACCTTGGGCAAGTCCTTCACTTACAATTGCTCAGCGCTTCAGCGTGAAACTCCGATGCAGTGTCCGCTCTGCATCGGGAGCGCCTCTGAGTAGAGAGAGCTTGAAGGGGCGCTATAACAAGTGCACATACATACAATAATGCTCTCAATACAATTACCATACTATATAGTCTATACAATACCACTCTCAATACAATGAACATGCTCTATACTGCTCTCAATACAATGAACATGCTCTATACAATACCGCTCTCAATACAATGAACATGCTCTATACAATAGTGCTCTCAATGCAATTAGGCCTACAATAAGAAATCCTTATTAAGGATTAATTATAACTACAATTACAATGGGATACGTTTATTGTGCATGCTCTGTTATGCTGTTTATCATGGACAGGATCAGTGCATCATCTCGAGATACAATTTATTGCCAGCGTGAAAATGGATTTTTACTGTCAAATATTATTTGTATACGCTTCATTTTCTTCTTGATTGTTAAATTTCTTTATCACGTGCGTTCGTGTAAAAATAACAACTGTCGGCTTTCATTAAATTTAACTACCTCTATTTGATTTTCCGCTGTGGTCAACTCAACAGTGCGTTTCATCAGCATCGTGTCAAGATTAATATTCTCAGTTGTTATGGGGCACGCACTGTAACGTGGATTGAGCCACTTCTTCAGAGTAAGGTGACAAAGCAATTCAATTGTGGCCTAAAGGTAGATCAGCTTGTGTGCTTGTTTGGTTTAGCTGTCAGTTAATGTTTCTTAGTGGTTGCAACTTGCACAGTAGTCTAGTGGTCTGCATGTTGGACTATCAAGCAACAGGTTGGGGGTTCAAATATCCGCCAGGTTAGAAATTTGTCGAGGTTTCTGTTCCAAGTTTGCCTGCCCCTAGCCTACTCTGCTGTGACGAGCACAATGCCAGTGAGAAGGTGAGGGAGAGGACGGGCTACTCACGGTCATATGCCGAGAATAAGTAAATTGAGGTCGGTAACACGGTAACACCCCATGCCCATAGTTGCATAAAGGCCAGCTAAAGGGACTGCTCTTCTGTTTCCTATACTAATGCCATGCACAAATAGCATAACAGCTCTTTGTTGGCTCCCAAGTCAAACATCATTTTACACCGGTAACAATCGTTGTCCTAGATTCGGATACAAGGAGGACCTTAGGCCATTTTAGGTCATAAGATGAGAAATATTAGCCACAATAGGCCGTAATAACGACTTTTCACCAGACTGCCTCTAGAATGTACCCAGTCTTATTGGAGACCTATGGAATTTTTGAGCATCATTGCTCAATCATTATTCTTAAGACTGTTGCAAGTGATGACTAGACTTGTGTAATGTAAATTCATGACAGTAGAAAAGGAGTCCGTTAACTTAGCCCACAGTATGAAGTCTTAGGACTTCATTTCCTAGCCTTGGCTAATGATTGTGGGTGACAAGTCCTCTCCCAAGCCGTCTGTTCTTCCTTATGAAATTGTACTTGTCTTGGCCGAATTGTTTTCTGACGAAATTTCTGCCCTGACAGGAGTTTGGCCCCCCACACACCTCTCGTGACAGTACATCATTCTAGGCTTTTGCTAGCCACTACGATACACAGTGCCGCCTTGATTTTTTAAGAAAAATAATGCATCATGAGGTTCGAATTCATGGTTTCAAGCAGAAGTTTGTTTAGAATACAGCCAACATGAATAGGCTTTTCATTTTTCAGGTAACAGATCCTAGATGTGTGTGGTGCATTATTCAAAGACTATAGAATTAGTTCGTAAGTGGCCTCACTTTAGCCTTTTATACATGTCAGATTTCGTGCAGTTACTTGACGATGTTAATAGCACTTTTTAACGATTGATCTGTAGTAGAGTAGGTTCCATGTAAATGGTGTGGTTGATTCGTCTTTGTGCTGCATGCCGTTTGGTTGTAAATGGTTTCTAATTATATCTGGATCGTAGATTTAGTTGCTAAACTACAATTAATGCTCTCCACGGTTGGTTGGAAGTTGTGAACAAGTGTAAGAAATTGTGGTGACTGTGTTCGGAGTGTAGCAGAACTTGTGGCGTTCTAAGATATTATTCAACTTGATTAATGATCATGCTTAAAAACTGTTAAACATTAAATTGTGAATAAGGTTCTTGCGGTTTACATGACATTACATTAAAAGAAATCATGTGGAGCTGCTTTGCAAAAGTTTTGCCAGATGCACTGGAAATCGCTGATGTTGCGTAATTTATTCACAGATCTCGTTCAGATTTGTTCACATTCTTTCACCTCTTGTGGTGAATCTTCCCTACAGTTTAAGTTCAGGGCTTAAAGTGTGGCAGGACGGTCATGGACGGCGTCCAGGCACGTATTTTCAAATCTCTAAGCTGTCCTGCCACTTATTTGGCAA
This sequence comes from Lumbricus rubellus, assembly GCA_945859605.1. Taxonomy (NCBI): domain Eukaryota; kingdom Metazoa; phylum Annelida; class Clitellata; order Crassiclitellata; family Lumbricidae; genus Lumbricus; species Lumbricus rubellus. The sequence goes on from OX243818.1 coordinate 11,268,689, forward strand.
GCACACCTGAAAAAGTATGTGGCGTCCTGGCACTTCTTTTGGAAAGGTAAGGGGCACCCAGGCACTTATTTTTTACACTTTTATCACTGTTTAAGTTTAACCTTGTTTGTGTGTTAAATCTCACCCTGCTTTCCAATTTTTGTCCATGTTTCCTTCACGTTGTGAAATCAACTAAATTGACACATAACAACTGGATGACACATAACTGAATACAGATGTCATTAATTATGGTCTAATATAATTAATTGTTTCTCTGCTTTCCGATTTATTTCTCATGATGACTTCACTACATGTGAAATCAACAAAATTTCAGACTTGATTTTCCATGTCACATTATTATCGTCAACAAAATTTCAGACTTGATTTTCCATGTCACATTATTATCGTGTGGTTGGTTGAAAATGTTTTGGTCAAGTAGCTGTTTGTTCTTTCATCATGAGAAAGTTCTTGACGAAGGAAATATTTGCCTTTTCTTTTATATTCGGTCAGTGTAGTCATTAAAGTTGAGTTTCTAGCAGGGCTTAAAGTGTGGCAGGACGGCCATGGACGGCATCCTGGCACTTATTTTCAAATCTACACTTTTAGCACTGGTTTCTAAAGGTGCCCATCAAGCAGAAACCTGGCACCAAAGTTCTGTCGTTACACATTTGAAACCTAACTTTTCAAATGACAGTCCAGTACGCTAGCCACTGAAACGTCAAACACACCTAAACCGAGATCTTCAAATATGGTCAATTGTCTATCCAAGGCAAAATAAGTTGGAATAATATCTCTCAGGTTACATCAACTCCAACAATCAACCAGACAGACAAAACCAAAGAGGCAATTCTGCAATTAGAACGATATTTGTTTATGATAAAATCATGTCGACATAATAGCAATAGAATGAATAATGGGTATTTGTTTACTTACACAAGAATCCATCAGAAAATAGAGAACTCAAAGCTTCGACAGTCAATATCTATATAACCATAATTTGGATTTTCACTTAGACAGTAACTTTGACGGCTTAACATTAAACCAATTCTTTTGAAAATGTTACACGAATAACGATGAGCTAAGAACGACGGACTTATGGCATTTACGATTCAAATTTTTGCCTTTTTCTTGTCAGTCTTCAAAGCAAAGTGTTTACAGCGTATGCACGTAACACAGAGACGCTCCCGTCTAATGCTTCTCTTCTTTCTTGTCCTCCTTTGATTCACCTTCTGCCTTCGTTTCTTCTGATTTCGTTCCTTCAGACTTTGATTCCCGATCTGCAGCCATCTGTCAGAACAAAAAGATATCAATTGGTCAGCCATTACAGAATAGACATCTCAATGTCAACAATGTGACGCATAAATCCATTGGAAACCATTCGTCATTCATTCATTAAATGAATTTGCATAGCACCTCTTCAATGGGACTACTCAGAGGCGCTCCAAACCCCCCCGCATGGCGAAATAAAACTGTCACAACAATATTTTATTGGTCAGAACAATAAGATATCAATGGTCAGCCAATCCAGAATAGACATTTCAACAACGTGACGCAAATAAATCCATTGGAAACCATTCTTCATTCATTCATTCATTAAATGAATTTGCATAGCGCCTCTTTAATGGGACTAATCAGAGGCGCTCCAACCCCCCCCCCAGCATGGCCAAATAAAAATGTTAAGAGGCGAGAGGAATGTCTGAAAAGTTCTAGAACGGGAGCTGAGCATCAAGGAGAGGCCATTCCAGGTTGAAGGTCCTATAACCGGGATTATCCATCTAGTAAGTACACAGAAATTGGGAAAAATTGGTCCCTACCCTGAAAGCACATCAACGTCACGTGAGTATGAACGCTTGATGCACTTTAGTTAACAACAATCAACAAAGCTACACTACAGTCCGACTTCTATCGTTAGTAATCATCCGATAGCTATTCAGCGGTTCATTTCAACTAGGCCAAAAAAGGCAATTATCACAGTTTCACCCTATGCTTCATCCTGTGCATATAATTTGTGTCCCGACATATGAAAAGGTACCATAACTCGGGTTTGGAGTTATTATGCCTTCACAAACCAGCTAAGTGAGCTGAACATTTTGCTGAAAACCAGATAAAAATTGGATGATAAATGACTGACTTATAAGATAAAACATGGCTTAACACGAGAACTGGACATTTTCGGGAAATTTGTTTTTAAAACACGAAACATTTTGTCTAGACAATTCGCACAGAAATCCTTAACTGTTGTTCAATGGGCACAATTTATGAGTACCTCGTAATGGTGGCAATCAAATATAACTCAGGTTCAGCCAATATAGCTGGTCTATGTGTCACAATTGAACCCAAATCCATAAGACTGATTTTCATTTAAATTTGTGGACTGCCAACCTATATTCCCCCGACGTCATTATGCGCGATTTCTCGTGAAACCGTACGCCGACTTATGGTACCTTTTCATATGTCGGGACACATATACAGTACACGGTGTCCCAATTAAACTGATACCCTTTTTGTTTTGGCGATATACTTGTCAATTGTAAACGAAACTCTATAAAATTTCAGAGAATGTAAGAGGGATAAATTATCAATGTTTCCTGAAAATTTCATCCAATTCTACGAACAAAGTCCGAAGTTATGCACGTTCAAATTTGGCATATGTACAATTATTCTGATCCTTACCTTTTTGTAGGCCATTTCAAAGAGCTTCAGTGATGCCTGTTGCAGATCAGACGTTGTCTTCTTAATCGTGTCGATGGTTTCGTTGTCTTTGTTGCTCAGCAACGTTCGAACCTTGCTTATGTGATCTCGCAACTTTGCAACCTACAACACATACACAACAAACACATGGACAACAAACACATAGACAACAAACACATAGACAACAAACACATAGACAACAAACACATACACAACAAACACATAGACAACAAACACATAGACAACAAACACATACACAACAAACACATAGACAACAAACACATAGACAACAAACACATAGACAACAAACACATAGACAACACATCTGAAGCTCACGTTAAATTATGTCAACTAAATATATAAAAAATAAACTCAAAAACCTCTTTCACCCCAGAGAAGCAGTTCCTGCTGGAGTTGTAGGAAATTATATACGAAAATAACAGGACATTTGTTAATGTATTGATGTGTACACATCAAAACAATTAAGGCATTCAATAGCGTCTCTTTTACATTATTATTTATTACTTAAAAGCTATGCAGAGGCAGTATAGCCAAGCTGTCATGAGTTGCCTCAAGTTCCAGTTAAACATCTTATACTTGACAAGGACAGCACAGCTTAAGTATCTTATGCTTTGCAAAGGCAGTATAGCTTAGGCATCGTACAGTTGGTAAGGGCAGCATAGCTTAAGCATCTTTAGCTTTGCATTTAGCCAGTATGCTTAAGCTTCTTACAGTTGGTAAGGGCAGCATAGCTTAAGCATCTTTAGCTTTGCATTTAGCCAGTATGCTTAAGCTTCTTACAGTTGGTAAGGGCAGCATAGCTTAAGCATCTTTAGCTTTGCATTTAGCCAGTATGCTTAAGCATCGTACACATGGTAAGGACAGTATAGCTTAAGCATGCTAAGCAAACCTCATCGCTTGGAAGTTGATCTTTGAACTCGTCCATCTTGCTTTCTGTATCATGGACGATACTTTCCGCAGAGTTAACGGCCTCAACAATATCCTGCACAGAAATATACAACGAAATTAGTCAGATTTACAGCTTTCTAACTACTATATATTAATTATAATTGGCTCCCGTTCTAGAACTTTTTAATTAATTATACTACTATATAATACTTCATTCAGCCTCATCTCACAACTAGTCACAGATGTTGGCCACTGTGATTCCAAATTTAAGTTAATGACATGGATAGGGTTGAATTTTAAAGCAAAATTTATATCAATTTGTGTTTATAGAATAGGTTTTGAATTTAAGAGAATAAATGGGGTCCTTACAGAGGCATTTAAAAATGTTTTATTAAACTTTAAACAAGAGTCTTTAATCCTTCGGCACCATTGAGTTTGTTATCAGATAATCATGCTTTGCAATTAAAATTTTAAAAATAAACCCAACAGAAGATAGATATCACTTGCCTTCTTTCGACGATCTTCGTCAGCGTGCTTCTCAGCGTTCCGAACCATGTTCTCGATTTCGTCTTTGCTTAATCCACCAGACGACTGAATTACAACTAAAAGCAACAAATAAGAAGGTACTTTAATATCCACTTCAGATACATCTGCTTGCACAACAGAGACCTCTACCAATAATTATAGAAAATGTCTCTAGATTGAACAAAGCTGCACCGATAATAGTAAAGGTATCACAATTCAAGAGATCTGTGCAACTAATGATAGCAAAGGTATCATAAGTCAAGAGATCTGTGCAATTGACGATAGCAAAGGTCTCTGAACACGAGACTTGTGGTATAAAGATATGCATGGCAAGACCTTCATGTAAAAGTAATGGTAGACAGAACAAACTGCCATTTTTTATACAGTGAGTGGTTCTGAATAGTCGCCCTACTACAAGCACTTTATACATGCTAGAATACAATACAAGTCAAAGTGTAAAAATGTCAAGTATCAGCTATACATGTATATAGCCAGACAGCTTATTACTGGGCTCAAATGTGTCACTTACCAGATACACATTTATACACAAGCATCACTGGCTTGAATATAAGCATGCTATTCTTTACGAACTAGAACATTGCTGCAAGGTGTGCACACCAGGTGCTATACCAAGTGACCAGATACAGATGTTAAATTTTGTACATGAACACTCGAGACAGCGGACACTCACTCTGCTGCTCCCGTCCGGTTCCTTTGTCCCTGGCCGAGACGTGCACAATTCCATTGGCATCGATGTCAAAGGTCACTTCGACCTGAGGGACACCTCGTGGGGCGGGTGGAATGCCAACCTAAACAAGAAAACAATGAACAATCTGCATACAATAACATCGGGAATGTGATGTCAGAGTCTCATTATTACGATGATGATGATGATGATGAGTTTTCTGCCCAAAGGATTTAACCCTTTAATGTCGGAGGGTATAGGATTTCCCATACCATTTACTACCATCTCGGCATTAAAGGGTCAATGTCACCCAGAAATGAGTGAGGTCGATTACCCGTCGCATTCCTCACAGAAAATTACGAGTAAGTAATAATTCCAAAGTCATTACGGGTCAATAGTTCGAAGTAGATTCGAACCTGCAACCCGTCGGTTGCAAAGCACAGAACATACCACTATGCCATCGCCTCAAATAGTTTCCTTGTAGCATGATTTATATCATGCTTTAGCAGAACCTAAATACGATATATGGCATGGTTGGCCCAAGGATCACAAGTTTATTTCGGCCGCAGCATCTGTAAATTGATTTCATAGAACTACAGCTAAGAAAAAGCATTGTAATGAGTGTCTTGTACACAGTCAAACACAAACAATGAGACAAGAACAGGTCGTTTACCAGTTGGAACTGTCCAAGTATCTTGTTGTCGGCCGCCATTTCTCTCTCTCCCTGGTGCACCTTGATCTCCACCTGCGTCTGTCCGTCAGCAGCCGTTGAGAAGACCTGTCAACAGAGAAGGCAATCGCAAACGATCACGAGACATTACAAAATCAAACAAATTAACTTGGGATAACTACGGTAAAGCAACTTTTTCATCATCCACATGCGGTATTGTCTTTATAAATTTATAAAGAGCCACTCACAGTGCACACCAATCAGAGGCGCGCCCAGTGCAAAAGATCCAGAGAAAAGCTTTGAGACAGCGGTACTGAGTACCAGTCAGTAACAAAGAACATGTCAATGCATAGAGATGATTCGTTGGATTGTTTCCAATTCTAAAAACACCACGAATAGCCCTGAATAAAGTTTCAGGAAAACTTAAGAAACCACGATTGGCAATTTAGAAATATCCAGAAAGAAATGCACAGGAAATGCTCGCAATTGCAGAACAGTTTATAAAGTGCCACTCAGAGTGCACACCAATCAGAGGCGCTCCCAGTGCAAAAGATCCAGACTGACCTGACTCTTCTTCGTTGGAATGGTCGTGTTGCGATTGATGAGCTTTGTGAAGACACCGCCGAGAGTCTCAATGCCAAGCGACAGTGGTGTGACGTCGAGAAGCAACACATCGGTCACGTCACCAGCAAGAACACCACCCTGCAATGAAGACCACAACTATAAGCCACATCCTGACGTATAACTGGGTTTACTCCAATGCCATACACTGTGAGGAGTAGCAGTATTCCCAACTACCCAAGTACTGCCATGTTATAATTGCCACTGAATATCATGTAAGCATGACATTTTGACTGCATTCTCTGATCTCTCTTACGGCTGCCGTTATGTGAAACTCATATTTACTCATTCAGCATTGCTAAAATACCATAATAAATGCAAATTTTATCATTTATAACCTTAGTTCTGTAGTTACATAGAATAAAAAATTCTACTAACACAACTGACATCACCAAGCAGCCGTGCATTAAGCATGTTGCTCTGGGTACATTAACAATAATAACGAGAGTCAGATCACATAATAAAGAGCATAACTCACAAGTTGGCACCTCTTAATTAATTAATTAATTAATTAATTAACCACCACTCTTGGTTAATCAATTAATTAATTAATTAATTAACCACCACTCTTGGTTAATCACTAGCTATCAGAAATTGAACTAAGGACTCGTAGTTAATTATTTACCAGACATTGTATATATGAATTTTTAATTACTGTACCTGAATAGCAGCACCAATGGCAACCGCCTCATCTGGGTTGACCGACTTGCTTGGAGTGCGACCAAACAAGTCCTGAACCGTGGTTTGAACCTAAACAACAACAAAATCTATCAGAAACAATCCACTTTTTAAAATCTGTTAGAAAACATAGCTCACAAGTGTCCAACATTCGTATTTTAATCCAGAAGCTTCCAGCACTATAAAATCAGTATAATTAATCCACAAGGCAAAATTTCACCATCGTATCATTCCGCAGATAATTACTCAACAAATTTAAGCAAAATAAAAAGCCATCTTGATCTACACATCATATGCCTTTGGCAAGGAGATAACTGCTGGAACAAAGCAAAATTTACCCAAGCAAAAGTTTAAACTCTGAAAAACGTTTGAAACAATGCTTGAACTTCATATCATTTCTCTGATCAGCCGACAATTTCCGAGCAATGCCAAATCCACTCAAGACGCAGAGGTGTAGTGATGATGTTGTTGCTTTGGAACTGGAAGGTTCGAGGTTCGAATCCGCCTCGTCGCGTAAGGACCTTGGGCAAGTCCTTCACTCACAATTGGTCAGCGCTTCGGCGTGAAACTCTGATGCAGTGTCCGCTCTGCATTCGGGAGCGCCTCTGAGTAGAGGGATTGAAGGGGCGTTATAACAAGTGCACATACAAACAAAAGCAGAACCTGACCTTTGGCATTCTTGTCATTCCGCCAACGAGCAGCACTTCTCCAATGTCGCTCTTCTTCACTTCCGCATCCTGCAGCGCCTTCTGGCACGGTCCCACGGTTCGCTTGATGAGGTCTTCCACGAGACTCTCGTACTTGGCTCGACTCAACTTCAGGTTCATGTGCTTTGGACCGGACTTGTCCATCGTCAGGTACGGGAGGTTGATATCCGTCTGGAGCGAAGATGACAACTCGATCTTCGCCTTCTCTGCGGCCTCCTTCAGACGCTGCATTGCCATGTTGTCCTTCGTCACGTCGATTCCTTGCTGCAAAGCGAAACCAATTTAACGTTCTGTCAGAAAAGTTTGTGGCTTGCAGACAAGAAGAAGATGTGACACTCAAATGAATTGCCTTCGATTAATAACTTCATCACACTTCCATTCTTGTGTTAAGAGACTCAACATAATTTCAAAAATCTCAACTGGAGTCAAGTACCATAAAAAAGAATAAAAATGAATCCATGAATTGTTAAACTGCTTTTCGACGGTATTTTTACACTATGTTACGGTCAATTTACAGCATTAGTTTTCACAGTGACACCAACAATTCAAATTTTACACCTCTTGCGCAAGATCATATGTTCACATGAACATGTCACAAAATAATTCTGAATGCGACAAAGTCATTTTCTTCTGCCTCATCTTATTCTGAAATCCTTCACAAATAACACAACAAAACTACAGGAAACAACTTCACAACACAATTGGACACAGAACAAAGAGGTAGTAAGTAAGTAAGTAAGTAGACAAGTATATTCTTTACTAATCCAACTGCGTAACCGCACTCTGGTTTACATGAAATTATGCATCATAAAGCATTCTTGCCAAAAATGTTTCTGTCATTAAGCTGTCAAAACCCGTGTGACAATTTGGTGATGTGGATTGGAACGCATGGAATAGAGGGAGTGTCCTTATAGGAGGGAGGTGCGGGTTTGGAACATGACCTGGGTTTTGTTATGACAATACCAATTGTTCTATAACAACCTCCTTCTTGAACTGATCGACAAGGAATCGGAGGAGAGTGTTGTCGAAGTCCTCGCCACCGAGAAGAGTGTCTCCATTCGTCGACTTCACTTCGAACACGCCTTTCTGGATCTCGAGGATCGAGATATCGAATGTGCCGCCACCGAGATCATAAACAGCAATCCTATTAAAACAGTGACACGGCACATCGCTACAACGTTGGTCATTGTAATGTATGCAACGTTACCTCGAAGAAGCGCAACATTAACTCTTCGCTCTCTACTTGTTGTCCATCCGACTGCGTTCTACAAGTCTCTCAAGTCTTTTTTCTTTGGTCGTGGTTGGGCTGGAAGCGCCTCTGAGTAGTTCCTTGAAGGGGCGCTATATAAATGCTCTGAATGAATGAATGGATTAATTAACACGCTGTTTTCAATTCAATTACATTGAGGATATTTCTGTAATATTACGAGCTCTAACGTCTATATAACAGTCACCAAGATCAAACTGAACTAAATTAAACTACAGTCTAAGCCTCCAATCTCCATGATCTTGTAGGTTGGAGAAAAAATGGCAGGCTATATTCTATATATAAGTTGAGAAATGCGTATTCAGTACATGTATCGACAACCAAATTAATCCAGCAAAAGCAAAAATCCGTCACATCTCACATAAAATACAACCTGGTCAACTTTATTAGTGATCACCAAAACAAAGGACATCACTGGCAAATACACCATTAACCCTTTGACTTGCCAGCGCGCTTTAAAGCGCGGTTTTCTATAAAGGATGTATTTTGACTTGCCAGCGCGCTTTAAAGCGCGCTTTTCTATAAGGATGTATTTCGACCGCATATTTACATAAATACATACATATACATACATGTATACATACATATATACATACATACATACATACATATATACATACCTGGTACATACATATAATATACATACATACATACATGCAATCATACATATATACATACATACATACATACATACATACATACATACATAAATACATACATACATACATACATACATACATACATACATACAAATATACATACATACATACATACATACATACATACATACATACATACATACATACATACATACATACATACATACATATATACATACATACATACATACATACATATATACATATATACATACATACATGCAAAAATATATATATATATATACATATATGCATACATACATACATACATACATACATATATACGTACATACACATATATATAATTATATAAATATATACATACACATATATACAATTTATACATACATACATACATACACATATACATACATACATACATACATGCATATATATATATATATACATACATACACACATACATACATATATACATACATACTTACACATACATACATACATATATACATACATACATACATATATATATATATACATACATACACACATACATACATATATACATACATACTTACACATACATACATACATATATACATACATACATACATACATACATACATACATACATACATAGGCCTACCTTTTCGCGCAAAAACATAACGGCAAGTCAAAGGGTTAATAATGTGCCTGAATGTGAAATTAAATTAAAAATCTGTACATTATATTAAAATTTCACCCACATAAAGTAAATTAATTTCAGTCCAGCCTTTAAATAATCCTTTATCTACTGTGCAGATTACAGATGTTCGGCAAAGTCTTAACCAACAAAACAATAAAATTCGTACACTTTATCTTCAGACTTGTCCATTCCGTAAGCCAAAGCTGCAGCCGTTGGTTCGTTGATGACACGCAGAACATTGAGACCCGAAATCTGACCGGCATCCTTGGTTGCCTAAAAGAAATAAGTGATTTCTGCATCAGGTAAAGACGGATTTTTAACTCTTATTAGAAATTTCCAGCCAAATGATTAATCCCTTTAGCGGCAACCCCGATTATAATCGTCGATTTTGTATACGATTATTAGCCGGTCGGCTGCTAAAGGGGTTTTAAGGATGTTTTCATGCACACAAGTACAAAGGGCATAAACATCTGGACCACACATCCTGAAATTTCTACCATAACTTTATTATGATATCAGAAAATGAAAACTGTTAATAAGACCATTCCCGACAAGTGATCTCTCCTGTCGGCCGAGGTCACATATAATGAGAGTTTTGAAAAACAGCAATTTGACCCAACCACCATAAGGTACCCACCTGTCGTTGTGAATCATTGAAGTACGCAGGAACTGTGATGACTGCATTCTTTACAGATGTACCAAGATAGCTCTCTAACACACACACCACACAAACAAAATATTGAGCATCAGTCAGGGTGGGGAAATGGAATCAACAAAATGTAATGCTAAATTATAAAAAAATTACTGCATTGTGAAAACTCAAATTCGTATTGATAAGCTGAAACAACCCAAGCCTAAATCACACTGGAAGGCCAAATATCATGACTTAAAATGCAATCACTGCCAGTGCTTAAAGGGTAGAAAAAGAAGTGCCAAGACGCTCATCACTTCTTTAGGCTCTGCTGTCCAAACAAGTAGCAGAACAGCATTGAGATTTGAAAATAAGTGCCTGGATGACTCCATTACCATACAGCCACACTTTAAGGCCTGCTCACCGCATCATATTTCAAGTCATATTAGGTCATATTATCATGCCCTCGTAGGTTATAACAGACTGGTTGAATGACCATAGAACTTTGGAATCTGGAATATCTACACTTGTACTTGCAGCACTTTCATTTTTACAAAGCCAGCAACTGTTTTTTTCTCCGAGGCAGCGTTCCAAACAGAAGCATGATAATAACAATGATGAAAGACCAAGAGTTACAATTGATCTTTCTACCTGCAGTTTCTCTCATCTTTGTCAGCACAAAGGCACCGATCTGGCTGGGCGAGTAGACCTTGCCTTGAGCCTCGAGCCACGCATCGCCGTTGGATGCCCGTACTATTTTGTACGCCACATTCTGCCTGTTAAAATACAAAGCAATATATTTATGTCAATGTTGACAAATCCTTTTCTACCAGTCTTACCGTACCCTCTCAGAACATAAAATTTGAAACAGCCATCTGTGATAATGAATCTGTGAAACACCAACCCTTGTTTGGGTTGACTGTCCAGTAAGCTAACTACAGCACTAGTTAAGATAAGAAAATTTGTCTTGGGTGTTTACAAACTACGACAAAGTCTAGATGCCAAGCAGTCACCCATTCATGTGAGGCACATTGCAGATATAATTTATACGCAATAAGCATTAAATCAACTTTGTAGCACAAAGAAAAACATACAACGGAATAAAGCGACATAATTATCTGCTCATTTTTGAACAAAGCATTACATCGCTCTGTTTTGACGAAACAGTTTAATTTTGCTTACATGTCTTTCTTCACTTCCGGATCATCGTATCGTCTGCCAATCAGTCGCTTCGTGGCGTACAGCGTGTTCGTTGAATTCGTGACAGCCTGGCGCCTTGCCGGCATGCCAACAAGCCTTTCACCATCGCCTGTGAAGGCAACAACTGACGGGGTAGTCCTCGCACCCTCACTGTTCTCCAAGACCTTTGCAGCTTTGCCTTCCATGATCGCAACACACGAGTTGGTCGTGCCAAGGTCAATGCCAATAACGTGACCCTTGACCTTGTCTGACCTGTAGATCATTCACATTAATAAGCAGATGCTTTAGAGACTAATTGAAGAGAAAGGACAATGGCCGATCAGAAAAAATTGCTTCATACATGCCTGTACATCAAAAGCAGCAACCTGTGTCAAATACCGTGACGGATTCTTATATTTATATTAAAAATCATATATATATAATTATATATACATACACATACAAATAAATTAAAATAAGTTCTTCCAACACACACAATTACATAAATCTGCTCTTTTGTGACAGTTTTTCCTGCAAGTGAAAGCAACAATTGTTTATCTTAGCATTGGTCATAATAGTTTATAATGTCAAAACATAAAAAGAACAATATATGATTGAGGAAGTTTGAGATATTATGTGTGCTGCTTGCATCAGAAGCAGGGTCTTTTGGGGCTGGCAACTATACCACTTATGATTTTGCCAGTAAAAGCATCAGGAAGGATAAAGTGAATTTTGTTAGAAGTTTAACAATTGGGTAATTTTGAATGCTGCAATTGATGGAATCTTAGTCTAAGTGGATCTTGCTGAATCAAAACAGCAATAGAGAAGAAATAACTAAACTGACTTACGAATAGCGTTTCTGTGCCATCTGAAGTGGATTCCTTCCATCGCTGTTGCTAGGTGTAACAGACACCTAGAAAGAATAATCACCATTATTATTTAATATTATCACAATATGCGTTTATTATGTGAGCAAGGTCAGCAATATGGTCACCCACAACTGCAGGAGGCACAGTGATTCTTTCAAAATTGGTATGCGCCTAATCATCAATCAGCAAGATACAATTTACAAGTTTCGTGGGGCGCAGTGGTCTAGTGGTGGCGTCGTTGCCTTGGAGCCGGAAGGTCCGAGGTTCGAATCCACCCTCAAGCCGCGTAAGGACCTTGGGCAAGTCCTTCACTTACAATTGCTCAGCGCTTCGGCGTGAAACTCCGATGCAGTGTCCGCTCTGCATCGGGAGCGCCTCTGAGTAGAGAGAGAGCTTGAAGGGGCGCTATAACAAGTGCACATACATACATACAATTTGAGAACAAAAATACACGTGGGTGAACAAATTATTTTATTGTGCAAGATCTTTACAAAAGAACGTTTGTGAAAATGTGTTTTCGTAATGGGATGTGTCCGGTATGCTACAGCGCTCTATTTGAGCAAAGTCAAAGGCAGTCATATTGGTTTGTAAATTGTAACCAGGCACTCAGTCCTCGAGACTACCCATTTAGGCAGTGCTTCATCGGAGATGAAAAACAAGCTTTAGTGATAGAGCAATATGACTAGACATAGTTTTAAATCATATTTAACAGCAGAGTTTAGGGCTCTTTGAATGGGCCTCAGTTCAGATACCGAGGGTGCGGCTTTCCGCAATGGCGAAAGAGTCTAGCAATCAAGTCGCAGAATTCAGAAAAGTCGGTAATACAGGCATAAGCGGTCCACCCACTCGTGCCTCCCCAACAACAAGGTGGTATTATTGACTTGCCAAGTACACAAAACGACAGATTAAATGCAAACATTTACTGTTCTACTTTATTTCGTTGTTACCGGTTCAGCGAGTGCCCTTCAAGCACGCGCACGCACCTATCGTCACTTTACAGAAACAATTGCATAATACTTACAGTTCGCATAAAATGAGTCGAAAACGGCCGACGAAGAACCGAAACGCCCGTCTTTAGGTAGCATGCTGAACTCGACGCTGACAACATTTTGCAAATTGCAGTTTAAAATGAGACAACTAAAACTTCCAGTAAATTCTAAACATGCGATTCTACGCGCACGCACTAAAACCCGATTGAGGTCAGTCGACTGTAGCAGGGATGCCACTCTGAATTTTATAAATGGTCATATCCGCCCAAAAACATGCTATAAAAGACTAGATTCTTTAAAAAAATACCCTAGAAACCTAGACAAGACCGAAAACCCTAGATCTGGGTGGAAAAAGCTATGAGTGGCATCCCTGGACTGCAGACGCCAGACTCAGCGTTGCCACTCCTTGGGTTTTTACCCAAGATCTTGGAGTTTTTTAATTCGAACTTGAGAAATGGGATTTTTCTGCGAAGAACTTGGGTTTTTTCTTGTTTTTTTTGCTCCAAAAAATCTTGTTTTTCTTCTCTTAAAACTTGAAAATGGGGTTTGTTTTTCCGAAAAAACTTGTGTTTTTTGGGCAAAACTTGGTTTTTTTGCTCGTGAACCGGAAATTTTTTGACATTTTCTGAAGAGATTTGGGCCAAATGACTAAAAAAAGGTCGTTAGATTTTTTGGACGGCAAAATGATAACATTTTCCGAAAATTTTTGTTTGGCCGGACGACTAAAAAAAAGGTATTCAGAAATTTTTCGGACGAAAAAATGTGAAAATTTGGGAAGATTTGGGCAACTTGGGTTTTCTAAGGTTTTTTCGACCGACCAACTTGTGTTTTTTATTTTTTTGAGTGGCAACGCTGGCCAGATAAGACCAAAGATTTTAAAATCTTTGGGCCAGACCAAAGATTTTAACAGAGAGACTGCCTCCCTGTTAAAATCTTTGGGCCAGACTGCGCCAGTCAACATCCGCCAAAGATGTTTATATTGAACGTTGTTACTTTAGTTGGTTTTCTTAGTTTAGAATTGTTCAAACTGGATGTGCAAGCAAAAGAAAGACATATTTGGAATAAGGAGGCAAAGCTAATGATAACCTGATATACGAACACCTTGAGAAATAGAAAAAATTAATCAACTTTTCTAGCTTAGAGGTCACTACAATAATTTCGAGGCAGGTTCCCACTCGAAAGCCTAAGCTATACATCTTGGTGGCTTAAGTTCCACATGGCTATGACTGGCTCCTTTTATGAATCGTTCGTTAAAGTGTTCAACGTGTAAAGCTGCATGACTGAAGCAATTTCTGATGTTTTTCATGTAGGCCCTAGTCACATTAATATGCTTTGTGGTTCTGTCGACGACATTCCATGGACCGTAGCCTTCGTATGATAGCCTACCTATTATAGATACACTGTTGCATAAAGTTAGAGTACAGACTCCATTAAATAGCGCGAGTTGCGTGCGCCCAAAATTACTGCAACAAGCGTCTAAAGTGTGACTTCGGCCAACCAAGGAATTTGAAGCAAACCTGGCGACAAGTGACGAGTCAATGTTGAGCAGCGAGCGAGACAACAAATGACCTCATTGGACTGGGTAAAAAGATAAACGCACAGAATTGGGTAGGCCTAAGTGCTAAGATTAGGCTAAGCCTTGGATGATTCCAAAATAACGTTCAGCTTCCATCTAAACTTCAGTATAGAGTTGAATTAGTATGTTTACATACTGCTTGTGTAAAGCTAGGTACTTTTTGTTTTTTCGGCGATGCTAATAAAGCGTACCCGGCGTCGTGTTGTAAACCTGACGGGTGTTCTATTTATAGACCTCTGCCATTTTAAAGAACTGGTTGAATGTTTACAATTTAACTTTGGTCAGAAATTTCGCTAACTCGTAACAGAATGAAACTCCAATACCAGTGGTAAATTTATCAGAATTTTTCCCTCAAAGAACATTCGACACAATTTTTCTTCGATGTCCGTCGTGAGTAGTTGGGCGCTTTATGGGTCCCTCCGTCATGGGAATGACGCTGTTGACTATTGACTGGATGGGTGTGCTGTCGTGACTGCCCAGCCGTAGAGGCTGTAGGCCTCGAGGCGTCGGCTTCGTGGGCCGATCGTAAACCGACCCCTTTATTCCAAACCAGTTGGTTAGCTTGCAACTTGAGCTGGTGGCTTGCAAGGTCATGTGACTGCAACTGCAAAATAGTCGCGTTGTCAGAGTCTGGTGACGCGTTTGATGATGGATATTATATTCATTTTTAAACAAAGCAACGTCTTTGTCAAAATACACAAATATGCGAGAGACGGTAAGATAGTCAGTGCCGCGTGGAGTGTGTCTATGAGGATGTACTGGTTTGTTTTATCCAATTTGCTGTTTAAACCTCTGCACATTTTATTTAATGCTAAGCTGCTTTACGTTTAGTTTAACGAGCATGATATTTGTATATTTTAGTTCGTGAGTTAGTTTCAGCTTGTTTTAATTGGATGACTTTGCCATTTTTTCAGAATTTTTTGCTTTCATTTTATAGGTCATATAATCTATATTTTGTCAATATTAGATCATGTGACCTTAAGCTAAAGTTATGTAATGAGAGTTATTAGTTACGTAGTGGATCCGCTCATGCCCCGAGCGTTAGCGGAAACCATGTGCTACATTCACGCCCGTAACATTATTGGTCGCACTGGCTACGGACGGTGGGCTAACACCCGTCGGCCAATCAGGTTAGCGGAAAACAATGTGGAAGAGTCGAATACCGTAGGGGAGGAGGTTGTCGAGTACAATTTATGCCCAATGCCCATCCTTTGTAAACCCTACTGTCAAGAGCACGTGCGACACGCAGGGTCTGACGATTTTAGACGAATTGCAATGTAAAACGTTTAAAATGTCTTACAAATGACCCTACGTATGGAGGAACATTTTGCACAGGTAATTATGCGCTCTTTATCGTTAAATTTAAGCATGGTTATAACATAGAAGACCTAGGTGTCGTTCGCGTATAGGGTATAAGGTTTCGCGTCGTGAGGGTCGGTTAGGGTTAGTGTTAGGGTTAGTGTCGTCATTAGATTCTTAAGATTTTTGCGTCGTGAGGGTCGGTTAGGGTTAGTGTTAGGGTTAGTGTCGTCATTACATTCTTAAGATTTTTGCGTTGGTTGTTTAGCAGTTGTTGGCCAACCTAGCCTAATAGCTTGACCATCAACTGCTAACATCAACTACCTTCTCCCCCCCTGCGGTCTTCGCCTCTTCCAGACGGTTCACGTGACGGGCGTGAGCGGATCCACGACCTATTAGTTAATAGCGTTGTGTGGTTACTGCTATGTTTTGTGTATTTGTGAATGCTTTGTGATTTATCAAGAAATGCACTTTTATTTAGAATTAGACAGGCAGCAACCATATATGCTACTGGTCAATGGCTTATTGTAGTTCAGACAATGCCTGTGTTGTTCCAGTCTATGTGAAAATGGTTTATTTGTTGTTGAGCGACTTATTTGTGGATAATGATATTTATGTCCATTGTCCAGTTGTCTATGTTATAAGCCTTTATCAAAATACCTTTCAAATTCCCAAAAGGTGGGGGAATTGCGTTGCTAAGGTTACAACCATCTTTCTGGAACAGTCTTCCAATGGAAATTCTCACTATTCCACAAGAAATGTTTCAGCTGATGCGCAATAAGCATTTTCAGCTTAATTTAAAACACATTTTTTATAGTGGTTCGATTTTCATGTTCTAGCATTTTCAGAGGAGTTTGTATCAATGTTCAGATATATACATGCAGTGCAACAACCTGACTTGGTCAATGATAGTGTTGAGAATGTAGAGTGGTACTGCTGCTAATGACTGTTTACATACCTCAAGTTATGTTGGTCCACTCAAGTTCTAAGCAACATAAAATATATGTTTATTCTTAGGAGTTGCACAATAAAAATGGTACATATTAATTGCACATTTTGCATACCACTTCCAAAAATATCGTTGTATCAATAATGCTCTTCAACAATGTAAAACAGTATTTAGTATGTTTATTTTTATAGTATCAAACATAGTACATGTTTATTTTTTTGTAGGAGTCAAACATCTAGACTGTAGGAAAACTCGGCAGCTCATGTGAATTAGGTCAGGCAAAAGAGGTCAGTCTAACAAGGTCAGGTGAAGGAGGTCAGCCTGTTACAGAGAGTAATAAACTAGACGAATTGGGTCAGAAATGATGGAGGACCCAGGTTCCAGCGACGATGAGATCAACCAAGAGAATCCAGATCACCAGCTGGACAACATCCGAGTTCGTTCACCTCTCTCAAAGAATAAACACACAACCGGTCCACAACTGTGCAGTCACAACAATGTTCCTCCAACAGATGTAGCGGTCAGCTGCTTCAACAAAACATCAACGACTAACGATGTAGATGGCAACTCTGAAAATGTGGTTGCCCCTTCGGAGGAACCTCATGTCCTCGAAGGTCGTCATCTAAACCAGTTGGAACCGGTAGAAAATAACACTTGCGCTGGTGTCGATTCGCTAAAAGACACGACACCGGATGTCTGTAGTGACGTTGGCACAGATGTTTCCTTTCACGAACGTATCTCTTGCGATGTAGTCACGTCAGAAATTGCAAGAGAGAACTCCTCCTCCGTTCAGGGAGCCAATGCAGAATCTACGAACGGTAGAACAGGTCCTTCGAGCGGTACCAGCTTATTAAAAGACATTTTCAATTTCTTTCAAGGTGATGCGGACACTCAACGCGATGCTCTGACCAACCATGCGGTAACTCTAGGCAATATTTCAAACAAAGCTGACACGAAGCCTTCTAACAGTGCCGTGGAACTAAATTCTTGTAACGAGTTGACAGATCAAACAAACGTACAAGGTGATTCCAAAAATCTCTGTCCGTCACCTATCAGTATTTCTTCCTCCGTTCCCGCAGATACGGCTACAGATGTTGCCTTCGTATTGCGTGAAAACAGTAATTGCCCTCAAGGAATTACGGACGAGCATTACGTGGACGCCATTCCAGACAATGGTTCGAAGGAAGCTGGTTCCACCAGCAGTGGAACCGATGGATTAAAAGATCCGGCTTCCATAGAGGAGACGTTAAGACTGGACTGCATGGAAAAAGAAACTGAATCGGCGAGTCCTTCCTTCAGCGAAAATCCGGCCGACGATGCGCTTCTAGCGGAACTGGAAAACGAATTCTTCTCGACGACGGATGTCCGTACGACGTCCGCGAGCAACTCGGTCGAAAGCTTCCCGGAATACAACACTCTGAGCAACAAGTTTAACGCTCTGCAGGCGCGGCTGGAGCACACGCTCGTTCAGCGAAAGGAGCTTGAGGTGGAAAACGCTCGGCTCGAGCAGAAGCTGGCAGCTGCGGTCAAGAACACGGAGTCTTTTAAGCTTGAGGTAAGAAAGTTATATGCGAGTTATTAACCCTTTAATGCCGGAGGGTATAGGATTTCCCATACCATTTACTACCATCTCGGCATTAAAAGGTTAAAGGACTTTTTTGGTTACTGGGTAATTACTGTTGTTCCTCTGTTGGTTGGATTATTATTATTATTATTTTTATCTAGCACATCTTCCAGGTAAGTACTCAGAAGCGCTCCCAGTCCAACCATGACTACATAAGGCAGACTATATAAGTTCAAAAGGAACATAGTGGTGTGACATCTAGGCACCAGGCTCAACAGGGTTATAGGGCCAGCCACGGAGAAAGAATGCCACTAGGCTGTTCTGTATGTGTGTGCAAGGGCTCATGAATTAGTTATAAATGACTTATCCAGGTACCTGATCACTGGTTACTTGTAGGCAAACTATTTGCCCTTTGGTCAACTATAGCACTGTCATAGCGGTGCTTTTTGAGGCACTTTCCGGTAAAAGTGCAGAATCAACTCTCTGGAGATGCATTGTTCAATGCCCAACTGTTGCAGAAAAATATAGTTCGAAGGAGTTCTTGGCACGAGTGAATGTTTAAATTAATACCAAACTTATATATGACTAAATTGGTACAAATGGTAAACAAAAATTGTATTGTGGTAACTGATTTAAAAGTTAAAAAGTTAAAAGTTACAGGCTACGAAATTCTAATGTTATTATGTAGCATTGCAGTTATTTAGTATTTCAACTGCAGCATTGCTTGTAAAGCTCATTGGTCTCCTTTCCAATGTCTGATTTCACAAACAACCGCACGGAATAGACTTTGCAATGTTGGAGATTTATCTACATTCTACATGTCTAAATAATGTAAACGGCTTTGCGAAAACAACAAAGGATTTGCTGTAGAACGTGTGTGTAGCAAATTAACCTGTTTACTGATCATAAGTACCATTGACAATGATAGCAAGTACCAGAAGAAGAGGAGGAGGTACTGAAGTACTAAGAAGAAGAAGAAGAAGGAGGAGGAGGAGGCAGAGGAGGAGGAGGCAGAGGAGGAGGCAGAGGAGGAGGAGGCAGAGGAGGAGGCAGAGGAGGAGGAGGCAGAGGAGGAGGAAGAGGCAGAGAAGAAGGAGGAGGAAGAGGCAGCAGAGGAGGAGGAGGAGGCAGAGGAGGAGGAAGAGGAGGAGGAGGAAGAGGCAGAGGAAGAGGCAGAGGAAGAGGCAGAGGAAGAGGCAGAGGAGAAGGAAGAGGCAGAGGAGGAGGAGGAAGAGGCAGAGGAGTGCCATTTATTCTATTTCTCTGGGAACAGATTCCTAATCAAGCAGCTGTTTCTGACTTTGAGAGTTCTCTAGGTGGAATGCTAACACAGGAACGCAATAACAGCAGTTCAACAGCTAGACAATGTCTCTATGCCAGGGGTTCTCAAACTTTATTTTTATTGTACCCCCAAGTAAAAAAATCGAATGGTGGCGTACCCCAGCAACGTCAGATCAGAAGCAAAATGCCATTGCTTAGTCTCCATTGCAGTGCCAACTAAAATGTCATTTTAATCATTGTATGGTGTGGCCTATTAGAGTCGTAGAGCCTACATGGAGAAAATTGAAAAAATGCAAAGTTTTAATCATGCAATCATATCAACAAAAGGGGGAAATTGGTCCATAATCCCTAAGAAATAGATAACCTATAGCGTTATATTGCTGTGTGCTTGTTTCGACTAGCACAGATTTAAAATAAAAAATTACCTGGTTTAATCTATGTCAATTTCAAACTCAAATTTATCCTATATTTATTTTTGATAGCAAGAATATACAGTTTTAAAACTAGTTACAAACAGATATATAATTATATGAGGTGCTGAAAATAATCACAAATTTATTTTAAAGCTCGACCAGAAATTAATCCATAGAAGAATTCAGCTATCCTTTTTGAGATCTATAATAGCCTACGCTGAGAATTTCTGTCTTTGATTCTTTCAACCATTTGTAAATTATTTTGTTTCAAATTTGTATGGCAGGCCTAAATATAAACATGTTGCATGCCCTATAATATAAGCTTAGTGAGTCCAATCACATGTTGTGAAAGAAAGAAATGACAATGCTGTTACATGAAGCAACGTTAAAAATCATTGCTGATCAAGGTAAAATGGACAAAAAGTGCATAACATCAAAGAAAAATTTAAATTTCCGGAAATTTTCGCGTACCCTTACCGGCGCCTGGCGTACCCCTTGGGGTACGCGTACCACAGTTTGAGAACCCCTGCTCTATGCGCACCGGCATACGTGGCGTAGTTGAACAATGATTTGTCCGTTTCTCTTGTTGTAACGAAGTACTGAGATCTGAACCCTGGACCTGATGGATACACATAGCCATCTCATCCACCTGTCTTGAGCAGTGGACCATCAGCAGTGCCCCAAAAATGTCTCTTTTGTCCTCGATATCATCAGAATGGAAGAGGACAAGTCGTATTCTGGCTTTGTATGATGTTGTTAAATGGTCTCTGATGTTGATTGACTATATTGTGATTGCATTTATCATGATACTTGCTGTCTTTGGTAATGTAAACGTAGTACGAATGATGATAGACCAAAGCCATTCTACATTGATATTTGGAAGAGTTATACCATACAATTATTGGCCTTTTTAAACAATACTATTATTGACAGACTTTCTGATCGAAATATTGATCTGATCTCTGTCTAAATTAGTAGACTGTGGCAGTCATATTAATATCATGGACCACAAAGGCATTTGAAAGCAATTATTGCTTCATATAAATTATCATAACCCAGTCAAGGCCCAGTTGAAATAAATTCTTGTACCGGGTAACTCAATGAACAGCTCTAATGAAATGCTACACTGTAGCTGCCCTTAATAACATGAATTCTTATAAATTGACTTATGAGGTAGCACACTCTTATGGATAGATTCCAAATTGGATTCAGATAGGCGACATGTTTGCATGCGACCTTGCATAGCGTAGAAATTGATGTGGCACAACTCAAACATCGGACATTAATAATAAAAATACAGGGCTCGCTAATGTCCAGTTTATTACGCCTGGATGTCTCAGCACACGGCATGACGTTGTTAGGGTTTGATATATGTGACCTTCTATGGCAATATATTGCACTTGCTATTGCTTACAACTAGGCCTGTGCAGTTTTGAATACAACGCATGGTACCAATTGATTTACGGTCTAGGCTATAGCAGTTGCGGTCAATTGCCAGAGAAGAAAGAGACTCATCAAGCAATTGACTGATATCTTAGACTTTACGATAAGATGGCGATGATGTAGAGAGGGTCATTGGATTAGATTAGATTAGATTAGACTAACCAAATCTAGCTAATTAGTTGTTGTAATAGGACTTTACGGACTTAAAAAACTTTTGTTGCTGCACGACTTGGACTTTCTTCGACAAAGTACATTAGTGTGTTATGTGACTTTATGTCTATTTTCATTTTGAAGATGAATATTTACTGAATACACTCGTGAGGATTTGTGCTGAAGATATATATATATAGTGATACTTTAGCCAAATGTCATGCACTCAGCGTGACACACTGTTTGCTATCCATTGTGTAGGTCGGTTGTTTCAAGCGAGGAGCATGCTTAAAAATCTGGGCTGCTCTTTTTCTTAGCTGTCTGCAGAAAATCCTTCCAGCCCATGAAGTACAATGCTATTTAATGCAATGCTATTCAATGCAATGCTATTTAATGCAATGCTATTTAATGCAATGCTATTTAATGCAATGCTATTTAATGCAATGCTATTTAATGCAATGCTATTTAATGCAATGCTATTTAATGCAATGCTATTTAATGCAATGCTATTTAATACAATGCTATTTAATGCAATGCTATTTAATGCAATGCTATTTAATACAATGCTATTTAATGCAATGCTATTTAATGCAATGCTATTTAATGCAATGCTATTTAATGCAATGCTATTTAATGCAATGCTATTTAATGCAATGCTATTTAATGCAATGCCATTTAATGCATTGCTATGCAATTGAGCGCTAATGTGTAGTCTTTGTGCTCTCTCTGCTGGTGAAACCTGTAAATCAGCGCTGAACGAGCAGGCTGCTGTCATGCGTCTAACTGCTGTCATGCGTAGGTCATGCATGAATGATATTCGGAGGAATGTCTGGAATTTGATCACGCTATGCACGACCGCTTAAAAGTGTTGTGTCCTGAAGACCAGTAAGTAGGCTAACCGAGGAAATAGCATTACGTAGATAAAAGATCATGAGAGGGAGACTCCCTCTTTAGAACCATAATTGAGGAAAGAATAGATGGTAAGAAGACGAGAGAAAGAGGACCGAGAATGATGTTATTGAATTGGGTGACGGTGGAGGTTATAGCAGTGGAAGGAGAAAACTGTGCAGCTTGACAAATGGCGGGTGCCATTGGACGTACGAATCCGCCTTGGAAGGCAGAAAACCGTAATAGGAGGATAAATAACAGCTGCTTGTTTATTCATTTATTCATTCATTATGGAGATTTTTATAGTGTGCCCTTCAAAGGTTACTGCTAAGGAGCGCTCCCGTCCCAACCTCGGCTGAAAATGGTTGTTTTAATGCTGCAATAAAGGCATCTGAGCAAACCCTAGGCACAGGGCGTTTAGACAGTGGAAGTCCATTCAATACCACACAAGGGTCAATATCACAGAAAGCATGGTGCTCATTAGGTCTGTCCAGAAGCAGTTTGTGCTCGCTATATATATGAGGAGTTAACCCTGAGTGGAGGAACATAGAGCACGATGTTCCTGTATGTCCAGAATAGAGTGACAACACTGTTGCAAATATATTACCCTTGGTATATAACCCTTATTGTCCAATGCGAGCTAGAATTCAAGGTTAACGAGAAAAAAATTACACGTTTCTTGTAGTTTTAATGTAATTTATTTATAACTATTCTTGCACTGTGAGTTGTTTGCTGTTGTTGTGCTATTTATTGTCTCTTTATTGTCTATGGATGCACTTCGCTATAATTTACTTTGAGATATTACACCTATGTGCGTTAGATTTATGATGTTGCACTTATGATGTTACACTAAGTACTGTCCACTGTCTGAGCACTGGAGATTTGCCACCATTGCCTTGTAAAACATACTTAAAACATACTTAAATGGACATGAAGAGTACACCTGTAACGGTCCCAGAAGACAATCATTGGCCAGTCATTGCTAGTTTCCCCCCTTTTGTCTGATATCCTACTGAAGATGTATGGTCTCTGTATGAATAGGGTTACGTTGCAGGGTCTTTTCCTTGGTGTGGCGATGCCAGCTAATTCTTTCTCCAACTTACCTACTTGATCTTTGCCAGCCTGTGTTGGGGACTCAGATTAGTCGATCCATATGCTCAGTGGGAAGAGGAGCGCTCTCAGTTACATTTGGTCGTACCTCCATCACGCAAAGTTGTGTTGTTTCTGTGATTGGCCCGGCAGTATTGAATGGCTTTCCTCTTGAGTGGCACCTGTTCCCTCTTTGACACATTCTAGGAGCACTTGAAAACCGTTCTTTTTGGCCGTGTTGTAGTCAGGAGCACCTCTGACTAGTTTCCTTGAGGAGATGATCATATATAAATACTTGGATGAATGAATGATTAGAACTGAATTGGGTGTGGGGTTTAAAAGTAAAGATGGTTTTGGATGTTCCTGACAGAGTACTTGATATTTCTAGACTCTAGAGTATTACATACATGAGCAGCTTGACATCTACATGAACTGCCACAGTTTTTGCCTACAATCCAATTTACATTTGTTTGTTCAGTAGTTCAATACATTTGCAATTTAAATTGCAGATTAATCGATGTTATCTTATTGTGTTTGTCGCGTGAACAGCTCGAAGCCGTGATATCGGTACACGAGACAGAAACAGACGACTTGAAGCAGCGAATTGTGTCGCTGGAAGAGAAGTCGAAACAAGACCTGCTCGACTTGCAAAATGAACATCGTCTTAGGATTGAACTGGTGAGTTAGTGAACTGGTGGTATTACCAGTGCTAAAAGTGTAAAAAAAGAAGTGCCAGGACGCCCCTTACATTTTCAGGTATGCTGGCCAAATAAGTGGCAGAACGGCATAGAGATTTGAAAATAAGTGCCGGGACGCCGTCCATAACCGTCCTGCCACACTTTAAGCCCTGGGTATTACCACTTGCCGCCGGTTGCCTACCTTTCCAAGTGGTTGTTGGAGGTATTAAGTTTTCACGCTGAACTCAGGAATGTTTTATGCTGTTGATTGTAATTTGAGAGTAGAACAAATTTCTGGCTCTCATTTTACCTCCATGGATCTAATTAAAACAGGTTAATTAAACGTGAGGCAACATCTGATGAGTATTCAAATGATATCAGATTCAAAACGCATTGAGTGGGGAAAGTTTCAAATGGCTTACTTCAACAGAGCCAGATGTCTAGTTGTATGCTGTTGGGAGGGAGAGAATGAGCTGTGGACACTGGACAGGACTGGGAATATATGCACTCATGTTTGCACATCTGCATTGTTGTTGCAGGATGTGAACGTAGCAAAGAGATATGAAAACAAGGATGTGTTTTCCCTTGTTTTGATGATAAATATGCAAGATTACGACCAAAATGAGGGAATATTGAGGCTGTAGCAATATGTTGTTATTTTTGGGTCATTTTATCTGTGGTGCATACATCTAATTAAGATTCATGAGGGCAGATTAATTTTCAACACACTAATATCAGTGTTTTTTGTGATGAAACCATGATGGCACTTCATTAAAACCAATTGAAGTCTTGCAATTTGATATGTGCATGTACGCTATACATTAAAATTACTGATTTGCATTCATTACATTTCTTGATTTGGAGTTTGCTTTTAGGATTTGTCTGCATTTCCTACTAAAGAAGATATATTTATAAGTACCGGTGGCATGTTAAATTTCTGAACATAGAAATTGTGAGCTTTATTTGTGTAATTTAATTTGAATTGTTTTAAATTATTTGAATTGTTTTAAATTATTTAATTAAAATTGTTTAAATATTATTGTCAGCTGACAATTTTAATTAAATTTTGAATTTCTGAATGTAAAAATTGTGAGCTTATTTGTTTAATTTAATTTGAATCGTTTTAAATTATTTAATTAAAATTGTTTAAATAATTTCTGAATATATAAATTGTGAGCTTATTTGTGTAATTTAATTTGAATCGTTTTAAATTATTTAATTAAAATTGTCTAAATATTATTATTAGCTGGCGAAGCAGTACGAGGACTGCGTGCGTGAGAAGGACGGGGTCGTCGTTCGATACGCGCAGGCCGAGCAGAAGAACATCGACGTGCAGGACAAGTGGCAGAAGGCCGACGCGAGGGTGAAGGAGTGGACAAAGGAGAGAGAGATTGCGCTCGTCAAGTGGCATGCCATGAAGACTGACATCAAGAGGTCAACGGAGTTGAACCAGACGCTGGTAATTTGTTTGTTTGTTTGTGTGTGCACATGTTATAGCGCCCATTCAAGCTCTCTCTACTCAGAGGCGCTCCCGAATGCAGAGCGGACATTGCATCGGAGTTTTACGACGAAGCGCTGAGCAATTATTGTGAGTGAAGGACTTGCCCAAGGTCCTTATGCAGCGAGGTGGATTCGAACCTTCCGGCTACAAGGCAACGACGCCACCTCTACACCACCGCGCCCCACGTATATGTGTTTTTATTTATTTCTCCATTTCTATAGCACCCCCTTCAAGCCACTACTCTGAGGGGCTTCCGAATGCAGAGCAGACACTGCATCGGAGTTTCACACCGAAGCGCCTGAGCAATTGCGAGTGAAGGACTTGCTCAAGGTGCCTACGCGACGGCTTGAGGTGGATTTGAACCTACAACTATCCGGCTGCAAGGCAATGAACACACCCAATACACCATCGTGCCCTAGACCCACCTTGTGTCTAGTTTGAAATGTGGTCATGTGGCATTTGCCCAGTTTTTCATCGTTTTAGTTGTGTTCTTGTTTTGCATTTAAAGGTCAAATTGATCGGCATTCCTGATGGTTTTAAGATTGAGACGCATATTGGATTTGTTGACATTAATAGCTTGTTTGTTAGTGTTAACAATGAGCAGCATACTTGGTAGTGTGAAGATTTATAGCATACTGGAAAGTGTTACGATTTACATCATGATTTACATCATATGGCAGCATATGGCCCGGTGGTATGGAATGCCCTCCCACTTGAGCTGTGCCTGTTCCATAGATCATTCTCTGACACATTATATAAGCACTTAAAAACTGTTCTGTTTGGCCGTGCTGGAGTCGGAAGTGCCTCTGAGTAGTTTCCTTGAAGAGGCGCTATATAAATACTTGAATGAATGAATGAATACCGTTGCTTAAGACTGTGACTTGACTGCTGCCTGATATGCGTGTTCAGTATTGGAAATTATTATTGGAAATGAATGATCCGGTAACTGTAACTGTCTCTGTGTTGAAGACGAGTGAGGTGACGACGCTGAGGAAGGAGGTTGAGCGACAGAAGGAGTTATCGTCGTCGGCAGACGTCAAGGTCAAATGGCAACAGAACAAAATCAAGGCAGAACAAGATACGAACAAAGTAATTCGAAGTGATTTTGGTGTCCTAATGTGATTACTCATAAATGTCTTTCAACTGACTTACCTGAACTATCCTGTCTTCTGTTTTTCTTATCATTTTGATTTTAGTCTGTCTGACTGTAAGAAACTGTTTAAAAATCTATAAATATTAATGTTACAATTTAGTGCTATTTAGAAGTGATTAATTGTTTATTGACCTTTTAGGGCTGAGCTGCATTGATTCTCCTTTAAATTGTATCACATGCTTGTCATTAAAGGGTTAAGGCATGAATGGTGTCTCAAAAATAGACAGTTTTAGTCTGTGTTAATAACAAAAACGGTTTCTTTATGTTTAAGGAGACAAAAGCGAAACTACAGGAGGTGGAAGACAAGTTGAAGGACGTGAAACGAGAAGAACTTTTAACGATCGACCAGATTAAGTCGATCTTTCTCATTATCCAGGTAGTCTGTTTTACCTGACGATTTAATTCGCTATGTGTCTTTTTCTTTAATCTTTTAACTGTTTGCCCCGAGAATATCCGCTGAAAACGGGCTTAAAATTTTAAAAATTAACTGGTAAAGGGTTAAAGACATCAGTTGTAATGCAGATATAATGTTATAAAATGCAGATCATGTAAAAAAAAGTGCTAAGTTTGCTTGGATATCATGGATCTCTAGAGCATGCGGTGGGAATGATAGACAACAGCTATCAGCGCGGTGGTGTAGTGGTGGCGTCGCTGCCTTGTAGCCGGAAGGTTCGAGGTTCGAATCCACCTCGCCGCGTAAGGACCTTGGGCAAGTCCTTCACTCACAATTGTTCAGCGCTGCAGCGTGAAACTTCGATGCAGTGTCCGCATTTGGGAGCGCCTTTGAGTAGAGAGAGCTTGAAGGGGCGCTATAACAAGTGCACATACAAACACACAATACAAACAAACTTCAGTCAGCTTATGAATAGAGTTTTGGAAGATGGTTATATGCAGGAAAGATAATTAAAGTAAATAGTTATTTTTCTTTACCAAGATAGTTCTAATCCCTCAGGAAGTGAAAAATTTTCGAAACTGTTAGTTGGGGGGTTCTGGTTAAAACAAAACTGAGAAAATGATGAGCATATAATTTATTTTAAAGGAATTGGATGAAACAAAAGTTCCATTGGAAATGCTGCAGAAGCGTGATCTAAGCAGTGTCGACGAGGTACTGTGTGTTTCGTATCTCCATTCATGAATTTTATTTTATTATTTGTTTGTGTTGTTTCTGTGGTGCGTTTGTTATAATTTTCTAAGTGCCTTGCAAAATTGTCAGTGCATAATTGATTGATGGAAAAATGGAAACGGTGGCATTTTGGTTGGAAATGTGTCTCTTTCTATGTTATTTTAAAGGAAATGTTCACCAGATCATTCTTTATACTTTCTGGTAATTTTGGTATTGACCATGGAAATTTAATGTTCATGATAATAATAAAATTATCTTTGACCGTTGTTAAGTAAATTTGTTATTTTAGTTAAGTTTGCATGTAATTTTTGATTGTTTTTTATTAAGTAAAGTAATCGACAATTACTCAAGTAATAGTCGCTCGATGTTCCGAAAGGAATGAAAGGAACTGAGAGAGAGAAAGACAGACAGACAGACACAGACAGACACAGAGAGAGAGAGAGAGAGAGAGAGAGAGAGAGAGAGAGAGAGAGAGAATGGACATCATATTAAAATTTTAAATGGTCAGGAATAGTGTTAAGTAAATATATGGTAGTGATAAAAATACTATTGATGAGAGGGTGCATCTGAATATATTAGTCTCATCTGGTGTCTTCTTTGGACTACTCCATTGCATCGTAGTACTAACGAATAAGCTGGTGCCCACTGCCTTGCTTTTAAGTAGCACTTTGAAATTTTGAGATTAATTATTGTGCTAATTAATGGAAATTTGTTGTTTTCTAGATATTGCCTGTCATTCGAAAGGGTCTTCGTGTGTTGGAAATGAAAGAACGAGAGTTGGTCGCAGAACTGCAGACCTTTCGAGATAAGGTATGACCTTGAAATGCAAATTGGAGAGGCAGAGGTGGAGCAGTGTGGTGAGAATTACATCGGACACCTATGGGTGCTGAACCTATGGGTTTTGATGATCATGATAAAATGTTCGTGAACTTGGGGAATTCTGTGTTTTCTGTGTGTCAAAGCGGGTATTTTTTCTTGTTAGTGGCAATATTTGCCAACAAATGGCAGGCCAGGATGCCAAAGTTGCCGGGTGTAGGGTTCTTAGATGGGCTCGGTGAGCATGTCCCAGAATTGTTTTTACAGATACGACAAATTTGAATTTTTATTCTCAAATTTTGGTTGTATTTAGTCAAGGGTTCATTAGTAAGAGAAGCATTGTTGATGAGCCATTAATAATTAAATGTAATGGAAGTGGAATAGTTAAAATATAATAGCGGCTCATCTTAATTTCCTTTTTCTTCAGCTTGTGTGAAATTTTTTAAAAATTTATATTGGATTTTGGACTTAAGATTTTGTGCTATTTTAAAACATTCGACTTTGATTTGATATGGAAATGATGTATGTTTGTTTATTATACCATGTCTGTACACCGTAATGCGGATAGCAATTAGTATATTAAAAAATATTATCTTATTTTTTAACTGTTGATGCAGGTCCGTTGTCTTGAGGTCGAGAGGTTGAGTCAAGAAGAGTCGATGAATAACGTGCGTGAAAGTCTCTTCACGCAGCAGCAAGGTAACGTCGATCTACGCGATCGCATTCTTCAGCTGGAAAAGACCGAACGAAACCTCCATTCGTAAGTTCATCTCACAGTTTGTGAGAAAAAGTGTTTGGATTCTTAGCTAAGTATGGATGTAGGTGGATCCTATTTTTGCTAATTGCTAGCCGCACTTTGGTGTGCAATGGCATTAGAAATGGGACGCAGTGGTGTAGTGGTGGCATCATTGCCTTGGAGTAGGAAGGTTCGAGGTTCGAATCCACCTCACCACGTAAGGACCTTGGGCAAATCCTTCACTCACAATTGCTCAGCACTTCGGCGTGAAACTCCGATGCAGTGTTCGCTCTGCATTCGAGAGCACCACTGAGTAGAGAGAGCTTGAAGGGGCATTATAACAAATGCACATACAAACAAACATACAAACAAAATAAGAGTAAATCATCCTTACTACAATTGTCATATTAGCCAAACTTTCTGTGACAGGTATAATACTATTATAGGCTCAAGGATATAATGTATAGCTTGTTGTAATGTATAGGTTGTCCCTATGGCTTGATCTTCCACAGTGCTGCTTAAAAGATTCACTATGGTTGGTTCATCTTTCTGGAATAAGATACCTTTCCCGTTATAGTTACCGTATATTATATTATGTTACAATCCACTTGACCTCTTTGGTCCCCGCAATAGGACTGCCATGGCTCAATCCAGATGTATTGCCTGCATAGGTCACTCTCTATAGAAAGGACTTCCCTTCATTTGTTTGCTTTGCCTTTTTCACTGGTGGCCTTTCCTTATCTTTCTCTCAAGGTCGATCGCATTGGAAGCGCTTCTGAAAGACTTTTGATGAGAGAAGCGCTTTATAAATGGTTGTGTATACAATACAATACAATAATTCGACGCAATGCTGGGCGAAAACTAATGCATCAATCGTAGGTGATTCATTTAGGTAGGTGATTCAAGTCCCTCTCGAAGTCTTTTTTCTTTGTTCGTGGTTGGGCTGGGAGCGCCTCTGAGTAGTTTCTTGAAGGGGCGCTATATAAATGCTCTGAATGAATGAATGAATGAATGAATGATTCGCACTTAAAAGAAATGCTATTTCTGCTGTTTATTTAGGTGTGAGAAAAGGATAGTAGAGTTGGAGGCAACGATAGGCGAATTGGAATCGACCAACCATGACCAGGCGGCAGAGATCATCCAGCTGACGAAGCGTGAGACAGAACAGCTGACGTTCACGAGTCGCATCTCGGAGAAGAACACTCTGCTGTTGGCGGAAAGCTCGAGACTGACGTCCGAGGTCGATATATGAAGAATTGGTTTTTTAGTTCCTACCATTGATTGTTTTTCGTATGGCAGCTGATGAATTAGAATAATGTTGAAGACCTTTTAATTAACCTTTTGCATGATGCAAAACAGTCGTTAGAATAGTTTGATGGCAATTTGTAAACAATAATAGAAAAAATCAGGAAGAGAAGACTCAGATGGTTCGGTCATGTGAGAAGAATGGAGAAACAAAGACTACCAAATGCTGCACTACATGGACATGTAGAAGGAGAAAGAAGCAGAGGTAGACAGCGGAAGACCTGGATGGATAACATCAAAGACGATCTGAAAGAGAAGGGCACCAGCTTAGCCGAGATCGGAGAAACAATCAGAAGCAGAGAAGTTTGGAGAAATTTCATAAAGGCCTCATCGTCATATCGATGACGGAGGAGAAGACAGAAGAAGAAGAAGAATTTGTAAATTCTATATGTGTGTTATGATGACATACTTGATGCCTCGTGTATTATGTTGACATACTTATTGTCTTTTGCATTAGGGTAACATGTTCGATGCCTTTTGCATTAGAATAGCATTCTCAATGCCTTTTACGATTATGATAAAAAACTCGATGCCTTTTGCCAATGACAGCATGCTTGATGCCTTTTTAATTATATATATATATATATATATATATATATATATATATATATATATATATATATATATACTAGCTGAACCCGGCCACGCGTTGCTGTGGCTGAAAAAAGCCTCCCTCCCTCTCCCCCTCCCTCTCCCCCTCCCTAACCCCTCCCCCTCCCCTCCTCCTCCCTAACCCCTCCCTCTCCTCCTCCCCTCCTTCTCCCCCTCCCCCTCCCACTCCCCCTCCCCCCTCCCCCTCCCTTTGCAATGGCGACGCGGATCACGCCATAAAACGCTTGAGCAAGAAGGCCGTAATGAAATGCGAAGGCCGTAATGAAATGCGCTAAAGAAATTTACGGAACAAACATGCCCGAATTGGTATGCAAGGCTCATTGACGGGCGTAGGCTATGTGTTGAAAACGGTGGAATTTTCAAAGTTGTTTTTTTGTTGAAAAGATTGCGCTTTTTGCGAAAAATCATTCTGCAAACCCGGCCGTGTTGGAACTAAACGTTTTGGGGAAGTTTTGAAAGCAATCGGCGACGAAAGCTCGGAGATCCTTCGTCAGGAGCCAAACGCATTTACATTTTTATTTATATAGATATATGATTACATACTCAATGTCTTGTGTATTATGATGACTGTCGTGCAGACAATTCCTGATGAAATTCAATCACATAGTTACAATAAATGTTGAAAATTTTGCATTTTTAATTGCTCTCAGGTCTCTGCTTTGAACAGTCATGTGGAGGAGTTGTCATCAAAATGTGCAGAACTAGAATGTCAAAACCGAAAGCTGGTAGGTGATCCTTTACCTATGCGAAGACAAGTTCAGTTAATGCGAGGTAAGGCAATTGCTGAGGTCATGGTCCATTTCCCGATCAGTTTGCAGCATTGCAAACATGATTAAAGCGGCTGAACAATTATTAGAGGGTGAGTTTTTTTTTCTATATCAGTGGGAACTATCGATTTCGCCTTATCAGAAAAGACAAGAGTCGTGGATGTGATGGAGAAGCGTGTGGGAAAATTAAAAATCTTTTTCAAGGTTTCCAATTGTTTTCTGATAGTTGTTGTGACGTTGTTGAAGAAGCTGATGATTGAAGTTGGTGATGAATTGGTGCTTGCATCCGGTTGCATCCTTGACAATTGAATCTATTGTTTTAAACAATAATGATGATTGATTGATTGATTGATTGATTGATTGATTGATGATGATGATGATGATGATGATGATGATGATGATGATGATGATGATGATGATGATGATGATGATGATATGATGATGATGATGATGATGATGATGATGATGATGAAGGAGACCATATTGATGATGACTTCATGATGACATTGATGATTATGAATACAATGAGGGTAAGATGATGTGCGTAGGCCTACCTTTTTTTAGTTAGTAGCTGTTGAGTACAGTTTGTGGCAATGAGAACTTGGTAATAAAAGATATTTTGTTGTTGCTGTTGTTTTTCAAAGGAGGAAGAGCTCCACAGTGTGACAGCAAAGTCAGCAGATGAAACCAGAAACCTTGAGAGTGAAAGACTCAAACGTAAGAATTGGACTTTGTGTGTTGTTTGAGTTTGTGCATTGTTTTTCACTGTTATGCTGTTTGAGTTCTTTGTTTTGCTGTTTGTGTTCATTGTTTTTGCTGTTTGTGTTCATTGTTTTCGTTGTTTGTGTTCATTGTTTTTGCTGTTTGTGTTCATTGTTTTTGCTGTTTGTTTTAATTGTTTTTGCTGTTTGTGTTCATTGTTATGATTCAGAGATTATATCAATCTTTGTGTCGTATTATATCATATATATGGGATTATGGATTTTATTTAGCGATTTTCACAGAATAATGCTTAATCAAATGCATTATCAGAATGGAAACCACATGGAAAAAGAAAGCCCAAGTTACATTTTTAGAACGAGTGACTGATGAGGAAAAACCCAGTCGTTAGTTTTAGCGCTTGATGTGGGTCATTTCAGATGAAGGGAGACCCGCAATTAAATGCCCGGTGTTGGACCGGAGCTAGTACTGGGAACAATAAGATGCAGACAATCAGTAGTGTTTGCAGTGCTTATTTTTTTATATTTAGTTATTTGTTTTCTTGTTCAATTAGTGAGTGAGATCAGACTGAAGTTGGATGAAGCTGAAGACGAAATGAGAACGTTGAAACGCCGTCACGCATCTAATATGAAGGTAACCAGTGAAGATATATATCATCTGAATAGTATCATATGTCATCTGAATAGAATCATATGTCATCTGGATAGTATCATATGTCATCTGACTAGTATCATATGTCATCTGAATAGTATCATATATCATCTGAATAGTATCATATGTCATCTGAATAGTATCATATATAATCTGAATAGTATCATATATCATCTGAATAGTATCATATATCATCTGAATAGTATCATATATCATCTGAAGAGTATCATATGTCATCTGAATAGTATCATATATCATCTGAATAGTATCATATATCATCTGAAGAGTATCATATGTCATCTGAATAGTATCATATATCATCTGAATAGTATCATATATAATCTGAATAGTATCATATATCATCTGAATAGTATCATATGTCATCTGAATAGTATCATATATCATCTGAATAGTATCATATATCATCTGAATAGTATCATATATCATCTGAATAGTATCATATGTCATCTGAATAGTATCATATGTCATCTGAATAGTATCATATGTCATCTGAATAGTGTCATATGTCATCTCGATATCTAACTGCGCTTCACGTGATAACTGACTAACCAGTGTAACCACACTTCAGATTCACATTTCTGCATGGCATTGTGTGCGTTAAAAACGTTTGTTGTTATAATAACAATATAATTATGACTTGTTGCAATTATTTGTTTAAACAAAAGATACTTTTGTACTAATAAAAATAAATATTAGTTCAAATAAAAAAAGAATATTTTTTTGATATCCTGCTTTGTAAGACTTCATAAATGTTGGCATGTCTTTCTACGTTTAGTACGCATTTACAAAATTTCATTGCACAGATCAAATTGAATTTATAACTTAATGTAGGCAATTGCATTTTTATTGCATTAGGCCAATCTGTCATTGCCGTGAGGAGGTGCTATATATATGTGTTTTATTATAAATCCAAACATATGGATCACACACCTAAACACAACCAATGCTATAAATGAAATATACAATTCTCTGTTTCATTCCAAAACATGACATGTGCAACAATAACCATAACCACAATTTTTTAAAATTAAAATGGCATGTTCAACTCTCTGTTTTGTTACAATACATCACATGTCAGTTAGGCATTTTTCCAGGTTATTTTCATTTGCTAGGATTTGACAAGACAGCTCCAGCTTGCCAGTCGTCGGATGGTCGAAGGAAAGGAGCCTGGCAGCGGAGGACCAGCTGGAAGAATTGAACGGGACAATGCTAGTCTTGGTTCTTTGGGGTCACAGGGCGGTTCTTGCGGTTCTCTGGACACGGCTGGTGTAATAATTGCTGCTGGAAACACTTACCCATCGGTGCAGGTAATAAGGCTTTTGGGATGTGTTTGAGTCGTATGTTCAATTAAATTTAAATTTGAGACAACAAATATATTGATTATTATTGCAATAATAATAATAATATTTAATAATAATAGTAATAATAAGGTAAAAAAATAAGAAGAAAAAAAATAATAATAACAATGATGTCAATTGTTTGGTAAAATTATAATCTTTTGCCTGCATAGATGAGTCAATTTTTAGCAGACTAAATTTGTCTCAAGACTCGTTATATACTACTTATATTATAATAATATAATGAGAATTATAATATAATGTTATAATAATGAGAATAAACTTTATGCACATTGGCCTGATTGAGATTTAGATGAGCAGTCGCATTGCGTTTGCTGGCGGTTCAATAA
The DNA here is from genome assembly GCA_945859605.1 of Lumbricus rubellus. NCBI lineage: Eukaryota > Metazoa > Annelida > Clitellata > Crassiclitellata > Lumbricidae > Lumbricus > Lumbricus rubellus. The sequence goes on from OX243818.1 coordinate 11,304,812, forward strand.
AGCACATACATACTTACTTACTTACTTACTTACTTACTTACTTACTTCATGAAGCCATGAACTTTCTGCTCAACAGTATGAAAAGTACATTAATTACTATTGAACACTGAGTATAAAGAAATTTGTGTGCCATTCACTTTGCTGATTGCTAACAGTCTATCCAGTCACCTCACACCTCTTGGCTTCATGTGCCACAGGCAGCTGTGCATTTATTATTGAGCTGCAAGCCTGTAAGTATTGAGCAATTTTCAGAAAATAATCATTATGCTTCTTTGCTTGGGATTGGGTGTGTAGTTCATGGTTTGTTTCCACCCTTTGGTCAAATAGCTAACCCTTCGGGTGCTGACAGGTCTATCTACAGCTTCAGAAGTGACCATGGTTGGGTCAAGTAAAAAGGGATGTACAATGTTGTACATTGTACAATACTAGATTGAACAAATTTGAGGATCTGAGATCCATTTGTATAAATTCTTATTGACTGGTTGATTGATTGATTGGTTGATTGATTATGGCAAAAAATTTCAACGACCTTTTTGTTTTCAGAAGATTACTACTGTCTTCTGCATCATAGCACCATAGGTTAACCTTACGTCCTTTTTTAAGATTTTTCATGGAATTCACTTGGAATTCTCATAAAAATCATCTTTTTTATTTAAAGTCAGAGGATGGCCGAATGGAAGAGCAGAGCAGGGAATTGCTTTTGGAGAAGATTGCTTCGCTGGAGAAGATAATTCGCCGCAAATGTGAGAAGATCGATTTTCTGAAGGATCACGTCGATCAGCTGATCGAAGAACTGCACCGCAAATCAAGGCAAGTTTTAACCCTTTAATGCGTGCACTAAAATGCATTGAAAACATATGTAACTGGTCTGGTCGTTAAAGGGTTAAACGGATGTGTTGTAATTACTTACTTAGTTCTGTGCATGTATTTTTAGGATTATTAGTTTTTATTACTGAATCAATCAGGTTTTTATTTCGCTATAGAATTGATTGGCAGATTATGGATTATGTGTTGAGTGTTTCTTTAACCCTCTCGCCCCGATAGCCCTACAGCAAGCGGAACGCCCACCCGACGGCCCTGAGCATATATATTATACATTATATTATATATATTATAATATATATTATAATATATATATATTATAATTTATATAATATATATATATTATAGATATATATATATATATAATATATAATATTATATATATATACACACATACATATAAATATATAGATATATATAATATAATAAGCCATAGTAATAATATACATATAACATATATATTATTACTATGGCTTATTATATATACATATATTATATATATATATTATATATATTATATATATATATATATTATATATATTATATATATACTATATATATATATATTATATATTTATATATTTATATTATATTATTATATATTATATATAATATATTTAATAATTATTATATATATTATGTATATATATATATATTTTATATATATTAGATACTATATTTATTATATATATATTATACATATATATATAATAATTATAATATATATTATATATATATATAGTAAAACAAAAGCCAATATATTGGCGTTAGGGGGATACGGTTTATATGTTGAAGCCTCTATAGCGGCTTCACGGGTATTTGTCAAAGACCACCAAGCCGCTATAGCGCCCATACGGGGTAAGAGGGTTAAGCATATTTCCCTTTTTATTTGTTTAGGACTAATAAGGCTGTGATGTCCAGTTTAGCTTTAAATTTGCACTCTTATTTAATATATATATACAATCATAATTATGCTTGCCGTTGACTATAGCACCAAAGAAATTCCCAATTCCTCCAAAGTAATGTCTCCATGCTGTGGCTGTGTATTTGGATGCTTTAGTCTTTACCATGTAAATTTCAAACTACCAGTACTATATTATTTGAAACCAGCACAACAGAAGTTACTGATTGCAATTTTTTACAAACTTTATGATGGGTAAACTTACAGGATAATCCAGGGCTATGTTCTTCGCGAAGAGACTGGAGCGCTTGTGCCCGAGTCTTCCGATAAAAACAAGGTCAGTAGTCTGTCTCAGAAACCTGTTAACAGTTGGTTGCACAATCAGACTCCACGGTTGCAGTTAATCTGGTGTACAGTATGAATGAGCATGTTTAATGGAAAAGGGGTCTTGTGCAGAAGATGCAGTTTTTTCCAAATCAATTCAATGATAGAGGATCTGAAAATGAAGTCACGGGTACGTCGGGTAGTCAATGTTAAAGGTCACATATGGATTTTCTTTTCCCACATATTGCTTCAAGGGAACAAACAATTCTTTTTATGTTCGCACGCACTATACTTGTACCCGAGATCGGATTTGCACACCTCGTATGAATGGCAAATAAATAAATATAAAGATAGGGAAAATGTAGTCATTTTGAAGAATTGAATGTGTAAGAAACAATGTTATGGCCATACTCTGATCCTCATAAGAAATCTGCTACAAATTCTGTAGTCATCTACGAGCTTTGGTGACTGTTACTTCTCTTTTAAAAGACCCACTGCATGGAACAGTCCTCCTACTGACTTTGTGCAGAATAGAAACATTTAAATCACAGCTCAAGACTTATCTGTTTGAAGTATAATGTAACTGTCATTGACTTTTTGAACTTGTGTACAGCACTCTTTCCTGCGGCCTTGACTGTGATACGGTGCTATACAAATCGTATTATTATCATTGCATTGAACTTGCAGCCATTTGCAGTTTGACTAATGTTCTGATGCTGTGATGTTATCTCAGGCACAGCTAGCAAAGAAGGGTGGAGTGATGGCATCTCTGTACGCGTCTCATGCGCTTGACGGAAGCATGACGATGGGTCTGTCACTCGAAATCAATCGCAAGCTTCAGGCTTTACTCGAAGATACTCTGCTCAAAAATATAAAACTCAAGGTTTGTGTGCTAATTACAATGCTCCAAATCTAATCTTATCTAATCTTTAGAATCTAGTCTGCTAATGACAATGCTTTCTAATCTAATCTTTTCTAATCTTTAGAATCTATTCTGCTAATGACGATGTTCCAATCTAATCTTATAACGTATGTTTTTGTTTATGTATCGAAAATGTGAAGTTAACTTTTAGTTATATACGAACTGTAAATTTAACTGCTATCTTTAAGGCGTGATCTGCGTTGTCATCTCAATGGATTTGAGTAGGTGCCGCTATCAGCGAGATATTTTCCATTCTGGGTCTCCATTTTGTTACTTTTTAATCACCTTTATGTCCTTTAATTAAGAGTGCCTTGACTTGAAATTGTTTTAATAAAACAATTGATTGATTGATTGATTGATTGATTGATTGATTGATTGATTGATTGATTGATTGATTGATTGAAGGGCTTTTAATAACTTCTCAGAGGTGTTGAAACATATTTGTCTTGCAGTATGAAACATATTCCATTTCAAGGCCCTGTTACATTTTGTCTGTTTTCACTTTGTTGATTAGTGCATGTTGGAGTAGTTCCAAAACAGTCATAGTTTCCAGGTTTTTCGAATATTTCATGAGTGAGCTTCATCAGCACCAGCAGTATGCTGGTGTAAAATTATAATATTGTGAAACTTCAACTGTCAGATTGGTAACTGTCAACTGTTAATTTTTACCCAAATTGCGCTGAATGAATTTCACCAGAAAAATTTCACCTGGCAAAATTCATTCAGCACAATTTGGGTAAAAATTAACAGAATCTGAAAGTTAAGGTTTCCCAATATTATAACTTTGCATCAGCATGCGTGTGTAGGATGTTGCTGCTTAATAATTTTAAGAGTTGTGATATAAATGATGTTATCATTTGATGTTGACAGGAGGGAATGGACACGCTGGGCCAAGAGATTGACTGGCTTTCACGAGAGAACAAGCGTCTTCAACAAGAGCTCGAACGAACTTCAGTCCAGTCTGGTAGCTAGGACCGAAGACCATGTATGGTCTGGTGTTGGTCCTCGATTGCTTTTAAGTGCATTCCTTTCAAACGGTCTCAAGCAAACGCGTTCGTTCGGGCGGACTGTGAAAAGAGAGTGGGATGATGTTACTTAATTATGTGTGGCTCGCTGTTGTCTTTCGCTACAGTGAAGTTCTTACTGACCATTCCATTTGATTGTGAACTTGAGTGGTTTTGTATTTTCATTAAGTGTCTTTTGCGGTGCTGGTAGAGGGTGTTTGGGTTGGTGCAAAATCAACGGTTCCTGTCACCACAGCCACGGTGTGTTGTAGGTGATAAGTTTTTGGCCTGTATTCATGCTTCTAGGTGGGTGGTGAATTTCTAGCATTTAGCGTAACTTATTTGTGAGTTGATCCACGGGTGGCGAATTGTATTACCAGGCAAATTAATTAATTTCAGTAGAAATGTGATGTATGCCAAAATTTGCGTCGCTTCAGTAAAAATGCACAACCTGTAGAACTTTATTATCGCTGTACATACGTTATGCTATAGACAAGTCTGGCTTAGGAGAATGACAATGGTGTTGCTAAAACCCAAAACCTGACTGCTCAGACATTGGCCAAAATCTGTTAAGTGTGTAGTTTCTCTACTTCATAGAAGATGCCATGTAACTGTCCAGTTTACATTACGGTGTTGATAGTTGGTATCCTGATGTGGAGCAGAAGTATGACTAATCTGTTTTGTAATTTTTAATATATTATGAGCAATTGTCGACCTGTTATTTAGTGCCGCGACCAATTGTTTCAGTGAAGTTGTAATAAAAAACTGCGGATTTAATTCATATATTGAATGAAAAGCAGAACTTTGGTCATGGCAAGTGTGAAATAAATATAATTTTTTTTAATAGTGCGTAAAGTTTCTATGTGTCATATGTGTGGCAAAGGGCCTTGAAAGTTCGACTACCTGAACATTATCTTTTTTCATGCGTATTTTGGCTACAGATGAGTTTTGTACATACATGTGTGAAATGTTATTAAGTTTGGATAATATTGGAAATGTTTTGTTGTGTGACCGCATGAATTTGATGCTTTGACATCAGAGTACTTGTGATTTGAATAGCGCTGGTGAAATTTTCAATAGACCATGTATGCAGACAATCCATACAATGAGCAATGAAGAAAATAGTCATTATTATTGTTATTATTGTCCGGTTATTATCCTATTACATTATACCTGTTATGTGTGACCGCATGAATTTGCTGCTTTGACATCAGAGTACTTGTGATTTGAATAGCAGCGGTTAATAGGATTGTTCTAAGTTGAGCTCCATGTCAGTTTTTTTTAAAAACATTTATTGCACTTGATATAGCAATTTCTTTGCAGCCCGACCTATTATGGAAATTAATAATATTTATTATTAGCAGTGCAGTTGTTTCTGAATGTTAACATGATCCATCAGAAGTTAAAATTATCTATGGAAAGTGAAAATTTTTGACACATCCAGAACTACAAAGTCAGGATCTGGTAATGATCAAATAATACTTGCATTACTGTTATCAGATCTTGAGGTCAATTTTGTGATTTTGATGATTATGATTTGGTAGGATGATGATGATTATTGCCATTATTAGGGCTGTACCGAACATTTGCTTCGGGGCCGAACAGCTATTTGGTATTCTGCCCACTATATAGCCCTCGGACCGAATACGAATATTGGTTATGTAGCATCTGTTTATACATGCTACTGCAGCTGCTATAGCAACTGGACTAAAGGTTTCAAAAATTAACTGTCTACTTTTAGTGTATGTATTAAATTTACTGAACTGAAACTTTTGCTTAAAATTTTAAGTTGACAGTAACCCTATTTTTTACACTATTTGTATTCGATCGAATAGTTGGTCCAACGATTCGTATTTGGCCGAACAGTGAGAATCACCTATTTGGTGCAGCCCTATTTAGTGTTATTTTCCTTAATATTGCAGTGATGTTGCTTATGCATATAAGAAAGGAATTGGTTTTAGCAACAGAAATTGGTATCCTCTGGTATGTTATACCTGACTAACAGCTACCGATGTTACGTGAATGCACATAATACTTAAATTTGCATTTAGTTTTTTGCCCTGAGGAAGAGTGTAAAAAATTACTTTAAAGGTCCGTCTTTAACTAAATAAATTTACTTTTGATGAGAAGTTTTTTCAAACTCCTTCTGAGTGCTCGTCTGTTGTTTTGAAGCGTATATTTTTGAAATTATTGTGTTTATATTATGTGCGATTTCATGTAAATTCGAGCATCTATTTAGTATTTACCTTCATATTTGGAGTTTACAACAAAGTATTATAACGGAACAAAAGAGTTTAAGGAACAAATCAAACTTGAAGAGCTGAAGCAGAAGTGTTTTTTTTAAGGTTTTACATGCCAACACATATCACTATGCGATGATTCTTCGTGTGTGAACGCCGTTGTAACGATTATTAGTTTGCGATGCAAAAATCATTACGAGGATTATGTTCAATGCCATGTGTACGTGTTGCTCTCGTAAGGGGATGTCCATATATTACGTAGGCAGAGAGGAGGGGTCATCGGATTTACCGGATTTGCAAACGGGTGTATACAGTGGGTTGGGTTCTCGACAAAATATATGTACACAAAATACATTTCCAATATTAGTATGACGTCCACATTAGCCTATTTATAACGTTCTATTATCCTGTAGTCGTCCAATGGGCTTTGATTACATTATAACTAAATTCTGTTCAGATCTGAACAGTAAACCATAACAGTTAAAAAATTTTGCTAACAAATATGATGTTTAACCCTTTAATGCCGAGATGGTAGCAAATGGTATGGGAAATCCTATACCCTCCTGCATTAAAGGGTTAACAAAAATATTAGTAGAGCTTATTTGTACACACACGGACGGGGTGTTCCCAAAAAATGTACAAGTTGCAACTGGAGGGGAAGGTAAAAATACGATTATTTTGCATACATACTATATGGATGGACCATGACGAGTCGGACAATACGAACATTGCCATGTATATATTTATGCAACGGGCTTTTCTAACTGTAAATGATGTGTTTTTCTTAATGCGTTTGTAATAATATCTCAAGAACACTTCAGCACGTGTGCAGTACCTGCAAGGGAATATGTAGGTGGTGCTGTACCCACCCGCACATGACCACTGGTATTTTGTTACGTTGTAAAAATGCACTATATAAATGTTTTACTAAATTAATTGATGTACATGTACTAGGACAATTTCCCGGACAAATGATAAACTGCAGTGTGCTAATCTGTGAGCCTGATTTAATGCCAATTGACAGAAGTTTATTTAAAATCACGCCTTGTCATTCTCAAATCAGTAGGTGTTAGAGTATTTTGAATGCTCCTATGTTGTGTTGCATTTGTGTTAAATGACAGAAGGTCTCAAGGGTAAGATGGACATTTTTGCAAAGGTGCCAATCCATCCATGGCATTTGAGTTTCAAGATGAAAGCATTTAGTTTTGTGTGTTCACTGGATGTGTGTTTTAGCCGTCATTTGGGATAAAACATGGATTTGGTGAGAGGCAAAGTAATCACTCGTTATTTGTTGTTGTGTTTTAATCAACTTGCATCGTTCAGATGGAACGAGATGATACGGGCTATAATGGTAGCTTGTTGTGAGTCGCAGTTAGAGATATGGCCCCTAGAGAATTACACAGTTGTGCACGATACGTGTGTGTGTGTGTGTGTGTGTGTGGCATCCCAAAATTATTGCACAGCAGAATGATGCGGGTATAAGACCACGACAGAACAGGCTGCCATAAGCCTGCATAAAACCGAGAAAATTTGGGGGAACAATTTTTCTGCCCATCGACTTCGAAACACTGAACCCAATTAACTGTCTTCTTCAAGGGTTGATGCCATGGACTTAAGACTCATGGAATTTGGCTCTATAGTCTATAGGCTTAATCATTTATATTAAAATAGCGCTGCATAAATAGCATTTTGCAGGCATCACTATTATCGAAATTCCATGTACAAGAAAACAGAACTTGGTTTAGACATTTACTTTGCAGATCATAAATTTACTTTCTCGATAGCAAAAGCAATTTCGATTTGTAGAAGAGGATTGCGAAAGCACGATGCAGTTAGTAGGCACTAATAATCAAAAAGCGCTAGCAAGTATTCTAAGCTACTAGCACACTTAGTAACGATTGTGGTCAGTGTTAATAAATACTTAATTTCTTAATAACGTCTGAATTCGGCTGGCGTGGACGTGCCACTGCCCGATTAGCGAGGTAGAGTGGAGTTTACTCGGATTCGATAATCCATTTCTGGTTTGGGCCGCCATGTTGTTTCCATGCGCAGATGTGTGCGCCGCCCTCCTTCTCGGATTTGATGATGTCGAGAACGAGGTCTCGGTCTGATAGCTGTGCAATGGTGTTGCCGTTGACGATCCACGCTCGCTTCGGGTTGTTTGGGTCGAAAGGTTGAGTCTCGATATCTGAAATGAGTGAAATCATCGAAAACGTCAGCTTCAACATCCATCATATACCATCTTCTATCCATTCATGATTCATAGCGTAGGCAGATTAGTACACTAAGGCTGCAGATTTCTTAAGCAGCACTGTAGGGCCAGTAGGCCTGCGTGCAGAACACCTCTGCTTATTCACGAAGTGACACGAACTTGTTTCATCCATCCGTTAATTCTTTCATTCATGTATCCATTCATCCATCGTCCGTCCATTCAACCCACCATCCAGTCATTCGTTCATCCACGGTTTCATTCATTCACTCACCCACCCATCCATTATTTTTTCCTTCTATAGGCCTAACTACCAGTCCACCACCACGTACAGCCACCACCACCACCATCTAACACCACCACCACCACCACCACCACCACCATCTAAGCAGTAGGCCTATACGCACCTATAAATTATCAGAAACGAATGTGCAATGAGGGAAGTATAGGGCCGGTTCCCTTACGTTCATGGGACGCATCGATGGCGAAGTCATTGAGTTTGGATCGAATGACCCCCTGCTGATCTGTGTACCAGAGTTGGTTGACGGCCGTCGGTCCCTTCTTCTGATCCCACGTGATTATCTTCGACCCTGGAGCTGGGTTCTGACCCTCGATATCCAGCACCTTGCCATTCAGCTCGCTCTTGATGTAGAAGAACTTGGGTTTCAAACTGCGCAGAACATCAAAACACGCGGACCTCTTAATTGTAGCCTAAATGCACGCATTGATTGCGTAGGCCTATATGTAGGCCTGCATGTGTGCAGTGCGTCTATATGCCTATATAGGCCTACAGGAGATAAGAAAGGATGAAAGAAAAGAAAGGAAGAGAGAAGCTAGGGTTGTAAGGAAGGAAGTGAGGAATGAAGATTGAAGAGAGAGGGTTATGGAAAGGGATATGGAGGAAGGATGAAAACAGAAAGGACAGAAATGAAGGAAAGGAGATGAAGAAAAGAATCGAAGGAAGGAAGGAAGAGAAGAAGGTAGGCGAGAAGAAAAGAAAGAAAGAAAGAAAGCAATTAGGAAGAAGGTAGGAATTTAGAAAGACGAATGGTGGGAAGCTGAGAATAAAGCAATTAAGGATAGATCATGGGTGGATAGATTGAATTTTTAAGGATGTATAAAAGAAGGAAGGAAGTGGAGGGTTATAACGATCGAGTGAGGTACGTAGTAGCAAAACTGCATAGGGGAAGGCGGGGTTAAAAGTCTCAAATGATGAAATCTCATAATTCCTGAAGTGATGTTAGTGACTATCAAACAAGATGACTGGTACTGACCTAGCAAAATATCTATTATACATTTATATTTATTCAAAATTGATGTATTTCCACAGATTTATTTACTAAAACACTTCTTACTGGGTAGTCCGAGACTGTGACTTTTAGCCCCAACACGAGGCAAGTTGTCACAGTCAAGGGGTAAAAAGTCACATGCTTCATAAGACCCTTTCTATATTATATTATATAGTGTAGAACTAGATGTTTGAGAAGAAATTTGCAAATTGGCTGCAAACAAGGTCGAAATCCCAAAGTTTTTTTTCGAAATAAGAAATTGTCAGCATCCTGACTGTAAATCGTAGTTCACAATCCACCAAGTTCAGTCATTGAAACGGGCAGGCTTCCATATCTTTCTTGGAGCATCCTTATTAGCACGTTTTTGCTAAACATTTTGTTTGGAAGAGAGTGTAGCACCACAAAAAATATATTCTTCATGGCATTGACCACGTTTCCAGTTAGAATACCAGTTGATGCTTCGAATACAGTGGAATCTGGATAGGCCATTTTGGCTGTGACTTTCAACCCCATACCCATGGTTGTTCATTTACAGCAGTGCAGGCTAGTTCGTAATGATATATTGCTACAAGTAACTAGTCGTACAGAATTAAGAAAGATATTTAAATTGATTTCACTCAAAATAAATTCCCGATACTAAAATATGTTTCACGTTTTCAATGTTTTAATGACGAAGGATTTTAAATTTTAAAACTGCATTTAAAACAAATCATTTTCTGTAAAATCGATTCGATCGACGCCGTTGTTTTGCAGTGTCTATCTTTATTAGATACGGTTAGAGGTGTACGCTAGATGCAAAAGTTTTGCTGTAGCGCCTTTACTGACCTATGAAACAACACTGTGACTTCTAACCCCTGTGACTTTTAACCCCATCTTCCCCTACTGAAGAAACAAATTCAGCTACAGCGTGGGCGGAATTTATCAGGGGCTAGTGGGGCTAAGCCCCTCCAAGAAGGCCCAGATTCAACTTTTTTACCATGAAAATGGTATCCTTTTCCGGGGTTAACCCTCCAAATAAGGCCCAGACTCGGGGTTAGCACCCCCCCCCCAGAACGGAAACCAAAATACGCTCATGAGCTACAGACAGACAGACAGACAGACAGACAGACAGACAGACAGACAGACAGACAGACAGACACAGACAGACAGACAGACATAGACTTACTGGACGGCTTCCCACTGTTGGTTGGTTCCTCCATGGTATTTCCAGGCGCAGACCTGTGCGCCAACATCCTTGCTACCTCTGCACAAATCAAAGACCTTCTCCTTGTCGTTTCGGTGGTGCACGACGTCCTTTCCCACCTTCCACTGCTGCGCATCTTGACCATGCTCCACTGGTCTCAGGTACAATATATTGTCACCTATGAAGAAAGTCATTTTGATATAGGCTATGCCTATTCATCATTCAGCAGTCGACAGATTGATAACTAAGCTTACGGTATCTTTTCTCTTTGTCTCTATCTCTATCTCTATCATTTTTCTCTGTCTCTCTCGTTTGCTTTCTCTCTCTATCTTCCCGCAGCTGTAGCTATCTCTCGCTTTCTTTCTCTAAATCTCTCTTTATAGCTGTCTCTGCCTCGCTTTTCTCTCTCGAATCTGTTTCTCTCTCTTTCTATCTATTTCTTATCTGCTTTGTCTGTTTCCGTTCATTACAAATGCGCCATGCATTATCTTTCCATGGAAACGTATATAGCCTATTACCTAACCGTACCATTACACTTTGCCTTGCCTTACCTTACCGTACCTAACCTTACCTTACCTTACCTTACCTTGCCATACACTTAACCTTACCTTAGGCTTACCTTATATACCTAACTTTACCTTACCGTACCTTACCATACCTTACCTTACTTTACCTTGCTTTACCTTACCGTACCTTACCATACCTTACCTTACCTACTTTGCTTTACCATACCTTACCTTACCTTGCCTTACCTTACCTAACCTAGCCTTACCTTGCCTTATACCTTACCTTATACCTTACCTTGCCTTGCGAATGCACCTTACCTTATAACTTGCCTTACACCTAGTATACAGCCTATACTGCGTGTCAACTATAGGTGTGCCACATCAGATAACAGTTCTCCTTCCAGCAACTTACTTCCAACGTGCAGAGCGAGATGGTTGGCCTGGTTTCGGATCGTTCCAGTTGATCCGTCTTCGTACCACAGCTGACGCGGATCGTGTTCGTTACGGTTGTGGACGATGACTGGCGCTCCCTCTGATCCGGGGTCACTCAACGCATGACCGCTGTGCTTGCTCACCAGCAGAAAAGGCCTTCCAGCCATCGTCGATCAAATCGGTCCTGAATTATAAACAGAATTGCAGAAAAATAACTGAGGGGCGGACCATGCATGGGTTGTGAAAAGAGGACTTTACTGTGGGCCCTAAGAAAAACTACGGGATCGAACCGCCTTCTCCTCATCCCTCACGGGCCACGGCAGGTCTCAGTGTCTCACTCTGATTATAAATTGAAAAAGATTCGCATTTAAGCACCTCCTCAGAGGCTCAGAAGCCCTGTTACAGTAGCTACAGCTATAGGCGACTCTACTGTTCCCTGACAATTCGGAGACCGACAATTCTGACCGCGGACAATTCGAACCGCGGACAATTCGGAGACGGACAATTCGGAGACGGACAATTCAGACCGCGGACAATTGGGAGACGGACAATTCGCAATAACGGTCACAACATCCGTGCGAGAGATCATCACTTTGCGCTTTTCGTAAAAGACAAACGTAATTTTTTTATATTCCGCTTGCTGTAAAATAACTCCTATATTAGCGTAACACTATAGTCAACATGTTGACTCGAGAATGCCTCTATACCCTGAAAATGTTCTTTTACAAGTTGCGTCTGTGTCAGATTATTATAATCAAACGAACGAGTATTGATCGATTGATTGACTGCAATGCGGCCTGTCTAAGTATATGCAGCTGAACTTCTGTGCACGCAGTGTCTTCGCGGATATCGGATTTTGCCAAGATGAATGATGCAGACTGCACAGTGCCTCAGGCAGAGCAGTGAACTCTTGCATAAGAGAAAGACGCTTGCCACTGGACTACATACATGTAGTCTACAATGTCTACATTCATACACACAATTGCGCACATGCATACATTACGCATAGCCGTCTGCAATGCAGACTATGATCATGATGACGCACACGGTACACAGAAACGATCGAAGTCCTATCATTCTAGCGTTTATTGTTTATGCTCACACCGAACAACAGACATCGCTACTGTCCCTGTTTTAATGGAAGCAAACCTATGGACTGATCTAAAGAACTCGTAACAATAACCGTGCACTCTTTCGAAGTAGAGATTACTAGCGCCTGTCTTAAATACATGCATATATAGTTATATACATAGTTTGCATACATACATACATACATACATACATACATACATACATATACATACATACATACATACATACATACATACATACATACATACATACATACATACATACATACATACATACATACATACATACATACATACATACATACATACATACATACATACATACATACATACATACATACATACATACATACATACATACATACATACATACATACATACATACATACATACATACATACATACATACATACATACATACATACATACATACATACACACATACGTACTACATACATACATACATACATACATACATACATACATACATACATACATACATACATACATACATACATACACACATACGTACTACATACATACATACATACATACATACATACATACATACATACATACATACATGCATGCATGCATGCATGCATGCGTACATACCTATGCATGAAACCTACTTTTGCAGTGATCATTACTCATTAGAAATCTTATCCCACTGAAAGTATAGATCAACTCATTGTAAGACGTCATTAATGCTCATACAACTTTACATGCAAAGCGTCTTTAGATAACTTTCTCGGAATCTCTCTTCCTTCACGAACGCTGAACGTTTTCGACAATCATGAACAAAGACTGTCAGAATCTGCTGATAAACACGGCAAGGTATACGTATACAGTATGGTAGATTAGATTCCATGGCAGCAGCCTTTCAGTGTATCTGGCCAGACTGCATTGCCTGCGCAAGGCCTTGGCCTACGTTACACACATAAGACATTGTAAGGAGAAACTTTTCCATAGAATTAAGTCACCAGACATATTGAACGCTCGTGAATAAGCTGATGCCCTGCGCTTAGCTTTTCGAGTGGCGCTTTAGAAGTTCGGATGTTACGATGACTATACGATTACCTGATGCAGTTTCTTCCTGGTGAAAAAAGATGGCGCTGCTTCGTCTGCTACAGATGCTGCTGCTGCTGAAGCTGATGCGAATGTGGATGCGGAAAGTCTAAGGCAGCTGAGCGTAGAGATATACACTGATGCTGTGCAGCTGCTGATGCACAATACGGTTTCGGCATCAGCTGGCCAGACAGGCCCAGTGAGAGATGAGGAAGAGCATTAGCATCATACATCCGTTGAACAACGCCAGCAGCAGCAGCAGCAGCAGCAGCAGCAGTAGTACCAGTCAGGCACCAGGACTTCTGCTTAAGAATATGCGGACTCAGCGGTAGCGCCACTACAGGTCGCGGCTGGTCACTTGACCTTTTAACTTCTGACCTGCTTTAGGACCTGCCAAAAAGTTCTCTTTTATTTTCTTATTTACATTTCTTATCTTCGACCTGCAAAACTACACCTCTTGCCACTTCTGCTCCTCTCATCACACTCCAAATTGAAAACCCTCCCTTTCTGAAATACTTTTCTGATTCTTCCTCTATTCGCCTCACCTCAATCGCCGTTCTTATGTGAAGGCAGCTACATTTGGCTACAAACCCACCCGGGAATGAGGTGAGTGAGGCGGTTTCCGGTTGCCTTCCTCACAGACAATGGTGTTTGAGCATCTTGCCTAAAGTCGCAATATAGTGGCCTAAAGGTAGATTCGACCCTCCGCGGCTACAAGACACAGGCCTACCACTGCACCCCACATTAGGCGAATAAAAACGGAAATACCTTTGATTTCTAAGTGTGACTAACAATGGAACTAGATTTCGCACTTGTAGGCTATAATATGAGGGTGCGTGGACGGTTTATTTTCTTTGTCTGAGTTCCACATCTGGCGTTGACGGTTACAGCAGCCGCCACGCCCACCATGTAGGTGTAGGTGGTTATCTGCATTAGTGATTCATACGCAAATACGCCATTCTAGAGAAGTCCATGTAGCTGCAGTGAGAAAGCAGTGTAGTGGTCGTACATTAATCCGGTGTGATGTCAGATTGGATAGGGGATGAAAACAGTTCCGACTTCGCCCCAGTTTGAGAACTAGATTGGACTGTCGGACTATGATCCACTTGGAGTTGGGGGTGCAAAGAAGACTACTACTGGGTCGTAAGGAAAACTTGGGGGTGGGGGGAGTTAACACCCCAGCGTTCCGACAATTCTCACCATGTTTGGCCCCTTTTCACACGGCGTGGCACTGCTTCATCTTTCTCTGTTGCTCCCTAACAGCATTCCTTACTTCTCTGATTTGGCTGTCTGCGCATGAGGAGATCGATAAATTTGTTGGCCATGTTCACCATGCTCAATTGCTCATGGTGATGATGATGATGATGATGATGATGATGAATGATGATGATGAATGATGATGATGACGACGACGATGACGATGATGATGATTGGTAAACAGGTTTCTGCTTGCCGAACCAGGTCAGACGAACCAATCACAACACTTGGAACCGTTTTTGCTTCACACGAGTCGAGAGTTCAGCGATGTTATACCATAGGAGACCGAAGCCTCCTGGGTTTTATAAGCATTGCACTTAAAAAGAATGCAGCAGCTACATACATGTATAGATATGTATATATAGGCCTACACATATATATGATATATGTATATACATATATATATATGATATATGTATATGTATAGCGGTGGAAAGTGTACAGACTCACTCCACAGAGACGCAGCAGATTGGAGCAGCAGGTTAATAGCCTCCACGAATATTATTCAGCCCACGCCAACCACATGTAGCATAATATTTTGCGCAGCAGCCTATATTGCTAGGTTATACACCGTCTACGTGTGTATATTATCTGCAGCAATATATCGCTCATAAATATGACTATGCTGCTAAGTAAGTATTAGTCATAGTGTCTAGCAGTAAACTTTTCAGAATCTCCGAGCATGAACTGCCCTTAGACAGCACCATTTTTTGCTTTCTCTGTTATTTGGATCCAATTATCCAATGGATCCCCACTATCTAGGCCTATAGGCTACGCTTTATGCCTACAGTGTTTGTTCAGAATCGCTTCATCGCAGTCTTTTTCAACCGAGGTTGGATCGGGAGCGCTCCTGAGTAGCAACCTAAAAGGGCGCTCAGGGGCGGATCCAGGATTTCTGGTTAGGGGGGCGTAAATTTCTGGTTAGGGGGGCGTAAATTCTACCAATCCAATCTCGTAATCATATATATATATATATATATAATATATATAATATATATAGCATAGAAATTAGATCACGCAAGACTATAATGATCCTTTTTATAGAAAACTAGCTGAACCCGGCCACGCCTTGCTGTGGCTGAAAAGAGGCTCCCTCTCCCCCTCCTTCTCCCCCTCCCCTTCCCTCCCCCTCTCCCTCCCCCTCCCTCCTTCTCCCCCTCCCCCTCCCCCTCCCCTTTCCCTCTTCCCTTCCGTCCCCCTCCCCTTCCCCCTTCTCTTGACCTTCACCTCCCCTCCGCTCCCTCCCCACCGTCTTTGTCCCGCTCCCTCCGCTCCTTTCCTCCGTCGCAGCGTCCATTCCATTGATATCTCGTTTGCTGTGTTTGGAGACGGCGTTTATGAAATCTGGCAGCCGTGTGGGACGTGTGTAGTTTGCAAATGGCGGGCGAAGGGATTGCAAAGTTCACTTTTTGTGGAAACGGTTGGGTTTTTTCGGGTGAAAACATCTTAACACACGGTTGTATGGGAATGGAAGGTATTGTAAAATTTTCAAAACAATCGGCGCGTCACTTTCAGCGTGAAAATGCGACGAACTATTGGAAAGTTTCATTTTTATATATATAGATGTTATGGAACTTTAGAAAAAATATATAGTTTCTCATATAAAACCACTGGTCTCCACTGAAGGTTAACAGTGAAACGATTATAAATCAGTTATCGGTTTTGATCATGCAACCCTTGATCCAAAAAGGAAATAATTAAGTGTCATAATATTATGCCAGGGGATTAAGCAGTGTCATTCTCCTTGGATGCTCTCTTGCGTAGGCATTGATAATGTCATCAATGTCTAACTTGATGTCCGTGTGGACAAACAATAAAATGAGTGCATTAAATCTGTCCTCGTTCATTGTACTTCGGAAACACGACTTCACAAATCGCAGACTAGAATTTGATCGTTCAACACTGCAAGCCGTGACAGAAGTGAGCAGCAAAATGTAAATTATTGTGGTAATATTTGGATACATAATAGGCTACGACAGGAGCGGCTGTCAGCGAGGGTGTCCGACAGGGTGCTTGGTGTGCTGTCAGCGTTTCTCCACATCTGCTGGCAGACTGCTGCCAAAGCTTTAACTCTTGATGAAAGAATCCGGCGAAGGCAGGTCATCATGATAGTAATGAAGTATAGGCTATACCATCAGCAGTGAGTGCGTCGATGTTTGAAACATTAGATGGAATGAGACTTAGACCACGAATTGCTTGTTTTGCAAGATCTCCAAATCGTAGGCTAAACTACTGAAGTAGACTGTCCAGAAATGGAAGATAAAAAATTAATGTTTCGTTTGAAATGTTCATCTGGCGTTGCAGGTTTAGGGGGGGCGTACGCCGGCTCTGCCCCCCCCTGAATCCGCGCCTGGCGCTGTATAAATGTCCACAATGAATGAATTAAATCGGTAGCCTATTAATCACAATACAGTCATAAAACAGACTCACACACATATTATGGCTAATAATAATTACGTGAGAAGGTCCATAATTAATAATTATACTGCTGCAGAGGAGCTGATTGCTCGCTCGAACAGACAGGAAGCGCTTCAAGAAAATAATTATCAGTTCTTATTTCTTATGGCCATTGCTTTCATCATCTCTAGCCACGTCTTTCAAAATCATGTGCCGTTTGGGGATTGGGAACCGTCTTATTCACAAGCGCTCAGTCAAACCAAATTGATATAGGGCTATTATAGGCAGATGCGGAGAAACGGAAGATTCAACTATAGACTAGATTCATTGTAGACTTGGTCTACATTGAGCATTAGAACTTGAACTTAGTCCATCCCGTGCAGATCTGCACATCGGGCAACGCATCGTCTCCATTCTTCTCTGTCCGCCGCCAATTCCCTGGCCTCGTCCCACGACATCTCCAGGCATTTCAAGTCCTCCCTGATGGTCTCCGGCCAGTTCTTTCTCGGCCTTCCTCTCATCCTTTTTCCTCCAGGATTTGAGCATAGCAGAATCTTTCCCATTCACCCCGTCTTTCCCCTTTTCAGATATTATAATATCCCATTTCATCCTTCCATTTTGACCTCTAGCTACCCCGTGCAGCTTTCTAATCCGTTGACTGCACCAGTCGAATGCACCTCGTACAGAACGTTTCATCGCGGTTCTCATCCATTGCACACGACTGTTCTGGTTATAAACTGTCGAATCAAACAGCCACTCCTTTCTATTAATAGGCCTCCAATAACCAGAGCATAGGCAACTATAGGTAGGCCTACTGGTGTACGGAAGGTTTTTTGCTGATTTACACTCTGCAATGCAGCTGTTATTTACCAACCGAAAGATATGTCTTAGTATTGGATGAGCAATGGTCCAGTGAACTCTGAGCCTACATACGTGTATTATTCAAATTCCATACCTGCTATTAGGCCTATATAGCTGCTGGTGCCAGAATTTAGTTTTCAACCTTTGTGCACGTCTCATTGAACTTCGGCAAGATTTCTATCATTTCTTCGCTAAACAGATCTGCCTTATATTATTCAATATATAATTAATAATTGTATATATACACATGTATATAATTATGTAGGGTATATAGGATCTATAAAGGTAGAGTCATCAGAGTCACGGGGGAGCGAGAGGAGAGCCATAGGAGGCTTATTCCAGATAGCTGGACCCGCCACTGAGAATGCTATAGGCCTAGGCTACGCCTACTCACTGCATAGTATAATCTGATTTTGTGTGACATAATCTGTAGAAAGCTCTCTACACCTCTAAAGCGGCGGGTACGGTTTTTAATTCGCTCGATCGTTCAAATATTTATATAGCACGTTTTAAAGGAAACTACTCAGAGGTGCTCCCGACTCACCCGAGACTGTTTTGTGTAGACGCTATACATACCACAAGCGAGTCTTTCACGTACAATTGCTAAGCAAGTGATCGACGCCAATATATTGCCTAGTCACCATTTAATATAGTGGCGCTAAATGAACGAGAAATAATGTAGTGTAATAATTATATTCTTGGTTTCACTAAGAACATGAACGCACTAAATATTCACGAGGTCGTTTATTGGACGAAAATCTTTCCACTGAATCTTGCGGTGAAGCAGAATATGTTATATGCCTACTTTATCCTATAGCGTAAGTCGCCTTAGCTATAATAGCTGGTCGTTATATCGCTTGGTCCCTTAAGGGTGTCTATCCCTTTGTATTAAGTTAAAAACAGAAAAAGTTTACTATTGTGTTGATAATTTGCTGCATGAAGCAAAACAATTGTGGCTATGGTTATGTGGTTCGTCAGCAAAATTGAACCCCTCTGCTATACATTAAAACCCAGACGGCTCTCATCACCAGGAGAATCATGCTTAAAGAAACAAAATTTCATCTTTAGCTGACGTCACCGGAAGTTGAGATCTAGCTGGCGGATCTTTGGAACTACCCGCTTTTCCCGGCAGTTCCACTTCCTTGCTTATTTACCGCAGATCCGCTTCCTCCTCCACTGCCGCCCCCGCTCGCGCCGCTTCCATCCCCCGATCCCGAGTCCTGAAAGAACTTCCGTAGGATATCCGGGTCCAGATTGGCGATGGGAGGGGCTGGTTCGACCTTGTACTCGTTGGTGCGCGTCTTGGGGTCGAGAACCCCGGTGTAGATCTCATCGGTTGGACTGGCTTCATTGATGGAGATTATGGCTCGACCGTGACCCAAGCGCTGATTTAACTGTTCTGATGGTTTAGTCGGAGTTGCACACTCTCTGAATGGACAGGAACAGCACACACATTGTAATGCATTGGGCGATCTACAGGGTGCGCCAAAAAGACGGTAGGTGGCCTCCCTTAACGTGGTATGACTTTTGTTCTGTTTGAAATATTTTGATGAACTCTGGCCATCATGAGTAAATATGAATTGACTTTAAGACTGTGAAATATCATTTCGAAATTCTTACTTTTGGCCAAGATATTGCCAAGAAACCTAGGGGGTCTTTTTTGGCGCACCCTGTAGTATCTTTTTGCCATCAATATCCTTATGCTGCTCACCCTTTTACTATTGCTGTTGATAATGTCTTTAAAATATAGATGTCATTTTTGGGAGGGGAATGACCCCCTTGCCCCATGTGCGGGCGCCCATATTCAATATGTTCCAATGGAATAATTATTACATGCATGAAATTGAAATTCTGACCAACAATCAGTTGTTTAATTAAGGTAGGCCTACATGTAAACTTAGTTGCAGTTTAACGTTACTGCGTTGTAACAAAGACCATTAGCGACGCCCTTCTCCTTTATACAGGCTTGGGACTGGCACTCGCATAATGCAACCAGTGGCGGAGTTCTGTTGTTATTATGGTAATGTCTATCTGAAGGGCCTACCCCTCTTTTCTCGTGCAGATCATTCCAGTCCGGTAGGTGCATGGTCCACACGCGTAACATCTGTCTCCATCTACCGGTATGTAAAGGATTTCTCCGTCGTGTCCTCTGTAACCGAGTCCCTCCGTTGAGTAGACGGGGCCACATATTACGGTCGCGTTCTTACCTACAATATTATATAAGATCTATGTATGTATGTATGTATGTATGTATGTATGTATGTATGTATGTATGTATGTATGTATGTATGTATGTATGTATGTATGTATGTATGTATGTATGTATGTATGTATGTATGTATGTATGTATGTATGTATGTATGTATGTATGTATGTATGTATGTATGTATGTATGTATGTATGTATGTATGTATGTATGTATGTATGTATGTATGTATGTATGTATGTATGTATGTATGTATGTATGTATGTATGTATGTATGTATGTATGTATGTATGTATGTATGTATGTATGTATGTATGTATGTATGTATGTATGTATGTATGTATGTATGTATGTATGTATGTATGTATGTATGTATGTATGTATGTATGTATGTATGTATGTATGTATGTATGTATGTATGTATGATGTATGTATGTATGTATGTATGTATGTATGTATGTATGATGTATGTATGTATGTATGTATGTATGTATGTATGTATGTATGTATGTATGTATGTATGTATGTATGTATGTATGTATGTATGTATGTATGTATGTATGTATGTATGTATGTATGTATGTATGTATGTATGTATGTATGTATGTATGTATGTATGTATGTATGTATGTATGTATGTATGTATGTATGTATGTATGTATGTATGTATGTATGAATGTATGTATGTGTGTATGTATGTATGTGTGTGTATGTGTGTCTGTGTATGTATGTGTGTATGTATATAGGTGTGTATGTATGTATGTATGTATGTATGTATGTATGTATGTATGTATGTATGTATGAATGTATGTATGTATGTATGTATGTATGTATGTATGTATGTAAGTATGTATGTATGTATGTATGTATGTATGTATGTATGCATGTATGTATGTATGTATGTATGTATGTATGTATGTATGTATGTATGTATGTATGTGTGTGTATGTATGTATGTGTGTGTATGTATGTATGTATGTATATATGTATGTATGTATTGTATGTTTTGTGTGTTTGTTTGTTTTGTTTGTATGTGCACTTGTTATAGCGCCCCTTCAAGCTGCTACTCAGAGGCGCTCCCGATGCAGAGCGGACACTGCATCGGAGTTTCACGCCGAAGCGCTAAGCAATTGTGAGTGAAGGACTTGCCCAAGGTCCTTACTCGGGGAGGTGGATTCGAACCTCGGACCTTCCGGCTCCAAGGCAACGACGCCACCACTAGACCACCGCGCCCCACAATGTATGTATGTATGTATGTATGTATGTATGTATGTATGTATGTATGTATGTATGTATGTATGTATGTATGTATGTATGTATGTATGTATGTATGTATGTATGTATGTATGTATGTATGTATGTATGTATGTATGTATGTATGTATGTATGTATGTATGTATGTATGTATGTATGTATGTATGTATGTATGTATGTATGTATGTATGTATGTATGTATGTATGTATGTATGTATGTATGTATGTATGTATGTATGTATGTATGTATGTATCTATAGTCTTGCACTCTAGCGGTTAGCCTGCTTGTATGTCTGCAAAAGACTGCGTCGGAATGAACACAGGCCATACAATAGAAGGACAATCCTGTCCACCTTGATATTGTTGTCAATAGGACTTGTATAAATTAAGCATTTGTGCATGCATGTATGTATGTATGTATGCATTTGTGCATGCACGTATGTATGACATCGTATGTACGCTCTAATTGATTCATGCATGCATGTTTCACTTACAGTAATATCTACAGTCTATAATAGACCTACATGTAGTCAAGGTAAGCCATGCGCACTTTCAATGCTACTTTCTTCCTTCCAATAGCTGCTAGTACGACATATCATATTCCAAAAGCACGTTTAAGAAACACACGTAGTAGGCTACTGTGGATTGAACTTGCAAAACATTTGCTTGCATTGGAATGAAAAGGAGATATCAAGGTAGAAGACAAACTCAAAAAACGATCCTAAAATCGAGAAGAGACTCAATTTTACCTTCAACTGCGACTCTCGCAGAAACGATGAATTTCTTTCCATCGCAAAAGCCGAACAACATCAAATGTCCGAACAGTATCACAGACACTGTTCCCCACATTGTGCCTGCAATGTTTATAGCAACTGTACAGTCAGTATTCAAGGAATTCACTAACATCATTAACATTACATATGTGGGACGCGGTGGTGTAGTGGTGGGCTCGGTGCTTTGGAGCCGGAGGGTTCCAGGTTCGAATAACACCTCAAGTCACCGCGTAAGGACCATGAGCAAGTCCTTCACTCACAATTGCTCGTGCACTTCGGCGTGAAACTCTGATGCAGTGCCCGCGCTGTAGTCGGTAGAGCCTCTGAGTATAGAGAGCTTAAAGGGGCGATATATCATCAATCAATCAATCGAAATTTATATGGCGCCCCGTGGATCGCTACTCGGAGGCGCTCCAGCTCAACAAGGGCAGAGTGATCCGTTTAAAAGCGACTGATGGAATGGAGAGGATGGGGGTGGGGAGGAGTGCCAGAAGGCAGGCTCAGTGGCTCTATGCCGCTAAGGATGAGATTAGTGAGACGGTTTTCCCGTTGCTTTCCTCACAAGCAATTGGGGGTGAGCAACTTGCCTAAGGTTGCTAAGCAATGGCTTGAGGCGGATTCGAACCTGCGACCCTTAGATCAGAGGGCGCTGAACTTACCGCAGCACCACCGAGTCCCACTGATATCCCACACAGGATAGCATTTCATTATAATGCACTTCAAACATACACATAGGGTCTATATATATACCTACATTATGCACATAGCCAACAGTCCATTTTCATAGCATTCAATCAGTCACATAGCGCAATTCATTCGGACATTTATATAGCGCTCCTTCAAGCAAAAAACTACTCAGAGGTGCTCAAATTACAAGGAGACAAAGAAGAAAAAGACAATGACGGCGACACGCAACTGGCACAAAAGCATCAAAGGAATTAAATGTTTTTATGTTACAGCAAATCATACGCATGATGTCGAACATATTTGACTTCTCGTGGATGATATGGAGAAAGAACGTGTCAGTGTGACCAGCAAATTTGTTTCTCGCAAAGAGAATGAAAGTTGCTTGATAGTTTTATAAAGACGATCAAAAAGAACAAGATGTTGAATAGCCTATGTTTATCGACATTTATGTCAAAAATATCAACATTATTTTGGCAAAACAATTGTATGGCTTACGATCTATCCGCTTGTCAAACTGTCAAGAAGACGAAGAAGAAGACGAAGAAGAAGAAGAAGAAGAAGAAGAAGAAAAATAACAAAAAGAAGACGAAGAAGAAGAAGAAGAAGAAGAAGAAGAAGAAGAAGAAGAAGAAGAAGAAGAGGAAAAGGAGGAGGAGGAGGAGCAGGAGCAGGAGCAGGAGGAGGAGGAGGAGGAGGAGCAGGACACACCACCAGTGTCCGGAAACAGTGTTTTATTATTAAAATCGGTATTTCGAAATGCATTGAAGCAATGTTTTGACATGAGTATGCAGGCTTCAAAACGACGCCGCTCTTATCGATCTCAGGAACGTTTTATTCGATGCAGTATTTGCATTTGTAAAGATTTGCTAAACAAACATCCATCAATTCAGATTTGTCTGCGAAAGAAATTAGCATGAAGAACTGAAGTAAACAAAAACAACTCTGTGGGAAGAGATGTTTTTACTCATATGAGAGAGAGATGGATAGATGAATGGATGGATTGATTGATAGATAGATAGATCTATCGGTCGATAGATAGATAGATAGATAAATAGAGAGATAGATAAATAGATAGATAGATAGATAGATAGATAGATAGATAGATAGATAGATAGATAGATAGATAGATAGATAGATAGATAGATAGATAGATAGATAGATAGATAGATAGATAGATAGATAGATAGATAGATAGATAGATAGATAGATAGATAGATAGATAGACAGACAGACAGACAGACAGACAGACAGACAGACAGACAGACAGACAGACTGATTGATAGATAGATAGACAGACAGACAGACAGATAGACAGACAATTATGCAGAGAGAGACAGACGGACATAGGCCTACAAACAGGCAGAGAGACAGACAGAGAGACAGGAGCGCTCGTGAATAAGCTTGTGCCTGCGTTTGGCTTTCTAGTAACGCTTTAGAAATTTGGAGATTACGATTACGAAGCTAATCAGCAGGCTCTAGCAACCCGAGTTTACTACTTCGAGTTTTAGAAACCTCGGTACAAAGGTGATGCGTCGTTATTGCAACCAGAAATTATCTCTGCTGCACTTAGTGTCTCCTCCGACTCAACTAAACTATATTTATTTGCACGCATAATAAATGTTTGAATTGAGCAAAACAGAAAGAAGATTAATCAAATTCGTACTTTTATGAAAATCAGCCGCATAAATTGGCAGAAACTAACGTATACCGCCTACCTTGTTGGTCGACAAGCTATTCGCTCCCAAATTGAAATCAGACAGTCAACACTTAGGCCAACTCTGATTCCATATGTAACACATGCGTCTCGAAATTTATATAGCGTACTTTTAACAGCCGATGCGGTTATAAACTAGACGAATCACCTACGAACCAGCTGGCCTGCAGGCCTATTGAAATGTCGATGCAATCACCTTGTGTAGAATATTATAGGGCTGCTGAAGCGGATGATTATGCACAAACGCCGCGATTTATGCGTTCGCACTGAATACTGTGCGGTCGAGCAATCAGCATTTTATTGCCCACTGAATTGGATGCAAATGCTTGCAAACTGCAATTTAATGTCATGCCTCGGCTAGCAATTGCGCAGTGATAACAACGGCGTGTTACAGTATGCCTATCTTTAAGACTGAACGGAATTGGGTCTTTAACAAGGACTTGTTATACGTTCGCACCGTTTTACCCTCCATTTCTAAACATCCCTGCAAGATTATCGATTATCTGCGCATCTTTCCGAGCCATTACCTTTTACGACCGTCTAAATGAGTCTAATCTAAGAGATGGTGGACTCGGCATTGCGCATTTGACCCCGTCTGTCGACTTTGTTTTAATTGAGCGCCCGTGAATAAGCTGGTTCCCGCGACTACATGGTTTTGTGGCAATTGTGGGCGCTATGGAAGTTCCGAGTTTACGACGAGGAGGATTAATCACGATTCAAGTGCATTGTAACCACATCTCCAATTTTCTATTGTTTTGCGCTGAGGTGTTCTTGAATTAGATCAACAGTTATAACTTTCGACTGAAACGTTTTTGCAGGGATAATAATATTGGATCTATGACCTCATTATTGGCAATAATTATTGAGTCGTAGACCAGACGAACCAAGGCCGTAGCTGGGGTGTGTGTGTTTTTGGGTGTTTCGATACCCCCGAAATGATATATAACGCTTTCATGAAATAATACATATATTAACACAATCATGATGTAAAACTAAAAACTAAGGGGATTTAATTTTGCAGTTCTTATTTCTATGTGACATTTGCAACAGCTAGATTCAACTCATTCCGTTGGTTCGGTTTCTTGTCGGCTTGCTTAAATCGAGTAAACCCACCCACCCCTCCCCCCGAAATAAAATCCTGGCTAGGGCTTTGAGAAGGAATTTCTAAATTTATAACAGCAGCCACTATTGCAACCATTTAGGCTTGATGCGTTTTTGTAAGCATTAAACGCAACACTGTGAATCCCATATAAAAGGAATTGATTTCCTGATTGTTCAACATTCTGTCCACCCCCTTCCCCGGAGATTACCCATAAGCCAACCTCCATCATTTATAGGACTCCATGCTTATTGTTATTCAGCAAACTATAGGCATCCCATAGGGTAAAATCATATATAGCTACGCCATTGAAGCCGTTCAAATATCATTTGCATCGCTGCAAGTAGGCTACCGGTACTTCAGCACTTGCGCAATATCTATAACTTATACCAGGCTAGGCTACTAACAAAAGACTGTTTAACGGCCATATCTTGCGGAAGAAAGAAAGAGACAGATGGAGGCAGAGGAAGAGAAAAGGGGAAGGGTGTAATAGAGCAACATTTCCATAAGGGACACATTGTCGTTGGAGCGCCATAAGTTGCGATACAAAAAAAGATTTAATAGTGCAATGTGTGCTTTAGTATAATAGGCCTACATACTGATTATGGGCGGAGTTTGGTTTTCGTTCTTGGGGGAGCTAACCCCAGTCTGGGCCTTATTGGGA
Source organism: Lumbricus rubellus (assembly GCA_945859605.1). Taxonomy (NCBI): domain Eukaryota; kingdom Metazoa; phylum Annelida; class Clitellata; order Crassiclitellata; family Lumbricidae; genus Lumbricus; species Lumbricus rubellus. The sequence goes on from OX243818.1 coordinate 11,331,715, forward strand.
GGGCTAACCCATAAAAAGAATACCATTTTCATGGTAAAAAAGATGATTTGGGGCTTTCTTGGAGGGGCTTAGCCCCCCTAGCCCCTGATAAACTCCGCCCATGATACTGATGCCAGTAGTCAAGAAACAAATGAGGTTCGAATTTGAGGTAGGCCTACGTATAAGCACTTGCTATAGCACCCTTTCAAGAGCTACTCAGAGGCGCTCCCTACTACAGCGCGGACACTGAATTGGACTTTCACGCAAAAGCGCATGCTCAATAGCGATTGGGAATACTTGTTCAGGGTTCATACGCAACGGCTTGAGGCGGATTTGAACCAGCAACCTCCCGGCTATAAGCACGACACCGAACATAGGCCTACCCCTACACCATCGCGCCCTTGGCAAGAACTGGTTTATATATCTTGCACGTAGGATTTTTAGCTCACCGACATGAGATGAAGTCTCTGGTCGACCATTTTGAAAAATCAACACACATTTTGTCTTTGAAAGTTTGACATTTCCTAGCGCTATTCGATCAGTTTCTGTACAGTTCCTACAACCGGGATTAGCCTCCCTGTTACACTGAGCTTATTGCCCAGAGGTCGCTCCACTCTGTTATCTAGGAATATCAAATCTGTCCTACTAAGCCGTGATTGGGCTGAGAGCGCTTCTGAGTAACCTTTGCATGCCTGAAGAGGCGCTATATAAAACATTATATATATATAATATACATATATAATACACGTGCGTGTGTGTGTGTGTGTGTGTGTGTGTGTGTGTGTGTGTGTGTGTGTGTGTGTGTGTGTGTGTGCGTGTGCGTGGTGTATTTCATTGAAGAAACTTGGTTCAGATCTCGAGACTCTAAAATCACTGCCATCTGTCGAATGCCGATTAAATGTTTTGTTGTTGATTCCGACACTGCCTTCCGGAACCCTGTAGTTGAAAGGGAGGGTAAGGTAGGGAAGGGCAAAGCAGTTAAGGTATGATAAGGTAGGCATGGCGAGGTAGGTATTGTAGGACAAGGTAGGATATGGCAAGGTAGGCAAGGTAGGGTTTGATTGCAACCCAAGGTTGACAAGGTAGGGTAAAGTAGGTAAGGTTTGGTTATTAACGTTTTAGGTATAGGGTAATGTATGATAAGTTGGGTAACGTTAAACCTAGGTTGATATTCATCACTCTGTTGAAATTGGTCGTTTCGCAATCTGGTCAATGGATGTGGTTTCTACTCTGGTAATGAAAAGTCACGACCTTAGTTAATAAAATACAAATATGACAACAGACATTGTTGATGCTTTACTTTTTCATTATAAGATATTAGGCCTAATCATTTTAAGAAGATTCGAACCCATAGCCGGTGTGAGAATCGCCGAGGAGATAAGGAGCTCAGCTCCCGAGTCTAGATTTACAAAAGAAACAAAATATTCAACTCTACATGAACCAAAGTCTAACCACCGAGTTATTTTACCAGCAATTCTCGCACTGTTTATAGTATGCATTTAGGCCTAACTCACCTAGATAATAATTTAAACTAGTTAAATAATTTACGAGCGCTGCATAGTAATGATGTGTTAACATGTCAAGCATCGTCACCAAGGCCGTAGCCAGGATTTTATTTCGGGGGTTGTTTCTTCGCCGGAAAATCTTTGACGGCCTTTTTTTAGTCAACAGAACGAAAATTTCATCTATTATTTCATTTCGGGGGGGTGTTTTCATGGTTTTATTTCATGGTTTTTGTATCACGAACTAGTAAATGCAATAGAAATTTTCTGCATTTTCCATTTCGGGGGTGTTCAAACACCCAAAACACCCCCTGTCTACGGCCTTGATCGTCACAATTGACTCGTTGCTTCAAATCGAAGCAATTATTGTAATTTTATTCTAAGAGTAAGACATCTCAAGCTCAAGCGTGCATCTACTTCTATAGGGTCTACACTCTACTCTTCTGTTAATTGCCTTTTCTGTTCTTTGTTGATGCTGCGCGATTCTTTTTGAGGTTTTATTACGTGAGGATCGTCCGGCGTACAGGTTCTAAAAACAAAACCAATGATCTCATTATTTTGTCAGTTGCACTGATTACTGATTAGGCCTGCTCCCATTAGAAATAATTTTTTTTATTCTCATCAGCTCAACTGGCCCCAACAACAACGATAACGGTGATATGATGAATATAGAGTAAGAGTATGACAGAATTCCCATCGGCCAAGCGCAGCGCACCAGCCTATTCACGAGCGCTGAAATAATCTCTAAATGACATGAGATTTAAAAGCATTAGGGCTTTAGGCCTACATTACTACCATGCGGCTCACACCCGGTTAGAAGGAATTAGGTAGAACTTGGGTTAGATTACTGTTCAACCTGTTTGTGCTTCTGCATGTCATGCCTTCCACAGTGCATGGACCACATTCGTAGCAAATGTTCTTACGAGATATGATCGCTGATTGACCGGGACGAGTCCTCAGGATATGACCCAAACCGTCGTCGACAAGGCAGAACGTCAACAAAAGTCTGTCTATAACAAGCCGAACACTGTCATGTAGGCCTAAGTATGTATAATTATATAGATAAGATAAGATCATATTATACGCAAGGACCACTATTGCTTAAACTCGATCATACATTTAGCGTCATGTGGAATTCTTTTACCTCCATGCACTTTGCGTGGGACTTTTCTTTCTGGATCGCTATTTTCACTGTAGGCCTACAAATGTAGGCCTACATGTACGTCTCTCTTTCTTAAAAGATCAAATCAATATTCTCTCTTCGGGTTCTCGCACGGGGAGTGCTATTGAACATAGTTGTTTAAAAGTTAAAACGTTTTTTTTATTTTTTTATTGGCTCCCAAAAACGTCTTTTTTCGTGTTTTTTCCACCGTTTTATTCCGTTTTTTATATTTTTTATGCAACACTATTTATTTATTCTTTGTCTCTTATTCTTTCCTTCATTTTATTTTTTCTGATATTTCTTACGTTTTCAGCCCAATCTCAAGGTTTCAGATAGGCCTAACTGATGTCATTATTTAATTGTTTAACGTCATCATTTAAGAGATACATATAGAAAGTAAACAAGGGTTTTATGTATAAATGCAGTTTAAGATGCAAAAAGTCAAATTATTTTCCGTTTTGGTTTTTTGTCGTTTTTTGTTTTTTTCTTTTTTTTGAATAAAACGACGTTTTTATTCCGTTTCCATCGTTTAAAAAAAAATCTATGCTATTAAATGGCTATGCCTATAGAAATTGATCCAGGCTTGGACTGGTGCCAGAATGCGACCAGTGGCGGAGTTATTCAGCGTATGATATTACACTATTATTAGTCTATAGCCTATACGACCTATGCTATACTATGGTATAACGTTCACTACATGATACGGGTCTATTATCGTATGTGAAAGCATACTTTCCCAGTCAAGCGATGATTTCACGAATAATTCGTCCTTTGTAGACGAACAAACTGCTGTGAAAACCAGTACGACAAGCAGAAGATGGCTTCTCAGCATATTTGCAGATCTGTAGAATATCAGAACAAATGACAAGCATAGAAAAGTAATCACCTAATGGCAGCATATCATTTATTTAGTTATTTCTCGCATTTGCTTATAGCGCCCCTTCACGGCTCTACTCAGAGGCGCTCCCGACTACAGCGCGGACACTGCATCGGAGTCTCACGCCGAACCGTACGAGCAATTGCAAGTGAAACACTTGCTCATGATCTCTAAGCGGGCGCTTGAGGTGGATTCAAACCTGGAACCCTCTATCTCCAAGACATCGAACCCACCACTACACCACCGAGCCCCACATTCGTAGTCTTCTGAGGAGCTTCTACAACTGCTCAACAGCTTAGTCGTCTTTGTTAAGACGCGAAACGATAGAGTCTTGATGTCAGACTTAATATGCTAATCTGAGCTAATTTCTAAGGCGTAACGTAAGTAGAGTAATGTGTACCGGTTGGCGCAATCTAGTATCATCTCTTGGGTGGTGACTTATCGATGACGTGACTTCACCTAGATTGCGCCAGAACTGGCTAATGGAAAGCAGGGCTTTTTTAACGTGCAGTTATGCACAAAATGTGCAGTCCTAAATGGATTTGTGCAGTTGTAGAAGCACTTCTGTACAGCTAAAACTAGCAAGAAAAGTCACTGTCCTCCGATTGGAAGTAATTTACCATGGATGATGGGCAGTGTTTAATCTAGTCCCCACCCGCTGGGGGGGGAATTCAGGTTTCTGGGGGGGGGGGGAGAGAATCGAGCGTCCGAAGGACGCTCGTGAGGCGCGTAGCGCCGAGACCCGCAGGGGGAGGGGTATGGGGAGGGGGATGTGCCCCCTCCCCATCAGAAACTTTTTGAATTTCCACATTGCAATGGTAGCATTTTAAGGTACCATCTTAACAAAATACCCGTACCTTTTCAGAGCCCCATCAGAAACTTTTTGAATTTCCACATTGCAATGGTAGCATTTTAAGGTACCATCTTAACAAAATACCTGTACCTTTTCAGAGCCCCAACAGAAACTTTTTTAATTTCCACATTGCAATGGTAGCATTTTAAGGTACCATCTTAACAAAATACCTGTACCTTTTCAGAGCCCCATCAGAAACTTTTTGAATTTCCACAATGCAATGGTAGCATTTTAAGGTACCATCTTAACAAAATACCTGTACCTTTTCAGAGCCCCATCAGAAACTTTTTTAATTTCCACATTGCAATGGTAGCATTTTAAGGTACCATCTTAACAAAATACCCGTACCTTTTCAGAGCCCCATCAGAAACTTTTTGAATTTCCACATTGCAATGGAAGCCTTTTAAGGTGTCATCTTAACAAAAACCTGTACTTGTTCAGAGCCTCATGAGAAACTTTTTGAATTTCCACATTGCAATGGTAGCATTTTAAGGTACCATCTTAACAAAATACCCGTACCTTTTCAGAGCCCCATCAGAAACTTTTTGAATTTCCACATTGCAATGGTAGCATTTTAAGGTACCATCTTAACAAAATACCTGTACCTTTTCAGAGCCCCATCAGAAACTTTTTTAATTTCCACATTGCAATGGTAGCATTTTAAGGTACCATCTTAACAAAATACCTGTACCTTTTCAGAGCCCCATCAGAAACTTTTTGAATTTCCACAATGCAATGGTAGCATTTTAAGGTACCATCTTAACAAAATACCTGTACCTTTTCAGAGCCCCATCAGAAACTTTTTGAATTTCCATATTGCAATGGTAGCATTTTAAGGTATACCATCTTAACAAAATACCTGTACCTTTTCAGAGCCCCATCAGAAACTTTTTGAATTTCCACATTGCAATGGTAGCATTTTAAGGTACCATCTTAACAAAATACCTGTACCTTTTCAGAGCCCCATCAGAAACTTTTTGAATTTCCGAATTGCAATGGTAGCATTTTAAGGTATACCATCTTAACAAAATACCTGTTCCTTTTCGGAGCCCCATCAGAAACTTTTTGAATTTCCACATTGCAATGGTAGCATTTTAAGGTATACCATCTTAACAAAATACCTGTACCTTTTCAGAGCCCCATCAGAAACTTTTTGAATTTCCACATTGCAATGGTAGCATTTTAAGGTATACCATCTTAACAAAATACCTGTACTTTTTCAGAGCCCCACCAGAAACTTTTTGAATTTCCACATTGCAATGGTAGCATTTTAAGCCTTTAAGGTACCATCTTAACAAAATACCTGTACTTTTTCAGAACCCCCATCAGAAACTTTTTGAATTTCCACAATGCAATGGCAGCATTTAAAGGTGTCATCTTAACAAACTGCCTGTACACTTTTCAGTGCTTATAATAGTGGACTTCAATAAATGTAAGCAACACTTAACAAATTTTTGGGTCGGGGCTATTTCCACACTATAATGGTACCATTTTAAAGTGCCATTTTAGCAAAATAACTCCATTAGACTATTCAGTACTGATAAAAAAGTGTTTTAGGATCTAATATATATATATGATTATAATTACAATAAAATATCTTTATGTATCGAGTTATCCTGTTTCTGAGTTATTCTAATGAATAAATGCAGACATGAATATAATAGTAGCCTATATAAGCTGACTTTTCAGCACTACAGGCCTATATCAGTTTAACCCTGTTTCCCAAGATGGTCCTGAATTGCTGACCAGGACATACTTTCTGAAATCATATTTAATGGTACTAAAACCAACCAAGAACTAATAAACTACCGGTGCCAAATTCAAAAAACCATGGGTAGTAATGATGTTTTTAGGTTTTACTATATATGTGTTCAAATAATAGGACCAAACATTTTGAAATTTTAGGCCTACAGTTTAAAATTTGAAGGATACCACTGGTGAGAAGCCATTCAGTTATACAAAAGTAGTATTTGTACAAATATTAGCAGTAAGTTATTCTCATTTTAGCAGGATTGTGTCATATATTATAATAGTAAATAATAACATTATAACCATTGACCATATAATAATAAATAATATTACAGTATATTATAACAATTCACGTAATACGATGATGTAAACAGCAACTAAAACTATAAGCATTTTGTCAAATTTTCTGAAGGGGATGTCATATCTGTTTTTAGTTGTGCAAACATAGTGTTTATACAAATATATGCAGTAAGTTATACTAATTGCAACATGATAGTATCATATATAATAATAGTAAATAATAAATAATAATCATAATTATAATAGTAAATAACATCACGGTATATTATAACACTTCATATAAAACAACGATGAAAATAGTAACTAAAAACCAATATCATTTTGTCAAATTTTTCTGGGGGGGGAAATGTCAATCCTGGGGGGGGGGGAACTTTCCCCCCCCAGAGACGTCTAGATTAAACACTGGATGATGGGGAAGTTAAGAAGGAGTTGTGCAGTTCTAAAAATTTCTTTATAACAGCCCTGATGCAATCAGACCAACCAACTCATGAGCGCTGGATGGTTGTCCAAAACGCCAAGACTGATGAACGCCAAAAGACAGGACAGAGAAAAGCAACATTTTAAACTCACAAATTAATTGAATTCGTACTCTATGCAAAAATGCTCAACACATGGGCGGAGTTTATCAGGGGTTAGAGGGGGCTAAGCCCCTCCAAGAAGGCCCAGATTAAACTTTTTACCATGAAAATGGTATTCCTTTTCGGGGTTAGCTCCCCAATAAGGCCCAGACTCGGGGTTAGCCCTCCCAATAACGGAAACCAAACTCCGCCCATGTGTTCAACGAAACTTAATAGATATATATATATGTACCAACCTGTGTTCAACGAATCCTATAAGACTGAAAGCAGGCAATCTGCACTCACTCTCTTTCAATCGTCAACGGTTTCAATACGTGGGCTAATCAACGCTCTTGAAATTTATATAGCGCATTATATCTGCAGTTAAAAGTTTGCCAATGAATCGATGTACCAGCTTGTCAGTCGGTCTACTGCATGACGTAGGCTATCGATAATATTATTTTCACGCTGTATAGGCCTAGTCTTCCGTTGAATACTTAGCCTATATGCTGAATCTAAGCGTTATGCACAATAAAATTATAACCTGTTCAAGATGTTGGATTTCTCAATGCAAATTCAAGTTATTCTCTCAGCATTGAATTTATCTGGTTGCAAAAACAAACACACGCACATGCGCATAAACGCACGCGCACCGGCAGAAACACACAGGCCAACACATGGAAGGAAACATACATTACATGTACATATAAATAATTTAATAATATATGCATGGATACATCATGTAATTATATATATACTAGCTGGGGTACCCGGCGTTGCCCGGGAAATTTAGGATTAGACCCGCTCAGGCCACAACCAAACCACACCCCACCTCCACCCAACCCCGTACACCACCCCTTCCATCCGTTCCCGCTTCACCCCTCCACCCCATCCTCACCACACCCCCACCTCCACCCCAAAACCCCCACCCCACCCCGTACACCCACACCTCCACCCGCCCCCGCTTCACACCTCCACCCCTCCACCTCACCCACCCCCACCCTCACCACACCCCGTTCACCCGCCCCATGCCACTCATTTCACCCACACCACACCTCCACCCCACCTCGTACACCCCACCCCCTTCCATCCGCCCCGCTTCACCCCTCCACGCCACCTCCACCCCATCCTCACCACACCCCCACCTCCACCCCAAAGCACCCCACCTCACCCACACCCTGCACCCGCCCCGCTTCACACCTCCACCCCTCCACCTCACCCCACTCCCCACTTTCACCACACCCCGTTCACCCGCCCCATGCCACCTTTTTCACCCACCCACACCACACCTCCACCCCACCCCGTACACCCCACCCCCTTCCATCCGCCCCCGCTTCACTTCTCCACGCCACCTCCACCCCATCCTCACCACACCCCCACCTCCACCCCAAAGCCCCCACCCCACCCCACCCACCCCTCCACCCGCCCCGCTTCACACCTCCACCCCTCCACCTCACCCCACCCCCACCCTCACCACACCCCCACCTTCACCCCACCTCCCCTCCTCCACCCCACCTCCACCCCACACTCTCACCACATTCCCACCTCCACCCCCGAACCCCACCCCACCCCGTCCACCCCACTTCGTTCACCCGCCCCATCCCACCCCTTCCGCCTTCCACCTACCACCTCCACCCATCCTACACTCACCCCTACCCTCCACCCCACCACCCGAACCCCCAGCCCAAGCCAGCTCCCACCCCACCCCACACCCTCCACCAACACACCCCAAACTCACCCACCCGACAACACCCCACCACACTCTGACCTCTCCACCTGTACGCCACCCGTGAAATTAGGGTTTTCTGGGACGAAGAGGGTGGGGAGGGAGCGTAGGGGAGCGATGGACGTGGGAGGGGAGGGGGAGGGGTAGGGGAGGGAGGGGAGGGGGAGGGTAGGGGAGGGAAAGGGAAGGAGAGGGGAGGGGCAGGCGAAGGGGGAGGGTTGGCAGAGGGAAGGGGAGGGGTGGGTGAGGGGTTGGGGAGTGGGAGGTAGGGAGGGATGGTTGAATGCTCTTTTCAGCCACAGCAACGCGTGGCCGGGTTCAGCTAGTTGACTATAATTATAGTAAAACTTTACATCCAAGCGGATTGGAAGATCATTTACATCAGCTGCGTTTATATAATGACCATGCAAGCGTTTTAAAAGGTGTTTAATAAACTTAGGGTTTTCGCCCCCACCGTGGCCCCCATGGTGGGGGAGATTCGCCAACAACTCCACTGGGTGGTTCCGATGGCCCTCTGTCTAGGTGCAAAGTTTGAAATCAATAGCTGCGTTTTATTGAAAAAAATTTGGGGGGTTTCGTCCCCCACCCTGGCCCCCATGGTTATAGAGAATCGCCAACCCCTCCACTGGGTGTCCGACGCCGAGACGGAGAGAGTAGTGAAGGTTTGGAGTGAAAAAGTCAAAAACTGTCGAAATGCATTCCGGTCAAACACACAGACAGACACACAGACAGACAGAATCCTCTTTTTATTAATATAGATTGACTATAATTATAGTAAAACTTTACATCCAAGCGGATTGGAAGATCATTTACATCAGCTGCGTTTATATAATGACCATGCAAGCGTTTTAAAAGGTGTTTAATAAACTTAGGGTTTTCGCCCCCACCGTGACCCCCATGGTGGGGGAGATTCGCCAACAACTCCACTGGGTGGTTCCGATGGCCCTCTGTCTAGGTGCAAAGTTTGAAATCAATAGCTGCGTTTTATTGAAAAAAATTTGGGGGGTTTCGCCCCCCACCCTGGCCCCCATGGTTATAGAGAATCGCCAACCCCTCCACTGGGTGTCCGACGCCGAGACGGAGAGAGTAGTGAAGGTTTGGAGTGAAAAAGTCAAAAACTGTCGAAATGCATTCCGGTCAAACACACAGACAGACACACAGACAGACAGAATCCTCTCTTTATTAATATAGATATATATATATATATATATATATATATATATATATATATATATATATAGGCTACATAGCAGTAGTTTATAATTATCTGAAGATAGGCCTGCATAAATTATATATAAAGTTATAATATGCCTATAATGGTGCAGTCATGTATGCACCAGGCAGCGAATAATGCGCTAGTTTTCCAGCCTAAATCAATCGACTGAATAACAACAGAAGAATCTTTAGGTGCAAAGAATTTCCATATAAGACGAATGCATGCACGATTGCCTGCATGGTTCATAATATTATTATGATATTATACCATCATCATTTATTAAACACAACGTTCTTACAAGAAACAACACGAAATGATCTTTAATCTTTAATTTTTATTATAATTTTTATTATAATTTTTATTATAATTATAATTATGGGTAACTATGCAAGACTCAGGTAAATCGTGTTATTGGTTTGTACAGATGCACAATTCACTATACGGCTTATTTTAATGTGCTTTGTTTATTGAAATCAAACGCGATGATCAGCTGCAGTGCTTCGATACACGCCGTTATTTATGAGAAAGAAGACGGTTTTGAAATGAGAGTGTAGAGCGAGTTGAAGGAGGAGAGAGGCAGACAGACAGAGAGAGAGAGAGAGGGAGAGAGAGGTAGGGAGAGGGAGAGACAGACAGGCAGACAGAGACAGATGCAGAGGCAGAGACAGAGACAGAGAGAAACAGAGTGACAGAGAGACAGAGAGACAGAGAGACGGAGACAGAGACAAAGGCAGATACGGAGACAGAGACAGAGACGGAGACGGAGACTTAGACAGAGACAGAGACGGAGACTTAGACAGAGACGGAGACGGAGACTTAGACAGAGTCAGATAGAAGGGATTCCATCAGGAGGGCCTATTGATTGCAAAGGATGAAATTATATATATATATACAATTATATATATATAAAACGGAAGTGAAGTTACATTTTTATTCATATATATTGGCTACGCAGCCTAACTTTGCTTGAGACGGCTCACGAATGATTTAGTGGGCATTAGATCTTTAAAAAAATGGAAACGATTTTTTGATGAAATTTATTTGGTGTTTTGACTGAAATGCCTCAACCTCAAAGCCATGCCAGCGTCAATACAAATGGTTCTCATTACCATTTAAAAAAATATATAGCCTCTTTTGCGCATAATGATCATAGTCACGCCATGCGAAGTCTCGATCGGAGCCTAACGAAAATTTCTGAATTAATCGGTAAGAAATAACAGCTACTTCGCAATCGATAAAAGCTGAAAATAATTAATAATTCATTCGTTCCTGTGACTGATGCATAAATCTTGACTTGCAATTTATTGGTTGTTATGGCAATCGAGAGGCCAAGTGTAAAACAATTCGTGCAACAGAGAGAAGACTAGCTGAAGTCAAAGATTAGTCTACTAAGAAATAATAAATGATCTTTTAAGTCGTTTCAATAAAACACTGCAGCTCATATAAATGCGCAGATGATGTTGATTCGTAACATTGAGAATAATCCGACGTTTGTTGAGAATAGCAAAAGTGCATCTTCAGGTTAGTCGCACAATGCGATGATGCGTAACTGATGGTATAAACTTGCCCATTTTGCATTGCCTCGCCTTCCCTATTATACTACATGCGTGTCCTGCCTTAAGTCACATCGTCTACCTTTTCTTAGCTAAGGCTACATCTTATCCCACCTATTTGTAACCATGCTTTGGCTTCCCTTTAGAGTACCCTATCTAATTAATCTAAGGCAGATACTCGCATTGCAAGTACGTAACTTGCCACGTTCAGTATAGGCCTAGTTTTGACCAATATAAAATCAGAATTACGAAAATTACAAATATTATGACATTGTCATTAATAATCATTTATTGTCGTTGCTTGATTTTCCTTAAAAATAACAGTTACAGTGGATGAGCGCAGGACCAAACAACAACAAAAACAACAACAACAACAACAACAACAACAACAACAACAACACCAACAACAACAACAACATCGTAATTGAATAGGCTTATATCTCTGTTTTAGCCTCTCAAGATTACATATCTATCTGTAGCCATGCTGAGAACCTGTCTTCTGCTTTTCGCTTTTGCTGTCGTGACAGTTGGTTCAGTAACCACATTTCGTCGTCAATGTTAGTGGTCTCACTGTCTACTTATTTTCACTGGTTTATTAATGTTCATGACGATGCCATTTCGTTCGTTCATTGTAGGCTATATGCTGAGTGATTTTTTAGCGAGTGAACTTTGACAATGGTTTCACTGCCGTTGATAAGTGTTTAGCGGTCCTGCTGCCTTCCTGGTTTCTACTGTTCCTATAGCACATGCGAACTTAAGGAATGAATCTTTCCAATGGATTCGGCTGAACTCACATACATGCATGCATGCTTGAGAATGCAACACGTGGGCGATGTCTGACAATGTGGGGTTTCTAAAGGAATTTTTTTAGAACTGCACAATCAGGAATTTAATCTAGTGAGTCTTTTGTCCCGAAAAATGTGTGACGACCATTTTTTAGTCATTCGCAAGAAATTTTTGAACTTAGGAATATGAGAATATCAGTGTAAAAAAAACTAAAAAATTATAATAACCAAAATCATTAGTTGCGATTACCGACCATAATGGACAACACACTAAACTAATGAAGCCTACATGACTTATATAGGCTAACGGTCAATGGCTTTGAATAAGTCTTGCATCTGATTGAATATTCGACTGAATATGACTGAAGCCATGATAGGCGTTGACTGCAATCATAGCATGAATAACAGTGAATATCCAGTGAGTGTTTGCATAATGTTCTAGATAGTAAGGATTGGAATGTGTGCTACGTTGAACACGCAACTGGTTATAGCATGAAGATTCCACTTGGCGGCACCATTGCGCTTGCTCGTGCCTCCCACTGTTACTCGTGTGGTCCCTGCACTAAAGACGGAGTAACGTGCACCAATCTATACAGGTTGGACCAATACCTGATCTGATCATAGACAACCGATGTTTTCTATAATCTGAACTTATTTTGATCCACCCCCAAACGACCACTTTTGTTTTACAATGAACGCGCTCTGATTGTATTGTATTCAATCATTTATAAAGCGCCTCGGATAGCGTGAACCTTTCAGAGGCGCTCCCAGTGCGCAGAGCCTCGCGAAGAAGCATGCAGGGTTTGAGAAGTGACAAGGCAGATTCGTATACAGCGAACAGAAGGAGAGAGCGCGTTCCAAAGAGAAGGACAAATTGAGGCAATTTATCGACACCGAGACATAGCAGTTGTAGAGCAAGGAAATAAGAGGTTAAGTCTTTTGGATGAAAGAAGTGGACGGTGGAGGAAGCTGAGTTTTGGGGCGTAAGATTAGTTTAGTCAATTCCAGTCGATTCTACTCTGTTCTAATCTAGTCCATTCTATTCTAATATTTAGTCTATAATATTCCATTCTTGAAGTACAGCTGTAAGACACGAACTGATGTTCGTTTCAAGCTTTACCATGTCAAAACATATCTTGAACCATGGAATAACCTAATGTATTAGTTTGAAAAACTAATGTATCAGTTTGAGTCTATATGCAATGTGTTGTGTTTTTCACAATCCTTTGCCAACGCTGTTTATTGTGATCGGATTAAACAATGCAAAATATTGACCTGTTGTGTTATTGTCTTTGCTTTCAGACCATGTAAGGATGGCGAGGCCGCAGTGTAATTATGCCTACTCCACAACTTCTTCTGCAAAGACTTGACTCCCACGGTGCCTTTCACCAGCAAAAGATATTCATAATATTATTACTAACAGAGGAAGAGAACAGAAACGTTTTCAAGCATATATAGTTCTACAGGACTTTTTATAGATCGTCGTTAAAATTTTAACCTGACTATGCTTTATCTCAAACACTGCAGATAAATTATCACTGAAATATTTGCGGATATATTAATAAGTTCTCTGGACAGGTTTGACTTAGCCTATAGGCCTATTTGTTCCACAAGCTAGGATCACTATTGCTCAAACTCTATCCTTTGCCATCACTGAGTCATCCTTGTGGAATTCCCTTCCCATCACTCTGCGTGGGACTCTCCTTTCTGGATCACTATTTACATATCTCTCTCTTTTCTTGAGACCTATTTTTCTCTCGGGGGTTATCACACAGAAAGCGCTACTGAACGGCCACGGATACATGTGAGCAGCGCTATAGTTAATACTAATTACCTTACATTACATTATGTTTGCATGCAACGTGTAAAATTTGAAATATGGAAAATAAAAATAATTGTCGGTCGAGTTCAGCGGGTTCTTCGATTGCAATGCATAAAATTGATGCGAACTTCAAGATAAATGTCAATTTTTAAATATTTTGTGCAATTAATCTCATAGCAACGCGTGCTGCTGACTCAGCAAAGTTCAGCTCTGAAACCAACGATTACTTAGCCTACACCTACAATTATGTAGACCTATACATGTAGGCCTATATATGCTACTATGCAACAGCGCCTTGCTTGACTTTTTTCGCTGACCTCGCATCGCATCATAACATTTCCCTCCTTGCTTTACGTTACGGTAACCTAATGTAAGATTGCCATAATATACAAAACGTACCAAGAAGGCTTCATCTAAACGGGCGATCTTTCCTTGCTTCGCAAAGTAGCCCAGAGTTCCTGAACCGACATAACATTATCAGAATAAAGAAACAGTTGATGCATATAATGTAGCCTAACAAATGTTGTGCCAGACCAATATAGGATCTGAAATCCACTAAAACAGCGTCCTTCATAATTTCAGATAAATCATAAAAACTTAAAATGACAAGCATACCCTAAATTTAAGACTATAGAATAAACTTCAAGAAGACAACTTTTCAAACTTCTGTCACCTAGGCCTATCACAGTAAGACTTATGAACACGACCTGAGGTAAGTTCATAGGTATAGGCTATCCTAGACGCATTTATACATGTATGCCTGCGACCCGAGAGCAGAACCAATTAATCTTAAAATTATACTTCTGAGCTTTAATCATTTCCAGAACACTGGGCACACATTTGTAGAAATCATCACATGTCATAGGCTACTCAAATTCATACCAAGCAACAGTTCTGCTTTAAAAAGGTCGGTGGACTCTCAGTGCTCAGATAATTGCGATTGTTAGACAACAGGTCGTCCGTAAGCAAATGCTGAACGCTCTCTCGCAAAAAGCATTAATTAAAACGGACTGAGTAGTGAGTAGACACAGTATGCTAAACTGAACGTCAATGGTTTGAAAGGTTTGGAAAACTTCTATACCCATTATATAGGGCCATTACCCAGTGCTGTTCAACATGCGATGATCAACGAACGTTAGGTCAGACAGAGAGCAGAACTCAAAATTCATCGTAGAACTGGTTGAGTTTAGTAGACCTAAGCAAAATAAGAACAACATTGTGCTAAGGGGATCTCTAGAGCAAATTCCGGGACAATTTGAGATCCATCCGAGACACGGGACGCACAGGGTCGATTCCGGGACTGCTCCGGTGTATCCGGGACGGTTGGCAGCCCTATTAATCCTTGCAGGTGACCAGTCAGACATTGGCTGCAGGGAAATTGTTGCAGCACTTGCTCTCTTTGAACAAATTTAATTAGTTTTTGACTGGCAAGTCTCACGTCTCACACATAGTTAATGATTTTGGTCATTCTTTCAGATCTGCTCTTTACTGCATGACCTGCCTCAGTATGGGGGAGAGGGTGCTAATGTCCGGGAGCATTTGAAATGGGAAATGGGGGTTATTGTCCGGGGGTTATTGTCCGGGTCAGTGTCCGGGGTATTTGTCCAGGAATTATTGTCCTATTAGCAGCTTGATGGTATACGAAATAAAACCACATTCAAATACCTTTATGCATTACTTTTTCAACAAAAATAGATAAATAAATTATTGCTAAAAAGTTTTTTGCCCTCAATGAATTATGCATGTTGGAAATATGATTAGGCTGATTTTACTGAAAGTGACATTTCGATTGACGTTGATATAAGCTTATAAATGTACATCATTCAGTTGTAGGTCTGGAACGTCCACGTGTTACCCTATTATTTTGATAGCTATCAGTCGGTAATTTATGCGCGAATATATTTTAGAAAACCTTATCGGCACGAAAAACAAAAACAGATCATGAAATGAATCGATAGCCTACAGGCAGGCGGCCTACATGACTGCACTGTGAGTTATTAATATAAACTTGTGTGACTTTTCCGTGGTTTGTGTTTGCAACCGTACAGGCCCAGCTGCCGCCTGTACTGTATAATAGAGGTGCGACAAGGCAAGAATTCGGCGCTGAGAGTTTGACATTGCGAGGAGAACGCCAACATCTTGAACAAGTTTAGAACACCAACGTCTTGAACAGGTTTAGTATGTGGAGAATGCATTATTCGGTATATTATGTACATGTAGGCTACTTGCCTTGCATTATACCTTAAAATCTTGCCTTGTCGCTAAACGCTGTTTTGTAATATCGTCCTGCTATTTCCTACATTTTCCTCTCTCACCATGCCACTAATCAAATACATATGTAGGTTATTTTCGATTTATAGCCTATAAACCCATTAAACCGTACTAAAACTTTACTCACATTATAATTTATGTATAGGCCTACCTTTGAATTGACGCTCGTCTTAGACTAACGTGGTTATTTAGCCAACTTCGCCCTACCAGCTCGGTGGGTAGAGTTGTAACCGTGCACTAACCGCTGAACCATGCAGGATCGCGAAAATGGGGTTGTCTCTGAGGAGTTCTCTTGAAGGGGTGCTATATAAATGTACGATTACAATTACAATTACGAACCTGATGGGGGAAGGGGGCCACGTCTACTTTCCCGGCAAAATAGCTGGTGAAAAATAAGAAAAAAATTTTATTGGGGCCATGGCCGGATTTGCCCCTCTGTATTCGCTCCTGGAAATAGGCCTATATACGTAGCCTATACGTACGTGGTTAAACTCCATTCAGGAAGGGGATACCGAAAATATTCGCCTTTGCGATTTCACTGTTTTCAGATTTCTTACAGACCTGCAGAGATGTTGCGAAGTCGTCTTCTATTAGCCGTATTGATTTCCATAACAGTTGACTTGTCAACGGGAGGTGTGTTCCGCGTACTTCCAACCCTTGAATGGAACGGTAGGCATTCAATGCAACACTATAATAGTCGTGTGGTAACAGGGAAATAACTTCCCCCGGACAAAAACCTTCGGGACAATAACTCCTTGACCATTTACATGAATTGGCTTACAACCTTTTTTAATTCAATAAACTAGGCTAATTGCAATAAACAGCCTTTTCTGTGGAATTTTCTGTTGCACGATTAATTTCACACTAGTGTAACGTTGCATGTTCTCCGTTAATAATTATGTCTAGAAAATTAATGCACAAACTGATTGATTAATATACATTATTTGTATATTATTATGTAATTAATATATCAGTTACATGTATATCAGTATAGGAGTTGCTGCTCGGGCGGTTATTGGCAGGGAAGTTTATTGTTTCGCGGGTTATTGTCCGGCGGTTATTGTCTGGGGTCTGTTTATTGTCCAAGGGGAGTTATGGATGCTTTGTAAGGCCGGAGAAGATCATGGATGTCTCGGGGTCGCAGAGATTAGAAGCAAAGAGTGATTCAACTGTCTTAAAACACAGCAGGTCAAAAGTAGGAGTACCAGTTGGCAGGAACCCAATCATGTCGTATCAGATATTAGATATTTCGAGATTACCAATCGTCTTTGAACATGCACCATCCCCCGCATCGTCACCTGTTACAGTTTCAGTTATTTTAAGTACAAACTCAGCCACTTTGGTAGTGACAGACTGCCAGTCCCAAGCCTCGAAAAAGGAGGAGGGCGACGCTAACCATCCTTGATATGACACAGTGCCGTTAAACAGCAACAACGTTTTAAGTAGTTTTATTGATGACTCAAAGAGCTGACATTTAGCCTATATTCAGTCGCGAACAGAATAAAGCTGGTCTTAACTATGTTAACTTTAAAAAAACAGGCCTAATAGTAGAGCAGATGTCTCTAAAGTCTAAACACAAAGCGCTGTTTGGGTTATTCTAGGAACGGCCCTTGAACAGGTGTGCCTTATTGACGACGGCTTGGGTAATCTTCTAAAACTTCACTTCGGCCAATCTACTATTGTGAATGGATCACGAAGCTATTCAAGCGACTGCCACAAATGTGGTATTTGCAACGAGAGAGGCATGGCCTGCGGAAGTTTATTCAGGTTGAACTGATTTCTATTACAAAACATTACGCCTGGATTTGATTTCGTGCTCTTTCCAAAATTCAAAAGTGCAGACGCACAATGCTGCTAAGAACAGTCGGGAGCTATGAGCAGTTGTGCGTGAAGGACATGCTCAAGGTCTCAGTTGGTTGTGTTTAATTCCGCAATCTCTGACTTAGAAGCCAAATGTTCCATCCATTCGGCTGCATTGACTCACAGTCTGAGCTGATTCTTACAAGTAGGCATAGATCTATATGACACAACGAAATGTACTTAATTTTGATATAACTTTATTTATAAAGTCGGACACTCATAGGCGTAGGAGACGGGGGTCCAGGGGGGGCAAATGCCCCCCCAAATTTCGGGCAAGTCTGATTTTTCGGGCAAGCAGACCCGGAAAAATAAAAAACGTTTTAGAAATTTTTTCCTTTTTAAATTTTTCTGGGTCTTCTTGCCCGAAAAATCAGACTTGCCCGAACAAAAATGGTCCTCAGACCTTTCGAGCCAAAAGTAACGTGAAATTTCAGAAGATTTTGCCCGAATGACTAAAAAAAGGTCGTCAGAATTTTCGGGCAAACGTAACGGGAATTTTTCTTAAGATTTCGGCCGGACGAAAAAAATTTTTTCGGGCAAAACTCTCATTTTTGCCCCCCCAACGTTGAAATGTCCCCTACGCCTATGCGGACACTGCATCCGAATTTCACGCCGAAGCGCATGAGCAATTGCAATTAATGGACTTGATCAAGGTCCCTATACGCGGTGGCTTGAGGTAGATTCTAACCTGGAACCCAACGACTCTATGGCACCGAACCCACCACTACACCACAACGACCCAAATATCCATATAAGATGTGACGAGAGCAAGACGAAATTCACGTATAGCCTACACCTATGTCCTAAATTCATTTATCGTGAAGCCTTGCCCCGTGCAAGGCTTCACGATAAATGAACGCATAATTTATGGGAATGACGCGACATGTTCGCCAAATCTTGGTCATAACTCGGCAAACTCATTGCTGTTTTGGGTTGCGTCAACGGGAACTGAATTTACGTTTGATGGGCCTATAGGCAAATGTGATTAAAGCTGAAATGATTATTTTCATTTTCAGACCTTGTAAACCTGGCGAAGCTGGCATAATAACTCCGTATAGCAATTGGGTCAAATAAAAGCTCAACCGTCAACAAAGAACAGAAACGACAGCATGGAGAATTGAAGAACATTATTCTAATTCATACTTGATATGCATCACCCATGATGCATATCAAGTATGATAATTATCTTCGTTAGCGAAACAAAAATTAGAAGTTGAAATAAGTTAACGAAAACTAGAATTAAGTGTAGAAATTATTTTATCATCTAAAACGACTAAATGAGATTAATAATTTAACAATGAATTATGTGGGGCACTAATATTATGAATAATATTGGCAGTTGTTGTCAGAATTAAAGCCATTTTAATTCCATAGGGACGCTTAAGTTGGAATGTAGACTGGTTAAACCGCATTGATCCAAGCACACAAGCCATGCACCACCACCGCCAACATCATCGTCGTTGTCATCATCATCATCTTTACGACCACCATCACTATCATCATCTTTTTCTTCTTCATCGTCATCACCATCATCATCATCATCGTCGTCATCATCATCATCATCATTTTCGACATCATCATCATCACCACCACTCCATCATCACCATCACCATCGGCATCGTTAATATCATGATCTTTAACTCCCTCATTTCAATTTCTGCTACGATTCAGTCAAAAACTGCCTGTCTCTGTTGCTGCTGAATTTGTCTCTCGGTCTAACGCTCTCATACATGTAATTAATAAACACTGCACACGTGTCATATGTTGGCATAGGCTAGATTGCTAGAACCTACTTGTCGGCATAGTAGTTGTATAAAATTATGTTTAAAAAGTCTGATATTATGTTCCATTCCATTCAGATTACAGCCTCCCGTACCCTGCGATTTTCCATGTTCTGGTTTCTTGACGGGCGAATGGCGATGACTTTTAGTGTCTCTATTTTACAGTATACGCAGGCTAAACTCGCAATTGTAAACTTAAAACATTTAAAGCGCCGCTCGAAAACCAAGTGCAGGGCACCAGCTTGTTCACGAGCGTGGATGCGTGCTTATGCTCTGCAAGTCTTTGTACGCCAACCTTGCATGTCGCACACGCTTGAAGGTCATTGCTTGCTCCTTCTTTGAAAACAGTAATATAAGCCTTATAAGGTAATAATTATGAGGTTGAAAGGAAGACTCATAAAACTGAAACACGATAGCCTACTAGTCTCTCTGGTGGTGGTGGTGGTGGTGGTGGTGGTGGTGGTGGTGGTGGTGGTGGTGGTGGTGGTGGTGGTGGTGGTGGTGGTGGTGGTGGTGGTGGTGGTGGTGGTGGTGGTGATGATGATGATGATGATGATGATGATGATGATGATGATGATGATGATGATGATGATGATGATGATGATGATGATGATGATGCTGATGCTGATGATGATGCTGATGATGCTGATGATGATGATGATGATGATGATGATGATGATGATGATGATGCTGCTGATGATGATGATGATGATGATGATGATGATGATGATGATGATGATGATGATGATGATGATGATGATGATGATGATGATGATGATGATGATGATGATGCTGATGCTGCTGCTGCTGCTGCTGCTGCTGCTGATGATGATGATGATGATGATGATGATGATGATGATGATGATGATGATGATGATGATGAGCAAATCTCTTGCTTCAAGCCGAAGAAAAATCTGAACGTTATTTATTTCCACGATTCGACACTTTAATAAAGAAAGTAAGCAAATAAGAATTTCCCCAACTAAATTTCGTATGCCGATGCAGATACATAAAGTAGAGCAAAAATGGATACACTAGTTAGAGTTTGCATTATAATGCATTAAGATAGAGCTCTTCACTTCTGTTTTCAATCGTTCCTGTTCTCTGTCGAATGCGACGAATCGAAACGAATTTACTGTTGCTGATATATTATGCCAACGACATCGCCAGGCTTGCAATCTCTGAAAAGATAAACAGTAACTTTAGATTTGTTTGCTATTAGTTTTAGTCATACCGAAGTCTTATTTTTTGCCAGCTGAAGTAACCACAACAGCAACGTTTTACTTGACAAAATTAATGTCTAAAGATAATGGAAATAATTTATTCCTTCCCATCGCCACCATATGGCTGGCGTCACACACTGACGATGATGATGAAAAGATGCACAATATTAAATTCTCGTTACGTGTAAGAAACATTACGATGGTGGGGTTTTTTGGGGGAGAGAGCTTAGCCAATTGTCCTATGCGGATTCATTGAATGTTTCGTAATCGTAATCAGCAAATTTCTAAAGCGCCACTGTATAAAGCCAAGTGCAGGGCACCAGCTGGTCCAGCTTATTCACGAGCGCTTCGTTGAGTCAAAATCGTCGTCTGTAAGCTTAGTCCAAAGGTGGTCCGGGTCGAGTTTTGGTCAATTGGCGTCATATGTGAATTGGTAAACATCTTCTGCAGAGTTGTTTAAGTGTTCTCTCTCACAACGGTATGTCTCCACCAGGATTTTTCAATTAACTGATCGGGTGATTTTCACTGCTGTCCTTTTGACTAGGTACCAATCCATCAAAGCTCATAATTGTTAGGACCTCGCTAGCCTAAAGTGACGGTCTATACATGAGTAATGACGGCAGAGGATACACATGTTTGCAAATAAGTTGTTACTTGAGAATTACTTATCAAAAATCTCTTGAGTATCAGAGTATGATCAGGCAATCTATAGAAGAGTATTAGCTATAATGAAGATATTCCTCAGCTGACGAAGACATCCTAAGTATCTTCATTAATTCCTCTTTAATTTAGACTTCGTATGGTCGGCATCATCATCAATGTCGTCGTCGTCATCATTATAGCCATCACCATCGCCACACAAGTTCCGATTTCAAGTTTGTTTTTGTTCGGTGTTAGCGATGTTCATTCGTGTGAGCGAAAGCGCAATTTTGACCTTTAAAAGGTGAACGATATCAAACGTATAGTCGCATTGTTCTTTTGCTTAACATAACACCAACCTTTCGTTCAAGCATGGCATGTCGTCTTCGGCGCAAGGACCACAGTTGGCGCACATCCCCCGATTAGCCACGACGGCAGATTGGCCGGTGACTAGTTTCAGCATATTACCAAAGCCGTCGTAGACAGAGCAAGTCCTGTCCCCGCTATATTTTGTTCCTAGAACATTCAAAGCACGTCATTGTACTTTTAGACCCCTACTTTACCATAAACCGTTCACTGAAATTGCGGCTGAAGTCAACTTTACATGTAACTGAAAATATGCTGATACAACATGCACCGATGAGTGTTTGCTCAAGTAGGCCAACTGTTCAACAAAGCTGTCACAATGTGACATAACAAAAACGACTAGCGTTGCCCCTCAAAGCGTTGCTTGATAGAACATTAGATAACACTGGCATGGAGATCAACGGAGCTGAGTTCGATTCCCGAAGCCCCCCGCCCCCAAGGATAGACGTGCCTTGTAAGTTGCTATTATAGAACACTTTATTGCAGGCTGTCTGCTCTATTGGTATTTAAGATTGATGTTAATAACTACATGCATAACTGATTTGCACGCTGTATTAGGTCGCCATATTATTATTATTCGGTCAACCGGATTGTTGAAAAAATTATTTATTTATCCAGACTTCTGACTGGTAGTATATAGAGCGGCCTGGTGAAAAATTGTGAACTTTGTGATACAAGCATGAAAGTTGGTACATACTACGAAAATGTCATAAGAAAAATATTTGGCTATACGGCCATCGCAGATTTGACCCCTGGCCCCAATGGCAGCCATTTTTCAAAATGGCCGATCAAAATACGGATTTTAAATTATCTCAGCGTCCAGTGCACTTAGAATGGTCATCTTGGTGTCTAAACATACATAGTTTGGAGTGAGGGTTCCATCAAAGTCATTACAAATGTTCCCCAGGGCTTCAATGGCGGCCATTTTCCAAAATGGCCGACCAAAATAACGGCATTTTCAATATCTCAGCTTCCAGTGCACTTTAAGTCGCATCTTGGTGTCTAAACATATAGTTAGGAGCGAGCATTCCAATGGAACTAAGCACATACGTTTCTGTTCACAAGATTTGCAGCCAAAATGTCAAACTCACAATTATTTATATCAAACCAACTGTGGCAAGGTAGAAATTTCCTGCTAATTTGAAAATCAGCTGTTTGCATACCACTTTTATAAACGAGTGCTATTGGTCTTATAAACGGTAATCCCGTGGATGGACAAACCGCTGTGGCAATCAATGCGACCAGTAGAAGATGGTTCCCCACCATGTCTGCGACCTGTAGAATAATTATAAGAACAGAGGTAGTCTAAGTTATTGGTTAATGCATGGTAAGACAATTATATGTCTTATAATATATCTGTCAGTCTCAGATATAGAGCATTGCATGAATGCATTGCATGTACATAGGCTACATGTCTTCTCAACCAGGGTCCGTGCCCTCAGTTGGTGTTACTCAGGACCAAGAGCTCACTTTTGCTCCACACATTCCCTCACTCAGCCGTGCCTCTTATCATCAACCAGCTGGGGTACCCGGCATTGCTCGAGAATTTTAAGTTTCGCCCCGTTCCCGGCCAATCCCTATACTTCCCCACCCTCACTTCGCTCACTTCGCTCCCTTCCTCCGTCCCTCCACCCCTCCACCCCTCCGTCCTTCCTCCTTTCTCCCATCCACCACCCTCTCACCCTCCGTCCCTTCCTCCGTCCCTCCACCCCTCCGTCCCTCCCTTCTTCCCCCCTTTCTCCCATACACCACCCTCTCACCCTCCGTCCCTTCCTCCGTCCCTCCACCCCTCCGTCCCTCCCTCCTTCCCCCTTTCTCCCATACACCACCCTCTCACCCTACGTCCCTTCCTCCGTCCCTCCACCCCTCCGTCCCTCCCTTCTTCCCCCCTTTATCCCATCCACCACCCACTCACCCTCCGTCCCTTCCTCCGTCCCTCCATCCTTCCCTCCCTCCCTTCCTCCTTCCGTCCGTCCGTCCGTCCCTCTCTCCCTCTCTCTCTCTGCAGCCAGCCTTATTGACCGAATATCCAAATTCAGCCACATCTCCAGCTATATATATTATAATATATATATATGCATGACGTTCTCCACTGGCTCCCACTCAAGCAGCGAATTGAGTATATGATCTCTGCTATTATAGTCGGGAGCTGCAAACTAGGCGTTGCTCATGCCTACCTATGTGAGCTCTGTGGCCCTGCTCTTAATGCTGACCATTTCCGCTCCCTTCGTTTGACTGAACAAAGTCTGTTCTTAGTCACTTTTGCTCGTACTTTCAATCAAACATAACCGTGCTTTCTCGGTGGTAGGACACTCAACATGGAATGGCCTTCCTCTGACACTCCGCTCTCTTTCTAAAAACATTCTCAGGCTTTCCTCTCTCATCTCAAAACAGTTTTAGTTGGCCGCACTGAGGTTGAGAGCGCATCGTATTATCCCCTTGAAGATGCGCTATATAAATGCATGCAATGAATGAATACGTGCATACTAAACCTGTTCAAGATGTTGCAACGTGAGGTCAAATTGCTATTCACAACTGAATTTGCCTATCCTCTGCTATTTATGGGCCTGTACCGTTCTATAGTGGCAAACACACACACACACACACACACACACACACACACACACATGCACACACATACACAGTAGGTCTGAGTAGGATAATAAAAATATGTATACTTATATTTTATAGAGTTATTGGCCACCGGTTTGTATCGATTAGGTTTATTATTCATTTATGCTAACGATGATGGGATGTTTTTTCCTTCTAAAAATATTCTTTTTTAATTTATGCATAACGCATAAATAGGCCTATCTGAACAAAACATAGGCTGATCAGTGATATATTAGGCTATCTTAAAGTTAATCTTGTGATTCATCGATAGGCTACCGATAAATAATTATTCACGTCAAATTCTTTAATGTGTTTCCTTCATTTTGATCAAGCTTTATGTTCTGCTTCAGATATAAAAAATTCTATCCTTAAGTAAGAGCCATTTGTCAGAGCTTACAAGCAACTAGAATTCTGCAACAGATCTAGAGTGTACGGAAAGTCTACGTTTAGTTTTATATGACGATCTATTCATCTTTTACACTTGTTTCTATTTTGGGTCTTAGATTTCCATTGTCTTAACAATCGTAACCGTAGCCCACTGTCCATTAGAAATATCTAAAGACTAACAACGGAAGGGCTAACGCCATGCATGGGATCGGACTATAGGCCTATCTATCGTGAGCGCTGAATAAACTCAGAATAGATGTACGAAGATTGTATTGTGTTGTATTGTTTTGCATTGCATTATATCTATACATTTATTTAGCGCCTGTGACACAGACTCACAGGTCGACCTGCCGAATAACTCACATGACCCTGACGCAACAAGTTGAAATGGTATTGCCGCAATTGCTTACACGAAGGATCCAAAAATAAAACATTACTGCATGCAGTCTGCATGTACTCTGATTCCATACGTTAGCCACGTTTCTTTGCGGTATTTAAGAACTTGCAAGCGTAATGGACAATGACCAAGTTGTACCAATGTGACTGTGTTGCATCGCTTTAATATTCTCAATTTTCAATATTATAGTCTTCAACCAGAAATTAATTACGAGTGTAATTCAGTTTCTAAGTGTTAGAGTTAGACATGTCAAATACACTTCATGATAGTGGTATTCACTCCTGTTATAATAGTAGTCGTTTTTGTTCTTTGCTGACGGCAACAAACCATCGGTTACGACTTATTTCTTATGCCGACTTCGCCAGGTTTGCATGGTCTGAAAAAAACACAATAATCATAGACTATTGCTTGCATTTGATTAGGCCTGTCGAAAATATTTTTGTTTTCAGCTACATAGGCATACTGATGACTCGTGGGGTCACTGAGTGTAAAACTGTGCTCGTAAAGGATGTCTATAAGTAGGCCTATAATACTCTCCACTAAGGTATAATCGCATTTAAATATTAAGAGGGAAACACGGTTAATTGTATCAAACACAGTTTTGGTTTGTGTGTGTTAAAGATCAGCTCAAACCTGAATAGGCTTGCGCACGAGAAGTAGCCTTTTTCGCTGCAAGTACCGCACTTGTAGCAAAATGCCCCACGCGCTACGACAGCAGTTTGGCCGACGTGAAGTTCCAGTTTATCACCCAAACCGTCTTCAAGAACACACCTTGTCTCATACGTCTTGCCTAGAACATACATTGTATAATTATATTTACAGGCCGCTGCTTAACTATCAGACGGACGTTTGGGCTATAGTGTTCGTGGCATAGCCTAATTGTAATGGCCAGTTTAATTTAATTCAAAACTCAAAATAGGCCTATAGAAGCCGATTGGTCGTCAAATTCAGCAATAGAACTGGTTAATAATGACACTGAAACTAGGTTTCTTATAAAAGTTTATGTAAAGACTGTATAATTATAAGCTTAGGTCTGTCACG
>OX243818.1:11360873-11363373 GCA_945859605.1 Lumbricus rubellus
TACGATGTTGACTGTAACAGCATAGGGCTAGGATCGTCGGCTGCATTATCATCACTGTGCATGTGCTGCTCTAAGTGCTGTTACGTTAGATCAAAACAAATCAGATCAAAGCAATCAATTTTATTGTTCCGTTTGTAACAACAACAACAACAACAACAACAACAACAACAACAACAACAACAACAACAACAACAACAACAACAACAACAACAACAACAACAAGCACACCAAGTCAGGAACAATTTTTTTCGAATCCGCCAAAAATTTTTTTTTTTGGTCATATTCGGCCTTTTTTTAGTCATCAGGCCAAATTTTCAGGAAAATCATACCATTTTATCCGCCAAAAGTTGATGACATTTTTTTAGTCGTCTGGCCAAATTAAAAAAAAAATCATACCATTTCATCAGTAAATATACACAATTTTAAGCTTCCTGAAACCGAATGGGGGGGGGCTACGATACATGGGCGTTTCTAAATGGGGGGACATGGCCGGATTGCCCCCTAGGATCCGCCCCTGTCTCAAGTATCACCAAGCTTTTAGAAATTAGTAAATCCAATAATTTTATTAGTTAACGTAAATTATTCAGTCATATTGTCAAGACTGGGATAATCTCCAAAGGAGTAGCCTATAGGCTAGGTAAGGATTGCATATATAAACCTAGTGGTCATGTGAACTAGATGATCCTACTCACCCTACCCAAGTTAGATTCAATTAAAGATGTGAGGCGCGGTGGTGTAGTGGTGGCGTCGTTGCCTTGGAGCCGGAAGGTTCGAGGTTCGAATGCACCTCGCCGCGTAAGGACCTTGGGCAAGTCCTTCGCTCACAATTGCTCATCGCGTCGGCGTGAAACTCCGATGCAGTGTCCGCTCTGCATTCGGGAGCGCCTCTGAGTAGAGAGAGCTTGAAGGGCGCTATAACAAGTGCACATTAAAAAAAAATACATTCAACGAACAAATAGTGAAGCAGTGAATAGTAGATAGGCTAGTTTATAAACGATTCAAAAACGAATAACAACATGATTTGAAAGAATCCTCCAACGTACACAAGCCAGGGCTTCACGAATGCTTTGCAATCGTCTTGTACCTAAAATGTAAAGATGAGAATGTAAGCAACGCATTAAAAAAACAATCTAAAGTTAATTTCAATGCAGCAATTGATATATTCATACGACCCTGCCTACTGACTTGCACTTGCCATATTTCTTTCCTATGGCTCAAATCTCTATGCATTGTGCATTGAATGATTTTATATAAATTTTAGATAGATTTGATTAACTTAATAAAACTTAGATGGATAGATTTAAGATAGAATTTATTAACTTGATAAAACGTAAATTGAATAATAATCTGAATCGATATCTAGACTATATGCTTACAAAACACTTGCAATTCAATATGCAGGGTGGGCAAAAAAATGAATACCTGATGTCTTTTTTCAATATTTTGGCCAGAAGTAAGAATGTTTAAATAACTTTTGAAACGCTCACAGGTAATTCATATTTACGTACAAGAGGCAAATTTGACCAAATAACTTTAAGCAGAACAAAAGTAATTTCACTTTGGTGAGTCCACTCACTGTCTTTGTTTAGGATCCAAAAACACAACACAACAAGTACGCCTAAGTAACAAAATAAAACAAGTTTATCAAGCCGCATCTCAAATAATTAATTGTTGTCAAAGAAACTTGATATTGCATCACAACTTGTGTCAAGTGTCCAGACTTTTGCAAAGTCCTTTGATGGCCTTGCTGATAATATGAGTCACCTCTGGAACATAATTATTATGTTCCAGAGGTGACTCTTCTCAGGTGCTTATCATATAGAAGGCGGCCATCAATTCTCTGAAAATCGCTCTTGGTTTTTGGCCTCATATTGTGGTATTTCTCCAGCACACCGATAGCTCTCCACATTTTCATAACCCATAGAATTCAAAACCGGAGATATGGGCCATCGGCTTTTTTCAATTAAACCAGGACAATAATATTGACGTTCAGCCAATTTCCTTTCATTAAAGACATATTATCTTAACTCTCAGCTTAACCCTTATGATTTTTCCGCTCTCAATTTTTATCAGAACGATTATTACCATATAGTTTTAGTTCCAGGACTTTGCTAATGAAGTGTCTTATTTAACTTGTCTGTCATTGGCATCTTGGACGTTTCAATGTTTTATCATTTTTTTAAAGTTACAGCAGTAATGATTATTTGGCAATATCAAGTTTATTTGATAGCAATTATTTTAAATGTGGCTTAATAAGATCATTTTTGTTACGTTTCTTGCATTATGTTTACGAATCGTCAAAAAACAGACAAAAACAGTGAGTGGACTCACAAAAGTGATATAATTTTAATTTGTTTAAATTGTTTTGTGAAATTTGGCCGTCGTACGCAAATGCGAATTACATGCAGGCCTAATTAAGCCTGTACAACTTGATTAAAAAATTCTTACTTCTGGCCAAGATTAATTGTCATTACCCATTGGGGATTACTTTTTTAGGCCT
>OX243818.1:11368373-11444453 GCA_945859605.1 Lumbricus rubellus
TAATCCAACTGACCGAGCACGCTTGCTGGCTGTGAGTTCCCCTCACTCCGGCGACTGGTTGACAGCCCTTCCAATCCCATCGTGCGGCCTCTGTCTCAGTAATGAGGCAGTGCGCGTGGCAGTTGGCCTTCGGTTGGGTCTGAGCCTCTGTAGCTCACATCAGTGTGGCTGCGGGGCTCTGGTGGGCCCTGATGGCCATCATGGCCTCGCATGTCGACTGGCTTTTGGGCGTTCCCTTCGTCATCACGCCATCAATGATATAGTCTGGCGGGCTTTGCAGAGAGCCGATGTCCCCAGCACCAAAGAGCCGTCTGGTCTGTCTCGCATAGACGGCAAGAGACCTGATGGGGCCCCATTGATCCCCTGGGCAGCAGGCAAACATCTGGCCTGGGATGCCACGGTGGTCCATACCTGCGCGGCATCCTACATCGCTCACACAGCGAATGCGGCGGGTGCTGCTGCGGAACAAGCC
This sequence comes from Lumbricus rubellus, assembly GCA_945859605.1. Lineage (NCBI taxonomy): Eukaryota > Metazoa > Annelida > Clitellata > Crassiclitellata > Lumbricidae > Lumbricus > Lumbricus rubellus. The sequence goes on from OX243818.1 coordinate 11,368,846, forward strand.
GCCGTACGTAAAATCGAAAAGTACGCGGGGCTACCATCATCACACATCTTTGTTCCCATTCATGGGCGTCCGTAGAAATTTTTGTAGGGGGGCGCAAACTTCAAACAAAGTCTTAGGCCTATATTTTATGGAATTCAATTTCGACTGCTACTAATTTCTTGCTACTTATTCTTTCAGGCCTACCAACGGTTAGCTAGGCCTATAATAGATAATTTGACTGATTGATCGATTGATAAGTTCATTCCAATTCAGCCAATCGACATAATATATATATATATATATATATATATATATATATATATATATATATATATATATATGCCTACATTCGCTGAATAGTCTACATAGTGTAATATAATTTTACTGGTGTTTAGTCAATTACTACGAGTGTGCAGTTAACCACAGGCAGCCTAATAGCCCATAATATCAATTTCATTATACGCCTATAACTTATTGAGCTTCTTACATCATTTACATCAATCTTCTTTTATTATTATTGCATCAGAAAAATTCGAGTGACAAACCACAATCAGTGAAAAAGATATAGGCCTAGGGCCTAAAACATGTTTTAAAAATAATATTAAAGAAGCATCTGTTATTATTTATTTTATAATATTGTAGGCCTAGGCCTACCTACTAAAACGAACTTCCAACTTGGATAAAGCGTTTGCGCAAAGATTCCCTTCCTCTACGTCTCTCCTTCAAAGTAGGACTAGGCCTGATGCGAGTAAACCTACATCAGTCAATCGATCAATCAATCAATGTAGGCCTATGCCTACCTTCCCAGTCAAAGGCGGTATATGGGTTTCGATCGTAGACAGTAAAACGACACACGTTTAACGGCTACGTTTAACAACGCTCAGTTTTAACAGAGCGTAGACAACGCGTCACGAAAGAAAGCAGGTTTGAATGCAACAGAAACTTTTTCGTCCTTAAAGTCTGGCCGACAACTTACAGAACGCCGGTCCGAGCGAAAAACAAACGACTATCTGTTCCGTTTATTATGATAGGGCTATCAAGTTTCTTCGACCCTCGATGCAGCCGACCCTCACAGTTCATACGAAATTTTTCCATATTTTGTCTCCTCCGACCTCCGTCTCTGTAGGCCTATATAATTATATTGCCCGACTGACTCACAACATGTTGTAGACGAAGTTACAGTTTCAATGAACCTTGTGACAACTCAGATAAATTATGGATTAGCATTCTGCTTTCATCTAGCGGTGTATGTTTAGAACTTAGAAGGTGTGGCAGAACATGTGCCAGCTGGTATCTAAGGGAAGAATGTGATTAATTGGAGACTATCGCTCTTAATATCTAGCCCACTTCAGCCAGACTGAGTGTCAAACATGCTTATGTGTATACAAATGCAAATATATATATCATATATATAGGCTATCATATATATCATATATATATATATATATATATATATATATATATATATATAAAACATCCTCGCTATTGGTGGTTCTTTAGAGGATCTCTGTTATCTCGCATCGGTCGGCTAAAATGAAATATGATGCCGATTACTTCTCCATTAGCGGACACGAGTGAATTCGTTTCCCGTATCGGGGGTAGACAATATGAATTTCTGTATCACCATGAGAGAATTCTATATGTTGAATTTTCGAAAATGTGCTTCACCTAAGCAAAGCAGCCTAGTCCAACTTGTGGAGCGTATCGTATTTTACATTTTTGCATTTCTCTGTAAATACGCGCAGAATCCAGAGGGGCGCACATGCGCCCCCTTGCGCCCCCCTGCGGACGCCCATGTTCCCATTGCCCTGGAAACACTGGGTCCCATCAACTCTGCCGGGCTCAGTTTCATCCGCGAGGTTAGTCAGCGTCTCTCGGTCATTTCTGGTGAGCCGCGAGAAGCAACTTTTCTCTTCCAGCGCATTTCCATCTGTCTGCAGCGCTACAATGCCATCGCTTTTCGTGGTACTTTTAACACTGTTGCGGAGGACGAGGCCTGATTTTCTTTACATTGAATAACAGCTCCTATCATAATTTTTTGAAATCCCGAGGGATCCTAGGTACCTCGGGTAAAAAAATATTTAAGTTAGGCCTATTATTTAACAGCAATACTTCAGACAAAACAAAGTCAGATTAAAGTTTTATAACAATCCAGAGAGCCATGCGTGAAATATAATGTTTCAATTGTTGTCTTCTGCTAGTAATGTTTCTCCAGCTGTAAGGCAGCATGAGAGGCACAACGCATAATTTTAATCGTAGTCTAATTTCGAGATTTCCACAAAGCCCGCAAAAGCGAAGTTACGAGAACCAGCTTATTCACAGGCGCGCAATCAAAACAAAATCTGTAGGCATAGGGTCGAGATCCGGAGAGTCAGGCAGGCAGATGGACGGACGGCTAAGGTGGGTGATGTTTATTCAATCCATAATTATGATTTGGCGTATTACACCAGCTTCTCCAGCCCTACATGATCTGAAAACGCAGATAATTACACAATGGGTCAACTGCATTGTTTAAAGTCAACATCGTTAGGTGGGTATACTGTGAAAAATACCACACATCACATGATCACCAAAGATTCACCATCATACTGATTTTACTAGATTTTCTTCCATAAAATATGAGAATTAATTACAATACATGTAGTATGACTGTATGTTGCAACTTGAAATGACCCTCAGTTCATGACTCATGCAACTGGTCGACTCATCTATATCTATAAGAAAAGATGTATATTTATTTATATATTTCTTTATTTATATATTTGTCCAGAATGCACGCCCACAGTTTCGCAGCTATTGATCTGAAATTTTGCACCTAGACAGGGGTTCATCAAACTTAGCAAGTGCAGTGGTTGGCGAATTTCTAACCCCATGGGGGCCAGGATGGGGAAAATTTTGGGGGGCGAAATTTTTTTTTTGCAGCTATTGATGCCAAATTATGCAATTAGACAGACGACCATCAGGTCCTCCCAAAAAGCGTTGTTTAGGGGGGCGAAATTTTTGTGGGAGGGTTGTGCATTTTTGCAGCTATTGATATAAAACTTTGCATGTAGACAGAGGACCGTCAGGTCCAGCCAGTGGAGGGGGCCATGGTGGGGCGAGAAACCCCAAACCGTTTTTATTTCCATTCCGTCGACACAGCTTCACGGCCATTTACATAAAATTCCCGGGCATCGCCGGGTATCCCAGCTAGTATATATATATATATATATATATATATATATATATATATATATATACTAGCTGGGGTACCCGGCGTTGCCCGGGAAAATTAGGATTCGACACGCCACGGCCACAACCGCACCAAACCCTCGTCGTTCACTCTTACTTCCTCCCCCAAACCCCTTCCTTAGCACTCCGCCCCTCCATCCCACCCCATCTACCCCCACCACCTCCACTCCCACCCACCCCCACCACACCCCTCCAACCCCACCCCTCCACCCTTCCTCTACCCCATCCATCTCCAACTTCCAACCCTCCACCCCACCCATCCATCCTCCACACTCCTCCAGCCCAACCCTCCACCCCCACCCCACCTATCCACCCTCCCCACCTCTCCACCCTCTCCATTCCTCCCTCTTCCCCCACCTCTCCACCCCTCCATACCCACCCCTCCACCCCCAAACCTCATCCACCCCACACTCACCCCAACCCCCTCACCACTCCCCACACCCACCCCCCAACCCACCTCCACACCCAACCTCTCCGCCCCAAACCCACCGAAAAACACCCCACGACCCACCCCCATCCTTCCCTTACCCCCACTCCTCCACCCCAACCCCTCCATCCTCCACACCCCCTCCAGCCCAACCCCTCAACCCTCCAACATTCCTCTTCCCACCCCACCCCTCCACCCTCCGATCCCTCCACCCTCCCCACCTATCCACCCCACCCCCATTCTCCCCATTCCTCCTCCTCCCCCACTTCTTCACCCCACCCCTCCACCCTCACCCCTCCACGCCCCCATCCACGCCAACCCTCCACTCCCAAAACCCCCTCCACCTCCACCCCACCCTCCCTCAACACTCCCGACCCTGTCTATATATCGGCACTTAAAGTGAATAAGGACCTGAAAATGGAGCTTTTAGCCCCCCTCCCATCATTCTCCCTCTGGTGCATGGTAGAGTTTCGCCAACTCCTCCACTGAGTGGACCTGACGGTCCTCTGTCTAAATGCAAAATTTGACATCAATAGCTGCAAAAAAATTTCGTCCCCCCCCAAAAAAAAACCTCCCATAAACAACGCCCTGCCCCACCCGGCCCCTGCGGGGCGAGGTGTGTGTTGGTTGGGGGCGAGATGGTCCCGGTGGCACCCTATCTAGCTGCAACTTTTCAGGTGAATAGCTGTGAAACTATGGCGATGGTATACAAATAGGGAAAATGGAGTTTTTGCCCCCCCCCCTTCCCACCATTCTCCCTCTGGTGGTAGAGTTTCGCCAACTCGTTTTCTGGGTGTACCTGACGGTCCTCTGTCTAAATGCAAAGTTTCACATCAATAGCTGAAAAAAAATTCCGCCCCCCTTAAAAAAACACCCCAACCTGGCGCCCATGGTGTTAGAAATTTGCCAACCCCTGCACTTGCTAAGTTTGATGGACCCCTGTCTAGGTGCAAAGTTTCAGATCAATGGCTGCGAAACTGTGGGCGTGCATTCTGGACAAAGAAATAAATAAATAAATATATAAATAAATATACATCCTTTCTTATAGATATAGATATGGAATGAGCCGTCGATTCGACGGATCTCGTCATCGTCTGTGAGTCTTTCTGTGTGAGAACAGACCAATCCGTGAAGCGCACACACGGCCACAGATGTCACACAGGAACTGTGTGACATCTGTGGCCGTCGACTCATATCATATATATAATTATACGTGCATATATAAATTATAATTATATAATATATGTATAATTGTATATTATATATAAATTATAATCATATATATGTAGTCGTGCTTTTTAAAGGTAATTATATTATATAGGACGGAAATCTATAGATTAGATAGGACTAGAGTCACTAGACTAATCGTAATAAGTGAGATTATATATATATACAGGGTGGTCCAAAATAAACTGCACAGTGACAGTTTTCTTGATATAATGTATAACAATTCAATGTTTAATGCCATTTTTCTTGCGTATGATGAAAGAATTTCCAAATAAGACATGGAAACGTCGTACTATCCTCATTAAAAAAATTGATACCGAAGGTACCACAGCTATAGGAAGCCGGGTTGCGGACGTCCGAAATCAGCTCGAACAGATGCAAATATCAAGTTGGTAAGCGACCTTATCTGTAGCCAGGAAGACAAACCGCTAAGCCATAAGAGCCCACGGGAGATCGCACGTGAAACCGGAATTTCACGTTCAACTGTTAAACGTATTGTAAAGAAAGATCTCGGACTTAACCAGTACAGGCGCAAAGTTGGACAGCAGTTGAACAGCGATTGCGTTTTATTGACCGCGCAATTGATCAATGGCGTCGTTGGCTTCAATGCGTGGTCGAGCAGCAAGGAGGACACATTGAACATTTTATGTAACGAAATCCATCCATGTAATGTTACAGTAAAAATAATTGCTGTGTTTTTGTGAATTTTCACGGTTATATTTGAATTGGTCTGAATAAAGTACTATCAATTTATCATTGTGCAGTTTTTTTTGGACCACCCTGTATATATATATATATATACATGAAAAGAATTGACTATAATGGAATTGAATAGACAGAACTGAATAGAAGTACTTGAATAGACTGGATTAGAACATCCTTTAAGAATGGATTAGAACATTGACATTCTTTAAGAATGGATTAGAACATTCATTAAGAATGGATTAGAGCATTCTTTCAGAATGGATTAGAACATTCTTCAGGAATGGATTAGAACATTCTTTAACAGAATAGAGCAGAATTAAATGTAACCAATTGAATTCGACTACAACCCACAACAGCATACACATGTAGGATTGCTGATATCAAGTCTGACTACATGTTTGGTCGATTTGGTTTGGGTGATAAATTGCGAATGTGGATGAATTTGTTTATTGCACAGAAAAGTCTAATATTGAGACATACAGTAGGCCTAAGTAAACTTACAGCGCAACAGTATAGCCATGGAAAAACTAACAGCTTATAATATAAGCTGCTAGTTTTTCAAGCAAGCTAGGGGTCATGGTAATATTATTACCCAGAACCCTCTTGCTTGATTACAATAATTCGTGCATGCTTTCATGATATATCTAACCACCCATGGGCGAAGACTTAGTGGGACAGGGGGACGGTCCCCTCAATGTATGTTGTGGGACGACCGTCCATGCATTTTCCCCACCAATCGTTAAGTGTTAGGACATCGTGACATGCACAGTTGCACACGTCAACATGTCATGAATAGACTAGTGACGTTATGACGTTACAAGAGATCTTCGATCAAATGACTAAACGACGGCAAAAAGGTCGTCAGAAATTTTGGTCGGGGAAAAGATGAAAAATGTCGTCGACGACTTAGCCGTTCCGGCCCGTTCGTCCGCCCAAAGTCTCTCGTCCTTCCTTCGGCCACTCGTTCGCGTCTCCCGCAACTTGTAGACCAAGTCTCCGCCCATGTAACCACCAATTGCGTTAATGACATTGGGACAATCGGAGTAAGCTTAGGCTTACACTTTGTGTCCAATGTCATGCGAATGCGCCCCTAAGCTTAGCAATATTGTGGCGAACGTAAAGCAAGCTAACAAATAGGGAAGGTCAGGCACAAGAAAAGAAAGAAATTAAGGAGGTTTATATCAGATTAGGTCAGATCGGTTCAGATTAGAATTTAGTCCAACCCAGGGCTGTTTTAAAGGAATTTTTAGAACTGCACAACTCCTTTTCTTTCCCATCCTCCATGGTAAAATTACTTCCAATCGGAGAACAAATAATTGAACAACGACCCTTTTTGCTAGTTTTAACTGTACAGAAGTGCTTCTACAACTTAACGAATCCATTCAGAACTGCCCGTTTTATGTACAACTGCGCGTTAAAAAAGCCCTGGTCCAACCTGACTAGGCCTAGATCGTCGCACGCCATTCCATTCTCAGTGCAAGGACCACACGTGTAACATTGGGTATTTCGCTCAATAACAACCCACTCGCCATCGTGAAGCTTAAATTTGTGACCCGAACCATCGTCAACGAAGCACGCACGTTGTGCCTGGTCGTCTAGAGCATAAATACAACCACACCGTTGTATATAATTATGTAATATAATATAATATAATATAATATATTATATATAGGCTACATTATGCACACATATATTTTATATACGTAGGCTATATCGCTTACTTCTAGTCATAGGCGTAGGGGACATTTCGGCAGTGGGGGGGGGGGCAAAAATGTTGCTTCTGCCCGAAGAAAATCCGGGTTAATCGACGTCGTGCGCTAATAGGCCTATAATGTCTCTTTACAAAAGCCATGTTTCTGTTCTTGCGCCCAAACTCAAAGAAAAAGGAAAGGATAGAGAGCAAATACCCGAGCCCGGCTTCTTTTAGGGTCCAGGCAGGGTAATTTAGACCTGTGTGCAAAATAAAGGAAGTATGCATTTTAAAGAAGGTCTATATTTCTTACACTACCGGTAACTAAAATCAGTTTAAGCTTCAAGTGAACAACTGAATAAATTCGCAATTGTATATTGTTTTGTATAAGTTCTAGTCTTGTACTGCTGCTGCCACACTTGTTCATTCTTTTGGTACCACCCGCCTTGACTGCTGCTGCTCTCTCTTTGCTGGCCTACCAATTGCCCGTCTGAATTGTCTTGATCGCGTCCTGCTCTCTGCATGCAGTCCGCACTATTGGCCGCATACCCAAATTCAGCCACATCTCCAGTTATACATGTACATGCGTGACGTTTTCCACTGGCTTCTACTCAAGCAGCGAATTGAGTATAGGATATCTACTCTAGTCTGGCGCTGCATGCTAGGCCTTGCTCCGGCCTACCTATGTAAGCTCTGTAGCCCTACTCTTAGTGCTGGCCATTTCCGCTCCCTTTGTTTGACTGAACAAAGTCTGTTCTCAGTCTTTTTTGCTCGTACTTCCACTATGCAGAACCGTGCTTTTTCGGTGGTAAGACCCTCAACCTGGAATGGTCTTCCTCTGACACTCCATGCTCTTTCTAAAAATCCTACTTAGGCTTTCCTCTCTCATCTTAAGACAGTTTTATTTGGCCGCGCTTCGGTTGAGAGCTCTGAGTAGCCCCTTGAAGAGGCGCTATATAAATGCAACTAATTAATGAAAATACATAATCATATAATTATATTATATGTAAATGTATATTTAGGCTATTTTAGCCTAATAATCACTCCTAATTATTTGTTAGGTGACCTTCTAGCGGTGTGGCCATGTTATGGCGCCATATAAATTGTCGTTATATATGTCTATTATTATTATTATTATTATTAACATCATCATCATCACCATCATCATTATTATTGTTATTAAAACTACCGTACAGCAATAAATTATAAGAGCGATTTATTTGAACAATGAGCAAAACAATAGTGATATTAGATGGAGCCAAAATATTTTATAGTTCCAGCCAAAAGACGCAGCCGGTAAACGCCGACTCACTCCATACACTCCATAATTATGACGAGACAACGACAGAGGAAGACAATCCGTTTATGCTGAACGTGCAAAATGGTGCAATGAAAAGTATGCTAACCGGTGAAAATAAAACGACAGCGAGCTAACTCACATTTAATTGGAAACTTGTCTCCTTTCGATGAATCAATTGCCATTAAAACCAACGCGGCAAGGAGAAGATAGTTTCTCAGCATGATGGCAGATCTGTACGGAGCTAAACAGATGCGACAATTAAGATTATTGATGATGATGATAATGATGATGATGATGATGATGATGATGATGATGATGATGATGATGATGATGATGATGATGATGATGATGATGATGATGATGATGGCGGTGGCGGTGGCGGCGGCGGCGACGACGACGACGACGATGATGATGATAATAATAATGATAATAAGAATAAATTTTCGGCGCCGCTCGATCTGGACACTAAGTCTCTGCCCCTACCAAGGCCCAAGTTTTTTTAGGGCCCCTCCCCCAAGAACGGAAATCAAACGCCACCCACGGATAGGCCTACTGTAGGCTAGCTGTTACGACATAATTATGACATCGCTACCTTGGTTTGAAGGGAAATCAGGCAACGACAATTATTGGCGGTGTAATCTTGCGTAGAAAAATAGGCTCCTATAAATTCTCGTATTTAAGTCAATACCACTCTGTGGTAGGCCTTGTGTGTGTGCACTTGTCATAGCGCCCGTACAGGATTTCTACTCAGAAGCGCTCACGACTATGGCGCAGAAATTGAATGGGAGTTTCACGCCGAAGCGCTGAGCAGTTGCGAGTGAAGGGCCTGCCAAAGGACCCTACGAGGGGGCTTGAGGTGGATTCAAACCTGCAACCCTCCGGTTGCAGGGCAACGAACATATCCATGTGCACTACCGGTAGCCTACACCACCACGCAGCACAAATAGGACAGAGGCATGTCCTTTTGAGCGCTTCCTAGGCCTATGCCCCCAAGGTTAGCTGCAGTAGGCCCTACTCTAAAGCGAAAGATAAGCAAGGTAACAAATAGTTAGGGTCAGACTTACGAAAAGCAGGACTTTTTAACGTGCAGTTGTAGGCAAACACAAAATGTGCAGTTATAATGAATTTGTGCACTCGTGGAAGCACTTCTGTACAGTTAAGACTAGCAAAAAAGGTAGGCCTAATTGTCCTCCGATTGGAAGTAATTTAGGCTACCATGGAGCATGGGAAGGTAAAGAAGAGTTGTGTAGTTATAGAAATTCCTTAAAAACAGCCCTGACGAAAAGAAGGACAATGATTAGGGGTCTATGTGGAAGACAAGGCAGGGCAAGGCACTTCAAGGCAAGACAATGCGACATACGTATATAGGCCTAAGCTTATAGGCTATAGTATAGGCCTATACTTGTAGCACGGTATAAGCAGAATCGTATGACTAACCAGGTCCTGTCGATGTAAACGGCGAACAGTCGGACTATTCTCAATATGTTTCTAATCATCATCGACTGAGCATTTATAGTCTACGATGTTTTTGAAATGACTTTTTACGATCAATTCGTGCGTAGACTAGGCTTACTCTTTGACTTAATTTATGCTATTTCTGCATGCAATTATGAAGGCCTGGTGGCAATAACAACCTATTAGGCTAATATTATTATTCATAGTCTAGAATTAATGCGTCAGCCGCATGTTCGAACGATTGGTTCGTTTAAGATCATAATTTAACCTTATAGCCTATCGATTGCCAAGTCACTGCAGTATAATTGTTTTAAACTGCATTGTATTTAAACTGAATTTATTCAGAATTAATCAAGAACCTTATATCTATAGAGACTGATCTTTAATCCATAAGAATTGTTGTGCGATAGATTTTAAAATGAAAATGGTCATTTAATTATCTTGACGTTTGCATGACTTTGAGAAATTTCAATCGAAGCATCCATTGAACTCGATCGATCCATCGACTATAGGCTATAAATAATTCCTTTTCACTGTTCAAATATAGGCTCTATAGGCCCTGATAATTATGCATAATATGGACAGGCATGCATACAAATGTACAATATACATGCATATGGCCTATGCATGCATAGCCTATATCAGTGGTTTTCAACCTTTTTCTAGTTGCGGAACCTTTCTCGAAGCACACTTTGCTAGCGGAACCCTCTCTTTTCACCCGTCGAGTATTTCAAGAAATTCAAAACCTACAGCTTTTAAATGCTCTTTGCTGACATGCACTTCTGGTGCAGACTAGAGTAGGCCTATCACATTACAAATGCGTACCTTAAATTCTAAGAGTGCAGGACCAGTGCACAAAACACTGTCACTGTCTGTCAGAGAATCAGAGAACAAGTACATTTAGCTTTATTTCGTCAGCAACTTACTGTCCATCCATCTGACAGATGGACAGAATATTGAAAAGTGAAAGTATAATTATTAATATCCTTCCTCAAGTTTAGGGCCTACTGCAAAATTTGTGCCTGCGCGGTTTAAGTCTTGGACGCATCGTTTACATGTAAAACACGTACATGTAGGCAGACACAGAACGATTCGTCTTCAACATAAAAATAATCGTCCGGGGGCTCAACCGTCATGAGCGTGGTGATTGACAAGAGGATATAATGGGGTGGAGGCAGTGGCGCAACTAGGGGGGTGCTGGGGGGTGCTTGAGCACCCCCAGGCTAAAAAGGTGACCCACGCAATTTTTGCAAATCCGATAAGTTTTTTGGTGCGTGGGGGGGGGGGTAGGGGTCATTCGGTCTTTAGGATTACACAATCAAGCAAGTTCCTTTGGCACTCGCTACTTCGCACCATCGGCGCTTACAATAATAATTCTGAGCACCCCCCAGGAAAATTTTCTGGTTGCGCCCCTGGGTGGAGGGGCTTCAGCTTGTGTGGGGAATGTAAGCTTCGTTTGCGGGTTAGCCTACGTCGCTGCAAATGAAAAAGTGCTTCTGTTACAGCAATCACACATCTGACTTTTGTTTCACGCATCTTATGTGATTTTCCGAGGAGTAAATAGCAAGTATGGGCCATTGGGGCTATAAAAACAAAATGATAAAAATGCTTTGTTTTTGATTGTTCGACTGTAGGCTATTATAGATGGAAACGTACCATGTCGTATAAACAATCTATAGCCTCTGCTTGTAAGCCTATATATATTGATTCCCATAAGGATGCACGACATTGCACGTGCCTTCCCAACAACAAGTAATCTATATCTATAAGCAAGGATGTAAGTAGGCCTATGTAGGCCTATGTATATGACTTTGTCCAGAATGCACGCCCACAGTTTCGCAGCTATTGATCTGAAATTTTGCACCTAGACAGGGGTCTATCAAACTTAGCAAGTGCAGGGGTTGGCGAATTTCTAACACCATGGGGGCCAGAATGGGAGGCATTTGGGGGGGCGAAATTTTTTGGGAGCTATATATTGATGTCAAATTTTGCACTAAGACGGAGGACCGTCAGATCCTCCCAGAAAACGAGTTGGCGAATCTCTGTATGCCACCAGGGGGAGAATGGACGGGGCAAAAACTCAATTTTCCCTATTTTTTATGTCATCGCCATAGTTTTACAGCTATTCACCTGAAAAATTGCAGCTAGACAGGGTGAGAATTGCCGGGGGGTTGGGGGGTTCAACCCCCAGTCTTTCTTAGAGCCCCATGTTAAAGTATGTTTTTCATACCCCAATTTCAAGTTTACCATAGGTCAACCCCCAATTATTTTTCCACAATTCTCATACTGCAGCTAGATAGGTTGCCACCGGGACCACCTCGCGACCAACCAACACACACCTCGACCCGCAGGGACCGGGTAAGAGAGGACGTTGTTTAGGAGGGGGCGAAATTTTTTCGGGGGGTCTAATTTTTGCAGTTTTTCAGCTATTGATCTGAAACTTTGCATCTAGACAGAGGACCGTCAGGTCCAGCCAGTGGAGGGGTTGGTGAATCTCTCCCACCAGGGGTCCACGACTCCACGGTGGGGTGCGAAAACCAAAACTTTTGCTATTTCCATTCCGTCGCCATAGCTTCACGGCTATTTACATAAAATTCCCGGGCATCGCCGGGTATCCCAGCTAGTGAACTATAAGGACATAATTATACATGTATTAAACAGCAAAAACATAATTATAAAAAAACAACAATGCATCGCGTAATAATGTTATTGTAAGCAAGAATGACTGAAAGCTGTGAAAGAACCTATTCACTGCAAATAGCCTATTATTGTGATTTCAGTTGGAGCCATAAAATTTCCATCAAACTGCCGCGGAACACCTGGCCGACGCCCGCGGAACCCTTGGGTTCCGCGGAACCCCGGTTGAAAATCACTGGCCTATGTGCATGCACAGGTTACACAATGTCATGGGCGGAGTTTCGTTTAAGTTATTTGGGGGTGGGGCTAAAACTAGCTTGGGTTTCAATTGGGCTTTCGTCGACTTTCGAGCGGCCTGACAATAGCCTAGGCCAGTGGTGGCCAACCTGCGGCACGCGTGCCACTTGTGGCACGCCGGCCTATGATGAGTGGCACGGAGGGCCATGGAATTTTTGAAAGATATTTATGCTAGATCTGCTAGTGTAGGCTACAATGTTATCTCTTAGGGCAGACTTTGGCGAATCTCTGGCGCCTCTCTGTAACTCCGTAGCTGCGGTGACCACTGACCAGGGCAAGGTTAATTAACTGCAGACGGACGCAGCACAGGCGCTCGAAGTGGGATGAGGCAGGCTCATCAGTCGGCTGATGGTCAAAGTCCACACTCTCCACAGCATCCATTCAGAGATAAGAAATTGAGTTTCACCCCACTGTAGGGTTGCAGGATAAAACAAAGGAAGAGACTCCCCTGTTGGTTATGTCTTTAGCATTGCTATTAATTTGCTGTGTACTGCAACAGTTGTGGTGCACAATTATGTAGGCCTAAAGCCCTAAATAATTAACATTGAACTTCACTTCAGCGAGTTACAGGGGAACTCCAATGAAAACTACCGGCCTAGGTAAGCTATCAAAACTAATTTTAGAGAAAGAACCTTTTAGGCAGAACAGTCATTTTTTGATAGAACAAGTGATGAATTGATAATGATGGTCAAACTTATACGAGTTAAGTCTGACATCAGCATGAAAGAAAACTCATTCTGATGGCGAGTAAAGTCTTCTTCAAGTTTTGTATATAGGTTCAAAATCTAAGCAATAATAATGTCTAGCATTGCAGCCATGGACACACGCTGGGATGAGACCGAATACAAAATTTTCATATATATAATTTATAGGCATTATAGGCACGGAGGACCATGGAATTTATACATATATATATAGTTACTTTATGCAAGTGCAAGTTTTAAATTGTAACCAGTGTTATTTAAGTTTCAATTTACTTTTAAGTTTCAGTTTTAGTTTTAGTTTTGTTTTAACTTTTCAGTTTAGTTTTAGTTTAAGTTTTCAAATCTTTTCAGTTTTAGTTTTAGTTTCAGTTTTCAGAACTTTTCAGTTTTAATTAAGTTTTTGTACACCTTCAACAGAAGGAATTGAATATTTTTTATTCATGACATTCATTTTTATTAGCAAGAGCAACAGATTTAGCTAAATTCATGTTTTCGTGCAATTAAGATGCATTTTGAAACACTCAACGGTTTGGTTGTAGGACAAAACCCCCCCTGGACAAAACCCCCCCGGACAAAACCCCCCGGACATTAACCCCCCCTTCCGGACAAAAACCCCCCCAGGGTAGGACATAACCCCCCTGGTAGAATCTATTGCGCATAAGTTGTCGTACTATAAAGCGGTGGTCCGAAGTACGCAGTTGGATTGATGAAAAGAATTCTCGCTAAATAGAAGCCGGATTGATACAAATAAATTTTACTTAAATGGGAGCTGGATTGATGAAAATGTTCTTGCTGAAATGGAAGCTGGATTGATGAGAATGTTCTTGCTTAAATAGAAGCTGGATTGATGAAAATACTCTTTCTTAAATTGGAGCTGGATGGACAAATATAATTGTCATTTAAATAGAAGTTGGATTAAACGAATTTTTGCCCCATTGAAAGCTGGATTGTTGACAACGATTCATGCTGTCCTAGATTACACCAACAGGTACTGTCTTCATATCGGAGTGACTGAATGACACTAACAAGTTATAAGTTCATGCTTGAATGACAGCGACAGGTGTTTACCGGTATGACACTAATTAGGTGATACAGCACAGGGAACTGGATAATTAATTAGCGTAAGTTTAAGCAAATTATAGGTCTACCTGCACTTGTGCAGCAAAGGGGGGAATTGTCCGGGGGGGGGGTTAATGTCCTAGGCTAAATCAGGGGGGAATTGTCCGGGGGTTTTTTGTCCGGGGGGGTTTTTGTCCGGGGGGTTTTTGTCCAGGGGGGTTTTGTCCGGTCACCCAACGGTTTAGTTTAAAAAATACTCATTGCTCTAAAGTAACATCAGACCACTCCATTTAATGGCATAGAAAAATGAAGAAAGAATTGTAAATGTAACTTACCCAAATTGAAATTTAAAAACACTGAACTAGATAAAGTTATGTGCAGTAATCTGGCACAATGGGATGGATAAAAAATCTTTAACTGCTGAACAGTGAACACAGTTTCCACATAGGCTACGTACCTTATAAAGACTGCTATGTTGAAACTTCTTGTCGCAATTGCTGCCCATCAGCAACACCTCTAGGCCTACTTGTAAAGTAAGTGTTGGGAGTATGTGTATGAGAATGGCCTATATTCTGTGATGATATAATCTGCCCTTCCAATACACCAGCACAGGCCAGTAAGTGTCACACGAGCCTGCCTGTGTGCTGTAGTCCGAAAGTGTCTGATCTCGGATCCATTAATGGAGATGTAATAAAACCCAGCGCCCTGTTCCAAGTTCAGTGAAGTCTCAGTTAGGTCTACCACCACCAGCCTGTCGTGTCAAACATCAAACTTATTTCAAACAAATTTATATGGGGGTCATTCTTGCATAATGAGGTAACAGCCTCATGCTGCGCAGACAATGTTTGTTGACATTGGATTCTTGTACAATCATAGGTGTGATCCCAAGATCAATTGACAAAGAACTTTGGTGTGATCGGTAGGCCACCTATGTTTCACTACAGGCTCAAGTTCAAATATTCATACTCTTACACGGACCATGCTTCAAATACACCTGCAACTAACTTCGGTTGCCCAGTGCCAGTGGTCAGCGGTGCCCAGCCATCCGTAACAATAACTAATCAATGTCAGGCTGTATAACTGACGCATTGTAATCGAATTAATTATACACATCACTATCTTGTCGCTAGTCACAAACAATCTTTATGGTTGACCGCATTTACAATAGGCTGACCGCTAAAGAGAAAACAGATAGAGAAAGGGTTAGACCGGATGTTTGCTTGACACATTTTGCTCTCATACACGTAGGCCTACGCCGCTAACTGTTGCAGACATTCCGCCATTTGGTTTGTGCACCACACAAATAAATTAATTCAGTTTTCAACTTTCAAGTTTAGTTTTAGTTTAAGTTTTAAACTTTTCAGTTTAGTTGTAGTTTCAGTTTTCAGAACTTTTCAGTTTTAGTTTTAGTTAACTCAAATGGAACTTTTCAGTTAACTCAAATTCAGTTTCAGTTTTAGTTAACTTGAATAACATTGATTGTAACAGGTTACAATTCCTCTCGTCAGGTATATGTGTAGCAGGGTGAGAATTGCCGGGGGGTTGGGGGGTTCAACCCCCCCAGTCTTTTTTGGAGCCCCATGTTAAAGTATGTTTTTCATACCCCAATTTCAAGTTTATCATAGGCCAACCCCCCCAGTTATTTTTCCACAATTCTCATACTGATGTGTAGTGGCACGCGGACGGTACGGGCGACAGTTTGTGGCACACTGAGTACAAAAGGTTGGCCACCACTGGCCTAGGCTATTTTCATCGACCAAATTTTTGAAGACCTTTTTCGGTCCCAAAAAGTTGACGACCTTTTCCCCTTCGCCTTGAAATCGCATGAAAACAGGCCCAGCCTATAGGCCTACCATTTCTCGGATAAAAAGTTTAGGACCTTTTTAGTCCTTCGGTTAGGCCTAAATCTTGTGAAAATATGCGATTTTTCTTTCGGTTGTTGAAAATCTCGTGAAATATTTGGGGCGGCCTTCTGGGGGGGGGGCTTAGCCCTCTAGCCCTGATAAACTCCACCCAAACGAAAAATATTATTAGCCCATACATTTCATACATTCTTGCTGGCTCACTTGCCTACTTACATGAACAGATAAATATACCGGCGGCACACCATCGCAGCATGGCGCACGTGGTATCAAATTTGCAGTGATGCCACAGCTGGGTTTTTTTCACTAGATCTGGGTTTTTTTGCCTTCGTCTGGGTTTCTGGGTTTTTTTTGGCAAAATCTGGGTTTATTTTGGCGAGCTGAACTTTGTACTTACAACACATGAATATTCTGTGAAATTCAATGCAAAATGATTGTGATACATATATTTTCCACTAATTTTGATTTTAAACTCCACAATCAAGATCTCACGTTGTCAATTCACAAATATTTATAACCTGAAAATAGCTCTGCACTGAAATAAACCATTTTGACATCTCAAAATAGTTCAGGTCACACCTCTCTCCTTGTTAAGCTTATTGTCAGTATGACTGTATGGATGACGAGTATCTGACAACTTTAACAATTTTTATATTTTTAAAGTTGTAATTACATTTTATTAGACTCTTTTGACGAACATTTTGTTAACCCTCATGAGAACAAGCGAAAAAACAACTTAATTTGAATAAAGGGGGTATAAAATAGCTCATATGAATAGTCTGGGTTTTTCTGGGTTTTTTTCGGAAGGAAATCTGGGTTTATTTCTGAAACCCCAGTGGCAACACTGCAAATTTGGTTGCTGTGTTTTGGTGTCGATAAGTTTTCTGTTTTTGTGTGCAACATTAAAAAACATGGATTATATTCTGCCCGCTTCTCCTAACTGGTATTGCTGTCGAATAGTTGACTGTGACAGCCGTGGAATAGCCTGCATTGGTTGTAAAAACGCCATTTATGCGTGGAATGTCTCGTTGCAGCCACCGAAGTTTATATCCTATATTACCGCTCACCAGGAGCGCGTCGTTGGTGTCTCGCTTTGCCCAACCGATGGGGGTGGTTTGGGACCAGTGTGGTGTTGCAGCGCCGGAGAGGATGGAAAAGTGAGAATATGGGACTTCGATAATAAATCTCTTCTGAAAGAACACGAACAGCACAGGGTACACCTATCGTCATTATTCTGTTATAATAAAGTTTAATAATATTACACTCTTTGCAGAACCTTTTTTCTGGTGCAGCTGAAGCGCCTCTGTGTAGACTTATTGATGTTTATTTCTTCATGGATTGATTGACCCACCCACCTGGGATCACTTCTTTCCGGTGCTAATTCATCTTCTGATGTTTGAAGGTACCTTATCAGTTAGGTTGCCTACTGATCAGTTTTCCTGGGCTGCGAATGTTGAGTGAAGAGGCGATGCCCTACATAAATTTTTGTGTCTGATTATCTTGCTAGCGCCTTTCATTGTAAAAATCAGACAACATGCTGAAAATCACCGAATAGTGGGAAATTTGATAACTGTGGCTTTAAGATTGCTTTCTTGGTAATTTTATGTAAACAGCGTTTTTAGGGACCTGCTATTTTGCGCAATATTTCAACCCCAGATAGTGAGAGGAAGTAGAATGCTACACAGTGCCAACAAATGAGTAAATAATCCACAACATGTATGCAGAGTGTCAGAAAGACTTAATGAGTTTTAATACATTCTAAGACACATGTTTAATAATCCTGTGCCAATCTTTTTGAAAGAAATCATTGCTTCGTTTTTCTGTGTTTGCAAAGTATTCTGTAAATTGTAATATTTTAGTTAGCACTTAATAGCACTTGATTTTTCCTGATTGTTCTATCTTCAGTCTTTAATGTTTAGATATTAAGTATTAACTCAGAAGTCTGTTTCCACAATGCTCAGGCACTGTTGCAGATCAATCAGTCCATATATGAGCTCCTTCATCTTCCATTTCAGAGCAAGCCGACGTGTGTGCACTGGTCTCCTGTTGATAGAAACCTAATCGCCAGCAGCGATGAGAAGGGAACTGTAGTTCTGTGGAACGTTTCTTCTGGCGAGACATGGAATTGGCAGCCGGACTTTTCGAACGCTCACATCTTCTGCATTGCATTTTCTCCTAAAGTTGCTTCTCTGCTGGCTGTTGGGTCAGTTGTGCTACTGTATCTTTCCATAGTTCTGTAGTCTAAACTATTTATCAAATATTAAAATAAGTCAGAAGGAGCTTATTTTTATCTCATATATTCAGTTTGAGATATACAATTTGAATACTTTTAGCCAAAAGTCTATGAAAAAGACAACTAAAGTACGTAATTATACAATGCTTAGCCATCAACTTTTAAGATCATCTAATATAACATTATGTTGGTTTTGAGTATCAGTGTATCTCTGATTCCAGTTTAAAGTCTGGCATGTTAATCTCTTATCAAATTGAACAAAAACGAATCGGGCATGTAAAGGAAACCTGTTGTTAGTGTAAATTTATGTAATCTGATCTACTTAGAAAGCTCCTCTTAAAGAAACTCATCAGTGGCACTTCTAAGTTCTAATCCAAACCAATATTGACATCACTGTCAAAGAATTCAAGTTCTACATTTAGCAGTGCTTTGTGAAAGGTTGTTGCAGAATCGTAGCTTATGTTTAGCAACATGTGTTCTTGCTACTTACATGAAAAACACACAAGTTTTTGGATCTGGTTAGCTATCCATAAGTGCAGCACTTCTATGAGGAACCTAATAAAAAAAAGGTGCTGCATCTTAACACATTCTTTCGTATTTTCTACTAGTATATCATAACTTTTGTTTTGCCATAGGTTCAAGAGTGGTAACATCGTGATAGTTAACGTTAGTAAGAAGAATCCTCACGTGGTCCAGCGCCTACGTGGTCACGAGGATGAGATACAGTCAATTGCTTGGAGACATTGTGCAGATGACGCTGGTGGTTCTGAAGGTAGAAATAACCATCGCTTGGGGATTTTGGGTTTCAAGAGAGGTTCTTAAACTGTGCTGTGCTCTGTAGCTTAACCCCTTTACCGTGATCCCCGAGTTAACTCGTCCAAATTTTACTAAGAATATTTTTATTACACGGTAAACTGGTTAACTGCTGTTTTCTTCCACTTTCATTTCATATTACCGGTAGTTGTTAGTGCCTAATAACAGAAACACTGTTTAAACGAGTTCTAGAAGTCAGTAAGTCTGATCTTTAATATATAGATATTCGCTTAATGACCATAAATAGGTTGGCAAACCGCAACCTGGTACATTGAGACAAACAAAAATTACATTGAAATAATAATATTTCATGCACTATTTGCAAATGCACATTGACCGCCTCTGAGTGGTTCCTTGAAGGGGCGCTATATAAATGCTCTGAATGAATGAATGAATTGGAACATCAGTTATAGAATGAGTATGATAAAACATCAAAGTAATTATTATGCTTCAGTACATCTAATTGTTGATTTATATTTAGTGCTTATGTTCTCAGTTGTGGCAGGGATCAGATGTGTCATCAGTGTTGCTCTATCTGACAGTGTTGCTCTATCTGACAGTGTTGTTGCATTAATTTAGACAAGTCGTTGTCTAAGAAGGAGACCCTGGTTGCTACTAGCAGTCGAGACAAGACCATTCGCATCTGGAATACACAGACTGGACAGGCAGCGATGACTTTTACTGTGCCAAGCGGTTTTGGCAATTCGAGGCGAGAGGAAATGGGTGCGAAGGCTCGGGTCTGGGTCGCGCTTGCTTGGCCACCAGGTTCACCAACGGAACTAATCTCCACTGGTCTCAAGTAAGTCTCTTCTTTGTATGTATTTATTTACTCTAAAAATACAGAGAAAAAAATTAATTATGTTTTGTTAATTCATTCATTATGAGGATTTATATAGCGTCCATTCAAGGCGACAACTCAGAAGCGCTCCCAACCCCAGTACTGCTAAAAAGGGCAGTTTTGAGATGTGCATAGAAAGAGTCGGTATGGACCATGGAGAATGACAGCGACAGAGTTGGCCCATTCCAAAGCGAGGGGCCCATCACCGAGAAGGCATGATCCTACTTGGTGGATGTGCAGGCAAAAGGGACGGTGAGCACACACTGTTATTTGGAAGTTCATCAGAAGCCACATTTCAACCAGGTTTCTTTTTAATAAGTTTTCTAATTAATAAATTAATTTTGATTTACATTTTACCAACCATTTTTTAACAGTTTTGTTGTATGGAACATCAGCTTTGGATTGGATTGCTAGCATATTGTAAGCGGCACTATAGAAATTACTATATTACATTACGTTACATCAGTGCTGTCCAACCTTTTTGGTACCGTGGGCCGCATACGATATAAACTTAAAGCCGAGGGCCGCAACAGTAAATTCAAAAGCAATATTTAAAATTTAGCGATAATTATTAAAGGCATTGACATTAATTATGGAATCATTCTAATGCAAAATGAATGATAATAATACACAATAGCATATATATATAATTATATATTATATATATGCTATTTTTCCATGCCTTACAACAGGGGTTTTCAAACTTTTTAAAGCTGGGGACCCCCGTAGCATGTCGTGGTTAGGTGGCGGACCCCTGTGGGCCTATGCAATAAATTTGGCCAATCGCAATTGTGTAAGGTTTTCTCCTTCGTGCTATTCGCAATGCTACTAAATAGGCTACGATTCGCATATCTAGAGCTTTCTCAATTACTGCACATGGCGAAAGCTGTTATTTTACCTTTCTGCTTTAAGTAGCTTAGGCCTACAGCTCCTTTTGTCGCTCGAGATAGGTCTATGTCTTTGGCAACAGCTGCAATTTGCATGCATTGTCCTTAAATGGCGCTTTAATTTCACGGGTTTCATTGAATCCCGATTAGACAGAGTTTGCACACTCATGACATAACGCAAAGAGGTTATTCATAAATTGTTCCGCATGCAATGAAACCATAATGAAATATAGGCCTACTCTGGAAAGTGTGGATCATAGGCCTACTTGCGGAATTTTCTTCTTTTTTCTCACATTTGTCTTTGTTGTCAAAATCTTCTGATTTCTGATCAGTTTTTCTCTTTAGAAATTTATCTATGGTTATGAAGAACGTTGAAAATATTAATATTATATTTTTTAAATATAGGCTAGCAGCAATTCCGTCTAGCAGCAATGGCGTCTCTGTTGGTACGTCACAATTACACTAACGTGCACCAATGTAGCACCAGAAGGAACTAATGTTATGTATAATTATATATTCGTTGAATGAGCAAAACAGGTTAATTGTTACTAGACATCAGTAGGCTAGGCCTAAGTAATAAACATAGATAGCTCAGATGTTTTTATAGCTCAATTGTTGTATAGCTCAGTTATTTTTTATATAATTTTAGATGATAATGAAAACATTGTAAATGTACTATTTTTATTGTTTTTCTGGACCTGCTTTGCGGACCCCTTGGCAACAAGCCGCGGACCCCCAGGGGTCCGCGGACCACAGTTTGAAAACCCCTGCCTTACAACGGTCCAGCACAAAAAAGCATAAGGTGACCCAGCCACGGTTTTTCTTGCTCAGCTCCAATTACGGCTGAACTGGATTTCCAGCCTGCTGCTCGTCGAAACTTGAGTTTTCAGTCTAAAGATCAGTCATAATCGGCTTTTGTCGGTCCTGTGGTCACTTAGGCTACTCATATGGTCCGGATTGTTTCCTTCCAGCCCTCAGGACTAGATCTGGACTATCTCTCGAAAGGCACGGTCGCACCCACTTATATGTCCACGTACAGACATGGTTGAACTCGAAAAGCAATGACTAGAAGTGAACGGTTTGTGGTGGTTTGTGAAATACAGTAATAAAACCAGAAGTCGTGTTTCAGTCTCATGGAAAGACTATAGGGGAACCTACCACCCGTGGTGTAAAGAGAAGAGGACATTAAATTAGTTGTCGGTTTGCCTTCCAGGTAGCTGTCCAAACTCCGGCAACTGTTACAATAATTATTATCATTAAGAATAAACGTAACAGTCGACCGCTGACTTTGTCTTTAACTTCATTTGGCACAAAGTTTTAAAAAAATTGAATGAGCTCGGCGGGCCACTTAAAATCACCCCGCGGGCCGCATGCGGCCCGCGGGCCGCACGTTGGACAGCACTGCGTTACATTGTATGGAAAGTTCTTTCGTGTGATGTTGATACCATGAGCCCTATACAATCGACTGTACAATACCTAGCCAGTGAAATTAAATAAATCATAATGTACATGTGGGTTGTTCTGTATGGTTAATTATAGTGGCGAGCTGATGCTTTGGAACACCAGTCAAGCAGGCAAAGCACAGATTTTGAATCCGGGTTCCTCTCACAAAGGCCACAACCGAATTGTCTTCAGCATTGCGACCGGATGTCTCGACTTCAAGACTCTCATTAGCGTTTCCATGGACAGACAAGTAAGCATTTACCTACAAGCAAGCATTTACCTACGAAGACTTGGCTGGGCTGGGAGCATCTCTGAGTAGCTTTCTTAAAGGGGCATTATATAAATCCATGGATTTGAGAATATCGGGAAAGTCTGTCGAGTTGTCTGTTTCATTTTAATAGTACTTAAATTGTGTGTACTGGTATTGATGAATCAGCAAGTATGTTTGGTTATGTTTAGTATGTTTATGTTTAGTATGTTTGCCGAATTTCAGATTATCATCTGGGACTTGCAGAAGCCGTCGATTCGAATGGTTATACCGACCCTTGGTGGATTTGTCTTTGCCATTGATCGCTCAGAAATACAGCCAGGTCTGTAGTCACTCTGTTCTTGCGCCTCGGTGCGGTTAGTTTGCAACTTTGTGAAATTCTCGGTCATTCTCTTTATTCAACCGACTAATTTCATGTAGTTTTGAGCTTGATAAAAGTTTAGACGAAATCAGTAGCCATGTAAGCATAATTTCCGAACTCCTGAGGCGCCTCTTGAAAGCCAAACGCACTGTGCAAGCTTATCCACGCATGTATGCTTTTGCTTACAATGGCACCGCTATGAAATCATATTCCAATTGCTACCGTGTAACTGTTTCACTTGACTTAAAATATCCATTTCATATTGATGAATGATTTTACCATTCCTGATGCATAGCCACATTCAAGTCTGTACTGGTAAATTTTGAGGTGAGTACACGCTGGCCGGGAGGAAATCCGACCTTATTTGGCCCCACAATTTCAGACTTTTTATTGTCATCCGGCCAAAATCTCGGGGAAAATTTCATCAATTCGCCGTCCGAAAAAGTTGATGACCTTGTTTTATAATTTTTTTTTAGTCTTTCGCTTAAAAATACATTTTAAACAGCCACATGGCACCCTGATTTTCTAGCGTGTACGGTGTACCCTGCTTTTTACCCACGTATACTCTACTTTTCTGGAAGTGAGTATACGATGCCATTTTTTCCTGGAGGTGAGTATGCTCCGTATCCTTGATTACAACCCTGGCTACATTCATTCATTTGTGCTTATAACCTTGCATAACCATCATTATAGATCATAACCTCTTGATTTTTCAGACAGACTTGCAATTGGTGTTGGAGACAACGTGCTTCGTGTTTGCCATATCGACAAAGCGTCCAGCTCGATTGACGTACAAACCTTCTGGCAGGGAATTAAGGCTAAAGTTACCGCTGTATGTTGACAATTGATTGGTTATGTTATGGCTTTTCGTTTTGAACCTTTTGTTTATATTATGGCTCTTCATTCACGATCTAATGGTTATCTTATGGCTTTTTTGTTTTAAACCTAATGATTGTTTGTATTTTTTATTGCTCCATGTTTAACTTTGTGTCTGACTATAATTGTGCAACTGGAGAGTGGTTGCCAGTGCAACAATTTCTTTTGTTTAGGTGAGCTGGCACCCTGTCACAGAGGGGAAGTTGGCGTTTGGCACGGAAGATGGAAAAGTCGGAATTTACGATGTTCACACAACACGGTATTAAACTTTGTTTGTATGTGCACTTGTTATAGCATCCCTTCAAGCGCTCTCTCTCTCCCTACTCAGAGGCGCTCCCGAATGCAGAGCGGACACTGCATCGGAGTTTCACGCCGAAGCGCTGAGCAATTGCGAGTGAAGGACTTGCCCAAGGTCCCTACTGGCTTGAGGGTGGATTCGAACCTCGAACTTTCCGGCTCCAAGGCAACAATGCCACCACTTCACCACCGCGCCCCACAAGTACTTTATTATATATGTGTAAATTCATTCATTCAAGTATGAGAGCTTTTTCGGTTGCTTAATATGACTTTTTAAGTTGCTGGACCCAATTTGAAATTCTCTTCCAGGAATGACCCGGATATGTTTATTCTGTACAGTCTTCAGTTGGCTATCCGTCATAAATTGCCTCTTAAGTATTAGTAGAATGACTTTCACTGCAGTTTGAATAAAGTTGCTGTTAGATAAAAATGAATATTTAATACTTGATTCGCACATGCAAACATTAATGGTTGCATTCGTATTTCGTGCATATATATTTTTTGGGTATTTTTTGCCCTTTTTTTGCTGAGGGAATTGGAAGACTGATCATATTAGCCGTCAATTTATGTTTTAGCCCACCTCTTATTTCATCTACATATCACAAGAAGGTCGTGTTTGATGTTCACTGGGGCCGCGCATGTGGTAGGTTTTTTGTTTATGTTTATATTTGTGCCTGGACTGCTATGAGTTTTAAAAATTAAAGAGAGAAATATCTCAGACTTGAATTCTCCTTCTGACAACCGAAAATGTCTTAGGCTTGAACAATACTGATGCTAAAGTAATTCACGTAGAGAAAGGTTTTGCTTGCCAGAAGTGTAATTAGAAAAAGTATATATCATAATTTTGATCAGAAATAGTGTATTTGTCTTTTTTTAAATTATAATTAGTTTCGTTGATCATTGAATGTTTTCAGTTTATGGATGCTTTCTGAAAGTACACTATAGAAAGGACGTAGACAATTCTTGCCATTATGTTGTAATTTCTTAGTAGCTTAGAAGGATATTCATTACAAGTTCTGGACTGAGGACTGTGTAAAATTCGGTGTCTGCTGTCCAGGACTTTGTTCAAGTCTGGATGGATATTTATTGATTGTTTTGGGTGGCATAATGGATAAATTTTTATTTTGCTGTAGGGGCAGTTACCATGGAAACCAGTTTATACAGCGTTGGCGATGGCATCATATATCAGCATCGACCTTCAAGACTTGACCAACAAGCAGAGGACATTAACGTCATCATACGGAGGACAAACAAATACCTGGCAAGTTGCTAAGATGGTTTATATTTGTTTGTTTGTTTGTATGTGCACTTGTTATAGCGCCCCTTCAAGCTCTCTCTACTCAGAGGCGCTCCCGAATGCAGAGCCGACACTGCATCGGAGTTTCACGCTGAAGCGCTGAGCAATTGTGAGTGAAAGACTTGCCCAAGCTCCTTACGGGATGAGGTGGATTTGAACCTCGAACCTTCCAGCTCCAAGGCAACGACGCCACCACTGCACCACTGCACCCCACAATATTATAGCAAGTTGATTGATTATATACTCTAGTCTATGTTATCATTTGTGTCTCACCCTGCCTAACCTTCCCTTAACCATTTATTGATTGAGAGTATATGATTTCCCATACCATTTACTACACTGGTTGGTAAAAAGTTAACTGACCTTACCATACCACTCATCTCTGATACTGCATCTGTGTATGTTGCAAGCAGTTAGGTCATTGTGATGAACATATCAACCTCTTTTTATTGGCGTGACAATGGAGTTCTCGATACTGTAGTGGTTTGCTTTATAATGAACTGTCAATTGAGAGGTCATGCGTTTAAATCTCCACCATGGCTAAAATTTGATTCCAGATTTCTTTTCCATCTGAACCTTGTAACCAGATACTGTTCTATTGAGAGCACTATCGGCGGGAAGATGAGACGGCGAGGGAGAGGACTGGCTGCCCGCCCTCGTATATCGAGGCTGAGAAAATCGAAGTTGATAACACCTCAGACTCAAGACTTGGCTGGCTTAATTGATAGCCCTTGTCGTCTTCTAAATTTACTAAAGTTTAAATCGTCAGCGTTGTCTCCAAAAATTAAAGGTAAATAGATTAGCAGTGTGCCACAAAATGTGATAATTTTGTGTTTTTTATTTGATTTTAAGCCGCATCAGTGTTCTGCCCACAGTTGTATGGCTTTTGGTGTTGGTTCTCGTTACCTGGCAGTTGGAAATGAAGATGGGTAAGTGTTGTCGTTAAAACAGGTTTCAAGATTTTCTGCAAATTTTCCCTTTCTTTAACTCAATAAGAAGCTTTTTGAACTTGCTACAAGAAGTTTTGAACCAGTTGTAAAATGTTTTTTATCGTGTACAGAAAGTGTTAAATTACTGGCAGTGAAACCATGGGCTGTGAAGGTATAACTTGGACAATGTTAAGTTTAATATAAAGTAGACAATGCTCTTAAGGTCACTGTGTTGTATTAAGTGTCTAGATATATTATATCTTCGTTTATATATATATATATCTTCTTTTATATATACCGTACATATCATTGTTTATAATATATATCTTCATTCATATATATATATATAATATATATATTATCAGTTTGTATTATCATTTATCATTTATGTTTATTATCAGGAAGAAAAGCCGCGACCCGTTAAAGATAGCTAATAAACTGGATAGTATTTAGTAGTACCTTTAGATGGTTCTTAGAAGGTGCCAGATAAATAATTGGTTACTCAAATACTTACAACATATATTACCGAACATTGCAAAGTTTTTATAGATATGTCATAGAAATACAGACGATTCATTTGACTTTTGGGTTCATTGGTTTTGTAGGAGCATAGACATTTTTGAGACGCCCGATCTGCGGCACGTCTGTAAAATCCAGGTACTGAAGAAGCTTCTCAGCTGCTTGAAATGGCATCCGGTGATGGACAAGGACAATCCGTCGCCGTTCAGCTATTGGTTGGCGGCAAGTTCTCGAGATCCCACCATACACGTCTTCAACCTGCAGAAAATACTCGGTATGTTGTAGGGCGTTGTGGTGAAGTTCGACGCCTTGGACCCTGAGGGTTTTAGGATCAAATCCATCTCAAGCTGCCATGAAGGGACCTTGAGCAAGTTCGTCACTTCGTCACTTGCAAAATGTTGCTTGTGCTCTTTGGTGTGAAGCTCGGGTGCAGTGTTCTGTTGTCCGCGCTGTAGTTGGGACCGCCTCTGAGTAGGGAACTTGAAGGGGCGCTATAACAAGTGCACAAACAAGCAAACTATATAAATATTCATAATGAATGAATGAATAATCTAAAAGATGTTAAAGTCTGGATGATGAATCAATCAGTCATTTAACGAACTGATGGCACTGCGATTTTGGTATCGTTCGTGTGATTGAACCTGGTTGACAAAACTGCTTCATTTGTAGCAACGTTACTGTTTTTTAAATTTTAGATAGGTACTTGGACGATGACAAAATTCCGGAAGTCGTTAGCGTCACCGAGAGTTTCTGTCGACTGGAAGGTCACATGTCGCAGGTGACGCGTGTCGACTGGAGTCCGCACGAAGACGGCTTGCTTGCGTCGGCTTCTTTTGATTGGACAGTTCAGGTCACCTGACTTTCTATTACTTTGAAATAATTCATATGATGCAAATTATGACTAAATGAGGTTGAAACTTTGGTGCCAAGTTTCATTGTTGTAAAATTGTGTCATTTTTATAACGTAACCGTGCCATAGGAGAGTTAATGTTGTGGCTCCCCAAAAGGTTGTGAGGGGTTTGTCTGTAGCCTATGTAGTTGCCATTTGGTTGCGTTTTTTCTCCATATGACATGAAAAATATAAGTTCAAGTCTTCTCTTGTAAGAAAGTTAGTGGTTACTGTGTAGGAAACTTGAGCAAGTTCTTCACTCAGCTGCTCAGCACTTTCTATTGATGTTTGCTTGTTAGAGAGTAGTGCTTCATAAATGCATAAATTAATTATGATAATTATAATAATTATAGTAATAATAATACTGAGGATGACGATGATGATGACGGTGATCATGATGACGACGACGACGATAGTGATGATGGTGCTCATGATGACAACGACGACGATGATGCCTTGATAAATCAGATCTCAAGTGTGTGAATCTCTTTATTCTCAGTCGCTTCATTCGCATTCATTTGTAATTACATCGAATTAGGTTTCTGAACATTTGTTTACCGATTTTAGGTTTGGGACGTGAAGCAGGGTTGCCCCATTAAGAATTACCGAGGTCATAACGGCCACGTTCACTGCTTGCTCTGGGATGAGACTGATCCGGACGTCATCTTTTCTGGATCGGATGATTATACGCTTCACGGATGGAGGATATCCAATCAAACGCACATTGCGCCTCCAACAGGTAGAGGATTGTAATTGTAATTGTAATTGAACATTTATAAAGCGCCACTCACAGATTCAGTAGCGCTCGTAGATGATCTTTCCTTCTCAAGGGTGACCTGGAAGCAGCAGTTTCTTAACCCTTTAATGACCAAGGGTATAAGTTAGTGCGTCTGAGTAGGAACCTTGAAGGGTGCTATATAAATTATGATTGATTGATAGATAATAATAATAATAATAATGCCTTAGAATACCATTTAACTACACTCAATGGTTAATAAAAGGTTAACCCTTTAATGACCAGCATGTACTAAAATGCATTGAAAACATATGTAGCTGGTTTTTAAAGGGTTAAGATAGTCCTGAGGCCGCCATTGGTATGTTTTTTACTGAGTTTATATTCTTGGTTTTGGGGGGAGGTGGTCACTGGTCAGTCCTCTTCCTCACCATCTCCTCTTCCCACTTGCAGTGTATCGTCAGTGTATTCATAGCTGAGGTGGTTAATAGGTGCAGGTGAAACTGTAATCTCAAAAGAAATTTCACCCTGGACTAAGGGTTTAAGTCGGTTGGCACTAGTCACTTCCTACATGCCTTGCTGCAGTTTCTTAACCCTTTACCACCCTAGGATATAGAAGATATTAATGTTGATGCCATGGAATACCAATTACTATGTGTTGATTGGTTCCTACATGCTTTGCTGCACCCTGCGGTCTTTGCATGTTATTCTTCAATCGCAGCCATGATGCCTCAGGCATATCTTATAGGTCTGTTCTTTTCTTCTTCGCTAAACCATTTAGATTTTTCATTTCTCTGCCTGCAGCCGGTAACTGAGTTGAGATACTCTGTAAATAATTTACCCCCGATTCACTTTTGTATGTCGCTCTATGTCAATCACAGATATTCATCATGAAAGCGAATGTATTTGACTTTAGGTCATGAAAAGCGCAGGAAGAAGGCGCGTCCGAAGAACACCGTGAATGAAGCGTTGGTAGGAGATCTATCGTCGAAAGCAGAGGTCTCGAGCAGCACCAGTTCTCTGAACAGCTGCGTGGAGGACAGCAAACCATTGGTCGAAGAAGCGGGTTTAGTCGCTAATAAGACGTCTGTGACAACTGATGATGTCGATCGCAACGAGTGGTTGAGACTTCTTGAACAAAAGCGTCTTGAAATACTTGCGTTCAGTCAGACATCTGCGTCAGGTGAGTGTTGCTGTTCTGCCAAATGTGGAAAATATTTATTTATCTTTTAGCACACCTTGGTGTGAGCTCCTCTGAAGCATTGCACAGAGGGTGAAGGATAATTCATGTGAGATGCGACATATTAACGAAATCTGTTGGTTGGCTCCACCTGTGTGTGTGTGTGGGTGTGTGTGGGTGTGCGTGTGTATGTGTGCGCACGCGTGTGTGTGTGTGTGTGTGTGTGTGAATGCCAACGGTGACTCTTCCAACTTACTATATGCTACTTACTATCAGACACTGTCTTATTTTTTAGTTTGAGTGAATTAGTTTTTAGATGCTTTTTGCATTACGTTTAACTTAAAACAACTTTTAATACATGTATATCATAATAATTAATTTGTGAAATTGTTAGGTTTCTGACAAGTTTCAATTTTTTCTCGTAGGAATTAAAGACGATGATAACAATGATGATGCTGGTGATTCAGATGTTGGCGGCGATGACAATCCGACTCATTGTGCATTGTCTAAGGATTCAAACGCAAAGAAAGGTTTTGCTTTATCGTCTGAGTCTAGTTTGAGTTCTGACGTTACAATCGTAGATTTAAACTTAAAATTTCTTAAGCGCTGCTCCATAGCAAGGCGTGAAGCGCCAGGTTGGTCATGAGCGCAGCCTTGTATCAGAGAAGTTTGGACGTTCAGACATTGATGTCTTGTGGAAGCCCGAGGTTATTTACCCGAGATATGTGGAAAAAGAAATACTTACTATGTTTATGAACTTTGCTGGTTGCTGTGTTTAATATATTTTATAATATTCTGTTCTTTATTTTTTTTAAAGTTGAAGAACATCCTGCCTGAATTTTGGGTGATAAGTATGTAGCAACTTTGCTCAATAGTTTTTTTTGGCTAAGGCTTGACAAAGAATTGTGACAGTCGCGTGTTACACTGGAGCCAGACCCGCAGAGTGAGGCTTGTGTGATTTATATAAAAATATTTTTATGATCCTGTTCATGAGACTGATTTCTTATAATTTTTGCCTAAACTTGGATGAAAGGAATCTGTTCTTATCTTTCCCAAAAAAGAAGAACATACTTTTTTCCTTTACCTTAAATAAACTTACCTTGATTTAATTTGAAGTACCTTACCACAAACCTTATCTTACCTGAATTTACTTTGCCTATTACCCTACGCATATTCCCAATAGAGAAATATTGAAATTTATTCTGTTTCCAAGTGTTGAATAGGACTGAATATTTTAACATTGAGTTTGTGAGCATCAGTTGACTATCTCATGACTCCGCTAGATTGTCCTTTCGTCCATTTGACTTGCATCACTCCACTTGAGTCCACTAGATTATAAAGTCATTCATTATTAGGTTTAATTATCACTCCTTTAAAACAATGAACCTTTGTGTTGTTAGATCGCAAGAAGCGACGTGCAAAGTCGTTGTTTCCTAAGTCAAGTGCCGCTGATAATCGGGGAAAGCAGCCAACACAACAGGATTGCATTGACTTTGCCAGATTTAAGTACTCGGGTAAGCATATAAAACTTTTTTGTTTAGCCGTGGTTGGGCCGGGAGCGCTTCTGAGTAGCCTATCTTGAAGAGGCGCTATATAAATTTCCGAAATGAATAAATAAATATCAAATGGATGCGTTTGTATTGGTTTCATCAGATTTCGACGTTTCAGTTGAAAGGTTGAGTTACTGAACATGAAGAAATTGGTCAACCTTGAAAACTAATTTAAAATTCAGTACTGGTATTAATTTAGGATATTATTGCATTTCAATTATTGCTTGTATGTTTTCTATCTTTTTGCAATAATTCTGCTATCAGGTATTGCTATTCTTTTTATCTTGTTTCTGTTGCTAATTTTTTATGTTGAGGATTTGTTGTCGTTGTTGTGAAACTTTTGATTGACTTTAGCTGTATCTGTTGATATTTATTGTTTGCCAGGCAACTTAACAAACCTCGACTTGGATCACTCACATCTTGGATGCTTTGTTGATCGCAGAAACACATACGCTTTGTTCCAACAAGAAGGTAGAATTGCTTTCAACTATCGTTAGTTTATTCGCCTGTAGGCTGTTTGTGATATGCGGCATTGGCTTTTGGCCTTGATAGCAGTAGGAATTCTATTGACTTTGATAGCAAATATCAGCAAAAAGACTTGACGTAAGCGCTTATTAGATTGATGCATTACGGTATGCCACAAATAATGACTTAAGTATCAAATGCATGATGTTGGGAATTATTGAAGACACCACAATAAGGCAGTAACCTTGTAGAGCAAGATTTGACGGGGCAGTATATAAATTTTCGGAATGAATTAATCGATTGTACCGGTAAGTGGGCTGCTCGAAGGGGCACTATATAATTTTCGGAACGAAATAATGGATTGCAATTTGTGTTTCTATGTTCAGAGCTTTATCATCTGGAACACGAGAACTACGAGCAGCACATGACATTGAATGTCTTCAAGGGAAGCGTTAAAGACGCGATTCAGGTGGCTGCGGACAGTGGTCAGTTGAACGACCACTTGATGGCCATCGCACCACTTGGTAAGTGACGTCAATACTCGTACCACTTTAATTTACCACGTCGTGTAAGGCACGAGTTAATCTGCTATGTAATTACTACATAATATAATACATAGAGGCTGATACTCATTCTTCGTGCCTCTCTGCAACTTCACTGCATCCTCTTAGATCTTCTGATTGGCCTGACCTCATTTTCCTCGCATCATGATGGCCATGGCAGTCTAGTATGTTACGGCGCCATAGAAATGGTCATTGTTATTGTTATTATTATTATGGCTCCATACAGATGTTTTGCCTACAGAGGTCCCTCTCCATGGAAAGGACTTTCACCATTAGTGTGCTCCGCCTTTCTCTCTTGTAGTTTTTTTCTCATCTATCTCTCGCCTTAAATCCTGCCTTTTCTCTTGGTGTCGATCGTGCTGGGAGTGCTTCTGAGAGGCTTTTGCTGAGAGAAGCGCTTTGTAATTGGTCATATACAATGCAGTGCAATGCAATAAAATAATGAAACAGCTCTTGAGCAATGACATGGGTAGAAGTTATGCAATTCTGAATTACGGTTGGCATACACACACACAAGTGGATAGATACAACAAGGCTTTGTTGAACATTGCCTCATTCTTTATCAGAGTTTGGTTATACTTTATATGTCTAGTTTAGTCAGCATTGTTTAGTTTATTATTTGATAGGACCAGTTTTGTTATACATTACTAGTTTAAAAACTTTAACTACGTGTGTTTATCATTAAGATGTCCAATTTATTTCGGATTGGTAATCTTTGTTAGAAGTACTGCTTGATGTTTACAAGAAGTGTGTACTTGTTCCTGGCACAGTGTCTACCACCTGTTGGAGAGATTTATGTGTCCGATATGCCGAGCAGCTGGTGAAGGAAGGACTTTTCCACAAAGCTACCACCTACTACTTGGCAGTGAATAAAGTTTATGAAGCCATCCATATGCTAAAGGAAAAGAAACTGTTCAAGTGAGTAGGTTTAGTATTAGTTGCTGTGTATTCAATGTATGCAAGAGTGCACAATAGTCTAGAACTTAGCACGTTGGACTGCCAATTGTAACGTCAGAGATTGAAATCCTAATCAGAACATGAGTTTTGCTTTGAGATTTTGTTTCCAATTGTGCTCCAACTAACTCAATGGGAATACCGGGTGGCAGCATGCCCCCCACTTCCTCTGTATGCTGTTCACTAAGAAATAAACCTTAAATCGTCAACCCATGACTGCCTTTGCCAGAATTTCTTCTACCTTAGTTTTGTTTTCTGCTTACAAGTGTATTATTTATATTTATACTATTTTATTTTCTATGGCATTGAGGTAATTATGGATTATGCATTTGAGTTGCCATTCGAATTACAATTGTAATACCTTGCCAAGTCTTGGGAAAAATATCTTTAACATCATGAATATGTATTAATATCTCTCTGTTGTTCCTTATCAGAATTGCTCCATCAGGAATGTAATTTTTAAAATTAGGGAAATTGCTCTGTGGCATATTGGATGTTATCACTAATGTTATTTTGTGCTATTGATTATATATAATTATTAATTCAATTTTTTTCATGTTCTTAGTATAACTCTTTCCGTACTCTGACATGGATGATCTAAAATGAAGACAAATTTATAAAATTTAATGTAAGCTCAACTTATCTGGGTTTTTAACTCATATGCCATCATTCTCCTTCTGAGCAATTTCACATTCAAATCACAATTCATTGTAGAGTGACATTTGATATTACTGAACTGCCATAGACTGGACAGCCAGGCGCAAAGGAGAGACTCTAGTAATCACATACAGTTTGAAGTGTTATTAACAAGCAGACGTTTGATATGTTTGTTAGAGATGCCATCTGCCTGGCCAGAGTTCGCCTGTCGCCCTTTGACCCAACACTTCGCGACCTCTACGTCACTTGGGGCAGTCTTCTTGCCAAAGATGGAAACTACGAACTCGCAGCCAAGTGGTAAACTGCCAATATTTATTGTAAAATAAGAAATGATCTCGGAAGTGCTTCTAATGTCTTCAGGAAATATAATAATCTTTAAGGTCTTGTTTTGACTGGGATCAGGCAAGTTGTTTAACACATTGACCGCCTACACGCCATGTTAAATGACTGGCTGAAGTACGAGTTAACTCATACTTGGCGGCCAATGTGTTAATGTTGCAGACATTGTTTCCAAACTGTATTGAGGTCAGTTAGGATACATAAAGTGAGGCAACTGCTGATTTATTACGCCCTTGTAATTCTCTAAAGTACACTTCTGTACAAGCGTGTCTGTTTTGCTCTTCTATTTCAGATCTCTTATTTTTATTATAATTATTATTATTGTATTATTTTATTATTTATTTATTTATCATATATGATAAAAAATAATATGATAAATAAATAATTAATAAAATATTAAAGATAATATTAATGAAAAATAAGAGTTCTAACGAGAAGAGTAAGTAAATAAATTATAATACAACAATAATAAAAATAATAGATCTAATGAGAAGAGCAAAAAAACAATATTATTTAATATTGTTCTTTTGCCTTTAGTTTCCTGGCAGTCGACAATTCCAAGGAGGCAGTCGTCTGTCTGGCTCGGCGATCGGAGTTGCCTGCGTTGCGAGCAGCTGCGCTCGTTGCTGTCGCCGCAAACGAGACGGAAGCCGCTCGAGTCTACGCTCAGAAGTTTGTGCAGGAGAGCATTCTGGCGTTTGACTGGGCAGCGGCGGCGGAAATCGTCCGAGCGAGTTCGTCGTTTGTGGTCAGTTGTTTGTATTGTTTGTTTAACCCATTACCGACCGAGGGTATAGAATTTCCCATACCATTTATTATACTTTGTCGGTAAAGGTCAAGCTGTTTGGATATGCTGGTTGGTAGATTGGCGTATGTAATGTATATATGGTAGTTGCTGGATTATTTATGCGGTATGCTTGGTTACTGGTTAGGTTAACGCTTTACCGACCGAGGGTATAGGATTTTTCCTTCATACATTTACTGCACTTTGGTCGGGAAAAGGTTAAACAGGCTTGCTGCGTTAGTCGAATAGAATAGATGGTCACCTTGATTAGATAACTAAAGCTGATAACTGACTTTTCTATGAAGTCATAACTAATAACTATCATGTCCATCTCTTGCTGCGTTTTTGACCTTAGGCAGTTCCATTTGCCCTCCATCAGCAAATCTCACTCCCAAGATTTTTATCTTGAGACTGATCTGTTAGGATATCAATTAAGAACGTCCATTGTTAACGTTAAACTTATTTGCAACAAATGTAGCTTTATCTCGTCTCTTTGTTACTCAACATGTTCCAACAATGCGAATTTGAACAGACTAATTTTCTATTTTTTTTATATTCTATTCTACTATTTTTTAAATATTCTATTCTACTCCTCGTTGATTTGTTGGATATGTTGCCATATTGTGCTGCTTGGTTGGCTGGTTTTAGTAGCCAGTGAATTTTGCGATTAATTGCATCTGCTGTTCTCACAGTTGCTTAAAGTCTGTACCATTATCACTTAGACCTTGTTCATGTTTACAGGTTCTTGCGTTACTGCTTTCGGTTCATGAAGTTCTTGTTCGTCGGTTGGCCTCTCTTAACCTATTGACTGACCCTGGTGCTGATGAAGAATGGCTAAATAACACCTCGTTGGAATCAAATGGTTTTCATGAAATGCCAGGTGAGGTTTTAGATCTTTTAGGGTTTCATAAGGTATGGTCACGTTGGTAATTCATTGCATGTGTATTCTAATGGAAGATTTTCATTGGGACAAACCTGTTGATGAAAGATCCATTGACTGAGGTGCTGATACAGTGGTAATCATCATATTTTTCTCGTTAAGCTCGTGTTTTCAGCGGATATTCTCGAGGCAAACGGGTAAAGGGTTAATGATGGCCATAAGAAGAAGTTTCTGTGGACCGGGTCTTCCTACATGTACATTATGTAAGTCAGTTGATTGCTTGAATCAACCGTGGCAAGAATGATCTTAGACATCAATTGTCTGGAAGTAATATACGTAGCAGGTAAACAATATTAATGTCTAAATATGAGCAGCAAGTGTTTTGTGAAGTAATGATTGTCTTATAGCTAGACAATTATAGTGTGGCCTTTGAAATAATTAGATTAAACGGGTGGAAGCAAATGTTTTGTTTGCAGGAGTTCCAGCCATACGGTAGTTTCTACTATTGGTAGATATGCATTTATGTTTGTTGTTTGTTCCGTGTTTTGAAGCAAACTGTGCATTTTGCATTGTAGAATTTCTGGTTGACATGGAGGAGAAAGATCCGCTATGTATTTGGAAGCCTCTTTTGATTGGAAAGGAGTCCTTCCTGCTCCACATCCTGCGAATCTGGCACAAAGTCTGGAATGTCGATCTTGCAGTTTCCAGCGTTACTGATCTCTACAATCAGTTGGTCTGTTTGCACGATGCCAAGCAGAACCAGGCGGGCGAGAGACAGGTAGTTGTAATTGTAATCATACATTTATATAGCGCCCCTTCAAGAGAACTCCTCAGAGGCGCTCCAAAGGTGATGACATAGAAGCTGCTCATTTCATGTTGATTGAGAAATGCTGTAAAGGCTCTACATAAATAAACATCCAGTTTGCTTCGTTTATTAATTGCTCTTCGTTTATTAATTGCAAGCTGAACTAATCAAATTTTGTTGAGTCAAACCAATGGTTGCTAAGGACAACTTCATAAAATCGTGTTTTCCGAACATTCTGCATTGCACAGGTTGAACGATTAAAAATGCTATAACTCCACAAGCACTTCGTCGATTTTGATGCACAATAGCTCATTTTTAAGGTTAAGTTAACAGAATAATGTGGAATGTATAAATCAAAATACTCAAAAAGTGCTTAACACATTGGCCGCCTACACGTCATGTTAAATGACTGGTTTAACTACGAGGTAACTCGTAGCTGGCGGTCAATGTGTTAACGACTCATTTCGTGGTGATGAGTCACATATTGTAGCAGACACACATCTTCAAGACAAGCTTTCCTTACATGCGTCTAAATAACTTGGTTTGACGCAGTTTTCTTTTGTTGCGTCATTTGAAACTGTTGACAATTTTCTCATTGATTGTTGTTTGGTTTTCATTCTCAGATGCTTCTAGAAGCCAGTTTCAACATAGCTCTTGGCACTCTGAAGATGGTGCTCCAAGATTTTGAAGGCAGTGCAAAGTTCATGGCAGCCGCTATCAACATCTACAGAGATCAGAATCAACATCGAATACGACAGGTGCTCTGTCGTCTGCTCTTTCCTCAAGGTATTTCATTCATTCATTCATTTCGAGAATTTATACAGCGCCTCTTCAAGAAACCTACTGAGATGCGCTCCCAGTCCAGCCAAAGCTAAAAATGGATTTGAGCGACTTGTAAAAAACAGGTGAATTTAGTCTAGGCATAAGTCGCAAGGTTAGTGGGAGGCCATTCCAGATAGCGGGACCCACAGTAGAAAAGGCCCGGTGCTGTCGGGTAGAAGTGCAAGCTCGAGGAACCAAAATCTCTCCTGTTGCATTAATTGTAAGTGTAGTGATGATGTTTAACAATGCACTGTGATGTAAGTATTTAGAATTTCTCAGCACACCACACAGAAGTCATGTCAGGCAGAACAGCTTATTCGGGGCATCATAACCAACGAGCCAGTTGTAAAGTACTTTACAGCATCTGCTGTCAGTGCTGACCACATGTAAAAATCCTTCTCAGGCTTTCCTCTCTCATCTTAAGACAGTTTTATTTGGCCGCGCTGAGGTTGGGAGCGCCTCTGAGTAGCCCCTTTGAAGAGGCGCTATATAAATGCATATAATGAATGAATGAATAATATTGATCTTTGCCAGCCTGCGTCCATGAAACCTGATTTAGAGAAAATGGTCTTACTTTTTTAAACATTATCACGGGACCTGGTTTACATTAAATGGTCTTACTTCTTCTTGCTGTATTTTATTCATTCTCTCGTTCATTCGTTCTGTGGATTTTTGTAGGTCCACTGTACTTCGCAAACCCCGAGCAGCGGACGCTTGCGTCTGAGGAGACTTCGTCATTGGATGAGAAATACGGAAGTATGTTGCTGATGGAGGAGGAATCAGTCGATCCAGATTCCAGAACATCCATCTCTGATTGCAGTGGTGATAAGAGCGGTGGTGATAAGAGCGGTGGTGATAAGAGTGGTGGTGATAAGAGCAGTGGTGATAAGAGCAGTGGTGATAAGAGCAGTGGTGATAAGAGCGGTGGTGATAAGAGCAGTGGTGATAAGAGCAGTGGTGATAAGAGCAGTGGTGATAAGAGCAGTGGTGATAAGAGCAGTGGTGATAAGAGCATTGGTGATAAGAGCAGTGGTGATAAGAGCAGTGACGATAAGAGCAGTGGTGATAAGAGCGGTGGTGATAGGAGCAGCAGTGATAAGAGCAGTGGTGATAAGAGCAGTGGTGATATGAGCAGTGGTGATAAGAGCAGTGGTGATATGAGCAGTGGTGATAAGAGCAGTGGTGATAAGAGCAGTGGTGATAAGATCAGTGGTGATATGAGCAGTGGTGATAAGAGCAGTGGTGATAAGAGCAGCGGTGATAAGAGCAGCGGTGATAAGAGCAGCGGTGATAAGAGCAGCGATGATAAGAGCAGCGGTGATAAGAGCAGCGGTGATAAGAGCAGTGGTGATAAGAGCAGTGGTGATAAGAGCAGCGGTGATAAGAGCAGTGGTGATAAGCCAAGTGACAGCAACACTTCTGTCCTTGCAATCAACACACCCTCTAGTCAGTGCTCCCAGGTCGACTTACTGACTGCAATCTATTGCTTCACCGTACTTGAATTTCTGGTTTCAAAACAGACATCAACAGACCAGACACTTCTGTCACAACGGACATTCACAGACCAGACACTTGTGTTGTCACATGAGAGAGGCCAGGGGGACTCCGAAGCGAACGGCGATCTTTCTGAAGCAATGTTAGACAACG
Organism: Lumbricus rubellus; assembly: GCA_945859605.1. Classification (NCBI taxonomy): domain Eukaryota; kingdom Metazoa; phylum Annelida; class Clitellata; order Crassiclitellata; family Lumbricidae; genus Lumbricus; species Lumbricus rubellus. Next base: position 11,408,448 of record OX243818.1, read on the forward strand.
TTGACTGTAGGTACATTGCACGTTTAGCTCGGAAGCTCCTCTGGGACATGGAAGTGGCAAGATGTCGACTGGTGGAGTCGGAGTTGCATATCAAGGATGCCATCTCTTCTCTCATCACACGACATAAAATGTTGAACCAGGGTGACGGTTATGATGATCCGGTGTCCGATAACGCTGCTGATCAGCAAGTGGAACCTCACATGTCTCCTTCCAAGATCGCAACACATGCGAAGGACGCCAGCAGGACATGTTGGCCTTTTAAAACGCATGCAGAGGACACGAATAGAATGCGTTCACCTTCGAGGAATCATCAAAACAAAGGCGGTGATTTTCTGCCAATGTCAGATGGCGGTGGCAAGGAATCTTTAGCTTTGGACGTTGTACAAATCCCAGACGAGTTGGACGACAGTGCTCTGGCAGCGTCGAAAATGGAAGAATCCACTGGAAAGGCGGAAGGATACGTTGTAACGGAAGAAAATCGAGAATGTAGTTCCACGTGCACAGAGAGCAGCACATTCGATCCACTTTGTGTTGATGCCAGTTTAGACTCAAAGACAATAGACTCCAAGACAATAGACTCCAAGACAATGCCAGATGAATCCTTTGTTTCATCGAGTCAACCGTTCGTTGAAATCCAGAAAATTGCGATGCCGATGAAGGACGCTGAATTTCAGACTGATGTCGTATCATGCAGATACGAAAACATCCCTAACGATTGGGATTCGTACGCTGTTGACAAGAAGTATCACCTACCGTCTGTCACCCTCGTCGTTCTGCAGAAGGAGTTGAGTCGAATACAGTCCGAGTTAAGTCGTATGCATTGCATGGAGGTGAGAGATGATGTCGTATCGTATTGTATCTATGAATTTATATAGCGCCTCTCACAGTTCAGGTATTTGTAAGTCTGACAAACAGGGCCGGATTAAGCAATGTCGGGGCCCTGTTCGGGAATTTTTGTGGGGGCCCTTTTCGGAAATTTTTTGTGGAAATTTTTTTAATTTTCCGGGAAAAAATTATACCATTTTATCCACCAAAAAAGTTGATAACTTTTTTTTTTTTTAGTCATCCGCCGAAATTTTTTGGAAAAATAGTCATGTGGCAGAAATTTGCAAAAAAAATTTTTTTACACATTTGTGGGGGCCCCCTAAAGTGTGGGGGCCCCTGTTCCGCGGAACATGTTGAGCATGCCTTAATCCGGCCCTGCTGACAAAAGTTCTTTGTAGGCCTTTTTTATTCTATTTCTTTAGATATTTAATACCCCCAGTGGAGTGATTGAATGAGTGCATATTAAATTAAGTATGCATTTTATGTATATATGGTACGTTATATTTATTGGTCCTGCACTTTGGAATCAGCTCTCTCTCCATTGACACAATCTTCATTATCGACTGGTACCCAAAGCACATCTTTGCCCTGTCTCAAAACTACTTTCTGTTCGTTCATGTATTTTAAATTTAAGCCACCAGGGAAGTGACTGAATGATTGAATTTTAAATTAAATATACAGTTTATTTTATTTTTATTTCTCGCATATGCTATATAGTGTCCTTTTAAGCTCACTACTCAGATGTGCTCCCACTACAGCATGGACACTGCATTGGAGTTTCAAGTTGAAGTGCATTATATACCAAATTGCTTTTCCTTTTTTGTATTTCAGCATTTCCCGCATCCGCTCGTCTCAGCACAGAACCTGCTTTTGTTAGCGACCGGCTTTCTTCACCAACAGCCAACGCAGATAAAGGACGGTGAATTGCCCGAGGAACTGTGCAAGCGGATATGCGATTGGGGCTTACGGTCTGCGTACACGGACAAGTGGATACAGGTTTTCTCAGAGCCTCTAGAGCAACAAAATGATTAAGACTCCACAGTGACAGTTTATATTATTAATATTGTGAAAAATTTCCACGTGAAATGTTTGAATTTTTATTTGAGGTTTGTTTTTGATAAGGTTCTGTAGTCAAGGCCGTAGACAGGATTTTGTTTCGGGGGGTGTTTCCCGACTTTTTCTTTTGGGCGAAATGTTTCTATATATACGGCGGTCCAAAAAACACTATTTTCTGCGATTTTACATTACACACTGTAATTCTAACATCTTCTGCCAGTAAATGCATTATTTCATTTTTGCATTATTTCATTTTTGCATTATTTCATTTGTGCATTATTTCATTTCGGGGTGTGTTCAAACACCTAAAACACCCCCCCCCTAGCTACGGCCTTGTCTGTAGTTCATGATTGTGTTCAATAAGCCTGGTTATTGTTTCTCAAAGAACTGCCTATTACGACCTCCTGGACGTCCAGGGCTTTTGATAATTAAGGACTGTTCATTTTAAAATCAGAAACTGATAATTATGAGCAAGGATATGGCCGAAATAAGCAAGACGTTATGCGATTCTGGATCACAGTTTGCGTACACACGATTTGATTTGATACAGATTTCTCAAATCCTTCCAATGCTTAGAAATAATTGGAAGTTGCAGATGATTAATTAAGAAAAGTTTGAATCCTTGTTTCAAGTCTGGGTTTTTTTCTATGGTTCTAAAGTTCGTGATTGTGTTCAATAAATTGATTCTCGTTTCTGTTTTCTTAATGAACTCTGAATTTCTTAAACCTCTGATTGTGAATAGCCGAAGGTTTTCTCTTCCGTGCTTAAAGGTGCTGTGCAGTAGTTGTACCTATATAATGTTTGTATGTATGTATGAGCACTTGTAGTGCCCCTGCAAGATTTCTACTCAGGCGCTCTCGACTACAGCATGGACATTGAATCGGAGTTTCACAAAGCGCATGAGCAATAGCGAGTTAAGGGCTTACTCAGCTGCGGCTTGAGATGGATTCGAACCCATGCCCTTCCGGGTTCTATGATACCGGTACCATATGGCTATTCTAAACCTGTCTGGCGCATTTTGCAGGTGGGTAGGTTTACGTGATGTTGTCGTTCACTTTCGTCGTCGGAGTCGCAAATATCCTTCTCGTTCGACAAATTTAGTCGACAGATGGCGCTTCTCGTGGTTGGAATGGCGAGCGACACCTGGCAACAGCTGTAAGTCATTAAAACCAATTGAGCTTAAGAACATCTAAGCAGTAGTCTTGGAGACCCCTCTCTACACTCGGCCACTGCATTACTCCGACAGAACCAGTCCCGGTCCTGGATCAAGTAGGCCTATGACTGATTGACTGACGCAAGTAATCGTTGCTATCACGAAGTGTCGTTAAACAGTTAAACTGAAGCTCAGGGCTTTTTTAACGTGCAGTTGTACACAAAATGTGCAGTTCTAAATGGATTTGTGCAGTTGTAGAAGCACTTCTGTAGGCTACTGTTAAAACTACCCAAAAAATGGCCATTGTCATCCGATTGGAAGTAATTTACCATGGAGGACGGGAAGGAAAAGAAGTGGTTATGCAGTTCTAGAAATTCCTGAAAAACCAGCCCTGCACTCATCTCGCGACTTTTGGGGCTACTTTTTGACGCGATCTCGCGACCAAGCAATTATTATTGTGAAATCTGGCAACCCTGCGCTGCTGCCGCCGTCGGATCTTTGATGCTTTACGATCGTCTGCGTCGTTCAAAGCCATGTTCGTTCGGTCGTCGGTAATACTCGGTATATTTCGGTCGATGATACAAAGAGCGATTGGAGCCCATCCCCCCACCCCCCACACCCCCCCCCCCAAGTAGACGCTGGCCATGTCCGCGTTGTCCTGTGGGTCGCCCCCATAATTGCCGCCGGTCTTTTCCGGTCCGTTGAGACGACAAACAGCGAAGGGCGGCGGGGGCCTGGGGCGGCGGGGGTTGGGGGGCGGCGGATAGACGACCCTGAGAAAGTGATATTGCACTGCTTCAGACTGATGGACTCTATACGATATAAGCCGCGTTTACGACAGCATCGTCTATTGAACACATGCGCGATGTTGTTGCTTTTTGCTGTTTTTTTACCATACCATCCCACCGTCGAAATGCGTGTACCTCCCTTTGTCCCTCTGCTTGTCCGTGTCCTTTCCATCGGACAGCATGCGTTAGAGATCCGACCAAAACCAGTCACGTGGCCGGTGTCCTTATGCATCGTTGCCGACGTCAGTGCATTGCAGACGCCCGTAACGCTGCGGCTGCACGGAATCCGGTAAGATTCGCGGCACGAGTCACTCTTAGTGAAAATCATGTGCATGAGTTACCGGTTCGCATCGGCTACCGACGGTGGTCACTTATTTAAGAGACTGTAATCTCGGGACTATAGCACGGTGCCTTATGTAGGCCTATGTAAATAATTTTGAACATTTATATAGCGCCTTACACTGCAGTGACCTCACGTCGCTGAGTCGATGGGGTATGGCGTGGTGCATATTGAACCGGGTAGCGGTGGTAAAATATCTCACCCAATCAGGGCCGTAGCAAGAACGAACGTGGCCCCCTCCGAGCGTAATGTCCGAAATTTCTGACGACCTTTTTCAGTCATCCGGCCAAAATGTCGGGAAAATTTAATCAATTCGCCGTCCGAAAAAGTTGATGACTTTTTGGCCAAAATCTCGGTAAAATTTCATATTCGCCGTCCACAAAATTTGATGACCTTTTTTATATTTATATTTAGTAATTTCATTCATTTTGTACACATTTAGGGGCCCCTTCCTTGCCGGGGGCCCCTTCGGTCGGAGGGTACGGAGAGCGGTCCCTATACGCCTCTGCACCCAATCATTTCGTTGCAAAAATATACCGGGTCATGGGGCTTTTTAGCGTGCGGTTCTGCACAAAATGTGTAGCTACAAATGCATTTATGCAGCTGTAGAAGCATTTCTGTGCAGTTTTTAAAAAAATTGTCCAAAAAGGTCATTGACCTTCGATTAGAAATAATTTACTCATACCATGGAGGATGAGAAGGGAAAGAATGGATTGTACAGTTCTTAAAAATTCATTTTAAAAAGTCCTGCCGGGTCGTGGAGGGCAAACGGTTACCATAAAAGTTTTTTAAAGCGTGTTCACCTACATTTATAGGCTATTTATCGTCACACCAACATAGGCCTATTTAGCCTACCCAAGCGCCAGCCAACCTAAATGTACCGGTACTAAAAATCAATAGATCACTGTAGTTTTGAACTCCGCCACTGGTTGCACTCTAACAGTGCCAGTCCCAAGCGTGAATAAAGGAGGAGGGCGTCGCTAATGGTCTTAAACAGCAAATACACACACTGTTGTTTTGATTGATGCACGATCAGCAACATTCTCGGCAATGCAATGCATGCTAATTGAGACGAAATGTTCACACATCGGAAGGCGGCCAGCCAACTGCGATCACCAGACCTATAATTAGCGACGCGCGAAGCATAAACCGACAGCGCTGCAGCGAAATAAAGTCGCTGCAGCGGCGAAATAAAGCATCACGTTTAGCTGGCTTTACGGTCAATCCGCTGAGACGTAAGGCGGCTAATGAACGACAAGCATACGAAATGACGACTATACAATGGCGGCATTACCATGTTATAGGCCTACACGCTGTGGTAGAGGAAGTTATTTGGAATTTTAATGAGAACTGGATTTTTTCAAGCGCGATCAGCGAGACAGAGGACAGAGAAAGAAAAAGGAAGTGGGGAGGGGACAGAGATAGAGATAGACAGACAAAACAAATGGTGAGAAACAGACAGAGTGAGATGAGACAGAGAGCGAGTGAGAGCCAGTGGTATTGCCTTCCTGTATGAAGAAAGCACACACTCTCTCTCATACACACACAATTTATACACGCGCACATACATACACACACATGCACACACTTCCGAATGGCAGATATACGGCCCTGGGAGGGGGAGTATTACCGGGGTGAATCCAAATGATAACAATTAGTTATAATGTCAAAACTGCTGCAGTAACAAATAGAGTGACTGTCAGTTTCGGGTGACATTTAATTCTGGAGCCCTCCTGCGCCTCGGTGCCACCGTGCCACCCAAAGACAAAGGCCTACGGAGACAATTATTAGACAAACAAGACCGCACTATTAGTAGGCTACAGCTGCGTCGAAGGTACTGGACTCTAATTCCAGCAATCGATACGATCAACCGAATTCGTTTCCGGCACGAACGAACGACCGAATGTGCGAACGAACGAATGAACGAGCGAACGAATGTGCGAACGAACGAATGAACGAACGACCGAATGTGCGAACGAACGAATGAACGAGCGAACGAATGTACGAAAGAACGAATGTACCAACAAACAAATGAACGAACGAACGAGCGAGCGAACGAATGTACGAACGAACGAATGTACAAACGAACAAATGAACGAACGAACGAGCGAACGAATGTACAAACGAACAAATGAACGAACGAACGAGCGAGCGAACGAATGTACAAACGAACAAACGAACAAATGAACGAACGAACGAGCGAACGAATGTACAAACGAACAAATGAACGAATGAACGAGCGAGCAAACGAATGTACGAGCGAACGAATGTACAAACGAACGAATGAACGAACGATCGAGCGAACGAATGTACGAACGAACGAATGCACAAATGAACGAACGAGCGAGCGAGCGAACGAATGTACAAACGAACAAATGAACGAATGAACGAGCGAGCGAACGAATGTACGAACGAACGAATGTACAAATGAACGAACGAATGTACGAACGAATGACCGAACGAACGACAGAACTGACGAATGAACGATCGAATGTACGAACGAACGAACGAACGAACGAACGAACGAACGAACCAGGCGAAGACGACGTTTTGTGGAGTCGGCAAATAGCGTTTTCGTTTTGTGCGAGGTCCCACTGCGACTTGCCACGACGGGTCTCTTGAAGAAATGGCATCTACTGTGAAGCTATTACAATCCGCTCTTCTCCCTCCCTCGTATTCCTACAGAGACAGACAGACAGACAGACAGACAGACAGACAGACAGACAGACAGACAGACAGACAGACAGACAGAGAAATCGAAAGACAGAAAGAGAGACAGAGTGGGACACTGTGGTAAGGGTTTATTCACCGGCAGACCATCTGATGAAGTCACGTTCAAGTTCAACTCTGTGTCCGTATTATAGCTTCGTCTCTGTCTGTCTGTCTGTCTGTCTGTCTTTCTTCTCTGTTCGTCTCTCTGTCCGTCCGGTCCATCTGCCTGGTTGTCTGTCTGTCTGTCTGTCTGTCTGTTTGTCTGTCTGTCTGTCCGTCTGTACATGTCTGTCTGTCCATCTCTTTCTCTGACTCACACCACTGCCTTGCTCACATCGTCGAATTGTTCGGATTTTAGTTGGTCATTAGTGCTGGCTGTGCGGCATCGCTTGAAACCTCTTGCATTATTTAGAGGATTTATTGAATCGTATTTTAATACTGTATACGTTGTCGTTCTCTGTATGTGGTGGCAGTTGTGCTTAGGCTGAAGACGACATTTGCTCATATTTATGATTAAGAAATTCACGGTGACAGGCATCCTTCAGTTTATTTGTGACTGCAATTTCAACGGCAGAAAGAAACAACAGATAAAAAAGGACACAGACTCACACATGGGCGCCCGCAGCATAGGTCAAGGGAGGTCGCGTGACCCCCCCTGGAAATTCTGACAAAATATTGATAATCAGCCTTTCTGGAAAAATGACAGTGGTACAGGATGTTCTTTTACTTTGGACCTATACAACTTTTGTTGGGTATCTTCTGGTTATTTCTACATTACTGGGCAACACTGGAATCCGTTACTCAGTCATGGCGTCTATGCATATAATAACTGGAGAGTGGAGACGAACAAAGAACTCAGCCACACCGTCCCACACGGTTCATCCGTGTTATTGGATACACTGACTGGCAGAGGTTCCCGTCAAGGCCCAATTGTAAGAGTGATGGCATCTGATAACCTTTATGTGATGTCACTGATGTAGGTCAACAGTCAAGCTTTCTGTTTCTGCCGAAGTCTAATATATATATATAATTATATATATACATATATATCTAGGCCCCACCCATGATCCATCCGCGCATCATACACACCATCTGCCTTATTATTTCCTTTCCAAGATAGCCAGCTATAGGCTATATAGGTCTAGAGCACGTGGACGATGCATGATCTCATCAAACGAGTCTCCCACACACATTCTTGTATATTAATGGATGGCACCGTTGACACCAGCGTTTGCAGTAACTGTTGTGATTTTCACTTCCCTCTGCCTCCCACGCCGTTTCAACTCTAAACATCATCCACATTAGCTGTCTGTCTAACTCCTCGCCTGACACTCCGTAGCCTTTATAGGACCTTAGGTGAACTTGGCATTAATGGTCGTCTGATGGTGTGCATCAGTTTCTATTCCTCCTATTTGCCTATACCGCGATCAAAGGCTCAAAGCTGGTCCTGACCTTAGGGAAGGGTCAGCAGGCTCGACGACGTGTAGGATGATAATATATATATTGTGCGAATCATGGAGATTGGAGACCTGGCTCTCTGAGCTCGAATCTTCTGAATATTAGCCTACTTAATATGACAATCTGGTCGTTGAAAGATTTTCTCCAAATCGTGGAATGTGGAGGTGCAATAAATTATCATCTCACAAGCCCGGCAGAGTTGTCGGACATGGACATAGAGACAAAAGACAGGATAACTACTTATTAAGACGATTGTGATATATACAATGTACATGTATAAATAAATGTAGGCCATACACATGTATACGACTATACGTGTATATGGAATATATAATTTTCTGTGTGGACTTGTAAAAGGAAACAGAGAGACTACAGATCAGTTCATCTCGAGATCCGATCCCACATGCAAGTGGATTAGGAGGATTAGAAATAATTGTGAAATAGCCTAAGGTGTTGCACTGTATAGGTCTACAGTGTAGCCTCTTTGAAATTCTAAATGCAAGCTTATTTGGTTGTTTTCGAAGTCATCAGCTGGAAGGTGTGACGGTAAGTAGCCTACAACCAAATGAAAATTGCAATAATTATTGTGGACCTATACACTACTTTAACTGTTGAGACTGCATTTTATGGGGTGCAGTGATGTATGGGCATGATCGGTGCTTTGGAACAAGACAAAATTTATGGAGAAAGTAACCGACATCTTTAAAAGGGATGCACGTCGATTACAGTACTTTTTCAGAGATTGACACTCAAGAACTCTATAGGGTAGATGAATAATAAGTATTGCCAATAAGAGATCTAGCCGTTAACTAAGTACTATTAGATGCCGACCACGACTAAAAGTCGGATACTTATGAATTAGGCAAACTTAGCCTAAGTGTCACGGTCTTGACTGACCCCCCTGCAAAAAATCCTGCGGGCGCCCATGGACTCACAGAACAACTAAATTTGCTAAAAAGAAGCATTGCCATACACCGACCGCAATTGTTCTTCTTTTTATCCTATAGGACTAATTTAAGAAGCTATAATGTATACGATGTAAGTCTTTGTATGCATGTATGTGTATATGCATATGTGCATCTGACTCATGATCTGAGTGTAGGTTAGGTAGCCTACACAATTACACATGTATGTGTGTGCTGCCGCCATGGTTCGTTCATATTGCTGCCTTTAAATATCATCTTCATCGTCATCGTCCTTCATGCAATGGTCATCGTCAATTGCCTTGTGTAAGAAGAGTAAGACGCTGCTGCTGCTGCTGTCGTTGCTGCTGCTGCTTGGCAGAATTATATGACATTGACGTCTTGTATTCAGTGACTGCTCACTCTCAGCTGCTGCAGTAGGAACCTCACAGGCGACCGGTCACTCCTTCTGTGACTGTCCGTCCGTCCGTCCAAGGCGGTCGGTTGGTTGCTGCAATAGACTTGGAGAGTGAGACCGAAGACCGATTCTGCATTCAACGTGTCTGCATTGTTTGGACTGATTTAGTTCGGAACAGACTCAGCAGAACAGTGGATGATGATGATTCAGGGAGTATACCTCGATCATATAATTAATTATCAGATGAAGACTATAGCCTACTGATTAACAGTGATGGGAAGTACATGTAGTTTAAGTACCAGCAATTAGAATAGTATTTTAAATACAAACTAAGTATTTTGTACTTGCTTTTTAAATACTTTTGTTATCAAGCATTTATAATTTTACACCGTCATTTAAAATACCTTTTGGTAGTATTTGTACTTGGAAATTTTGATGCCGAAATACTTTTTTAAAATGTTTTTGCATCTCACAAATTGCAGTTAGCAAAGCAGTAGGCCTACGTAACTGCCTGTTGCATGCAAAAATTATCAATGGATATTATTATTATCGGGCAGAACCATTCGAGTGCTGGTTGCTGTTCTTTTATTTACTTAAAATCTGGTCTATATTTCTTCAAGCCACTTGTTCTACTTGGCCATAAAAACTATAGACAATGGCAATGGCACATCACATGGGCATTTTATATAGGCCTACTATTATACATATAAAATTATATGATATTGTTTTCTATACAAATAGTCTCCTGCTAGGTCTATATAATTTTTATATTTTATTATATTATATGTATGTTACATTGTATATAATATATAATTGCACATCTAGCCTATCTACGATTTATGAGTATACTGAGATCGATGGTATACTGCATCAAATGGACATGAAAGCGTTGTTTCTTCTTCCGTTTTATCTGGCGCTCCATAATTAAGTGCTTGCATGCTGTACGCAAAGAAGAGTTCAAACATTGACGTTGATCGATTAGTTACATGACATCGATGGAATCACAATAGCGTATATATAAAGCTCCATGCATCGACTTATTGATTGATTTTGGTATAACAAAAAACGCCGTACACGTATATACACTGTGTCCGGAAAAAAAGCGACCCATTTTGTAAATATGAAAATAAATAGTAAATATTAATCGATTTTCACAATTCAAAGACCGTTTTTATCCTAACATATTTCTCTAACAATTGTGAAAATATAAAAGTTCAATTCCAAATAATGATGTCATGATGACGTCATTTGCACAAAATGTCAAATTTCAGAGATAAATGCTCAAAATAATCAAATTTTTTAATATTTTTATGATGTAATTTATCAATAATAAATGTACGTTTAATTTTATTTTTTATCTGAATTAATTTGTGGTCAAAGATTACACCTTTGGCCTCAACGTAAGCGTCAAAAGGGTCGCGCTAATATAGCCAACAGCAGCGTCGATAAACAGCTGATCAAAATCCTCCCAGGCGTTAACATTTCGCTTACGGAGTTCTTCAATGTCTCTTATCCTTGTCTTGTAGCCTGCACCTTATCCTCCATCAGTCTCCAACTCTTATTATCAGCGGGATTTAAGCGGGCGGCCGTTTAGCGGCCAAAGATTAAGAGGAATGAAATCCGAGTCTCCTTAGTCAACAGTTCAACAGATTAACGAACTCAGTGAGCTGAAGCGCTATTTTGTTGAAATGTGTAGGCTATTGTTCCAAATATTCCCAGATATCAGGCACCACTTTTTTTATAAAGCAGACAATCCCTCTAATAAGCTGCATTTATTTTCACTTCTGGTTGTATTAAATGGATTTCCGTTTTACCAAAAGCCAATAATACCAACCAAACCATGCATGAATGGCCGGCTATATGCAGTTTGATGCAACTGACGTCATCATGACGTCATTATTGTGACTGGAACTTTTATATTTTCACAAATGTTAGACAAATATGCGAGGATTAAAATGGTGTTTGAATTGTAAAAATAGGTGAATATTTACTATTTATTTTCATATTTACAAAATGGGTCGCTTTTTTTCCGGACACAGTGTATATGGGCTATAATGGAATACACTGTGTCCCAATAAATCGGGCACCCTTTTTATAATGTGAATAAAACTGGTAAATATTCATCGATTGTCAAAATTTCAAAATTATTTTTATCCTGAGATAATTATCTACAAATTGGTAATTTATGAACGGCCTTCACTAAAAAATTACGTCATAATGACGTCGTTAATTTACATATCGAAACCAAAATATCAGCAAAAATCGTTGCGTTCGGTACTTAACATTTGAATTCTCTGATGCAAATTATGTAATTGTGACGTCAATATTCATGCCAAAAACTTCATATTTGAATCAATGTAAGATAATTATCTCAGGATAAAAACAGTTTTGAAATTTTGAAAATCGATAAAGATTTACCTTTTTCATTCACATTATAAAAAGGGTGCCCGATTTATTGGGACACAGTGTATATATATTATATATACATATATATACATATATATTAGGGTGGCAGCCAATATCAATGTAAGAAAAGAAATTCAACATTTCTGAAACGACACCCTCTCAAGTTGTTCTCCATTGGGCCAAGGATTACAGGAACAAATTTGACTTCAATCTGAAGCTATTTAGAAGTTGCACCAGAATAATTCTTTCTTTGCAGTATGCTGCTTTGCATAATATGTGTGCTTTATGTGGTTGTTGTGTTGTGCAGACTGCAGAGCTGAAGCAATATAAAAATGTTAAGTGAAAAGTAACGAATCATTCATGAGCTATAGAAATCCCAGAAGATAGGGAATTCCTAACTGCACAGAGAGAACCTGGACGGCGTGGAAGTATGGGTCCAGTGGACACAAAACTAGCAAAGCTAGAAAAACGACGGCATCAGGAGGATTTGCGGAAAATCAATCTGGAAACATTGGAGGCTGATAGATTGATGACAGAGAACGCAACTGCCCAGCTCACGAGCAGTGAAGAAAGCAGTAGTGACGACGATGCTGATGATGCATGCCTGTTACTGGGCCCGTCAGCCAAGAAATCATGCCGTGGCAGACCCTCAAGCATGGTGACACCTGAAGTTGCGGCTGCACTAGACAGAACGAGGATAAGCAACAGAAACGCGACGTATGTGTTGGCAGCTGCTGCTCAATCGTTGGGGCATAATCCAGGCAATAAACCGAGAATCTATCAGACAGGCTCGACGACGAAATCGTGAGAAAATCGCACGAGAGATACAAGCATATTTCTCACCAGATGTTCCACTGACAGTTCATTGGGACGGGAAGTTGCTGCCTACACTTACGTCAAAGGAAACAGTTGATCGATTAGCGGTATTGGTGTCTGGCGATGGTACCATGAAACTTCTTGGGGTACCAGCGATGCAGAATGGAACCGGGGAAGCACAGGCGGCAGCAGTATTCAAACTTGTTGAAGAATGGAACCTCACCAACCGTCTGCATTGTATGTCATTTGATACCACGGCTAGCAACACCGGACTCGTCTCTGGTGCCTGTGTCTTGCTGGAAAATAAACTGAGAAGCGAAAGCTTCTCAGTTTAGCATGCCGGCACCACATACATGAGCTGATCGTTGGAAAGGTCTTCAGTGTATTAATAGAAACATCCAGTGGGCCAAACATTAAACTGTTTGAGCGATTTTCAAAAGCTTGGAGCTCCATTGACAGAGAGAGTTCTGAGAGTGCGATGACGGATGTGTCAGTTGATGCTTTGTTGGAACCATGGAGAGAGGATATGATTAGGTTCTGTCTTGATCAGCTGCTAGAAGTTCAGCCACGCGATGACTATAAGGAATTACTGCACCTAGCTCTTTTGTTCCTAGGTGCACCAGATGATCATCCACGAAACATCCTAGCGCCAGGGGCATTCCACAGAGCTAGGTGGATGGCGAAGTTAATTTACTGCCTGAAAATTTATCTTTTCCGCTCTCAGTTTCATCTAACACCTCGCGAACTATAGCGGGTCTTCGTGATTTTAACATTTTCGTTGTTCAGATCTACCTGAAGGCATGGTACCGCTGTCAGTTTCCTGTCTTGGCTCCATTGAATGACCTAGAGTTGTTGAAGCAATTCGCAGCTTACGAGACAAATCAGAATGTGGCCAAGGCAGCGATGAAAAGTTTTACCAACCATCTGTGGTACTTGAGTGAAACCTTGATAGGTTTTGCATTCTTTGATTCACGAGTGTCTGATGAAGTTAGAGTGACAATGGTGAAGGCGATGGACCGGAGCAGTAGCGACGACCCACAACGTCGAATCAAAATTGATGAAAAGCACATCTCAGGAATGCAGTTGTATGATTTTGTGACGCATAACACGAAGAAACTTTTCGAAGCTCTTCAAATCCCAATGGACTTCCTGCTGCTTCATCCAAGTACGTGGGAGGAAGATGAAGGATTCCTGGCTGGCAAACGTAAGTTACAACAGCTTAAAGTGGTCAACGACGCTGCCGAACGCGGCGTCGCGTTGATTCAATCGTTTAATGCTGTTCTTACGAACCAAGAGGATTAAAAAACAATATCTTCTGCAATTGGTTGAGAAGCACCGAAAGGATTATCCAGACAGCAACAAGGCAACGATTGTTCGAGGACAAGTCTAATGACTGTAAACTTGTAAAGTGTAAGTGTAAGACTAGTGTAAGGCTGTAAGCAGCATAATTTCTTACATAAATAACACTATGCCAATTGCCCAATTGCCCATTGCCTAATGCGGCGTAATGCCTATGCCTATAATTAAAAACTTTGATCCTCTGGTGCAACCAGTAAATATTTAACAGCTGTGTTAAAACATTTTCAGGTTCAGTTTTAGATGCCACAGAACAAATGGAAGGGGTGTCACTTTTTTAAAAAAAGAAATTTTTTTTCACTGCCACCCTAATATATATACATATATATATAATATTTTATATAATTTTATACATAATTTTACATAATATTATATAGGAATTGACGATACAAATCCAAACAAACGACTCACAATATGATGTCAATATCGCGATCGTGTGTTTCACACTTCTAAAGCGCCACTCGAACGCTAAAAGCAGGGCGCCAGCTTATGCAGGAGCGCAGCAGTAACTGAAACAAGTATGCAGCGCTTCCCACGTTCATACTGAAACGTTCGGTAGAAAATCATGTAGGCCTAGGCCCTATTTTCTTCCGTCGCCCTATACATACATGTATAGTCTATGGCCCGGTATACAGCAATGTTCGCATTATATCAGGTCTTCTTCCTCTTCCAGGCTAATATTCTTGCTCCTCACCTTCTTGTTCATCTTGTTTTTCTTGTTCTTTCTCTTCTTGTTCTTTTGCTTGTTCTTGTTCTGCTTATTCTTCTTCTTTTCTTCTTTCTTCTTCTTCGTTCCTTTCTTTTTCTCCTTCTTCTCATTCTTCTTCTTCTTCTTTTTTTCTTCTTCCACTTTTTCGTCTTCATTGTCTTCTTTTCCTCTTCGTCCTCCTCCTCCTCCTCCTCCTCCTCCTCCTCCTCCTCCTCCTCCTCCTCCTCCTCCTCCTCCTCCTCCTCCTCCTCCTCCTCCTCCTCTTCCTCCTCCTCCTCCTTATGTTTCTTCGTCTTCCTCGGTCTTCCTGTGTCTCTGTCTCTGTTTCTCTCCCTCTCACTGTCTTTGTCTATGTCTTTCTATCTCTTCTTGCTTACTTAAAATATCAGTCGGGCATTTTCATCAATGTTGCATTTCCCCGTAGACTACGCTCATGATGATCACGTACTTACTGTCAAAATGTCGACACACACAATCAGCGATAATTGGCTTACCTCACCGAAAAGTCTTTCCTAATGGGCCAACCGCAAAAGGTCGCAATACTTTCGGGTAGAATATAACTGATCAAATGAGTGTTCCTTACAGCTAGACAACCTAGCATAATACCACATGGAGGCATTCAGTGACCTGCATTGGTGTCTCTTCTCGTCAGACTTGAATTTGGCCCGAAGCAAAGACGGCTGGATTTGCCAAGAATCATCCTGAAGAAAAATTACAGACAAATTCGGTTAGCGACAAATTATCTGAAAGGACGAAATGATTAATTTTGTTCGTTCGTTTACTGAACGACAGGTGGAGTATGGGATCTGAGTTGAAAGGAAAAACTGGATGACTCTTGAGAGCGAAAACTTTGCTCTATTGCTACATGTATTATAGTTATGCAAGTTCTGTCAGCGATCTGTTCCACTGAGTGCTTAAGATGCACCTTGTCTTTTCTGTCTCTCTCTGTGTGTCCATGTCTCTGTCTATATCTCTGTCTCTATCTGTCTGAATGTCTGTCTGTTTGTCTGTCTGTCTCTCACTCTCTGTCTCTGTCTTTGTCTCTCATTCACTCTTTCCCACTCTCTTTCTCTCTCTCTCTCTCTCTCTCTCTCTCTCTCTCTCTCTCTCTCTCTCTCTCTCTCTCACTCACTCTCTCACTCTCTCTCTCTGTCTGTCTCTGTCTGTCTTTTCTGTCTCTCTCTGTGTGTCCATGTCTCTGTCTATATCTGTCTGCCTGTCTGTCTGTCTGTCTCTCTCACTCTGTCTCTGTCTCTCTCTCCCACTCTCTTTCTCTCCCTCTCCCTCTCTCTCTCTCTCTCTCTCTCTCTCTCTCTCTCTCTCTCTCTCTCTCTCTCTCTCTCTCTCTCTCTCTGTTTGTCTGTCTGTCTGCCTGTCTGTCCGTCTGTCTCTCTCTCTGTCTCTATATATATATATATATATATATACACCGTGAGTCAAAAAAAGTAAGCCAAATTGTTTTTCATATATCTCTAATGCCTGATAACATAGCACGCTAAAATTTTCAAAATATTTAGAGAATTGGACGAGGAATAAGATTCCAAAATTTCATGGGAAAAAATTGAACGGATCAAAAGATATGAATCTGTAAACTTCATATGCCGAAATTGCCGTTTACAAGCAATTTTTTTTGTCAGATTCAATAAAAGAAGTAAGCTAAACTGTTTTTATTATATCTCCAATGCCTGATAATTAATCATACTAAAAGTTTCCAGATATTTAGAGAATTGAACCTAGAATAGGATTCCAAAATATCATGTAATAAATTTGAACGGATAGAAAGATATGAATATTTAAACTTCATCTCCGGAAATTTCAGTTTTCAGCAAATCTGTTATGGTGTTCGCTGCAGTTTTGATGCCTGATAGTTCCCAATTTTGGTCTTCAGTGATCCTGGAGTAAAAGTTTACGGAATATAAAGTGTGGAGCGTGCATAATGAAAGACCGAGTCTACCAGACAGCAATCCATGATAAAAACGATCTGAAGCAACGCTTTTTGGAAGTGTGGGATGGCCTGGACCAGAGGATAATCGACGATGCTATTGCCTAATGGCGCCAGCGCCTCAAGGCTTGCGTGCAAGCTGGAGGATGACATTTTGAGCATCTTATTTAATTAAATAATCAAATCATACTGTTGGGGTCATATTGCTAGTTCAATTATCTACATATCTGGAAAAGTTTAGAATGATTGATCATCAGGCATTAGAGATATGAGAAAAAGTTTGACATAGATTTTACTGAATCTGACAGAAAATTGCTTGTAAACGGCAATTTCGGCATATGAAGTTTAAATATTCATATCATTTTATCCGTTCAACTTTATCTCATGAAATTTCGGAATCATATTCTTCGTCCAATTCTCTAAATATTTGGAAAATTTGAGCATGATATGTTATCAGGCATTAGAGTTATAAGAAAAACAATTTGGCTTACTTTTTTTTGACTCACGGTGTATACAGGGTGGTCCAAAATAAACTGCACAGTGACAGTTTTCTTGATATAAGTATAACAATTCAATGTTTAATGCCATTTTTCTTACTTATATATATATATTTTCTCTGACGTCATCATTGACTTCATCATTGTTTATCATAGTTTATGGTAAAGAAGTTGTTGTTTATAAGAGATTGTGATCATGGGACGCTTAACTGAGAAAGACCGATGTCTAATTTGGAATCTACGAACTCATAAACATTGGGGGTCGTGTGGCCCCCAAACAGCCCGGACTTGAATCCAGTCGACTAGGCTGTTTGGGGCGCCCTTCAACAGATGGTATACCGTCGTAGAAGTTTCACCACAGTGGATCAGTTGAAAGAAACAATCGTCACAGAGTGGACCAAGCTGTCACAGCGTTTCATTGACCGCGCAATTGATCAATGGCGTCGTCGGCTTCAATGCGTGGTCGAGCAGCAAGGATGACACATTGAACATTTTATGTAACAAAATCCATCCATGCATGTAATGTTACAGTAAAAATAATAAATATTGCTGTGTTTTTGTGAATTTTCACGGTTATATTTGAATTGGTCTGAATAAAGTACTATCAATTTATCATTGTGCCATTTATTTTGGACCACCCTGTATATATATATAAGTGTATAAGTATATATTCGCCTTCTCTCTCCCTGGTTTTTCTCTCGTTCTCTCTGCCTGCGACCACATAATATATCTGCCACTCTCTCTCACCCAATCCATCTGTTATTTGATTTCCTGTTTTTCAAAGCGCCTCTCGCGACATTTAGCAGTACGATTCGATTACATAAATCCACACGTATATACATACAAGAATGCATTATATATAATATATATATATATATATATTCATATATATTTCCATGTATATAGATGTATATGCGAGAGCATGTGCTTATCATGTGAAAATATATATTACATATATTATATTATACATAAATATATATTTATATATATATATATAATATATACATCCATCCGTCTATCCTTCTGTTTCATCATTCCATTCAGCCGTCCATCCATATTTCAATTCATGCATATATACATATATATGTACACACATATATACATATATATGGACATTGGGAATATAATTATGCATAGGCTATGCATATGGATACATACGATATATATATGCATATATATATATATATAAATGTAATGTATATATACAGTAAGAGTGTAATCGAGTTGTCTGAGTCTAATTAATTCAGTGCAGACGTCGTCTTTAATTAGCGGCGTTGACCACATCGTCGTCTGCGTTGGTCAGTTGGTCAGTTGAAGGACAAAGCGGAGAAGTGGAAGAAGAGGAAGGAGGCAAAAGAAGAAGAACGAGGGAAAGATGAAGAGAAGGAGGACGAGGAGAAGGAGAAGAAGGAGGAGAAGAATGAGGGAGGAGAAGGAGGAGAAAGGAGGAGTGGAAATGGAGCAGAGCAAAGTTGAGACAGACTGAATCTGACACAGAGACAGAGAGGGAAAGATAGGGAAGGGGGATGAAGATGCAGACAGACAGACAGACAGACAGACAGACAAAACAAAGAACTTGGCGGACGGTAGAGACGCTACAGGGATTCCTTTAGAGTCTAGACGGTCGTCCCAGAGATTGATTGAAGGAAGACGATTGGAGGACGACCTCTGGGACGAGAAATCCCAGGAATCGATGGATAGATGGATGGATGGATGGATAGATGGATGGATGGATGGATAGATGGATGGACGGACGGACGGACGGACGGAAGGACGGAAGGACGGAAGGACGGAAGGACGGAAGGACGGAAGGACGGAAGGACGGAAGGACGGACGGACGAACGGACGAACGAACGGACGGACGGACGGACGGACGGGCGGACGGACGGACGGGCGGACGGACGGACGGGCGGACGGACGGACGGACGGACGGGCGGGCGGACGGACGGACGGGCGGACGGACGGACGGGCGGACGGACGGACGGGCGGACGGACGGACGGGCGGACGGACGGACGGACGGACGGGCGGGCGGACGGGCGGACGGGTGGGCGGGCGGGCGGACGGAAGGACGGAAGAACGGACGGACGAATGACCGGACGGAAGAACGGACGGACGAATGACCGGACGGAAGGACTGACGTACGAATGGTCGGACGGACGAAAGGACGGAAGAACGGACGGACGAGTGACCGGACGGACGGGCGGACGGACGGACGCATGTATAGAATTTGTAGATAGAGCTGACTGATGAACGTTCGGAAACTTCAGATTAGCAGATGAATTTATGACAGGAGTTTGCGACTGAAGTTGAAGCCGTGGTGTCAATTCCAGCAACTGTGGATGTTTTCGACAGATGACATGTGGAAGCATCACAAGTCAGAAAAGGCGCCGCATAAAAGCCGTTGTCTCATGACTTGACGCCGTCCACATAGAGCTGCTTTGATGTGTGAGGACTTCTAATGGAGTTTAATGAGATGGAACGTTATGTGGATTCCACGCACCCTGGTCCCCAAATATCGGCTCCGTGCACGTCCGGTACATGCAGCTGGTTCCTTGTGGAAGAGCACAGCCGGAAAACGATCAGTCTTCTTTCCAACTAATGATTTATTATCTTTCCAGCAATTAATCCGCTCTTCTTGTGTGAATTAACCCCTTCCTTGGGGAAGCCGTATATATACGTCCAAAACAGGCTTAAAGCATATAACCCCCCAGGGAAGGGATTAATATAATAGCGCAATATAAACACTCGATTAATGACAACGTGAAACACTGGAATGCAATTTAATGGTAAATCGCTATGTGCTAACCTATTACGATCTCAAGCAGGTTACATGATTAAATAGAAAAATCTATTTGTGCTACCTAACGTTCAGTCAGACAGTCAGTTCGTCAGTCATTCAGTGAGTCAATCAGTCAATCAGTCAGTCAGTCGGTCAGGCGGTTAGTCGGTCTGTCAGGCAGTCAGTCATTCAGTCAGTCATGCAGTCCGTCAGTCAAACAGTCACTCAGTCAGGCAGGCAGGCAGTCATTCGTTTAGTCATTCACTCAGTCAGTCAGTAATTCATTCATTCATTCAGTTAATCAATCTAAAGCAATGGCCGTAAAACGATCCTTAGCCTATATGAAGGTCTTAGAGTCCAGTTTGAATGTCCAGTTCGATGACCATACGATGGTCAATCGAGACTGTTAGATGTGTCTGCACGCATTGACGCTGCATGGCAACACAATTCGTCGCCTGAGGATTATCTTGTCGTATGTCCATTTTTTTCAAAATCGAGTTTAGACTTGATCTGTAAAGGCTGACATATTATCTTCCTTCGGTTTGAGTAACTAAGCGATACGACAACTCGTTTTAAAGATATTCAATAAAAACTACTTGTCGTATGTCCTGTGAACAGGAATATTTTGTCGTATCTCCTTACAGCATGCACGTTGTTGTAACTGTTGAAGAAATTTGTCCTAAGAATTTCAGGATTAAGTTGTCGTTACGGAGATACGGCAATGTAACTTTGGAAAGGTGTAAGTGTTCGCATCGTATGTCCTGAGAAAGCTGATCATTGATTGGACGAAGGAGATACAACAATGTAACCCGGATCGCATGGCTGGATTATAATTTATAGTGTCGTATATCCAGACTATTTGTTATCTTTGTAGCCTATCAAGGTTTTTAAATACGGAAACAAGACTTAGTCAAAAATTTCAGCGTTACTTTGGTGCTGCGGAACTAATAAATTCATTTAAATCGCTTTCTTCATAAAAATATGATTGCAAGAGATATGTCTTGTTATAAGCTTACAGATATTCTACCAAAAGTCCCTTTACAGTACAGAAATTAGTAAGAATTAGTTTTTTAAAACTCACTTGCGGGCGATGATGCCGTAAGACAAAATGGATGTGATCGCCATGGTAACATTATTTACACTCCAACTTAACTTTAGCCTACTTTTATTACTGTATGCTAGATTTCCAGCAAAGTTCGGTGACTATAATTAATTAATGCAAATTATCGGTTGGCATGATTGTTAATTAAACCGGACAGTAACGTGACTGGTTTTTATGGTTTTGATGCCGCAATGACCCTGTTTTGTTTCAGTTTAGTCTGTTGAACTTATAACGATGGAGGTCGGTTCACGTCCTAGGCGTTCCAAAAAGAAACCAAAATTATGGTTAGAGTACAGCAGTAGCAGTGCCTGTAATGCACTGACAAAAGCGAAACGAAGTTCTAGAAATTGTAGAATTAAGTTAGGTCCAGAAGCCGAGAAGACCCACAAGTTGAGCAGAGCATTAAAACTGAAGAACAATTAGATACACAAGTTGAGCAGAGCATTGAAACTGAAGAACAATTAGATACATGTACACAAGTTGAGCAGAGCATTGAAACTGAAGAACAATTAGATACACAAGTTGAGCAGAGCATTGAAACTGAAAAACAATTAGATACACAAGTTGAGCAGAGCATTGAAACTGAAGAACAATTAGATACACAAGTTGAGAAGAGCATTGAAACTGAAGAACAATTAGATACATGTACACAAGTTGAGCAGAGCATTGAAACTGAAGAACAATTAGATACACAAGTTGAGAAGAGCATTGAAACTGAAGAACAATTAGATACATGTACACAAGTTGAGCAGAGCATTGAAACTGAAGAACAATTAGATACACAAGTTGAGCAGAGCATTGAAACTGAAAAACAATTAGATACACAAGTTGAGCAGAGCATTGAAACTGAAAAACAATTAGATACACAAGTTGAGCAGAGCATTGAAACTGAAGAACAATTAGATACACAAGTTGAGAAGAGCATTGAAACTGAAGAACAATTAGATACATGTACACAAGTTGAGCAGAGCATTGAAACTGAAGAACAATTAGATACACAAGTTGAGAAGAGCATTGAAACTGAAGAACAATTAGATACATGTACACAAGTTGAGCAGAGCATTGAAACTGAAGAACAATTAGATACACAAGCTGAGCAGAGCATTGAAACCGAAGAACAATTAGATACACAAGTTGAGCAGAGCATTGAAACTGAAGAACAATTAGATACACAAGTTAAGCAGAGGATTGAAACTGAACAATTAGATACACAAGTTGAGCAGATCATTGAAACTGACAGAAATACACATGGAAGAACTGCTAAGGACATCAGTGAATTCACAAAGACTCAGTGTGAGTTCAAAGCGACCCAGAGGTGCTTCTAAAGAAAAGCCAATCCAACCAGATACTGCAGAAAAGGTGGATTCACAAAGACTCAGTGTGAATTCAAAGCCACCCAGAGGTGCTTCTAAAGAAAAGCCAATCCAACCAGATACTGCAGAAAAGGTGAATTCACAAAGACTCAGTGTGAGTTCAAAACGACCCATTGGTGCTTCTAAAGAAAAACTAAATTCCACTCAATCAAAAGATAACAAGCCAAATCGTAAGCGTGTTTTCGATTAAACTGAAACCTTTG
Organism: Lumbricus rubellus; assembly: GCA_945859605.1. NCBI lineage: Eukaryota > Metazoa > Annelida > Clitellata > Crassiclitellata > Lumbricidae > Lumbricus > Lumbricus rubellus. The sequence goes on from OX243818.1 coordinate 11,431,284, forward strand.
ACTTTGGCTATAAGGACTCTTCAGCTTTTTTTGCAAAACTTACCTATAGACCTACAAACTTATTTTATAGAGGAATGTTATGCCTCAAAATAATTATAGTTGTTTTCATTAATCTTTAAGATGTTTCTTTTCCTAAGATAAACAAGTTTTTCAAAAAATAAGCTATGGTCTGGTGTAGAAACAGTGACTGCTTACCTGAAGTTATTAAGATAACCTAAACATGTTTCTACAGCAAAACGGTTTTCAAGGAATAAGAATTATGAAGCATTTCAATTTGACAGTTTTGTATTGTTTTACCACGGTGTGTATTATAATAAATTTTTTATAAGCTTTCTTGATACTTTTGATTTCGGTCTTTGAATATTGATAAGTGGTAGGTATAATGCAAAATCAATTTCAATATCTATGGATCGATATAAAACTTATTGATTGATTGATAAATTGATTGGTTGGTTGAATGTATTGGCTGTGAATAGTAGGCTACACGGATGTAGGCTACTCGACTTAGAGCAATAATTTCATTCGGCAATCCATTATGTCAGTGTGTGGGCACGCTGATGGAAATTACATATAGAATTGGATATACAACAACATAATATCTTATCACTCTCATGGACATACAACAAAGTGTTCGTATAAAGTGGAGATGCCGCACACTAATTGAAATTACAAATACAATTGGATATACGACAACATGATGCTTAATGGACATACGACAAACTGTTCCTTATAATTTCGAATCTACATTACCGTATGTCCATTTTTACAACATTTTCCAAAATTTCACAAAAACCATTTTAGGTATCGATTTCATTTTAATACAACATTCTTTATTCAATAACAATGCTTTAATGTGACATCTGTGCCTTAAATTTGATTGCACTGAATATCTTTTATTTGGCGTCCAAAGTTGCGAAACTTTGACCTCGTTTTTCTCGGAATTCACAAAAGTGGACATACGACAAGATAATCCTCAGGCGACGACATATAGACCTCAACTACACTGTTATCAGATGAAACGCTTCTGGTAACCAGCAGGGCGTTAAGTTACTTAATTAAGCGTTTTACATGCAGCAGATCATCAATGCTATGAAGCAATAGAAGGAATTAACCTGTCACACCTTCCGTTCATCCATTCATCATGGCTCACATACAGATACATAAAATTCAAATGGATTTGTATACCTGACCCTCCCAGTGGATAAAAACACTTCCTTGTCTATGATTATGAATATGACTATACATGCATGAATGCACACATGTACATTGACGCCTATAAGATCATTGCACCCGTTGCCTCCTGTTTGCCATCGTGGCACTCATATCCAACATAAGACCATGTCATAAAATTCATTATTTCTTCTTATTCGATAAACATAAATATATTATATAATATATATGTATATTTATACACACATTTATGTTTATCGAATAAGAAAAAATAATGAATTTTATGAGATGGTCTTATGTTGGATAATGAGTGCCACGATAGCAAAGAGGAGGCAACGAGTGCAATGATCTTATAGGCGTCAAAGTGACAGAGAATATATTATACATGTATATGCATATGCACGTAGGGCAATGGTCCAAGTACGAATCCTAACGAACAATGGTCTGCTCGGTATAAGTGTAGACGAGACAAATTCGATTGAAGCACGCTATATGTCTACTTCAGGCCCTTTTAACGTGCAGTTCTACACAAAATCTGGAGTTGTAAATGAATTTGTGCAGTACTGTTGTAAAAGCAATCATGTGCAGTGATAAATAATAATCATTAGGAAATGGTTAGGTTACTGCTGCAACCCAGTTTGCCACGGAAGAGCGCAATGGCTTGTGCAATGCGGTGAAAAGTGGAAAATATGCAGGAAGGTCAAATTATTTCAAGTGGATGACTGAAAAAGGTCAGCAGATTTTATAGCCGACGACCTGCGAGGTTTTTTGAGAAAATTTCTAACAAACGACTAAAAAAGGTCGTCAGAAAGTTTGGCCACCAAAACCACACTAGATTAAAATTTCTGGCTGTGCAGTTCTAAAAATTCTTTGTAAAAGCCCTGGTCTACTCAGCGTGTTAGATGGTTCTCAATGCTTTTGACTTTAATTTGGAATTATAATGAATTATGTGGGGCGCGGTGGTGTAGTGGTGGCGTCTTTGCCTTGGAGCCGGAAGGTTCGAGGTTCGAATCCACCTCGCCGCGTAAGGACCTTGGGCAAGTCCTCACTCACAATTGCCCAGCGCTTCGGCGTGAAACTCCGATGCAGTGTCCGCTCTGCATTCGGGAGCGCCTCTGAGTAGTGATCTTGAAGGGGCGATATAACAAGTGCACATACAAACATATAAGCACAGCCACCGATTGCGCATTGCTTTTTATATGGTGTCTGCATGCCCTTCCCAACCCAAGCATATTATTTTGCGATGAATGGGTGCTGTTGATGAACATTGTCGGTTTGTATATAACCATCCATTTCTGACATCAGGTCTTCCACGTAATCAGCCGACCATGCCTGTCCGCACTCTTCAATCAACCGGAAATAGTTCGGCGCATTCATCCGTGACGACGGCGGAGGGATACATCGACGCAGTCAACTGGACGATGTGTGCTTCACTCAATCACTTCCGCTTGGGGCAATCGACCGAAAATTGCATCAATGCGACGCTATTATCCTCCTCCTCATCATCCTCCTCCTCATCATCCTCGTCACCTCTGACCATCATCCCGAGTACCTACAACTGGGCCGCACTGGCGCTCTTTCTCATCGTTGTCATGACGATTGGCGGGAACGTGCTCGTCTGCTTGGCCGTCTGCTACAAACGAAAGCTGCAGAATATGTTCAACTATTTCCTCGTTTCGCTGGCGTTGAGTGACATGCTGTCGGCGACGATTGTCATGCCGTTGTCAATCATCAAGGAAACAATCGGTAAGTAAATAGGCATACATGTAGGTGTAATTTCTCACTACTGTCCTGGTTAATTTTAGGTGCAGTATGTAATAAGTAAGTTAGTAGGTATGGACCTAATTATGGCTAATTTTTGTAATTTATTTATTTATTTGTTTACTAGCAATTTATTATAGCGCCCCTTCAAGGTAACTACTCAGAGGCGCTTCCTACCAAGATCAAGCGAAAAAACAGTCCTCAACGGTTTGTGAAATTGAGAACAGCATGGGAGATGTCGCATAGTCAAAAGAAGTCCATTCTCACTATAATGTCATACATGTAGTTAATTTTATGTGCAGTAAGTAATCAAGTAAGTAAGTAAGTAGGTAATAATTATGGATAAATTTTGTCCACATTTGAAAAAATGAACTGCGACGTATAACTGCAGGATTTAAAGTCACTCGTGTGCATAGGTATGTGTGACAGAAAATGCATCTGTTGACGAAACTATATTTTAAGGCAAATATGATTTAACGAAAGGCAGCATGAAAGGATGTCGTCTCTTGCGGAGTAAGTTGGTATTTGTCCTCACAAAGATGTGGCAAGAGCTGATGGATGCATTGGCCAAAGAACTGTGCTTTCTGGAAACGCATGCAATGCACGCTAGTATAATGTATATTCAAACTGTATACGTATAGACCTATAGAGTAGACTCTCCATTTATGATTTTAAGGTTTTTACCCACACACACACACACACACACACACACACACACACACACACACACACACACACACACACACGCACGCACGCACACACACAAGCACATGCACACACGCGCATATAATGTGCATTCGTGCAATATTCTAAATAAATAAAAGAGTGCTTGTTTATGAATAGCCTACATTATACGATGTGGCAGTCGTATACTTGATGCGCACATGTGGGAAAAGACAGACGTCTGTTTTTATCGGTCCTTTTTCTCATTTCTCCAACGTAACCTATATAGAGACGAATTTTGCGTCAGATCAGAAACCAAATCAGATTCTGCAGCATGACATTGATCTGAACGGCAACAGGGGATCGGAATTTAAATGAAGCAGACATTCAGATCAATGATAATAATTGTGAAAGTCAGATCAATCCCAAGGAGAGAATCGCAGATCATCGATCTCTGTACTTCTGAAACCCCATTCGAAACCCAAGCTCGGGCACCAGCTTATTCACGAGCGATGAGTTTAGCCAAAAGGGTTTGTCCAGCGCATAATCGGTAACATGACCAAATTTTGTATCTATTTTCTGCACAGCTCATATTTAGATAGCATTATGCCTATTTCTGCACTGCTTATAATTAGATAGCAGTAGTAATAAAAAATTATGAAAACATTCCAATAACTCTCTGCAGTGCAGATGCTGATAGTGCAGCCCGTTCCGCTCAGATCGGTGGGTTCCAAAGTATCGATTATGGCTCATAAAGACGTCCATTCCCTGATCGATAGTCCCAATGGATCGATCAAGGTAATAAAGACATGTATTTCTGATCGATGGTCCCAGTGTATCGATTATGATTCATAAAGACGTCATTTCTGATCGCCCACGTGGAGATGAAATCTAATAAATAATCGGTCGTCAATCTTCGCTTTTCAAAATGATTGATGGCACCACATACACGTCACTCGTTCACTAATAATAAATTACAGCGCTATAAAAATGCACTTATTATTATCTGATATAGGCGCACGAACATGTACGATACAATGATACGATACAATGATAGGGTATCGATTAACGATTAAATTCGTGATATTATCGGCAACTGAATGAATGAATCTCTGGCTGGTCGGCGTCGCTGAGTGTGTGTGTGGGGGGGGGGGGGGTGAAGGGTGAATAGAATTAAATACAAAGGGTTGTTACATTCTTTCATTAATTCATTTCAAAAATTTATACAGCGCCCTTCAAGAAATCCACTCAGAAGAGCTCCCAGTTAAACGACGTGTGCTTGCTTGTGTGCGCGAGTGCGTGTGTGTGTGTGTGTGTGTGTGTGTGTGTGTGTCTGTGCGTGTGTATGTGCGTGCGTGTGTATGTGCGTGCGTGTGTGTGTGTGTGTGTGTGTGTGTGTGTCTGTGCGTGTGTGCGCGTGTGTGAAGAATGACGACATTTCGGAATAGAGAATTGTTTGCGTTCGGGTTGCTGTTCTTTTTGTCTTGGGATCGCTTGCGCTTGCATATTGTCTCATCGTCTCTATTCGCATCTGCATAGTTATTGCATGCTCAGCAACTCCCGGAGGCTGCGTACCGGACAACGGGATGTTTAGACGGATAGATAGAGGAAGGGACGGAGGAGGGAGAGTGGGAGAAAGGTGGAGGGAGGGAGGGATGGATAGAGAAAGGGAGGGATAGTGGGAGAGAGGTGGAGAGAGGGAGTGTGGGATAGAGGGGAGGAGATGAGGCGCTGGTGGGGAATGGAGGCCGTGGAGGGACGAATAAATGGCTTAGAGAAGAGGGACGATTTTGTCTATATAAGCATTGGATGACTGGAAACGCGGCATTTCGTGTAACCATGACGACTGATCGTCTTGGTAATGTGGCGTAACATGCATACATAGCAACATACATACATGAATGCATACGTACATAAACTACATATATACATGCATGTATAAATGCATGCATACATACATTAAATCTCTCAAAGACGGGAAGAAAGAACGTACACTCTTGTGACTTCTTTGCAATCTCGGCCGAACCCCGTGCCCCTCTATACCCTCTCCACCCACCATCTGCGGAAGTGACAAAACCCTGAATCGTTTAAGGTGGCGGAAATGAACAGGTCAGCGGAAGAATGGAAACATTTGTATCCGCGGTACTGGCTTCCCGGCTGTCCACACCGTTTCCTGTCTTCCATCCATCAGCACACACACACACACACACACACACACACACACACACACACACACACACACACACACACACACACACACACACACACACATCCACTTCCTTTCCCTCTCTCTTCTGCGTCGCAGCCGCATTTGCTTTCTCCTCTTCCTCATCCTCTGTTGCTGATGTAACAACCTTTCCTTTCCATGTATACGTTGTCTCTTCCTCCTCCTTCCATCCCAGTACAATTCCTGGTCCTCCACGTCTTTCTCCTCTTACTACTTGTCGTCGTTTCTTCTTCTTCTCCTTCCTTCCTGCTCTTCCTCGTCTTCCTCTTCCGCTTTTCTCCACCTCATCCTCCCATATCCTCTTCGTCCTACTAATCCATTCGTCCTCCATCTTAATCTTACTAATTCCTTTGTCCTCACTTCACCTTCTTCTAATCCTTGCTTCCTTTCATCCTCATCCTGTTTATTCTCTGTCTCTCTTATCTTCCTTCTCTTAATGCATTCCTATAGCTCCATCCTCCCTATATACTTCCTTCGTCTTCCACCCTACTTCTCCAAATGCATGCGCGCTTCCTCTCTCTCTCTCTCTCTCTCTCTCTCTCTCTCTCTCTCTCTCTCTCTCTCTCTCTCTCTCTCTCTCTCTCTCTCTCTCTGTCTGTCTGTCTGTCTGTCTGTCTGTCTGTCTGTCTGTCTGTCTGTCTGTCTGTCTGTCTGTCTGTCTGTCTGTCTGTCTGTCTGTCTGTCTGTCTGTCTGTCTGTCTGTCTGTCTGTCTATCTATCTATCTATATCTATCTATCTATCTATCTATCTCTCTATCTATCTATCTATCTATCTATCTATCTATCTATCTGTCTGTCTGTCTGTCTGTCTGTCTGTCTGTCTGTCTGTCTGTCTGTCTGTCTGTCTGTCTGTCTGTCTGTCTGTCTGTCTATCTATCTATCTATCTATCTATCTATCTATCTATCTATCTATCTATATATCTATCTATTTATCTAGCTATCTGTCTATCCCTCTCTCTCTTCCCTCATCGCAAGGCTTTTTTCTTCTATCCTCCTCCAGTACCCACCAGTACCCACCAGTACCCACTTTCCCCATGCATCTTCCTGCCATTCCTTTTCTCCGTCTTCCTCATCCTCTTAATCCCTTCTCCCTATAATATAGCTCTATCTTCCTCATTCTAATCCCTTCCTCCTTTAAATCCTTCCTATTTCTTCATCCCTTTATATATAATTTCAATCAAAGTTGACGTGAGGCTTCTTTTGACTAAGGAAGAGGTGAGGCTGAATATAGACGAGACTGAGTCCATCTCCGCGATGCTTAGGCCTAGTGGCGCCAACTGTAACTGTTATGGCTTCATAGACGGACATGCGTCTTGTTACTTATAAGAAACCAAGACATGAGATGTTTGTGTGTATTTCTGTTGCGAACTTACAAGTTTAGACCGGAGTGTTTAACCTTTTCGTTACTGCCCCCAGTGGGAACCGCCGTACTGACGCCATAGAGATGTATTTATATTAATTATTATTATTATTATTATTATTATTATTAATATTTTTTTATTTTAAAAGTTTTATCTGAATTATTATATTATTAGCGCCCTATATACATATATTGTATGTATATTATATACTTTTTATAATTATATATGATGTATTATTATTTATATGTATTTATTTATATGTATTTATATTAATTATTATTATTATTAATATTTTTTTATTTTAAAAGTTTTATCTGAATTATTATATTATTAGCGCCCTATATACATATATTGTATGTATATTATATACTTTATATAATTATATATGATGTATTATTATTTATATGTATTTATTTATATGTATTTATATTAATTATTATTATTATTATAAAATTAAGATTTTTTATTTTTTTAAAATTTTATCTGATTATATTATATATACATCGTATATATTAGCCAATATATATATATTATATATAAATATATTATGTATTATGTTTTTTTATTTATATGTATTTATTTATTTATTTATTTATATGTATTTATATGCATAATTATATGCCACCGTAGAGATGTATTTTTTACCATAGATATGCATTTTTTTAGCATAGACATGTATTTCTTTAAAAGGTGCACTTGTTGACAACCAACGACATCTCTACACACTGCTAAGGGGTCTTCACACAGTACTAGGAACACATTATAACTCATTCCTTATATCCCGGCGCCGCGCCGGTATACGTACGGCGGCATGTTTTCATATCCCGGCGCCGCGCCGGGTCACGTAGCGAAAAGGTTAAAGCTTCAAGAAACAAGACATAAAGTTGATCTAGACAATGTGTTTGTATATAGCTGTATACAAAATACACAAATACATGCATGCATACAGACAGACATACACACATACATGCATGCATGCATACATGCATGCATACAGACAGACATACAGACAAACATGCATGCATGCATTGCATACATGCATACATACATACATACATACATACATACATACATACATACATACATACATACATACATACATACATACATACATACATGCATGCATACATACATACATACATACATACATACATACATACATACATACATACATACATACATACATACATACATACATACATACATACATACATACATACATACATACATACATACATACATACATACATACATACATACATACATACATACATACATCGTCAATTCAGTGACTGTCTAGCGATGCTACGTCATGTGTCAGCTGGCAATGCAATTGACACGCGTGGCATAAGCTGACGTCACCAATCACACAGCCCCCTATATCCCACCTCCGTCGTTGGCGACTCTTCTCATTGGTAGGGAGGTCTGCTGTGACGTCATCCATCGTCTGCCCGCTTCGTCTAGATTTCCAGAGGGGCGACTGGATGTCTGCCATTCTGAGGGAACAATATAATTACCCTTGTCGAACCAAATGCCATTTATTTGTCCCGACACTGTTGAGGCGGACGCAACGAAAAAAATGAATACATTGTAACAAGTGTCTGTGTGTGAGTGTGTGTGCGCGCGTGTGTCTCTGTGTTTGTGTGTGTGCGTGTGGTGTTTGTGTGTGTCTGTGTTTGTGTATGTGCGTGTGTGTGACGCGTGGATAATGTATACCGGTGACGAATATGACGATACTCAAAGAATGCCAAATAATGTCAAAGAATACCGAGAGAATTATTTCGCATGTAGATGCTTACACTAGAAATACTCAGATCAGTCTCTCTTAGCGGACGACAACGGAACAAGGACAATTGCACGTTGTCCACGACTCTAAGCGAAGGCCGATTATATAATAGGAACAAAGAATTTTGCTCATTCACTGCTCGGTTTGTGCACATCGTATACTTTGATGTTCACTTTGTGTTCGTGTGTTGTTCAGCCACTGCACTGACGAGGTTCAGTGTTGTTCACTCCTAGCAGTGAGTCCTCGGTGAACATTTGATGCGCGAACATCGGATGTTCATGAAGGTGTTAACGCCGGTGATCAACGCTTAATTCCCGTGAAACTCGAGCAGGTTATGAGCAAGCCCCGATCATCCGCCGGGCGCGTGCTGCAGTCGCCAAGAAAGACTATATATATGCATATCTATCTCTCTATACCAGTGGTTCTTAACCTTTTCAAGGTAGCCGAACCCCAAGAGAAATCCATGTCCACTCACCGAACCCCTCAAGTTTGAACAATAATTTTTCTTTCCGGTGTTAATTATCGGAAGTGCAGTAAGACATAACTATGGTTAACAGGATTAACAAATTTTCATGAGGTAGGCAATCTATTTCAAACAAAATTTATTAAATAAAAGTTGAAAAATAAAAATAAAATAGCAAATGATTTTTCACTGAATATGTATATATTTCAGAGGGCCTCTGCCGAACCCCTGGCACTGGCTCACCGAACCCCAGGGGTTCGGTCGAACACTGGTTAAGAACCACTGCTCTATACATACGCACATAGATATATATGTGTATATATGTGTGTATATATATAGGCTATATATATATGGCGACAGACAACGAAACGAGATGCATAAAACGCCACAATAAAACAGATTCATTGCCAAAGTCTTAAAAAGACAGGGTCGTCAGAATATACAAACCCATGCACACACACACACGCACACCCGCACACAGAAACCAACGCCTATGCACATTGCACCCCCATACGCACACACACAAACGCACTCACACACACAAACACACGTACGCACACGTACACACAAACAAACATTTTATATGCACTCGTGTATAATATTAACATGAATCAAACACGGCCTATACAATAAAATTATATACATTCAATTAAGGATATTAAAATATATTACATGGATATACGTCCATAAAATTTTTATATATGTGCGCTGTATATTTTGCATACATGTATAATATATGTACATGTATAAAGAAGTGTGTGCAGAATCTACCAAAGACATGAACACAATTTATACAGTAAAGATAAATGACTCGCGATGACATCCTTCATCGCTTGATATATCTATAAATAGACGTGTCTTCAGCTGCAGCAGAGGTGCAGTTTTAACTTCGCGTTCACCAATGTTGAATAACAGTCGCTATAATGTTATTATTATTATTATTATTATTATTATTATTATTATTATTATTATTATTATTATTATTATTATTATTATTATTATTATTATTATTATTATTATTATCCTCTGGACAGTGGCTATCTACGTTTATTGTCTTGCACGCGAATCAGACACAAAGAGACGGGCGCCCTTGAGGGTCATTCTTGATAGGGATTAAGGAGATTAATATATTGTAGCCTAATGTATTGTATTTTGTTGTATTGCATTTTTAGCTTTGTATTGTGTTGTATTGTATTGTAATGTAATATATTGTATTTTGTTGTATTGTAATGTTATGAATGTAATATATAATATATTGTATGGTATTTTAATATAATTAATAAATTGCATTCTATTGGTAGTCTAAGCGGTACACAAAAGTAAACTGCATTTTTTGAACACGGGTTGCCGCTTGGCACACTGTTCCTCAGGCGCGAACCTTCTGCTATCTCGTCATCAACGAATCATTCATCCGTAACGGCGCAGGACCAGATGGTCCAGACGCTGTTGCCAAGGGAGACGGAACGGATAATGACGTCGTCGTTGTCGTCATCATCATAATCGTCGTCGTCATCGTCTTAATCGTTGTACTGTTGGTCCTAACTGCTGTGCGGGCGTTTTCCCTTTCCGGACGAAAATGTGAAAAACTACGATTATTAGGTTTTAGCTATTTAGTTCAATTCTAAATTATAATAATAATATAAATAGAATTGCAAGAACCATCCAGATACATGAGGAATGTTGCCACGAAAAACCGAAGAAAAGCAACGAAAACAAAAGAAATATTTGTTTTTATAAAAACAGTTTTGCTGTTTTGCAAAACATTGATCATATTGGTTTTATATTGATGACCTATTTATGATGATTTTGACCTTAGATTGGTGTTCTTCGAGTCAAAAAGTATAAATGTAAACGACACTAAACGTAACATGTCTTGACAATCTGTATGAATGTCTTTGACGCAGGACGCCATTTTTAAGAAGCCGCCATTTTGAGTCCTAAGGATAATTCCCAATGGTTCCGATGCATAATAATCAAAACTATGATAAAACATCCAGAGCTATGAAGGAATATACCACAAGATAATTTTAAGACAAGCAATGGAAATGAAGAACTATTTAATATATTTTAATAGCAATTTTGCTGTTTTTTAATGTAAAAATACTTCTTTTGGCTTAATTTTGATGTCTAATGTTAATTTTGACCTTAGATTCGTGTTTTTCGAGTCAGAAATAAATAGAAACGACACCAAACACGAGATGACACGATGATTTATAAGAATTTCTTAGCCTCAGGCCGCCATTTTGAAAAAAGCCGCCATCTTGAATTCTAACGGAAATTTCGGATGGCTCCCCTTCTTAAAATGTTCTCTTGGGTCCCAACTACAACTGTGCCAAGCGGCAACCCGTGTTCAAAAAGTGCAGTTTACTAACCAGAAGCGGACTTGTACCGCTTCTACTATGGAATGTATTGTATTGTAATGTAATGTATTGATACATTGTATTGTATTGTATCGCATCGTATTGTAATGAATTGTACTGTAATGTATTGTATTTCAATATATTGTATTGTATTGTGTTGCATTGCTCTTGAACATTTCTGAGACACTTCTCTCAACGTGGATCTTTCAGAAGCGCTCCAGCTTCCCAGTGCGAGCGAGCTCGAGAGCAAATGCATGATTTGAGGCGAGAGAAAGACGAGGAAAGACTACCAGAGAGACTGACGGATCAAATTGCTTGAGGATGGAAGTGCATTCCATAGGGAATGACTTACAACGTCGACTTACAAGTGCAGCTTATCTGAGATTGGATGTTTGGTCCTAAAAGACAGATCGCCGATACTGCCGCCGAAGGGAATAGTGCATTAACCCTTCACCGACCAACGTTTAGTAAATGGAATGAGAATAAATAATAATAATAATAATAATAATAATAATAATAATAATAATAATAATAATAATAATAATAATAATAATAATAATAATAATAATAATATTTCTTTAATTAAACGCCTGCAAACGCACTGCGCTTTACATGTGCAAGCTATGCAGTAATCTTAATTAAGCTTAATATCAAACTTAGCCAGTAACAGAACAGACAACCTGCAATACACGGCGTTAATAGAAGGATGAACAAAGCATTCCGCCCAACTGGGGCTCGATATCGTTACCTCTCGCTCTCCATGCCAGCATGTTAACCAATGTGCTACCGAGCCCCTCCCCATGCCTGCAAATATCCTATGCCCTCGGTTGGTAAAGGGTTAACAGGAAGTCCTGTAGCTTTAAGACATCCATGGTTTATCGGCTATATATAAAATTATATACTCTTTTGAATCTAGAGTGCCGCCCCAATTTCATTGTGCCCGAACTCGAACTTTCGACGCCAGCTTTAGACCACCGCGATGCTGAAACGTTTTCGATTGTACAATTGCGCGTTTTCATGTATACAACACTATTACAAGTTGCGTGACAGGTGCACAATGGAAACAATTTCGTCCTAATGGACAAACGACCACAATCGCGATTGGAGCTGAAAATCTCTTTTGCTCGACGCCGTTTCCGATAACCTGGAAAGTCGCTCACCATGACTACGCGCGGAATTGGGACAAAATTGGCAAAAGCGGAAGTCAATCTCGTCACTCTGCGCATGCGCTGAGACTGGAGAGAGTGGGGGGAGAGAGAAAGAGGTAGAGAGGGGTAGAAAGAGAGGCGGAAAAGAATAGAGAAAGGAAGAGAAAACGTGGAGACGAGATAGAGAAGATGGAGAAGAAAGAGAAAGGGACGGAGAGGAAAACCATGAAA
>OX243818.1:11444653-11487153 GCA_945859605.1 Lumbricus rubellus
CCTATTTCTTCATCCCTTTATATATAATTTCAATCAAAGCTGACGTGAGGCTTCTTTCCACCAAGGAAGAGGTGACGCTGAATATAGACGAGACTGCATCCATCTCCTCGATGCTTAGTGGCGCCAGTTACTGTAACTGTTATGGCTTCATAGACGGACAGACATCTTGTTACTTATACGAAGCCATGTCATGATGTTTGTGTGTATTTCTGTTGCGACCTTACAAGTTTAGACCAGAGTGTTTAAAGCTTCAAGAACCAAGACATAAGTTTGATCAAGACAATGTGTATATATACATACATACATACATACATACATACATGCATACATACATACATACATACATACATACATACATACATACATACATACATACATACATACATACATACATACACACATACATACATACATACATACATACATAGATACATACATACATACATACATACATACATACATACATACATACATACATACATACATACATACATACATACATACATACATACATACATACATACATACATGCATGCATGCATACATACATACATACATACATACATTCATGCACACATCGTCAATTAAGTGGTTGTCTAGACAGTGATGCTACGTCATGTGTCAGCTGGCGATGCAATTGATACGCGTGGCAGATGCTGACGTCACCAATCATTCCCTCCGTCGATGGCGACTCTTCTCATTGGGAGGGAGGTCTGCTGTGACGTCATCCGTCGTCTGTCCGCTTCGTCTAGATTTCCAGAGGGGCGACTGGATGTCTGCCCTTTCTGATAATTACCCTTGTCGAACCCAATGCCATTTATTTGTCTTTGCTGTTGAGACGGACGCAACGAAAAAATGAATTATTGTAACAAGTGTGTGAGTGTGTGCGTGTGTGTGTGTGTGTGTGCGCGCGTGTGTGTGTGTGAGTGTGTGTGACGCACGGAAAATATGACGAATATGACGATAGTCGAAGAATGCCGAATAATGTCGAAGAGTACCGAAAAGATTATTTCGAAAGTAGAAACTTACACGACAATTATACAGATCAATCTCTTTTTAGCGGACGACAACGGAACAAGGACAATCGCACGAGGTGCGTGACGCTAAGCGAAGACCAATTATATTAGGCCTAATAGAAACAAAGAATTCTGTAAATGTTTCCTATATCGACCGTACGGCTTCTACTCTGTGCCATTATTATATATTCCTTCACTACTGAATATTAATACTATTATAGTAGCCTACTCGTCATCTATAGGTTTTAGCAAATCTTATATATAATATATATAATTATATATATATATAATATTATATATATATATATATATATATATATATATATATGTATGTATCCCATACAGACTGATACAGTTTAACAAAATCCTTAGTGGAGAAAGCAGACGACGCCCTGGTGCTTTGTAGGCTAAGTGCTCGATTGCTGCTCAGTCAATGTTCAGCCTTTGCTCATTCACTGCTCGGTTTGTGCACTGTCGTATACTTTGATGTTCACTTTGTGTTCGTGTGGTGTTCAGCCACTGCACTGACGATGTTCACTCCTCGTTGAACAGTCGATTCGTGAACATCTGATGTTCATGAAGGTGTTAACGCCGGTGATCAACGCTTAATTCCCGTGAAACGCGAGCAGGTTATGAGCAAGCCCCGATCATCCGCCGGGCGCGTGCTGCAGTCGCCAAGAAAGACTATATATATGCATATCTATCTCTCTATACATACGCATATATATATATATATATATATATATATATATATATATATATATATATATATATATATATATATATATATATATATATATGGCGGCAGACAACGAAACGAGTTGCATAGAACGCCATGCACAATAAAACAGATTCATTGCCAAAGTCTTAAAAAGACAGGGTCGTCAGAATATACAGACCCATGCACACACACCAACAGACACCACCGCCCATGCAACGCCCACACGCACACACACAAACACACACAAACACGCTCACACACGCACACACACAAACACACACACAAACACATACACAAACACACACACAAACACACACTCACTCACACACGTACGCACACGTACACACAAACAAACATTATATAGGCCTATGCACTCGTGTATAATATTACACATGAATCAAGCATGGTCTATACATTCAATTAAGGATATTAAAATATATTACACGGATACGTCCATAAACATTTATATTATATGCGCTATATATTTTGCATACATGTATATATATATATATACATACATGTATAAAGAAGTGTATGCAGAATCTACCAAAGACACGAGCACGATTTATACAATAAAGATAAATGACTCGCGCCATGTTTTCTTCGGCTGATATCTATAAATAGACGGTGCAGTTTTAACTTCGCGTTCACCATTGAAGACAGTGGCTGTTATATTATTATCCTCTGGACAGTGGCTTGCATATTCTGCGTTAATTGTCGTGTTTGAGAATCAGACACAAAGAGACGGGTGCCCTTGAGGGTCATTCTTGATAGGGATTAAGGAGATTAACATATTGTAATGTATTGTATTTAATTGTATTGAATTTTATTGCTTTGTATTGTATTGTAGTGTATTGTATTGTAACATATTATATTGTATTATATTGTAATATATTGTACTGCAATGTATTGCATTGTAATAATTATATTGTATTAAACTGTAATGTATTGTATTGTAATATATTATATTGCATTGTAATATAATTAATTATTGTATTGCAATGTATTGTATTGTAATAATTATATTGTATTATACTGTAATGTGCTGCATTATATTGCAATGTATTGTATTGCAATATATTGTATTGTACATTGTAATGTTTTTATATCTAAACATTTATGAAGCGGTTCTCTCAGCATAAGTCTTTCAGAAGCGCTCCAGCTTTTCAGTGCGTGCGACCCCGAGACAAAATGCAGAATTTAAGACGAGGAGAGACTAGCAGAGAGAATAACGGAGCGAGTTGCTTGAGAGAAGTGCATATTCCATAGGGAGGGACTTACAACGTTGTCTTACTGTCTTACAAGTGCAGCTTATCTGATATTGGATGTTTGGTCCTAAAAGACAGATCGCCGATACTGCGGCTGAAGTGAATTGTATTGCATTGACCCTTTAACGACCAACGTTTAGTAAATGGTATGGGAATAAATAATAATAATAATAATAATAATAATAATAATAATAATAATAATAATAATAATAATAATAATAATAAATAATAATAATAATAATAATTTTTCTTTAATTAAACGCCTGCAAACGCACTGCGCTTTACATTTACAAGTTATGCAGTAATCTTAATTAAACTTAACTATACCAACTGAGCAGACAGCTTTGCAATTACAATGGCGCTAATAGCAGCCTACAAATCAAATCCGCCCAACTGGGGCTCGATCTCGTTACCTCTCGCTCTCCATGCCAGCGTGTTAACCAATGCGCTATAGAGCCCTCCCCCATGCCTGCAAATATTCTATGCCCTCGGTTGGTAAAGGGTTAACAGGAAGTCCTGTAGCTTTAAGACATCCATGGTTTATCGGCTATATATAAAATTATATACTCTTTTGAATCTAGAGTGCCGCACCAATTTCATTGCACCCGGACTCGAACCTTCGACGCCATCTTTAGACCATCGCTGATGCTAAAACGTTTCCGATTGTACAATTGCGCGTTTTCCTGTATACAATACTATTACAAGTTGCGTGACCACAATGGAAACAATTTCGTCCTAATGGACAAACGACCACAATCGCGATTGGAGCTGAAAATCTCTTTATCTCGACGCCGTTTCCGATAACCTGGGAAGTCGCTCAACATGACTTCGCGGAATTGGAACAAAATTGGCAAAAGCGGAAGTCAATCTCGTCATTCTGCGCATGCGCTTAGACTGGAGAGAGTGGGAGAGAGAGAGAGAGAGAGAGAGAGAGAGAGAGAGAGAGAGAGAGAGAGAGAGAGAGAGAGAGAGAGAGAGAGAGAGAGAGAGAGAGAGAGAGAGAGAGAGAGAGAAAGAGGCAGAGAGGGGTAGTAAGAGCAGGGCTGAAAGTGAACCGGTGTGGTATGAAATTGTGTCCGGGCATGAAATATTGTCCGAAACATACTATCATTGGTTAACGTGACCGCTGACGTCAGACAGCAACTGTCAAACAAAAGTATTAATAGAACCGTGAGATCTTGTCCGGGAAAGACACAAAATAGCAAATATAATAATTCCAACACAACCACACCTGTCCATCTAATAATAGACATCTATATTAAGAACTTGTTATTAACAGTAACCACAGAGCGTTTCCGATAAAGACCTAAAATACAAAAGATAATAATTCCAACGTCCCATAAAAATTGGGAGCTATAATTACGAGAAATATGGCAAAGAAACACAGACTATTTATTTGCGTTTAATTAACTAAGACTCTTCCATGATAATCACTCATTACCTAGTCACGTGCTTCTCCGCATACTTTCTTTTAGAATTGAATATTCTATTGAAACAACAGGCCTATCTTCGGACAACGTTGATGGATCAATAAAAAACTTGAAACTTGAAACATTGGCGATTAAAATTCGGGGCCAAATAACTGTTTAAAACTGCTACACGCAGCCTACACATGCTAAAATATTTGTAGCAATAATTTATATGTATTGGAGGGTGTCGCGGCAACTGGTCTGCAGCCAACTCGTCTAACGACAAGTGGTCTACAGACACCCATGGAGCGCTTTAAGAAATGGAAGCTGTATGCAAGTTCTTTTATAGGTGAAATGGAGGCTGGATTGATGAAAAACGCAAGATAGGTGGAATCTAAATGACGGTTCTTTTACATGTGAAATAGAAGCTGGATGACGAAAATGACGCATGGGAAATAAAAGCTAGATAAAGGCTTTTTTAGATCTGAAATAGAAACCTAATTGATGAAGAAACGCTTAAGTAATGGAAGCTGGATGAGGGTATTTTTATATCTGAAATGGAAGCTGGAATGACAAAAATAAAGGGTGAGAAATAGAAGGTATTTTTATATCTGAAGTAGAAACTGGATGCATGTTGAAATACATGAATGAAAATCATCAATCCAGCTTCCATTAAAGCTAGAAAACCATTTAGTTTTTTTCTCTCATAAATCTAGCTTCTATTTCATCAATACTAGTCGTCTGTAGACCAGTTGTCGTTATATCAATTGTCTGTAGACGAGTTGCCGATAGACGATTTGTCTGTTGACCAATTGTCGTGGAACCGTATTGGAGAGTTCTAGCCCAGCTTACAATGGCTATCATTAAGTAGGCTGCTAGTAAGTAAGTAAGTCAGTCAGTCAGTCGAAGTAAGAATATTGTTCATTAGACCACCAGCAAGCGCATAGTAGTTTGTACAATAATAAATTATAGAAACATTTATGCAAAGTCATACAATATTCTCATAACAAAGCTCTTGGCATAAGATTCAACACTAGTGTGTGCATTAGGTGGGCAGGCTCGAGCATTGTATGAAGCAACTTATGGGAAGGGAGGAGGTAGTGAAGAATGTGAAAAGGATTTAAGAGGATAGAGCGGAAAAGAGCAGAGCAAGCCCCTAGAACAGAGTGCGTCAATACTTGGAAAATCTGTAGGGATGAAGCCTGAACGGGTGAGTTCTTATTTAAACACCGTGAAGACGTCTACGCCCCATGGCATTTGCAAATACCCACCACACAGGGAATGCATAAAGTTTAATCTAATCTGGGCATGGCAGTAGCCCTAACCACACCAAAAGCCGTGATGTTTTGGGAATTTGCTTAAATTATCGAAATAAAAACCATACTAAATAATTATGTTCTCTGAAAACCTTAAAACCCCTCATAATAATTATGTTTATTATGAGGAGTTTTACTTAAGGTACCGGTACGCTAAAATATGTTAATAATAAAGCGCTACAAAAATGTGCGAGTACCATGAGCCAATTTGATATAGAAAAGATTAGCCTAATGCTGCATGGGGCTTATAATTTAGAAAAACGAATCGATGGATTATTTCAGATAAACACAACTATGGAGCAGTAATATTAGATGAGGCATTTATGAAGGCTGCAAGTCTTTTAAAGATTTTGCCCATATTTACATACGCCTCTACTCATAACCACTTGGCCTGTTCTACGATGGGAAATTCTATCTAAAAATAGAAATAGGGTCATCGCAATGGCAACTACAAACATGGTGCTTTTCAACAATAATTCCACTGTTCACATCCTTGTTTTCTCAACTCTTATGACAAAAATATTTTTGGCAAGTGGTATTGATAATATTACCTTTTAAGCGGACAATATCTCGCGAAGTACTGCTTCGACAAGCGGGATACATATAACGGCGGAGTCGGACACGATTTCATGCCGGACAATATCTCATACGTATGCCGCATGAAATACTGTCTTGACAACGGAAGTGGGCGGAGTCGGACAACATTTCATGCCGGACATATTTACACGCCACACCGGCACTGTCCGGGTCTGCAACCCGGCATTGATTTTCGTGACCTGCTGTTGCCGGGTCTCAGCCGGGTCGCTTGTGTAACACATGAACGCATAAGAAACTCAAAAATCGGTTGCGAATGACTAGAAAATGGTCATCAGATGCCAAAATTAGGCAAGAATGGTAGGATGATTTAAACGTTTAGGGTAAATGACTAAAAAAGTTCGTCCCTCCCCCCAAACAATTCGGGTCCAAGGAAGACCGCATGACTAAAAAAAGTTCGTCAGAAATTTTTTGCAGAAAATCCTGGCGCCGCCACTGGGCGTCGGCTCGTCTGCCAAAGTCCGTCCCGGCAACTTTTCCAAACCACTTCTAGCCCTGAGTAAGAGAAGCAGAAAAGAATAGAGAAAGGAAGGGAAAAAGCGAAGACGAGATATGTAGACAAGAAGAATAAGAAAGAGAAAGAGACGGAGAGGAAAACCGTGAAAAGAGAAAGTGAAAGATAAAGAAGAGAGAGAGAGGAAGAAAAGAGAAATAGACAGAAAAAGACAAAAAGACAGAAAAAGAAAGATGGAAACAGGGTGAGAATTGCCGGGGGTTGGGGGGGTTCAACCCCCCCAGTCTTTTTTAGAGCCCCATGTTAAAGTATGTTTTTCATACCCCAATTTCAAGTTTATCATAGGCCAACCCCCCCCAGTTATTTTTTCACAATTCTCATACTGGATGGAAATAATGAAAGACGTGAAGAAAGAGAGCAGCCGACAAAAGAAAAGCTGGGTAGGCCTATAGCGTGTTGCTGTTGCCGAGAGGCGACCATCAATGTGAAGTATTTGCGACTTCATATTTCTTTGCCTCGGCACATGAGGTCGGGTAGACTGTTCTTTCTCCCGCCACACGATCTTTCCACAGATGGTGTATAAGATCGATGAACTCATTTAAAACCTCTCCTACTTCTCCTTATCCTTGACTTTTCTTTCCTTCTCATTGTTCTTCTCCTCCTCAATATTCTTCTCCTCAATATTCTTCTCCTCCTCAATATTCTTCTCCTCTTTAATAGTCTTCTCCTCTTTAATATTCTTCCGATCCTCCTTCCTCTTTCTACCTCAACATATCCTCATTTCCGCCTTTTCTTCGTGCCCATTTATCCCTCCTCTCTACTTTCTTTTTCCTTTACATTATCCTTCCCTATATATATACGTAATCCATCTACTCCACCTAATCCTCCTTTCATCCTCTTCCCTCTACTCCTTTTCGTCCTCTTTCTCCTCCACCTTTCTCATAAATGATATTTGCAATGCTCTTCCCCGCCCACTGATTAGCCATCCTCACCGCCTCTCCTTAATTCGTCACCGAATTCTCACCCCCCCCCCCAAGAAACCTAAAAACGTGTCGTTCTCTCGATTAGATCTTAACGTATCTCGACATCCAAATGGTTCGTCCACCATCTTTTCCACCCTCCTTCGACGGGAAGGAAGCCAGGCCATTCACTGCCGCAGGCGTCACCTATAGTGGTGCTCTGCTCGTCGAGTCCAGGCAACGCTCACGAAGACGCGGGATAATGCCGGATTTCGTTATTGCATTAGTGGGACAGGGATCCGGGAAAACACTCGGATTTGCTCTTCCCTTTACAGGATTCGTCCTCCGGCAGTATACGCTGTTCACACCATTAGACTCGTAAATGTCATGGCTAATGCTGTCAGACACGATTGGTCATCTAGAACACTCGAAGATGCATGTAACCTACAGGCAGTATTATAGCCTATTATAAGTCCTATAGGCCTATGGTGCGCCTAAATACTGTCGTCCATATATTCGATTATGATTAGACTATTATATGTATATATTTATACATAAAGTGTGTTTGTGTGTGTGTCTATATATATATATATATATAATATATAATTATATACATACTTATGCTATCATATTATATATACATACTTTTGGAATCATATAATATACATACATTGTATATGGATATATAAATATATTATACAGGCGCTGATTAAATCATTCTGACCGTGGAAACCAGACATGGCGGTCGTCGTGGCTTTTAATTAAATTAATCAGTATAGCATCTATCAGTTCAGTGTCTAATACAAAATCTAACTATATCGATGGCGCATAGAAACAATGACGAAATCAGATCACTGTTCAAAAGATCGGTTTAGTAAGATGAGAGAAGTCTGTATAGTAGGCCTATCCTTTATAATTCAGCGTATATATATATATATGTATAGTATACTTTATAATTCAGCGTATATATACATAAAATATAATATATATATATATATATAGTATGTATAGTATACGGTGAAAAGTAAACTTTGTTAGAACTGATCAACTGTTTTATCCTGATAGACGGTCATTGTGTGTATACTCTACATGGTCACAGTAGTGTCTAGTGCGATACTAGGCATTACATTAAAAGCCAACTCCAACATCATGTCATGGTTTGCCGTTTCTAGAGGCATGTTTATGTAGGAAGGGAGGACGTGACCCGTTAGCAACCTGTTTCTTGGCCTTACTCCATGTGTGTCTCATGCAACATCATTAATACATTGTCATCGCCTGTTCAAATGCTTCATGCGTGTATTTGCTGTTTAACGTCACTGTGTGGTAACGAGGACCTTTAGCGAGGCCCTCCTCCTTTATCCAGGCTTGGGACTGGCACTGGCAGAGTGCAATCAGTGGCGGAGTTCGCTGCATGCGATGTATGGTTGTGATATGACATGCGATCTTCGGATAGAATTATTGCCTTCATTTCTTGTATACGTTGTTCTGAATTGTGTTCCGTGTGTTCTGATGCACGATGTTCAAATTGCCATTGACACACAATACAATGTTATGTTTCCCCCTGTCTGTCTGTCTCAGTCTGTCTCTGTATCTCTGTCTCTGTCTCTCTGTCTCTGTCTCTGTCTGTCTGTCTCTCTCTCTCTGCCTCTGTTGCTCTCTATGCAGGCCTATACAAAAAGACGAGTGCGTGACTGCGTGTGTAGGTGTGTGTGTGTGTGTAGGTAGATATATTTGTGTGTGTCTATCTGTGTGTGTTTATCTGTGTATGTGTGTACGCGTGTGTGTGTTTGTGTGTTCAGGTGTGCGTGTGTGTGTAGGTGTGTGTGTGTTTGTGTGTGTCTATCTGTGTGTGTGTGGGCGGGGGTAGACTCGGATCTTTATTTTTTATGTTCATCTCTGGACAATTCCTCTGACTCGACAAAGCGCTCGTCAATAAGCTGGTGCCCTGCGGTCAACTTCAGAGACATAGGCTAACTTTCAAAAATCTGGAGCTTAGAATTGCGATTACGAGCTCAGCATATATATATATATATATGTATGTGTGTGTATATAACTATATATGTATATATATATATGTGTATATATATATATAAGACTGAAGGGAAGGTTGCGTCAGAGTAGAAGCCAAAAATCGATTGTTTTTACGTCCAAGTATCAAGACTCACACAGACACACACAGATAGACACACATACCCCTACACACACTCCTACAAGTATCAAGACACACACACACAGACAAACACACACAGACACACACACAGATAGACACACTGTCGGATTCCTGCGAAGAAATTCGTTTTTCTCCGTCTGGCTTTCTAGAACGACGACGACGACAAACACAAGACAGCGGAGTAGAATTACGACCATCACTGAAAAGCTCTTTATTGTTTTGCTTCGGTTGTTTTACGTTGAAACAGTTTCACGTTTACGAGCGTCCAGTCACATAAAACGTGCGACAGTCGCCGCAGCCCTTATTGGATTTAACGTGGCTAGGGAAAGGGAGTGGACACCGAAATATCTTGCATGCACTATACAGGGTGTATACTGTATACGAAGATTTGTTGCCTTGATAGGCTTTCTCGGATTCACGTATTTATATATATATATATATAAATATATATATATACAGGGTGGGCCAGCATAAATGAACCAACTTTGCATGCTTATAACTCCGCCAATTTTTGGAATTTATTTGGACTTTATGCGTCAGATTAAAGGTATTTCACTCTAGTATTTCCTCTGAGAAAGTCGAATCGATACTAGTTCAAGTTTGAATTATAATGTTCGGAGCAGCGCTAGCTACCATATTTCGTTGTCATTTTTGACGTAAAATGGCGCAGTTTCGCAGGGATATCCACAAATCGTTTTTTGCTAACAGGCGCACATACGCAATCATTTTAGGTGTTTGTAGGAATCTCTACCATGAATATCTTCTCATCGCTAAACCATGTCCTTTCAATTTTATCAACAGCCGTGCTCGTTACCACGCGCTGCTTTTTGAAGCCAAGAAACAGCGGGTAGCACTCCAGCCGTTTCTTTGCGTCAGTGTTGGAGAGCTGTTGGACTTCACGTCGACGAATAACTTTAGATCAGTTCTTTCCAATACATTACACTGTGTCTCTAGGACTACCTGTTTAGCAAAGAATTTCCCGGGGAGTTTGGTCTGCCCGGGTCATTGTCTTGACTGCAAATTTATTCGGACACACGAGCAATAATAGCGGATGTGCGCGCCGTGCGCACCGATTCCCATGATTTACGAGTGTATAGAAAGTTCTGTTTTATCAATTTTCCGTAGCAGATGATTCAAGGCATTTTTACATTCTCTATTCGAAAACTTGTTAATCATTTCAAACGAATTAATTCCCTTATCAGTTCGCAAAATTAGGATCAAAACGCGATCATCGTCTGACAACGTCGCCATGGCATATTACGTCAAAAATGACAACGAAATATGGTAGATAGCGCTGTTCCGGGCATATAATTAAAACTTGAACTGGTATCGATTCGACCTTCTCAGAGGAAATACTAGAGTGAAATACCTTTAATCTGACGCATAAAGTACACATAAATTCTAAAAACTGGCGGAGTTATAAGCATGCAAAGTTGGTTCATTTATGCTGGCCCACCCTGTATATATATATATATATGAAGGAATATATATTATATTATAGGAAGGGAGGTATGTATATAATAATTATGTCTAAGCAAATTATTGTGTTTTGCTGGTATTCTCTCTCATGATCACAATATGTTGTGACGTTTCGCAGAACAGAAGATGGTATTAGGAACGAGGTGGTAAGAAGAGAGCCATGGGACAAAAGAAAACAATAATTATTATTGATAAAACCATGAATAGGAAAACCTTGAGACGCCAAGTTGAGGACTCATCGTCGGCCACGGCCTGGTGGAGGGGAGAAAGAGAGAAAGACGGAGAGAGAGAGAGAGAGAGAGAGAGAGAGAGAGAGAGAGAGACAGACAGACAGACAGACAGACAGACAGACAGACAGACAGACAGACAGACACACAGACAGACATACAAACAAAGAGACAGAGACAGATACTCACCGAGGACGGCACTGTATATTGGCTGGCGTTCCGGGAAGACCACATTGTTTATGGTTAGGAAAATTAAAGATGGTCAGTTTTTTTCCTAGAGAACACCTTCGTGCGCCTTCGTGAGATTCTTAATTGTTAAGGCGCTATATAAATGATCATATACAATATACATACAACACCACATTCTGATCCAACGCTCTTAAAAAAGACCACATAATGTTCTGGAATTTCATAGAAGACGAAACCAAGCATGGTCCGCATGGTCTGCATGGTCTGCATGGTCTGCATGGTCTGCATGGTCTGCATGGTCTGCATGGTCTGCATGGTCTGCATGGTCTGCATGGTCTGGATGGTCTGCATGGTCTGCATACTCTGCATGGTCTGCATGGTCTGCATGGTCTGCATACTCTGCATGGTCTGCATGGTCTGCATGGTCTGCATACTCTGCATGGTCTGCATGGTCTGGATGGTCTGGATGGTCTGCATGGTCTGCATGGTCTGCATGGTCTGCATGGTCTGCATGGTCTGCATGCATGGTCTGCATGGTCTACATGGTCTACATGCATGGTCTGCATGGTCTGCATGGTCTGCATGGTCTGCATGGTCTGCATGGTCTGGATGGTCTGCATGCACGGTCTGCATGGTCTACAGGGTCTGCATGGTCTGCATGGTCTAATTGGTCTGCATGGTCTGCATGGTCTGCATGGTCTGCATGGTCTGCATGCATGGTCTGCATGGTCTGCATGGTCTGCATGGTCCGCATGGTCTGCATGGTCTGCATGGTCTGCATGCATGGTCTGCATGGTCTACATGGTCTACATGCATGGTCTGCATGGTCTACATGGTCTGGATGGTCTGCATGGTCTGCATGGTCTGCATGGTCTGCATGGTCTGCATGGTCTGATTGGTCTGCATGGTCTGCATGGTCTGCATGGTCTGCATGGTCTGCATGGTCCGCATGGTCTGCATGGTCTGCATGGTCTGTATGGTCTGTATGGTCTGCATGGTCTGCATGGTCTGTATGGTCTGCATGGTCTGCATGGTCTGCATGGTCTGCATGCATGGTCTGCATGGTCTACATGGTCTACATGCATGGTCTGCATGGTCTACATGGTCTGGATGGTCTGCATGGTCTGCATGGTCTGCATGGTCTGCATGGTCTGCATGGTGTGCATGATCTGCATGGTCCGCATGGTCTGCATGGTCTGCATGGTCTGCATGGTCTGCATGGTCTGCATGGTCTGAATGGGCTGCATTGTATCCCCAGTATTATACGAGCACATTCGGGTGCAACTCTGCCCCCCCCCCCAAAAAAAAACAACAAAATTTCCCAGTATGAGCTTGCATTCAAAAGAATACCAAATGAGATTCTGGCATTCCAGTTGGACCACATCGCAATTTATATAACCATTAACCACATGCCACACATGCAGTTCTTATAGCCTTCAATGACTTTTAATCCTCTCTGTGGTGCCATCGTTAGTAGACATGTCTTATTTAGCAGTATAGCCTATATAATTATGTTCTGGACACTCGTATACTGCGCTGTAAATATTAAGTAACAATAGACTACTGTCGTCCTTCGTGGAAAAGCGATAAATCGGTCGGCGGTTCGATCTCTTCCAAAGCGAAAAACGGTCATTTATGGTCGTCACGTGATTCCGTTTCCGGTTCCGGTTCCGCCATAGATCAGAGGTTCTCGATATTTTATATATTATGTCCGACAGCCCGTGCACGTGTTCTGACCCCTCTCCCCTACACACACACACACACATTTATTACTGCATTTAAACTCTCCCCAGTGAGAGCTCCATCTCTTCACGGTCTCTGCTTGTAGCCTATACATTCTAATTTCCTACATTTGCTGTCATTTTGTGTAATCCTACTCTGGTTGCAATAAAAAAGAAATTGAATTGAATTGAGTGGAAGTAACCATAACCATATCCATAACCATGACCATAAATCTTACTGAACCCAACTAGCAGTGATGAGATCGAAAAACAAAAGTACAGTAGAAAAAGACTAACAACGTGGAAGCAACAAGAATACAACTTAAGTACTAGTAACCTGGGGTTTGCATATCTGCGAGAAATTGTTACTTTTTACCCACCACCCCCCCCCACCCCCACCAATACAACTTCCGACATTTCTAAACTATTTTCTGTGTGTCCTCTGTGTATATATTTGCGACCATGTCCATTGGACACCCCCTCATAGTAAAACGTTCTAATTGTTTGGGTAGGGCCTAAGTCCCTTCTTACAGGAGGACAATAATACGTGGAACTAAACTTCTAAGTTTTACGGTCTTACACGCATACTTATCCCACGGCACTTCCCTAATTAATAATGCATTACCAATGCATCCTTGATTAATACTTTCCCTCTTTCTCTCACCTCTAAAATAACAAGTCGCGCCCAAAGTGAGAATTATTCCCCTACAGATCTCATGCTGGTCGCTCCCCTGAGGAGCGTGCATCCCCGTCAGTGAAGCTCTGCCCCGGACAGTCATACAGAAGGCGTCGGTCGGTCGTTCGGTTGCCAAAGATGCCATTTGATCGGAAAGAAACGTCTTTTCTATGGTGACTCGGTTGGCGCTATAAAAATGTCTATAAATGGTAAAAAGCAGACGAAGAAGACATTATTGTCAACATTAGAGCAGACAAATGGTGCGTTGTCAGAGGATTCAGACACGAGTTCCAGGCCATGAAACGGTATTATATACACGTAGGTCATTATAGGAGGTCGTTTTTCTATTCAAAGCATAGAGGCTGTAATAGTTAACTTAATTTGTTTGGATTATCATTAGGTGAATAAGATTAGGATAAAATGAATTATGACTTAGTTTTTAATAGATAAAATGGGATTCGGCTGGATTAGATCTGCTGTAGATTAGATCAGATTAGATTAGATTAGATTACTGGAGATTCGTTAAGATTAGATTAGATTCTATCAAACCACATCAGAATGGATGATATTACAGCATATAAGAACACAATTGGGATTAAATAAGTAACCAATCTTTAGGCATGAGAGACGCGCTCAAAAACAGCGATTGACCTGCCAACAGATGCACTCACACTGAAGCACACACCCACGCACATACAATAACACACACACACACACACACACACACAAATACGCACACGAATACACACACATACACACACATACACACATACACACATACACACATACACACATACACACATACACACATACACACATACACATGCATCAACGGTTGGACGGTGCAAAAGGCGCTGATAAATGTTCGGATTGTTGATCATCCAACGAACGAGTATAGGGTATAGGGGGACGAGTTGATCCACTGGCAAATTGGAATTGACGCGTTTCGATTGTCGTCGATTCCCTTGAAGGAGGAGAGATGTCCAGTGCTCTGCCGCAGAGGTCAAGGGTTAGAGGTCAAGGTCACTTCGTCCTACATTTTAATCATCCTCGACTATTATATTTATATATATATATATTATATATATTTTTTAAAAATATTATATATATATATATATATATATATATATATATATATATATATGACAACGTCGTTTTTCATTCTCGTTTTTTCTATTCAGAATAACTATTGTCTTTCTTCGTCCTCATCTTTCCCCCTCTCCTCCTCTTCCTCGAGAAGCAATCGTTTCCCATCTTTCTCATTGCACTTGTTGTCATCCGTAGTTCTTATTTGTTTTAATCCCTACTCTTTCTTCTTTTCATGTTCATTCTTATTTTTCACATCAACCTCTTCTTCTCCATCTCCATCTCCTCCTTCTCCATCTCCTCCATCTCCTCCTCCTTCTCCATATCCTCCTCCATCTCCTCCTTCTCCATCTTCTCCTCTTTCTCCATCTCCTCCTCCTTCTCAATCTCCTCCTTCTCCATCTCCTCCTCCTTCTCCATCCCCTTCTCTTCCTTCTTGCCCTACCCATCTCCTCGCCCTCCTACTTCTTCTCAATCTTCTTCTTCTCCTTCTCCCCTGTTTCTCCTCCTTCTTCTCTATCTTCTCCTTCTTGTCCTACGCATCTCCTCGCGGACCTCGCCCTCCTACTTCTTCTCAATCTCCTTCTTCTCTTCTTCTCCCCTGTTTCTTCTCCTTCTCCTTCTCGACGTTCTACTCGTCCCACTCCCTCTCTTCATCCCTCTCCCACACCAACGTCTCTTCTTGCTCCCACTCCTACTCCTACTCTTAATAAGAAAGCAATATCGACATGAAATATTTCCCATGTGTCTCATGGTTCGATGTAGTATCATATCGGCGATTTCACATCCAGCCAAAAGCACAAATACATCGCTCATATTACTCGATCAATGGCCACCACTGCAGACACCATGCAGTCAGAGGCCAGCCACACAGAGTCCGTTGACCACAGCCAGACACTTACTGCTCGACGAACCACAGACAGTGTATACCCTACACAACAAAAACCTAGAACATTTTCCAAAGACGCCATTTGAATTATTTGCATGGTGTACATGGACATGAACATGACATTGTACGCATTCAGAGGCAAAAACTGTATGCAAATCGTTATAATAGTGAGTGTTTCTGATGATTACTGCATTGTATATCCGCTCTATGCATGCTTTGGTGTTATCATTATTCTTTTCCAGCAGTTAACCCCGAGATATATTTGCTTTATGCTTGTTTGTATGTGCATTGCACTTGTCATAGCTCCCCGTCAAGCTCTCTACTCAGAGGCGCTCCCGACTGCAGCGCGGACACTGCATCGGAGTTTCACGCCGAAGCGCTGAGGAATTCCGAGTGAAGGACTTGCCCAAGGTCCCTACGAGGCGACTTGAGTTGGAGTCGAACATGCAACCCTCTGGCTGCAAGGCAAAACACCCACTACACCACCGCGCCCCACATAATATGTATAAACCTCTACGTTATTTTACAGGCTGATAAACCCCGTGACATAATAAACTGTCGTCGTAATCTTACGGTTCGAAGTGAGCTATAAACCGTCACTTTCCTTATGTGAATGGTTATTAGAAATTATTGTCCAAGTTACCTGGAGTGTGGATGCATAAAAGAAATGAGGCATAAACTTACACGTTATTGCAGTCAGGTGCAAGCAATAAGCTGTCACATTCCTTTATGCATGGCAAGCAGTCTGTCTGTCTGTCTGTATGTATGTACGTACGTACGTACGTACGTACGTACGTACGTACGTATGTATGTATGTATGTATGTATGTATGTATGTATGTATGTATGTATGTATGTATGTATGTATGTATGCATGCATGCATGCATGCATGTATGTATGTATGTATGTATGTATGTATGTATGTTTGTCTGTCTGTATGTATGTATGTCTGTCTGTCTGTCTGTCTGTCTGTCTGTCTGTCTGTCTGTCTGTCTGTCTGTCTGTCTGTCTGTCTGTCTGTCTGTCTGTCTGTCTGTCTGTCTGTCTGTCTGTCTGTCTGTCTGTCCATATCCCTGTCTATACCTCTGTCTCTATCAGACATCTGTCTCTATCTGTCTATCTGTCTTCTGTTTGTCTGTCTGTCTTCTGTCTGTCTGTCTGTCTGACTGTCTATCTATCTGTCTGACTGTCTGCATGTCTGTCTTCTGTTTGTCTGTCTGTCTTCTGTCTGTCTGTCTGTCTGTCTGTATGTATGCATGTATGTATGTGTGTATGTATTTACATGTATGTATATATGTATGTATGTATGTATGTATGTATGTATGTATGTAAGTATGTATGTATGTCTGTCTGTCTGTCTGTCTGTTTGATTGATTGTCTGTCTGTCTGTCTGTCTGTGTGTGTGTCTGTCTGTCTGTCTGTCTGTCTGTCTGTCTGTCTGTCTGTCTGTCTGTCTGTCTGTCTGTCTGTCTGTCTGTCTGTCTGTCTGTCTGTCTGTCTGTCTGTCTGTCTGTCTGTCTGTCTGTCTGTCTGTCTGTCTATAGCCGAAGAGCAGCGTGGTGGTTTTGATAAACGTATATGCGTATTGATATTGAGACGACAGCCACGACCATTGAGTACATATGAGTCTCGAGTCCTCAGTTCTGCAGATCATAAGAAATGCAAGAGTCGACATCTGTCGGGTCAACAGAAACCGATGATTGTTTTCGTCCTCTATGACATCATACCCCGCACTCCCCTTCCGCGTTCATTTGCCCAGCACTCCCCCATCTGTCTGAATGGATACACTTCATTCTGACATCTACTCCCTCCTTTCATCCATCCATCCATCCATGGGGTCATGCACTGTGTAGAGTCCTCTTGACAGCTCGAGTATTTACGATCAGTTATTACGATGCATCATTAATCTAGCCCTTCATTATACATAATAATATTATGTATATGTAGCCTATATGTATAATGTATAGGCATATATATGATTGTACATTATATATATATTATATATATATGTATATGCACATATATATGTTCCCCATACTATAATAATATAATAATGTATAATTATGTCCCCATCCTTCCCTTCATGCATTCTTTCTCCTCCAGCCTTTCATGCCTCCATCTTTCCATCCGCCAGTTTAAACATCAGACTTCCTTCTCTTCCGTTTCTTTCCCAAAGTTCCCATCGCTTTCCTTTTACATCTTTCATTTTGATAGATCTTATGACATTCCTGATGTGACAAGGTTTGCGATGATCGGAAATAAATTATTTCGCAACGGATTTCGTGACAGCGAATCGTCGTCCTTTTAGAAGAGACTCTTCTGGAAGCGATGTAAAGACGCTGTGATAAATGCGGACTCGGTTTTGGAGTGCATCCAATTCAAGTAGACGAGTCAATAAGAACCGGTTTAATGTTTAAATCTGCTGTGGACGTTGAATACTCTCTCTCTCTCTCGTGGATGCGTCATTAAATACGTGCTGAAATGGAATTACCTATTCAACCAAAACGTATCATTAAGAGACGAATCATTAACGTATCATAACAGAATGTAAACGCCAGCAACATAAACACACTCACACATAGACACACATAGGATATACGTATGATAAACACACACACACACACACACACACACAACACATACACACACACGCACACACACTCACACGCAACCTCACACGCATACATACGCCCACGCTCGTATACCAATGCAGAAGAATGTCTGACATTATTGGCTTAGGTGCATTTGCATCGGCTATAATATTCGCTCATTAATGTCTTTTGCACGTGTTGTCAATGCGTACTATTGCGTAGTGCGTGTAAACCTGATTAAACGTTTGTGTGTTGTATAGACTAACATATATATATATATATATATATATATATATATATATATATTAACGAGCATATATATGTATATACACTGTGTCTACGTTAAAGTAGAGCCCACAATAAAGTGTCACAACTCGGTCACAATGTTTAGGATTTGCCTGAAATTTTACACACAACAACAGTGGCCATAGTTACACGAGATCCTAAAGCCGATTAGAAATATTCATGAGTTTGTCAAATTTATGAGCGTTTGAGATGCAGCACCAAAAAATGCAACTTTCCAACATGCAAAAGCTGAAAAGAATTAAAATTCAGCAAAATATGGTACTCAAAATGTCCTTTTTGTTCACGAACACACGACCATAGACGTAGAGGCTACTGTTTGATGTCCGGTCGATGATCACCTGGTCATTGGTCAAACAGCTGCCACTCTTCAATCAGACGCGCCCTACGGTTATCGATGTCATGAATACGGGAACGAAAAACGCGCTACTCCGGTACATGCACCTGGATCAAGGTCTGGATTGCTAGGCGGCCACAGCTGCGGATATGAAGCCGAGTGTCTTCCGGGACAGCTACTACACTACTACGTCTACGGTCGTGTGTTCGTGAACAAAAATGACATTTTGAGCACCATTTATAGCTGAATTTTTCTTCATTTCAGCTTTTGCATGTTGGAAAAATGCATTTTTCGGTGCTGCATCTCAAACGCTCATAAATTTGACAAACTGCAGAATATTTCTAATCGGCTTTAGGATCGCGTGTAAATATGGCCACTGCTGTTGGGGTTAAAATTTCAGACAAATCCTGAAAGTTTTGACCGAGTTATGACATTTTTTATTGGGTTCTACTTTATCGTGGACACAGTGTATATATGCATATATATATTAATGAGCATATATATATATATATATTAATGAGCATATATATTTATATCAATGAAGATATATTTATTATATAACACCAGGAAAAGACAAGTGATTGATCAATTCTATTCACAGAACTTGACGGCTTTGCGATTCAGTGGCTCCCTTATTACAGATAGCGACGCCAACACGTAGGCACTGAGGGCTGACAGAGGCACGTGCGGGTACTACGTTATATTCTTAAAATAATGCGGTCAATGCGCATAAATTGTCTGGTGGCATAGCTGCATTGGTTTCTAATCTCATCGGTGAATAAGACAATTTAGAATAATATAGACCTTCATACAGCTTCCATTTCTCAATGAAAAAGAGAACCAGTGGACTGACTATTGACTAAGTCAACAGATAGACTGCGTTTTGTGCGGAATGCCTAAACTTAGAAGGGACGATGATATGAAGTGTCTAGATAACATATTAAATTAACTGGTGTCTTTCTATTTGCTGCCTTATTAAGTTAACAGTCAAGCCTACGATGCTCTTCAAACCATAGAAGATTCAAAGTACTTATGTGTCTTCCTTGAAATTGTTTCCACATTAAAAAAACATACCGCACGTGGTCTGCACCCTCACGCTAACAATCGAGACAACTCTTGGCTGACTATCTCACCAGAGGGATCCTCTAAGATTAGAATGATTTGTGAAATTTATATAGCAATTAGCGATCATACGGATCACATAATTTCAAGGTTGCCTAACTTGAACAATGCACAGAAATAGTTAGGATCAGGATCCTTGAAAAGAGGGGTGGCTAAAAAATTGTGATGACTAGGAGTTGACTAGGTCACCATAGCAAACTTTTTGCAGCATCCCTCCCTTCACAACCGAATGCAAAGTCAACAGATATGAACAAATTGCGTGGGTCAAATTTTTCAAAGGTGGTTCAAACCTCCCCTAACCACACCGTGGCTACACCACTTATTGAACTACCCTTTGGAGTGAACTGGTTTAAACAGAGGTTTCGAACAGACGTACAATCCTAATCGTAATATCCAAATCTCTAGAGCGCCACTCGAAAGCCAAGCGCAGGGCACCAGCTTATTCACGAGCGCTGAAGTAGGCCCACGTGGATTCGAACAGCGGACATAACGATGAAAAGACCACTTGGCTATCAATCTGCAATCGGTGAAGAAACTTTGTTTATGGTCTGCCTGCGTTTCGCTTGGAACTGCTGCCTCTTGATTGGAATCTTCTGATTCAAGATCTTGAAATGGCGCTATAAAAATTCTGATTGATTGATTGATTGATGTTGCCACGGCGGAAACAGAATCTTTCAATTATTCGCCAATGAAATCAGTTCCGAATTATTATTATTATTGACTCTTCTGCTTGCTTGAATGAATAATGCTGATCGATTACGTGTTCGCTGACGTATCGTCTGACTGAGCAGACGTTCCCCCACTCCATCGATTGATCGATTGATTGATATATAGCAATTAGCGATCATACGGATCACATAATTTCAAGGTTGCCTAACTTGAACAATGCACAGAAATAGTTAGGATCAGGATCCTTGAAAAGAGGGGTGGCTAAAAAATTGTGATGACTAGGAGTTGACTAGGTCACCATAGCAAACTTTTTGCAGCATCCCTCCCTTCACAACCGAATGCAAAGTCAACAGATATGAACAAATTGATTGATTGATTGATTGCTTTTTCAGTTTTCGTCACTAATTAATTAATTCAGCGTCAAAATCGCGGTTGATTTGGCAGAATAACTATGGATATTCTATCTAGTTCTATTACAACAGTTCTTTATGTTGATTGTCGTTATTGTTCATTTCTAATTTAACCTGAGTTTTATGTTGCTCTTATCTAAAAAGACTGATCATTGATTGATTGGTTGATTGATTAATTGATTGATTGTTTATTTAAAAAAAACTATTATCGTTTTTTTACCGAGGTATCGATGATCCCTTGGGATTCAAAAAATAAATTGCTACTCGATGAATGAAATTTGACTGGAGAATTAAGTCTCGTCTTCAGGGTTCGAATAAGAGATGCTTTGAATGCAATTATGTTGTGGCGCTGGTTAAAAATTGACAAACGATGGATGAGAAAATGATGTTTCAAGTCTGTCGGCTTCAATGGATTACAAGCAACAACCTATAGCTTGCTTAGAAACTCCAGGTCCGAAGGATTGAATGGGCTCAAAGTCTCGATTGATACAAAAAGTAATACAGTAGCAGCAGCAGCAGCAGCAGAGGTAGTAGTAGTAGTAGTAGTAGTAGTAGTAGTAGTAGTAGTAGTAGTAGTAGTAGTAGTAGTAGTAGCAGTAGTAGTAGTGGTGGTGGTGGTGGTGGTGGTGGTGGTGGTGGTGGTGGTGGTGGTGGTGGTGGTGGTGGTGGTGGTGGTGGTGGTGGTGGTGGTGGTGGTGGTGGTGGTGGTGGTGGTGGTGGTGGTGGTGGTGGTGGTGGTAGTAGTAGTAGTAGTAGTAGTAGTAGTAGTAGTAGTAGTAGTAGTAGTAGTAGTAGTAGTAGTAGTAGCAGCAGCAGCAACAGTAGCAGTAGCAGTAGCATCACCAAGAGTAGTAGCAGTTGCAAAAGTAGTAGCAATAGAAAATTATCAGTAGCAGTTGTAGTTACTAGTGTGCGGCAACTACTACTACTACGACCACAACTAGGCCTACTATAGTATTGGTACCATCAATACTACTGTTGCTGCTGCTGCTGCTGCTGCACGAGATCAATAGAAGAGTAAACATTTACTTAAGTAATATCTGTTACGAATTAATCTTGTCAATCAATCAAATAATTAATCATCGATTATATCAATCAATCAATCAATTAATCAATAAATCAATCAATCAATCAATTAATCATCGATTATCAATTAATCGATCGGATGTTGTTGTAGATCAGTTTCCGGTTCCAAAGTTGATCTGCGTCGGTTGGTACAGCCTCGACGTCCTCTTCACCTCATCTACGATCTGTCATCTGTGCATGATCTCTATCGACCGCTACATGACCTTGACCTATCCTCTGAAGTACGGTCATTCAAAGAAGAAGAAACACACGATGCTCAAGATCGCTGTCGTCTGGATGATTTCGTTCTGCATCGCTGGTCCGCTTTTCATCTTCTCGATGAAGGTAACTAAGAGCCATGTAACTAAGTACCATGTAATTAAGTACCATGTAACTAAGTACCATGTAACTAAGTACCATGTAGCTGAGTACCATGTAGCATCCTGGTATGTACCGTCGTGATGAAGGTAATTAATAGTGTGGGGTGCGGTGGTGTAGTGGGTATATTCTTTTTTTGCAGCCGGAAGGTTGCAGGTTCGAATCCACCTCAAGTCGCCGCGTATAGGGACCTTGAATAAGTCCTTCACTCGCATTTTCTTAGCGCTCCGGCGTGAAATTTTGTTGCAGTGTCCGCGCTGCAGTCGGGAGCGCCTCTGAGTAGACAGCACACAAATATGCACACGCATGCAATCACACACACACACACACACACTCGCTCGCTCACACACTGACGTATGCAGATGCATACATCCTTTGAGAATGCACCATCTGAGTATACGCATCTCTGCGAAAGTGCAAATGTTGCCTAAAGCGGCGTGGAAGACTAATAACTTAGCATCATAGCAGTGGACAGCCGATCACGGCATATTATAATTGTACGAGCAAAACTGACAGTGAGGTACATATAGAGAGCGAAGCAGAGAGAGCGAAGCAGATAGACAGAGACACTGACAGACAGACGCTATCTTGTATTCTCTTCTGTTGCATTTACTGTGTTTATGACTCTGCGCAAATCTTTCGTTTATTTGCTTCTTACTTACTTACCTAGCTTATAATTGTTGACTTGTATTTTAATTGTCCCGCATTGTACTATCTTGTATTTTTTCTATTGTTTTGCATTAAACGAGTGTTTTAATTGTCCTGCATTGTGCTATTTTCAATTTCGTTTTTTACTGTTTTGCTGTTTAAAGGACACAGATAACAACATCCAGTACAAAGGCTGCGGTCCAGAAACGCCAATCTTCGTCATATCCGCATCAGTCACCTCCTTCTTCCTGCCACTCATCATCATGACCATAATGTACGCGTTGACCGTCAACGCCCTCCAACAACAACTGCTCGAACAGCGTCGGATGACGGTCACCAACTCAGCCGGGAGTCCTCCTCGCCGCGGCTCCTCCACCGTATACGGAACGACCTCGAAGCGCCCCAGCAGCGCGACCCTCCTCCAGGGTGAACCCTTTCCACCCTGCCTCACCCTCGGTGGTGGAAGTGGTGGGGGCAGGGCTGCGGTCGTCCGCCAAATGAGGGGGAGTCTTCTCCACCCGCAGGACTACTCTCGCACCATGGACGAAGCGTCGAGTCTACTCATCGGTGTAGGTGGTGGTGGTGGTCGGATTACCCGTGGAGGGAGCGTCCCTGGAGGTGGTGGTGGGTCCGCTGGTCCCCTGTCCCCTAAGTCGCCCCCATCCGTGGAGGACACGAGCGGGCGCTTCCTTGTCGTGACTTCCTCTGACCCCGCCACCCAAACAGGGACGTTCGATCACCGTCGGATCTCCATCGCTACGACGTCATCATTCGTCGGCAGCCAGATGGCGCTGCACGACCTCGACTCGGACGCGTTCAGCACGCGCAGCAACAGTCTCCAACCCACCTCCTCATCCATCATCATCCGTCAGATGCAGCAACAGCAGCCGTCCGCATCCTCCCCCTCCTCCTCAGCAGCCGCCCAGCTGCATCGTCAGCAGTACATCCGCAGTTTCAGCTTCCAACGTCAGAGCCTCTCGTCGTCGTCGTCGATGTCCGTTCAACGACGTGGTTCCACGACCCCCGACAAAGGCCGCAGGGCCGTCCAGGTTCTCGGCATCCTCTTCGCCGTCTTCGTCATCTGCTACCTCCCCTTCTTCGCCGTCTACGTCCTAACGAGCACCTGCCAACCATGCCAACCGTACATATCGGCGCAGACCCTCGTCGCCCTCGAGTGGCTTGCCTACAGCGGATCGATGTTCAATCCCATCATCTACCACGTCTTCAATCCGGACTTCAGACGCGCCTTCCACAACCTCCTGCACTGCAACGGACGATGCTGCTGCTGCACCAGCAGACCTCCATCACGAACCTCCTCCGGTCGTTGCTGCAGATGCTGTTACTATGGTAACGCGTCGTCTAGGCGACGTCAGTCATCGGCAAACTGCAGAACTGACTGCGTATGATATCATTAATAATTATTCTACACGCAATGCGGACTGAGGCGCTATATAAATTCTTGAAATGAATGAATGAATGAATTATTATTCTACTCGCAATGCCAAGACAATACAAGACACGCAATGCAGATCTGCAGTCTGTCTGTCGAATCGAAGAAAAAAGAAAATACCATTTCAACGACTTCAAAGCAGAGGCTATCGATTATATTAAAAGCATTTCTTCAACTAAGTTTTGAAATTAACATCTGCAGATCTATTTATACGAAAAAGTTGCTGACTGAAAAGTCAAAACTCGTATATTATACTCAGCACTTTAACTGCGACAGTTACCAGACATTGATAACACATTGATATCCGGATTTGGACCAGCTTAGTGCTGTTCAGCGCTCGTAAATAAGCTGCTGCCAGCGCTTTAGCAATGTGGAGATTACGATTAGAAGCGACTGCGAGTCTATGAAGCACGTTTCTAAAGCGTTCAAGTATGTGCTGCAAGACATCGCGTTCAGAGTAGGCCTATACACAGCCACCGAACAGGTAGAAGATGCAGGCTGAAAAGAACAATTTGTCCACCTACTATTATAGCATAGGCCTATGCTCTAGAGTCTAGACAAGAACGCGTAGAATACCCAGCTGTTGAACTTGAAGCTAGGTTTAAGACTCCGACTTTCTAGTAAAAACCAAATCGAAGGCACTTCTCTCGCTTATACCTGATAAATGGCAAGTGATGGACAATATGCAATATACACACCATATACTGTACGGTATGTCATGCCAATTCCCCATATGCCATGCCAATTCCCGCAAATGCCATGACGATTCATTCCCCCTCCTATGCCATGCCCATATGCCATGCCAATACCCCATGGGGCATGTCAAATTATTTCTTAGGTTTTCTATTGAGTCGTTCTGAAACACGCTCCATGATAATAATTATAATAACGTTCTGTGATTAAGCCTACAATTGCAATATTGCAAGAAAATGAGTGACGTGCTTAAACTGTGTCTGTACTATTATTATGTGCTGTGGATGTGCTGGAAGTAAGTATACCAGACAAACTGTGTGCCACTTAGACTTGATTTATTGTGTCTGGCCAGATCGTCCGTGTTGTTTCATTCGAAGCTTACAATGCTGGGAAATGAATCAAATCCAGCGCAGATATTGACGTCTTGATAAACCTCTTGAACATTAGGATATACAACATCTTTTTCAAGGTAACAGCAACAACAACAATTACTATACCGCTGCTGCTGCTGCTACTGCTACTTCAACTACCAGTAGGCCTACGCCTACTACAGCTACAACTACTGCTACTACTACTACTTCAACTACCAGTACTACTACTACTACTACTACTACTACTACTACTACTACTACTACTACTACTACTACTACTACTACTACTTCAACTACCAGTACTACTACTACCACCACCACCACCACCACTACACAAACACTAATACTACGGACAAGCTGAACATAATTATTATGTCAACTACGATCCTCATAGAAAAATGTGCTATTAATGTCCCGCTATCTTCGAAGAGGTTTGTCGACGAGTGTTGCTTCTCTTTGTACAGTCTCCCTGACGTTGTGAAGAATTCGCCAACTCTGGAGACACAGATAATTTAAAAAATTCGTGATCACGTTGACAATCAATACAATTATTTACCTGATCTCACGTCGAAGGTTTATAAGTATCCTATGTTTACACAAGAAAATGCATTTTTAAAATCCACTGCAGATTGTTGTGCTGGGCACAAACAACTTGAAATGACTCCATCAATGCGGGGAAGGAAGGAAGCACTAAAGTGGGAATGTCGGGGAGGGAAGCAAAAATGTAGGCTAAGCTTACTGCTATAGCTAAATGATGGGAAAATAGTTCTTTGTGAGTTGAGATGCACTCAACCGTGACGAACAACAGGAAAAGTATTTTAAAATAAAACCTTCTTTCATTATGCATCAGTTATGCTCATCCACTATAAGTAAATATTCAGTAAATATTCAGGTCAGTGGCCATTATTTGTCTTTGAGAAACGCACGAATCACGATACACCATGGACTAGACTAATAATTATTATTCGCCACCTAGCGTATAGGAAAAGCATCTATGTAGGCTATATTAAATGATTATCAAATTAAACACTTGCTATGCATGTATAATTATTAATTATAGGTAGAAGTTAAGCTAGGCAATTTAATTGGCGAGTTTAGGTAATATGTGTGGCAACATATAAAATATTAATACATAAAACCAATGACTGCAGCTAAGCGTAATAACGAGTGGTCAAGATTACCATGACAACAAAGGACGCTAATCCTATTCGTGATTGGTGCAAACTGGAAGCGAATGACGTGACGAGTTAAAAATGACGTCAGCGAAGTGGACGTTAAGTTTTTGACTCTCTACAGGTATATCTGGAAATGGTGGTTGTTTCGCTGCGGTGATCAATCCAAAGTTGTGATTTTCAGAGTAGAGACGAAGGTAATTGAACTGTTCGGACGATCAACCGATAGTTCAAAGTATTGTGCATTAAGTGCAACGCAATTTAAATGAGAAATTTGCGTTAGTGCATAATAATCATCGTGTGAAGTGTGAGACACTTGCGAAGAAGACGAACTCTTAGGCAACAGACTGAAGAGTCGTGTAATTTGAATCGGCAAGCGAACAGCTGATCGGCGTGTGAAGTACGAAGGACGTTTGGTCAACTGGAGAAGAGCTGTGAGGTGAATGCGATGATTCATCTCGTGTGCAACTGATTCACGGCAAGATACGAGTAAGACATTTGGTGTGGTCACTTCCATGACTGCATATTCAACCGTCTGATCAACATTCTTGACTGCGAAGAATCGGACGACGGAGAGAGCCGAAGACATTCGAGTTTCATACAACTCGACAGATAAGCGCAAATATAATATTTCCTAAGTAACTCGCCACACTAGGTAAATAGGATTGTTATTTGTTTGTGCATATGAATGATATTGAATAACTTTATATTATATATATTTCATAAGAACTGGGAGTTCGTTGAATTTGGAAGAATTTCTTGAGTAAGTTAAACCCAACCGATTAACCACTAGGATAATAAAGTGCCCTTTTACACGGGATACGACAACTATGGGGGCCAAGCCGGGATATTAAAACTGGATTTTTAACTAACACTCGAAATATCAACGAACAATAATCTCAAGTATTGAAAATGTATAGTTTAAAAGTTATCGCTTTTGCGATTGCGAAAGAACGACTTTATTAATAAGCGTTTACTCGATGCGAATTGTTTAGTAAAGATTAACCTCGCGTAACCATAGAGTACGCATCTCAAGAGGGAACATTTTATTAATCTTATTTAAGATTATCTTTTGAAGAATTTAATTCTTGTATAGCGAAAGCTATTGGGAAATACTTGTTAACTGAGTAAACAAGTAAGTAGACCATGTCGTCATTTGGAGAACATGAACAGTGGGTTAAACTCGCTAAAGAGATGGGAATGGAAGGTGATGAGTTGAAGACGTTTGTGCGTGATAGACAGCAGGAAGCAAGAGACGACAGACTGCGTGAACGAGAAGATCGAAAGCTTAAAGATGAGGCAGCGGCTGAAAAAGATAGACTAGCCAGAGCACAAGAATTAGAGTTAGCAAAAATAGCTGATGCTAGGCTTGAACGAGAAAGTCAAGCGAATAATGCAAGGCTTGAAAGAGAGGCGAATGACGCCAGACTGGAACGAGAATCGAATGAGGCGCGATTAGTTCGTGAAGCGGCCGAATGTCAAGCTAGGAGAGAAATGGATCTTGAGGTCAAGAAGCTTGAATGTGAATTGAGAATGAGAGAAATTGATTCTCGGAATAATCAGAATCGTGGTGAGGCCACATTCACAATGGTTGGCGATGGTTCATACCAAGGAAACAATAACCATAACAGAGGAATGAAGGATATCAAGTTCCCTGTATTCAATGAGAATAAAGATTGCTTGGATGCATATTTATTAAGGTTTGAAAGGACATGCACGGCATACGAGATAGCAACAGAAAGTTGGTCTCTGATGCTAGCCAAGCATCTTGAAGGAAAAGCGTTAGAGGTGTATCAAAGAATGTCATCTGAGGAGACACAAGATTACGAGTGTTTGAAAAGACATCTGTTAAAAAGGTTTCAATTAACAGAGGGTGGATATCGTAACAAGTTTAAGATGAGTAAAATGGAGTCAGGTGAAACACCTACAGATTTTGTGCATAGGTTGAGGAGATATATGCAGCAGTGGCTACTTCAAGCTGGATTCGAGAAAACCTACGAAGGAATGGAGAACTTATTATTAAGAGATCAGTTCTACCTTACGTGTAGCAATGAACTTAAGATGTTCCTCAAAGAAAGAGGCAAGATGAGTCTAGAGGACACCTTGAACTGTGCCGAGTCTTATATCGAGGCGCACGGATATAAATACACAGAAAGTAATCTAAGGCCTCCAGTGAAATTCAGTAACGAAAGGCCGAATGTGAAACCGTTCGACGATAAATCAAGAGAGAGGTTTAATGGAAACATAAATAGAGGACGAGGAGACATGAAACAGAACAGGGAGACGAATCATAATGGAAGTATGAATAGAGGATTTAGTAGAGAAA
This sequence comes from Lumbricus rubellus, assembly GCA_945859605.1. Lineage (NCBI taxonomy): Eukaryota > Metazoa > Annelida > Clitellata > Crassiclitellata > Lumbricidae > Lumbricus > Lumbricus rubellus. Next base: position 11,474,363 of record OX243818.1, read on the forward strand.
GAGAACAGGCGGCTGAACATAAGATAACTTGTTTCTCATGTGGCCGAAACGGACGCAGAGCGTATGATTGCGTTCACAAACAAAAGGGAGTTGTTAGACATACAGCAGCAGCGGTGCAGGTGTGTGAAAAGCGTAAACACAGGGTAATGCAAGACCTAGAGACCGTGAGACCGAGTGAGTTTGATGAAATAGAGGAACGTAAGGAGAAGAAGAAGGACGTGGAATTACCTGTGCATATGGAGGTGAGTGCCATGGTAACGGTAATAAAAGGAGATGGTGATCCTGATTTGGAAAGTAGAAATGAGTTTCAAGCAAAAGTGAATGGTGTGAGTACTAGTTGTTTATACGACTCAGGGTCAAGCAAGTGCATTGTTAAGAGGTCACTAGTCGACGATAGCGATTTCACGGGAAAAGAAACGCCATGCATATTAGTCGATGGGACAGTGAGAAATTTTCCGATAGCAAGGATCAATGTTGAAAGCGAGTATTTTACTGGGAACGTTGAAGCAATGGTGATGGAGGAACCGGCGAAACCAGTAGTTATCGGTCGGATCAAAGGATTAAAATATCTAGTAGTAAATGAAACTACACATAACACGATTAAATGTGATCGGAATAATAAAGATGATACCGAGAATAAGGATGAGAGATTAGAAAAGATTGGGAATAAAGGGATAATTAAGAAATCTTTGAGTGTCGAGTCACAAGGACAAAGTGACAAAAAGAAAGTTCATTTTGCAAGTGAAGTCACAAGTGAATTAAATGATGAGGTAATGGATGACGTCATAGAGAGTGATGACGTACGACAAATGACAGCAGCAGTGAAAACCAGAGCGGAATATAAGAAAGTGACGAGATACAAACCGCTGAAGATTGCTGAACTGTCGAATTTAAATATATCTGTAAAAGGAATCAACGAGAAGCAGTGTAAAGATGATACTTTGAAGAGATGCTGGGACAAAGCATCACACTGGAGTGAGGAAAACAGAAGAACGGATGAGGTTCGGTATAAGAAAGACAATCATGGTTGGCCGTATGGGCCAAAAGTGAAAAAGAATTTCAAACGTGAACCGTTTAAATTAATAGAGACTCGAGATAGATACATGATCTCAAGGAATAGATGCGGGTCGAGTAATATTGATGAGAATGAGAAGATGTATGGAAGACATGTTGATTGGAAGAATAAGGAGAATAATTACAGGAGATGTGAGGTCCAATCTAAGAGACAAAATAGATGGATGAATGGAAGATGTACAGATGATAATGAAGTGACTAGGAGAAATGTGAGTTGGAACGAGAGGAATGTAAACAATGATAATAGGAGAAATTATCGACATAAGTCGAGAAAGTTTAATAGGAACAATAGAATGGACGGTGATAGGTCTGATAGATTAAATTGGAGAGACAGATATGATAGTAACATAGTTGAAACTATGGGAAAGTGTTATGAGAATAAACCATGGTACAGAAAGACCAATGGTAATGAATCTGTAAGGGAACAGAGAGAAACTGGTGGAGTGCACCATGATGAGAATAAGTGGAGAGGTAGAACATGGAATGACAGAAGGTGGTCATATCCTGTAGATGTTGTAAACAAAGGAGGTAATAGTGATAACTATTATAGGAGAGAAAATGAGTCACTGAAAGGAATCAGATGGAAGACTTATGGAGATATAAATAGGTACAGATGCGAAGAAATGAATAATAGGGATTCAGAGATCCAAAATGGTAGTATATTAATGAGAAAGCCAGAAGTAAAACATGGAACTCATGTGTGGACCAGACGAGTGGTCAAAACAAGAGAAGAATAGATGTAAAAGTGAGTTGATAAGTGTGTATATAGGTAGGATGGATAGTTAAGAGGATTGTAAATAAATAAAAGTTGAGTTTAAGTTAAGTTGAGTTGTTTAATTAAACAGTTGTGAAATTTATGAGTAACTAAGAAGTGAAATGAAAATTAATTCAGCACAATGAGATGAGAGTGAATCATCAATTTATAATAAAGAAGACAGTATTGATTAAGTAGATGAGTTTTATTTAATGAAAGTTGATATAGAAACAGTAGCATGCATATCGGCAATAGTACATGACGATAAAGATGGTGAGAATGAAGAGGAAAAAATATTGAGTTTATATGTGAGTAAACAAAAGGAATTGATGGCACCGTTGAGCGACTTGACTAAAAAGTTAGCTCCTAACAATGTTGAATGGAACCAAGAGTTAGGTGAAAGTTTTAAGCAGTTGAAAGAAGCACTAGCTAAGACACCAATCCTTAGGTTACCAGACTTGGAGAAAGAATTTATAATACAGACAGATGCATCAGGAAAAGGGATAGGTTGTGTTCTTATTCAACAATATGAAGGAATAAACCATCCGATAGCATATGCGAGTAGAAAACTGTTGGAAAGAGAGATGCGATATTCAGTTGAGGAAAGAGAATGTTTAGCCATAATGTGGGGAATCAGTAGATTTGATCGATATTTGTGTGGAAGAGAGTTTGTGATCGAGACTGACCATTGTGGACTACAGTACATGAAGGAAGGGAGGATGAAGAATGCAAGAGTCATGAGGTGGAGCCTTGCCCTTCAAAATTATTGTTTTACAATACGTTACATTAAGGGATGTAATAATGTAATGTCCGATTATTTAAGTAGAGGATTGACCTAAGATTTAAGTAAATCAATGGTGATACTATAGGTAGATAAGAAGTAGTTGTGTTAGGTTGTGATGTTGTGTAAAGTAGTATAAGCATAGGCATAAGCAGTTATTGTAATTTGATAATTAGATAAGTTGATAAAGCCTGTGTACAGACTTTTGAAGAAAGGGTATTTGTCGTGGTTATATTAAATGATTATCAAATTAAACACTTGCTATGCATGTATAATTATTAATTATAGGTAGAAGTTAAGCTAGGCAATTTAATTGGCGAGTTTAGGTAATATGTGTGGCAACATATAAAATATTAATACATAAAACCAATGACTGCAGCTAAGCGTAATAACGAGTGGTCAAGATTACCATGACAACAAAGGACGCTAATCCTATTCGTGATTGGTGCAAACTGGAAGCGAATGACGTGACGAGTTAAAAATGACGTCAGCGAAGTGGACGTTAAGTTTTTGACTCTCTACAGGTATATCTGGAAATGGTGGTTGTTTCGCTGCGGTGATCAATCCAAAGTTGTGATTTTCAGAGTAGAGACGAAGGTAATTGAACTGTTCGGACGATCAACCGATAGTTCAAAGTATTGTGCATTAAGTGCAACGCAATTTAAATGAGAAATTTGCGTTAGTGCATAATAATCATCGTGTGAAGTGTGAGACACTTGCGAAGAAGACGAACTCTTAGGCAACAGACTGAAGAGTCGTGTAATTTGAATCGGCAAGCGAACAGCTGATCGGCGTGTGAAGTACGAAGGACGTTTGGTCAACTGGAGAAGAGCTGTGAGGTGAATGCGATGATTCATCTCGTGTGCAACTGATTCACGGCAAGATACGAGTAAGACATTTGGTGTGGTCACTTCCATGACTGCATATTCAACCGTCTGATCAACATTCTTGACTGCGAAGAATCGGACGACGGAGAGAGCCGAAGACATTCGAGTTTCATACAACTCGACAGATAAGCGCAAATATAATATTTCCTAAGTAACTCGCCACACTAGGTAAATAGGATTGTTATTTGTTTGTGCATATGAATGATATTGAATAACTTTATATTATATATATTTCATAAGAACTGGGAGTTCGTTGAATTTGGAAGAATTTCTTGAGTAAGTTAAACCCAACCGATTAACCACTAGGATAATAAAGTGCCCTTTTACACGGGATACGACATACATGTAGAATAGGTTCTGCCATCTAGGGGTTGGCGTTGTAGATTAACGGAAATCGACCATTTGCAATCGCAATTGCAAATTTATATAGCGCCACTCAAAAGGGAACTTAGCAGTTTACCGTTAGGTTTGTGTTAGGGTTAGGGTCGTGGAAGGTCATTTGACGCACATTTATAGGGTTAGGGTTAGGGTTAGGGTAAGGGTTAGGATTAGGGTTAGGGTTAGGGTTATGGTCGTGGCAGGTCATTTGACGCACAGTTAGGGTTAGGGTTAGGGTTAGGGTTAGTATTAGGATTAGGGTTAGGGTTAGGGTTATGGTTAGGGTCGTGGCAGGTCATTTGACGTACCGTTGGTACCTGTTTTACTCTTGACCTGCCACTCATTCTTTGTAATTTTAAGCATTTTTATGCATTTAATTTCTTCGGCCTGCTCGTTAACTCCCTTGACACCGCTGCTTAGGCTACTATAAATCGTTCTCGTCGAGAGGCATTCATTCACTTGGAAAGAAATTAGTTCTTCATTCGGTCGCCAGCAATCCTGTATATACAACAGCACGTGCACGGTGGTTTAGTGTGCATGTTCGTTGCCTTGCAGCCAGGTTCCAGGTTCGAATCTACTTCAAGCCTCCGCTTAGGCACCTTGAGCAAGTCCTTCACTCGCAATTGCTCAGCGCTTCGGCGTTAAACTCAGATTCAGTGTCCGCTCTGTAGGCGGGAGCACTTCTGAGTATACCATTTCTTGCAGTGGCGCTATAACAAGTGCTCATGCAAACAAACAGCAGTGACCTTATTTGAGAAATAAAGAATTTCACTGTAAGTTTCTCCGGGCATTGAAATGCGAACTGGTACAGTAATCGATGAATCATACTATGATACTTTAATCCCTTAGTTAGTTTATTTAGGCCTAGTTGCTTGTCGGCTTGCTCAAGTCGACTAAACACTCCCTACCCTACCCCAAATAATATCCGTCATACGGCCTTGAATGTGCGTAAAAAATAAGGCTGCTTCAGGACGATTGACACCGTATTATTTAATCTCCAACAAAAATTTGAAGGTATTTATATATCGCTTGATATTTAGTAGATTCTAATAGTTTTGCTAATGCATCTTCTAAATGATGCCTCATTCATCAGACATTGGTTCCGTGAACCCGTAACAATCGCAAAACAGAAGAGCATTTAATTAATCGATCAATCAGCAATTATCTCTTTCCAATTAAGCGATGGACCAATCACGTGGTGCTGGAACGTTGGCAACATCAATCATCGAAGCAATTTAACCGCTCTACCAAACTGTCCGTCTTTGATTGATTGAATGAATGAACGAATAAAAAGATGACAGAATTTTTAGATTGATGCGAGTCGTTTAAAAACTTATCGATTCATAAGGAGCTTCGCGGTGCTTTTAGCATTAAAGACCCCATTGTGTTTGTTGCATATGTTTGTTCAATATGTTTGTTCAATATGTTTGTTCAATATGTTTGATGCAAATGTTTTTGTGCATATGTTTTTTTGCATGCAGTTCAATGCGAGGGCCGCATAAACTTCCATCTCGCTACTCCGCACATCCCATTTCGGAACCTAATAATTATCCATTGAGTCTGCACAGTTAATTCGTCTTCCATTCTGTGCCTCTATTTCCACAAAGACAAATTATATTTAATTCTAATAAGAATTTTTTAACAGGCGCAATATAAGTTGGCACTTGTCAATTACAAGTAGGCTAGCTGCTTTAAAGTCTTAAGAAACGATAATTTCTTTTATTTAATATTGGCAGACGTGCACCGTCTGTTGAACACTGTTTATCAGTTCGTCAGTAACTTTTACGCAATGCTAAATACTAAATTCGCCTATAGATCCAAAGCCAAAATCGTCTGTTGGCTTAATCAAGGTTGCACGAACGTTGTTTTGCAGGAGAGGCAAACACAAATAGCAAATTTTTAGCAAGAGCCTGGAAATGCAAAGCAGGAACTAAAACATGGGTACGGCATTTTCAATTGAGGCTTCTAAGAGCAAATTTCTCAGTTTCGCTTTGTGCTTCTTCATTGTCATTAGTGCTATAGTGGTAGCTAAAAGAGTAGGTGTCAATTCTCCAGGAGAGGCGTAAGTGTCCCTTTTTGCCCCTACTTCCGGACGCCCATGAATTTAATGGTTGGCCTCTATATAGTTACATGCTCACATTATAATTAACGGTAACTAATACTTCCTAAACACTAGAGCCGTCTGCTCAATGATCTCCACAGAAAAGATAAAAACAATTCGAGTATGTTTGACTAAAGCTCTTCACTCAACATCGGCGTTAATTAATTAGTTGATTGATTAATTAACTAATTAATCAATTAATTCTCCTCATTCTCCCTTCACCGCTAGGAGTCGCTAGTCTCAATCTCTTTGACCTTGACTACTTTTCCGTTTGGCCTGAGGTGCATCCGGTCGTCTTTTATCGCCCGCAGCAGCCACAGCAGCGCCATCTGTGTGTTGTGGCTGTCTCTCGTGCAGCTCTCCTCCTCTCGTCTGCTTCTGTCGCCTGTGCTGCCTCTGGCGGTTGTTGCGCACGCGGTAACCTTGGTGACGAACTCTCTCGTCCGACATCTAAAACACGCAAGTTAGTTAAGTCATGAGTCAGAACTCGAAAGACTGTGATCTCGTCAAAATTTGTATAGATGTGAAGAAATCAAAAAGGTATTACATTAGCCGATGGGGCTCTAAAACCCTGGCCGTAATCAGGTCTTTTTGTAAGAGACCTAAGCAGATCAGTTCTGTCACCAGCTGGCCTGTAGATCGTCTGTGGATTTCATTCTGACTTTGCAATGCTGGGAAATGCTTTTGTCGCCTTGACAAGCATCGTGAATAAATGGACATAATAATAATATATTACTCAAGCTCACAGCAAAAGCAAAAACTATCACTACAACGACAACAACTACTACTACTACTGCTACTGCTGCTAGTGCTATTGACATTCCAACACTACTACATGCAATCGGAATACAATATAAAATCAGTAAACAATGAACAATAAAATAAAACAGTAATAACAACGAACAACAGAAAAACAAAAACACAATGGTATATTATTTTGTTAAAGCATGCTCATAACAAATTAAAATACCAGAAACTGTGTATGTTGCGTCTGGCTCCGAATCGCAGACGACGGAGAAGCATGCGTCGTCACCATCATCATCATCCCCATCACTTCTTCGCCGCATCTTCCATCGTGAGCGATGCCAAGGGTCCTGCTGCTGACGCACTCCTCAACGCCGATGAAGCATCGGTTCTTGAAGGTCCTTCCATCCGTCGAGCAGATGGGTCTGTCGGGCAGACGTCGACAGTGGAAGACGGAGGGACAACGACACATTGGAAGACCTTGGATGTTGAGCAGACAGACACGACCACGCGGACAGCGGATTGAATCGCAAACGTTCGCACCAACATTACCACCACCACCACCGACGCCTATTGATATATATATATGTATATATGTATATGTATATGTATATGTATATGTATATGTATATGTATATGTATATGTATATGTATATATATGTATATGTATATGTATGTATATATATACAATACATATATATGTATATGTATATATATATACATACATACATATATATGTGCATAAATAGTACATTTATATTATGTATGTAGATATACATCATACATGTACTTGTAGGCCTACATATATGCACATAATAAATAAAATATATATAAAGTGATAGTGGTACGTAATAGTACTAGAAGTGATAGTAGTAGTAGGAGTAGTAGTTGTTGTATAATTAGTAGTTGTAGCAGTTTTAGTTGTAGTAGCAGAAGCAGTAACAATAGTAGTAGCAGTAGTAGTAGTATTAGCAGTAGCAGTAGTGTAGTATTAGTAATTGTAGTAGTTTTAGCAGTAGTGGTTACAGTATATAGTAGTAGTAGTAGTAGTAGTAGTAGTAGTAGTAGTAGTAGTAGTAGTAGTAGTAGTAGTAGTAGTAGTAGTAGTAGTAGTAGTAGTAGTAGTAGTAGTAGTAGTAGTAGTAGTAGTAGTAGTAGTAGTAGTAGTAGTAGTAGTAGTAGTAGTAGTAGTAGTAGTAGTAGTAGTAGTAGTAGGAGCAGCAGCAGCAGCAGCAGCAGCAGCAGTAGTAGTAGTAGCATCAGTAGCAGCAGCAATAGCAGTAGTACCAGTAGCAGTAGTAGTAATCGTAGTAGTTATAGCAGCAATAGAAATAGTAATAGTTATTAGTAACAGACGGCAGGTGCTGATACACGGGTCTTACACGGTGCAAGACTTACTTACTCGAACCAATCAATGAACCAGTGTTCTGAATCATCTTCGCCTCTGAATAGGCTTTTCGAAGTGGCGCTATATAAATTGAATGAATGAATGAATGAATGAATGAATGAATGAATGAATGAATGAATGAATCTCACCAACAGAGGTCGTCACCATCACCATTCCAGTTCCCGCATCCTCGTAGCTGCTGCAGATGGGACAGCAGCCGCAGACGTCCTTGCGTATCAGTCCATCGCACGACTCAGGGAAGACGGGCTGGCACTGACGGACGTCGCAGGGGGAGCAGGCGGCGGTCCTCGCCTGGGCCGATGGTTCACCGACGGCGGCGACACCCGCCACTGCCGCCTGGTCGCCCCAAGACGACGACGCTGGCTGTTGAGTCAGACCAGAAGGGGTCTGTGATGATGATGATGATAATGATGACGCAGGGTGGGAATTAGGAGCAGCAGCATCTGCGATGGTCACTCTGCCTCCTGATGCCGTTGATGCTGCTGCTGCTGTTGATGATGATGATGAAGATGATGATGATGATGATGTGACGGTTGATGAAACGCAGTCCCCTCCTGCAGTAGGAAATTGATTTCATAAAATTTAATCGTATAATGACATTGTCTGCATGCATGCAGCAATTGCAGCATCCTATGCATTGAAATGTAGTGCACAGTGCAATATAATGTAATGTAATGTTATGCAAGGTGATGTGATGCAATATAAAGTAATATGATACAATATAATGTAGGCCTAATGCTATTCAGTGCAATGCAGTATAATGTTATGTAATGCAATGTAGTGTACAGAATGCAAATTCATTCAGCGATGGCTCTGTTGATGACTGATCTGATCATCATGCATGTGTGGAAAGAATGCTCAATGTCTCTTATAGTTTGATATCAGTTGGTCTGACCTCACCTTTGCATAACCTATTTGACCCGCCTGATATTATTACATTACAATTCCCTTGACCAGTCTCTTAATACATGCCTTGTTACGACTAATGCTATCTTATACCCGATTTTGGTTTACATTACCATAGTTACCCAAACTGACTTCACAAGCCTCCAATCAAAACGCTTACCCTGTTCGGATGGACAGCGCTGCGTGAACCCTGCAGTCAGATTTCCCGTAACATTAGTCTTGGATGGAAGAGTAGACGTGATTACGGTAGGTGTGGTACTGGCAGTACTGGTATAAGTAGTGATGGCGGAGTCATTGCGGCGTGTCGTGATGATATTATCCGATGATAATGATGACGATGTCGTTGACAGTGGCGATGATAAAGTGATTGTTTCTCTTCCCTTTGTTTCCTTCTTATCATTTTCCGATGGTCGACCTTGGGAAGAGGAGGAGGAGGAGGTCAATGTCCCACGGCTCAAATCAGCGGAAGCCAATCGTCTGTCATCATTATCTTCAGCCTTCGTAATATTATTGCCGAACGGGATTACTTCGATTTTAGATTCGACGTTCGTTTCCTCTATCGGATGTTGTTCAGCCTTCTCGTTCTTCGATACATCCGGTTTCTCTTGCGAGCTGGATCGCGATGAAGCAACAGTGGTGGGCGTTGTTGACACGTTGAGCAGATCATGAAGTTCGAGTGATTGGGTGGCAGTCGTAGACGATCCTTCAGACCTAAGTTTGTTCTTGCGACGACGGGTACCAGGATCCTTAGAGGGAGGAGGGGAACAGTCCAGCCAGTCCACGAGCAGCACTGCCACCAAGAATATGGACCAAAGACATTTCATTCTGGCTTCAATTTCACCGATACGATCACTCCTTTCCAACTCGTACTCTTCTGGTAACAGTGCCTGAACTTCAAAGCACGGTTTCTTCCGTCTTCGGATCAGCAAATGCTTTCAAAGTATGAAAGTATGAACGACACGTGTAATGTCCTTAAATTTAATCCAGTGCTATTATTGATCTAGCATCTGCGAAAACACTAAACTCAACGATGAATAGTTGACTGATGGAATGCTGACTGCTTTTCGCAGATATTCTTCACTCCAGATCGGTTGCTCTATCGAGTCACCTGAGCACACAGTCTTTGGGTTCGATCCCAGCCAGATAGGCCTACGAGCTGGACAAAGAAAATCGTGGCGTCGGACCCGAGTATCAGGCGCCTAATGTGGCTGTCACAACTGAGCAGGCACAAGCCAAGCAGTCGGAAACTCCTTTATTATGGTGTGTGGATGGAAAGACCCAATCTTTTATCATCCACGAATGATCGCATTAGTGCTTGCTAGCGACGACGAAGTTATGTGCGTTTTTTCGTTCATTATTTACTGGTAAAGAAGTCCACGAATGCTGCTCGGCTCTTTGCTACGATTCCTCGAAGACCTGGCTGCACTGAATAGACGGGAACGGAAACGGACGGAAACGGACGGAAACGGACGGAAACGGACGGAAACGGACGGAAACGGACGGAAACGGACGGAAACAGACGGAAACAAACGAACGGAGAGATATACAAAGACATGCAGAAATAGGGATGCACGATAAGAGTGACGTAGCGCGTGATTCCGTCGGGGTTCTGGGAAACGTCTGCGTGCATGTGTGCAGATATATAATTATACGCATGTATGCATTTGGGTCTGTCTGTATGCCTGGATGCATATCTGCCTGTCTGTATTCTTGTCTGTCTGTCTGTCTGTCTGTCTGTCTGTCTGTTCGGCTGGCTGGCTTTTTGTGTGTCTGCTTGCCTGGATGCATTCTCATCTGTCTGTCTGTCTGTGCCAGGCTGTTGAGACCGATGGACAGACATAAAGCAGAGATGACCGTTCGTATAATTGAGATCAAGACAGATCTAGTAGACTGAGTAGAGAGATAAGCAGTGAGGCTGAATGTGTCTAATGTGATGGACGGTTGCAGACATTGATTGACACATTCATGGCCACCAGACACATATGCCTTATCAACCTCTACCAACAAATCAACGCCTCAAGCCACAATAAGATACGCTACCTAAGAATATAGGCTATAAGATCGTTTATATAATATACATATAGGCATATATATACATGTATATATACTGGTATATATAATTATATACTGCGATCATTCCAAGATTAAATCAATTTCGATTATTTATTATTGATTTTTAATTCGGGGTAGCAGTATAGCTTCTCAAGAACGATACAATTAAGCTGAGATATAAAATGCTACTTCTGGAAAATCTCCGATTTGCGGATAACATCTCTGGAGTCTGGACGCCGTGCTGGAAAATCGTGCACAGACATCGGAAAAGAAATCGTATCCAACGTCTATCAGCTATTCTTTCCGCGTCCGCATATATTTTGTGCAGGAGGGGGCAAAGCACCATGGTCACGGCTAAATGTTTTATTTTAAAAAAAGTAAAATTGAATTGCACGCCTACTTAGGACTTCTTATAGGGAAGGTTTCCTCTACCTAACTGCATTAAAGTTTCAACATTCTCCATCAACAGTAATGCAATTGCGTCCCTTTGCCAGCACCTAGAAATTCTGATGTTATATATGAATTCCTTTATTTGAATGTTTCCTTTCGTGTTTGCTTCCAAATAGTCTGCTACTTGCACATTGCCGAAGTTCAAAGCCACCATCCTGAGGCATCCTCATTAGACTCCATCATCATTAAACCACATTATCCTGCTTCCATCCCACGGGTAGAATGACCCTTCTTTTGGCATGGAAAATCTGCTGGTCCGCACGCATTCCTCGTCCCCTCTGCACGCAACAACATCGTGTATAAAGACCGCCCTTTATTATACAATATATACAGCGCAACAACATAGTTTATATACAGACCACGCTAGTAGCCTATTGTATACAGGGCTTCGTCCTGCCGTCCTTCGGTAATAAGAGGTCGTTACTCTTCCTCTGTCCTGAATTAATCTTCGCCATCTGGCGGTCAGTTCCCGCCTCAACTAATGAATCTGTTAGTCTGGACACGCACATCGGATCCACATGCGATCCGGTGTGTAATAATACGAAGTACGAACTAAACAGCGCTGCTTTTAGATCCCTCTGCGGATGTTTCTCGGTATTCGGCGAAACGCCTGTTCCCGCTCCTCATCCAACGCAACTCGTGATGTTTTCTAATATAAATGAGGTGCAATGAGCACCTCACTTCTTCTTGACCTATAGCCTATACGTGCATTAGGGATGCCTATGCATTATATATATGTATATATATATATTATAATATTAGGGTTGTGACTTTTAACGATTACTTAATCCATTAATCGCTAAAATTTTCAATCGATTTATTTTAACCTGTTCGATCAATATTCGATTAATATTCGATTAATGTTCGATTAATTTTTTGATTAATTTTCGATTATTTTTTTCTTAACTGAGCGTTTGCCAATCATGGTTTTTAATGTTTGACTCTGTGTGTGTACGTGTGTATGCGTGTGTATGTGTGTGTGTGCGCGCGAGTTTGTGTGCGCGTGTGTGTGTGGAGGGGCTTTTATTGTGTGGAAATGTTTGTATATGGTCGGCTTTAATCTCGCTAATGCAGCGTCGTGACCACCCAGCCACCCAACCACATTCGGGTTCAAACATCCACACCAGGAACCCCCCACCACCCCCCCCCCCCCCCCCATCCACCACGACACAATCCTCGGACCGTCGTCGATAATTGGAAGTGTTTGCGTGCAGACCGTTGTTGTTGGTCTCGAGATTATCAAGAAATTGCATTCC
>OX243818.1:11489653-11569653 GCA_945859605.1 Lumbricus rubellus
AAATTGTATTATGATCCAGTTCGTTTTCACCATTATTTGTAAGAAAATGTAAAGACGACCAGTTTTTGCGGAAAAACTGCGTTCATCAAATTTACGCAGTAAAGAAAATGTCTACACGCCTACTCGCCTAGCCTCGTATACAAGCGTGACAAGACATTGTTTTTACCTAGCCTATATAGGACATACACAGACGTAGGCTATTAGTGTACAGTATCTCCTTTCTGCTTAATGACGGCACTGACTCTATCCAGCATAGGAAGAGTAAGCCTACGTTTCGCCTGCTCCAAAGATGAAGTTTAGTCCTTCGGTGATGGTTTGGGGGGTGGAATGACTGCCAAGGGTCTCACTAAACTTCAATTTGTGCCAAATGGTACCAGACTGAACTCGCAGTACTACGTACATCACCAAAATTCTCGAGCAGATTGTGAAGCGAGCGTTCGAGAGAGAAAATGACAACGGCAGTGTCATGCAACGAAAGTTGTTTGTTGAGCAGGATAGCGCACGCTGTCATACATCAGCTGTGACGATAAAGTGGCTAGACGACAACCATCCGTCACACATTAAGCCGAATGATTGACCACCCAACTCTCCGGAACTCTCTCCGATTGAGAACTTGTTGAGTATTTTATCTCTCAGCGTTTATAAAGATCTGAGCCAAAGAATGCTGATCAGCTCAAACGTCGCCTCCAACGAGCGTGGAGATCGATAGCAGTTGGGCACTTCAGACGCTGATAAAGTCATGTCGGATAGAGACATTAAGCAGAAAGGAGCTACTGTGCGCTAATAACCTACGTCTGTGTATGTCCTATATAGGTAAAAACAATGTCTTGTTACTCTTGTACACGAGGCTATAGGCGTGTACACATTTTCTTTATTGTGTAAATTTGATGAACGCAGGTTTTTCCGCAAAAACGGGCGGTTTTTACATTTTCTTATAAATAATGGTGAAAACGGACCGGATCATAATCAAATTTGTACCAATATCTTTCATTTGACTGACGTATACACCGACCAAATATTATAAAGAAATATGAAGCGGTTACTGAGATAACGCATTTTGAAAACGGTGAACGAACTTTTGTGTCACCCTATATAATTGTTTAGTCCGGATGTCACCGTTCGTATTTCTCTCGCTCTTCTTTCTCCTCCTCACGCCTCACCCTAATCTAATCTAATCTAATCTAATCTAATCTAATCTAATCTAATCTAATCTAATATAATCTATTCCAATCTAATATAGTCTAGTCTAATCTAATCTAAGCTTAATCTAATCTAGTCCATTGTAGTCAATGAACAGGCGAAAAATATAAACTGAGAAGTGGAAGTAATTGGCAGTTTCTATGCCCAAGTCAGCACTAGGCCTACTGTTGATGATGGTAAATGAAACAACGACCGTAACAGCAAAGTCATTGGGTCCACGAGGTAGCGACGCATTTAGTTTTTAGAAACAAAATTAATGTCAGTTCATACCGACTTCTAAATTCGCTGCTTTGCATGCCCGCCCGTCTCTCTTCTTCTGCTAGTCAGTTTCACCAGCTTCTCTTCTCGTCTGCCTGCCTGGTCGTCTACGTGACCCTGGTTGTCTGCGTGTCTTCCACAGGCCAATCAATATGACGACAGAGGATTGCGCTGTGTAAGGGGCGTTGTCCTATATATGAAACAGACCAAGCAGCATGGCGGGCTAGCGGCCGTATCGTCTGCTGAAAGCCTAACACCGGCGGGAATTAAACCGTCGACGTTTGACCATGTGCTAGGAAGACACTTCCGGGAGATTGCGTTAGCAGACTTAATCTAATGAGAACACACGATGTACATGTAGTCATGTACATGTACATTGTACAGCACCATGTGTTGCAAACCAGCGCTCTATCTGTGTGACATGCAGATTGCAGAAAGCCAGCAGACAAATATATAAGCTTATATAGGCCTACATATAGGCTATATATATAGAAGCCTATATATAATTATATATGTAAATATATATTTATATATGTATATATATATATATATATATATATAAAGCAGATGGTGTTAAAAGTCGCTACAGTGAACTGGATAGAATAGAAATTAAGACTTATAAATATATTCTCCAGATTTGTTGACAACCCTAGCCTTTTGACACGACGCAGAGCGCTCGTGGATAAGCTTGTGCCCCGTGCTTAGCTTTAGACATGCCGAGTTTACAATAATAAAGATTACGCCATACCGAGCTTCTCTTCGTTAATTCAGTCTTATCCTTAATATGGGGGGGATGGCGGAATATGGTGGTGGTGGTGGTGGTGGTGGTGGTGGTAGCCTACATGGGATGAAACGCTGGCATGGAGATTGGAGATCTGCGAGTATAGTCCTGTGAGTCTTTCATTTCGATCCACACTGCTGGAGCCATGAGAACTACACCGTGAGTCAAAAAAAACTAAGCCAAATTGTTTTTCATATGTCTCGAATGCCTGATAACATATCACGCTAAAATTTTCCAGATATTTAGAGAATTGGACCAAGAATATGATTCCAAAAATTCATGAGATAAAGTTGAACAGATAAAAAGATATGAATAATAAAACTTAATATGCCGAAATTTCAGTTTACAAGCAATTTTCTGTCAGATTCAATAAAATGTTTTTTTTATATCTCTAATGCCTGATGATTAATCTTTCTAAAATTTTCCAGATATTTAGAGAATTAAACTAGCAATATGACCCCAGCAGTATGGTTTGATTATTTAATTAAATAACATGCTCAAAATGTCCTCCTCCTGCTTGCACGCAAACCTGGAGAGCTGACGTTATTAGGCAACAGCATGCAGCGTCGATTATCCTATGGTCCAGGCCATCCCACACTTCCAACAAGCGTTGCTTCAGATCGTTTATATCATGGATTGTTGTCTGATAGACTCAGTCTTGCATCACGTTCAACACTTTATAGTCGACAGGATTCAAAGCTGGGCTGTTCGGAGGCCATAATGTGGAAGAAATTAAGTCTGGCGTCTCTCTTGTGAGCATTTCGATGGTTTCCTTGGCTGTGTGGGCTGGCACTGTTCTGTTGAAAACGAAAACAGCCTTCTGGGGCTTTAGATTTCTGATAACAGGTGGAAGATGTTGAGCAGAACGTTGCGATAATATACTCCGTTAATTTTACTCCAGGATTCCTGAAGACCAAAATTGAGAACTATCAAGCATCGAAATCGCAACGAACACCATAACAAACTTGATGAAAACTGAAATTTCTGGAGACGATGTTGAAATATTCATATCTTCCTATCCGTTCAAAATTTTTACATGATATTTTTTATTCCTATTCCTGGTTCAATTCTTTAAATATCTGGAAAATTTTAGTATGATTAATTATCAGGCATTAGAGAAATATGAAAAACAGTTTGGCTTACTTTTTATTGAATCTAACAGAATAATTGCTTGTAAACTGAAATTTCGGCATATGAAGTTTAAATATTCATATCTTTTTATCCGTTCAACTTTACTTCATGAAATTTTGGGATCATATTCTTTGTCCAATTCTCTAAATATTTGTAAAATCTTAGCATGCTGTGTTATCAGGCATTAGAGATATATGAAAAACAATTTGGCTTAGTTTTTTTGACTCACGGTGTATAATTAATTATTATTGGTATAAATTGCCAAACAATTTTTTATTCCGAACCATTTTTTATTCAATGCTAACAAAAGCGAAACAAGTAGGCCTAGGTCATAATTATATTATTCGCCAGATGAGACTATCAATGTTATGTGGTGCAAAACCGTGCACACATCCTCGCTTCTATGGCGGTTTAACGGTGAAATTCCTTAATATCTAGTCACTGCATTATAACGTAGTCTTGTAGAAACAGAAGTGTCTGAGATTAGCAGACAATGCTAGCAGCGTGTTCGACTGCCGCTGGTCCAATCAGGTTGTGTGAAGGAATGTTTAGAAGCCACAAATAAATGATGATGATGCGAAGAGAGATGAGTCCCATGGTGAGCGACTTCGCGTGCAGGTCGGCGTTTAGCCTTTCTGTCCCATATGGAGAGAAGAACGTTTCATTACGAACCACCGGTCCCTGACCATCATGGACTACCCCCGAACCACCATGGGCTACCCCCGGACCATCGTGGGCTAACTCCGGACCATTATGGGCTATCCCCGGACCACCATGGACTACCCTGGATCACCGTGGACTATCCCCGGACCATTATGAACTACCCCCGATGGCCCAGAACCATGGACTACCCCGGACCACCGTGGACTAACCCCGGACCATCAAGGATTAGGCTACCATCAGAAAGAAAGGACAGAAAAAGAAGAGAAAGATACATAGAACATAGAAAAGAAAGACACATAAACAGATGGACTAGCCCCGGACCATCACAGACTACGCCGGACCACCATGGACTACTCTTACGCAGCGCTCGTGAATAAGCTGGTGCCCCGCCCTTGGTTTTCGAGTAGAGCTTTAGAAATTTGGAGATTACGAATTTAGAAATTCAGCAGCTCAGTCTCACCCAAACGTTGTTGAAAATACATAGTTCAGTGAAACACAGCATGGCCAATGGCCACGTGCACAACCATTCTCTAAACGTTATTATGTGTTTAGTGTGTTAAATATTGAAAATCACACAGGCATATACCACCACCCCGTATGGATATATATATATATATATATATATATATATATACATAGCACCCTATGAAACCCGTAATGGATTTTCTCCCGAAGGGAATCTTAATAATGGTCACCTAATGGACTGCTGTAACTGCACGATAGATCGTATATGCACAATAGATGACTGGCGATGGCATCAATCCCAGCGGCCATATAGGTCTAGGTCGCGGCTGGTCATTTGACCCGACTATTCAGCTGCTCTTGACCTGTCCTATTATAAAAGGCTATAAACTGGAAAAACACTTTGGAATTTTTAAAATCTTCTTTTCATTTAATTTCATCGATTTGCTGGAAAACTTGTATGGCCCCGACGTGACCTCTGCTGAAATTGCATGACTGGCACCATCGCTGGCAATTCCGTTCTCTTGCCCCCATCCTTTCATCATCCGCTGTCCCGTGTCGTAATATATCTATGTCTATATATCTATACATATGGACAGTTCTATATATATATATATTATATATATATATATACATACATGGACAGTTTTATGATGTCACTACTGAGATGATATGGACAGTTCTATATATATATATATATATATATATATATATATATACATACATGGACAGTTTTATGATGTCACTACTGAGATGATATGGACAGTTCTATATATATATATATATATATATATATATATATATATATATATATATATATATATATATATATATATATACATACATGGACAGTTTTATGATGTCACTACTGAGCTGATATTGATTGGCTTTGAGAAAAACGGGATCTAATGCTTTAAAAAATTTCCGGGATTACATTCCCTAGTTGAGGCTACATAAACACAACTGACAGTGGCTACTTATGATTGAATTTGTTCGAAAAGTTTCTTTCATAAAGTCATCAATAAACACTATCTTGACTTGGTTTTGTTCTTCAACACAAAACAACACACATAATACAGGCTCCAACATCCAGGGATTTCTTCGATGTTCGTCAAACTCAGTTAAAACGAATTGTCAAAATCATTCCGATAACAAAAACAGAAGAAAAACTGGTTAAAATAAATAGAAATTGTGACTCTTACCAATCAAAGGTAAAAACGAAAACTAAAAACGTTTCTAGCGCCAGTGAAGTCAGACCTGAAAGTGAGCATCCTGAAGGAGGTAGAACAGATGTATAATGTTCTGAAGGAGGTAGAACAGATGTATGATGTTCTGAAGGAGGTAGAACAGATGTATGATGTTCTGAAGGAGGTAGAACAGATGTATGATGTTCTGAAGGAGGTAGAACAGATGTATCATGTTCTGAAGGAGGTAGAACAGATGTACCCTGTTCTGACCAAAGCATTGCACATTGTTTGACATTTTGTTACCAAGCATCAGATATAATATGTTTACCAAAAACAATAATCACAAAATTTAGAACTGCTTTGTTCCAGTGGCCTTGTTAAAAACTCAAATACTTATCACATAACCCATATTTACACAAGTACAAGTACTTAAATGGTGAGACATTTCACAATGGAAGCACTCAGTACAAGTATTGCAAGAAAGCTTTCACACATACCTTGTATACAAGTTATCAACTACAAGTACCGGTAATGTAACGTAACCATTTCACACGTACCACGTACACAAGGTATTATTTCAACTACTTCAAGTACCGCTAACGCAACATAACCATTTCACACGTACCATGTACCGTACACAAGGTATTATTTCAACTACCTCAAGTACCGCTAACGTAACCATTTCACACGTACCACGTACACAAGGTATTATCTCAACTACTTCTTAAGTACCGCTAACGCAACGTAACCATTTCACACGTACCACGTACACAAGGTATTATCTCAACTACTTCAAGTACCGGTAACGTAACGTAACCATTTACACGCAATTTACACAGCAGCGATTTAGAGACTCTCGAAGCGTCGACACGTTACATCCGTCCGGCATCTTGAAACTTCTTGAAGCGAAACATTCCAAGGACGAAGATGGCAAAGCAGCAGAATCCAGGCAAAGACTAGCAACGTAGAGGTAGAAGCCATTTCCATATCATCGTCTGCTACCCCTGCCCCGACCCCCACCGCCCCCACGTCCTCCGCTCTGACCCCCTCGACCCCCACCACCACCACCCCTCGATTGATAATCCTGGCCACTCTGCGGTCTGTCCTGTTTGAAACCATTGTGATGCCCACCGTCCTGCTGGTAACCACCTTGCTGGTAACCACCTTGCTGGTAACCACCTTGTTGGTAACCACCCTGTTGGTGACCACCTTGTTGGTAACCACCCTGCTGGTAACCACCTTGCTGGTAACCACCCTGCTGATAACCACCTTGCTGATACCCACCTTGTTGATACCCTCCTTGCTGGTAAGCGTCCTGGTGATATCCGCCTCTGTGTCCGCCTCTTCCACGCTCCGCTGGTCCGAATCCAGCTCCACCTCCGCCACCGAAGAATCCTGCGGCAGGATTGTCTTGCTGTCCGGCTCCATACGGCGCCTGACCCTGGCTCCATCCTGATCCTCCAGATCGATTGTCGCCACTCCATCCTCCTCTGACACGGTCACCGCCTCTATGGTGACCATCGTCATGGCCACGACTTCCACGACCTCCTGAAACAACAACATTGTTTAACATCTTATTACACAGTGTGAAAAATATTTAGTAATTATTTACATCAGTCAATGTGACCTTAGCTATGAAAATGGACCACATGCTGCTTTCTAGATCAGTTGAAAAATGGATCTTTACCTAAAACTAATATTATTGATTTCTGTGTTTATTTAATGCAACTGCACCTTATTTGGTTCAATGTTTTACAAACTGTATTACACCACCTGATGTATTAAGACCAAGGAATGTTGTTATATTTTTTTCATCAGGTATAGACAGAATAAATTCTTAAATTTGCAATTTCATGTCAAATGATACTGTATGTTTTTTCATTGATTTTTGCACCAATAACTATATTTCACCAATTTACAAAGGGCATACACTTTGGAACAAAACATCCTGAAATTTTTACCAACGACATTCTTATGCACATATTTACATTGATAGCTCCATAATGCAAATGTCTCACAAATCATAGAGTATCAGCACCAAATGCAAGGGCTGTGAGAGAAAAGAATTTCCAGTTATTTGTAATCAAGAATGAGGCCGCAAACTCAGTGTCAAATTGACCTTGCCCGGCCCCAATTCCTATTCAAGACGATTTCCATACATATTACGTATGCAAATCGCCCCAAATCTGGTGACCCTCGCCCAACATAATACATGGACAGCCCCCTATACACAAAAGTGAGCAGCCGAGCATCCATTTCGCTGAGATCATACGAGTATGATATGGCAAAAGGTGTCACTGCACTTCTAAGCAATCAATAACAATACTAACCACCACCGCCACCATAACCACCACCGCCATGACCTCCTCCATCCCTCTGCTGCTGCGGCTGGTGCTGTCGCTGCTGAAACGACGGCATCTCGGGTGGAGGTGGCTCCAGTTCGTAGGCGCGACCCCCACGGTCGGGAACCTGCGTGAAACAATCGCCAAGTTACACAATAAGCAAAGTGACAGAAGTTGTAATCATGAATTTATATCTAAACAGCCACTTCGAGAGAAAATACACAGAGGCAATCCCGAAATGACAGTGCCAAACAACGATCAAAGGGAATAGTTTTCAAACGCTTGCGAAAAATTCGGCAAAGGTATGAAGAAATTCATTATGTAGTCTGCTAGGTAAGTAATTCCAGAAAGATGGAACGACCATTGTGAAGCTTTTATCTAACACTGTGGAAGTTTGAGTCATAGGGAAAGTGTGTCCACACCACACGACACTTTGCGTTAAAAAGGTATTATTCCCTCGGGCAGCCATGATGAATAGCTGCTAGAGCAAAAGATGCCTTACAAATGTTTAATTACAAAAACATAATTGGGGCTCTATACTTAGAACCTATTAATATGGTAGTGGGCTTGATTACTTGGGGGTGCGTAGAAGTTTGACCGGCTCAACATAAACAAAAATTGAACTCACATTTCCGATGAGAACTCGGTTGATAGTACACTTCGTCTTTTCTCGTGCAGAGCCACCACTCGTCTTTTCAATACGAAGCAAGTCTAAGAAGCGCAATTATATTTGTAGTAAATAAAGTGACTAGTACATTAAATAGTGACTTTTAATACATTAAATAGTGACTTTTAGTACATTAAATAGTGACTTTTAGTACATTAAATAGTGACTTTTAGTACATTAAATAGTGACTTTTAGTACATTAAATAGTGACTTTTAGTACATCAAATAGTGACTTTTAGTACATTAAATAGTGACTTTTAAGAGTGGCTCTAACAAAATAATCCCAATGTGACCGTTTCTGGAAAATGATAAAATCATACAGTCGTCAGGTGCTGCATGCAATGATAGTGTCCCAAGGGAGGGAAGAGTTTGAGGGCGTTTAAAGAAGGGCATGTGAAGCATTAACACTGTTGTTACCCATCTAAGCTTAGCGCAGGGGAAAAGGAGGGAAAACAAAAAGGCTTCCCTTTCTGGTAAAAACCAAGAATGAAAGAGAAAATGGTAGACCTAGGAGGGTGTAAAGCCTGGCAAGCAGTATAACTGCTCATCCAGCACATGGCAGGTAATAAAGAATAGGTGGCATGGCAAGAAAATAGGCAACAAGAATATTACTTCATGATGCATTATGTTCATAGGCGTACGGGAGATTTCAGCAGTGGGGGGGCAAAGATTGAACTTCTGCCCGAAAAATACATCCGTGAAAAAGTTGACCTTTGTTTTTAGTCGTTCGGGTCTGTGTTTGCCCGAAAAAGCTGACTTGCCCGAAAGTTAACGACCTTTTTTTTGGTAGTCGTTCGGGTCTGTGTTTGCCCGAAAAAGCTGACTTGCCCGAAAGTTGACGACCTTTTTTTTTAGTCGTTCAGGGGTTTTTTGCCCGAAAAAACCACCAAACTTGCCTGAATTTGGGGGCCATTTGCCCCTCTGCACCCCTGCCTCGTACGCCTATGATTATGTTCCTTACAGCCATTCCTCAGACAGGTGCTTACAAGGCATAATTACCAAATGATGCTTAAATACAATCAACACACCATAAAAGAGAAACACTAGAAAGATTCATTCTACTATCAAATTCCAATCATCAGTAACTCTTTGATTACATTTTCAAACACCCAACATCTGGATATCTATCTACAGACAGTTCTGCAAATGCTAAAACATAAACTACACGACATAAATATGTTCTCCTCTAGTATGAAGAAACATACCAACCTTCTCTAGCGGCAAGCAGAAACGCAAGATCAACGTCCACCTTCGGCAGAAGCTTTCCTTTGATCGGATTGTATAGTGCCTGAACCTGCTCCTCCTTTTTCTACATAAATTAAACAAAGACCTTTCAGACACACTTAACACTCAGCATAACAAAATATTCTTACCTAACACAACGAACCAATACTAACAACTGATACGATGAACAAGCAATATTAACCCATGAGCGACGAGCGTGTAAAGACAAAACAATACAGCCAGTCACTAAAACTAATGCCTCTGGCAGTCATACCTATCAAGGTCTGTAATAAAACGAGACTGCACCATAGCAGGAGAACATTCAAAAGATAGCATACACTTGGAATCCATGCTACGTCTTGCTATTTAATAACTTACCCCAGTTTAAAAGCAGACGAGAAAATCATTTCATGAAAATTACCGGTACATAGAATTTAAATTTTTAGCACCAACAACCTTAGATTCTGGTTCTTCACAGTAATGAAACTCTATAATAATCAAGCTTCAGGAATCTTAAGTGATACGAGTGCGTGTATTTACAAACTGACTTAAAATTACGACGACCGTGTACAAAAAGTGACCAGGAACCTTAAATGCAGCTCATCGTTAAACCGTTAATTCTTTAATGACCAGCTTGTACTAAAATGCATGGAAAACAAATGTAGCTTGTCTTATCTTCTCTTATCTTATCTGACCATTTATAAAGCGCTTCTTGCAGCAAGAGCCTTTCAGAAGCGCTCCCAGTGCGTTCAACCCCGAGAAAAAAGGCAAGTATTCAGACGAGAGAAAGACGAGGATACACTACCAGAGAGGATGGCAGAGCGAACTGATGGGGGAAGCCCAATCCATAGGGAGGGACCAATGCAGGCAAATGGTCTGGACTGAGTCATGGTCATTAAAGGGTTAAACTGAGTATCCAGACCTTGGCTTTGTCGGACCACAGAAACGACTGAATGGTGACTTCGAGACGTTGGACCCAATTTGCCTTCGCAGTTCGTACTCGAGATTCATCGCTTGATTGATGTACTCTATGCTTTCCCATTGTCGGTCGGAAAGACGAGCCTTGAGCAGCGGCTTGCTCAAGTGAGCGAGCTCAATCTTCGTCAATATGTCCTTGATCTGAGCAGACAATAGAAAAAAGATTTTTAAAAAAAAATTTTTAGATGCAAATATTTACACAGAAATGTAATCCACTTGGGTCAATTTCTGCTTGGGTTGAATTACCACTTGAGTCGATAACAGCTTGGGTTGATCACCGATTGTGTGAATTACTCCTTGGTAATAGTCTAGTTCTTGGCAACATTTAAGATCCTGAATCATTACATTTAAGGATAAGCCCAGCGCTCAAGAATAAGTTCAACGATTATGATAAGTTCGACGCTTGCGAAAAACCCGACACCTTGCGCTTAGCTTTAGAGTATTGCAAGTGCACGATTAAGATACAGGTTAGCACAAAACGTGATTTGCTTTGCTACATAATATACTAATTTATTTACAACAGGTGTCTCTATCACTAAGAGTACAAAGGTGATAAGTCGGAAATTATTTATCTTTCCGACGTTTCCACGAGTCCTCACTTTAGTCTCAACTTTGCTGAACAGCGCGAATGGCGTTATTCCCTCAGGCGGCTTTGGAAAACCGAGAGCCATCAGCATCTGCTTAAGAAGCAAAGAAGACGGATTCTCAGCCTGAAAACAAAGACACAAGAGTTATATTATTAATCAGGCTTTTGACATAAATCAAACTGGCCACTTGCTTGAAAACTTTGCCACTTTTGCCTGCCATTAAAAAACTTTTTTACACCTTATTCTAAAGCAATTAGTAATTTCTATAGCACCGCTCAAATCCATCGCCATTCAGTACCACTCCCAGTGTGAGAACCCCCCCCCCCCCAAGAGAAGAAATATTTTAAGAAAAGTAGCAAGTAGTTTGCAATGTAGGAGTCAGAAATGCGATATTATATCCACAGAATCTGGTTTCCTTCTACCACCCAAAAACTGCAGCAGCTACAGAAATTTCACTCACACTCGATGCCAAGTCATCTTTGTGGTGGCATCATTGCCTTGGAGCCAGAAGGTTCGAGGTTCGAATCCACCTCGCCGCGTAATGACCTTGGGCAAGTCCTTCACTCACAATTGCTCAGTGCTTCGGCGTGAAACTCCGATGCAGCGTCCGCTCTGCATTCGGGAGCGCCTCTGAGTAGAAAGCTTGAAGGGGCGCTATAACAAGTGCACATACAAGCAAACAAACAAAATCTTGTCATGTCATGTCGCCATCGTCGCATCGCGACGGTTGGCTACATGACAAAATCTTACCGAATCTGATTTCACAGGTTTTACAATTAAGTGGGGCTTGTTGACCGCAAGCATTTTGGACGCTTGGAGCTCCGTCACGAGGTAGTTGAGAAGGCGAAATTTGTTTTCTACAGACGACAGACGTTGAGTGACTGGACCCTCAGACAAATCCTTGTAAGGACATCCTAAAACAACAATCAGAATTTAATTGAAACTTTACGCACCATGTTAGAAACAATGCTCATCGAATCTGATCTATTCACTGCTCCTGCAACCAACGCAGAAGATTTCTCAGAACAACTTAAGCGAATAGTATCATGCACATTAAACACTTAATGAAATTTCTATAAAAAAGTATCAGAAACTCATTACAGACAGAGTCTACTAAAGCCAAGTCATGACAATTACAAGACACCAGTAATGGCAGAAGTAACACAATAGGTGCTGCTTCAAAAAAAATCATGCCAACTACTTCAATCTATATAGCGAAACATCGATGGTACTCAGCCCCAGTTATGAGTGAAGTGCTTGGTACAGGTCCCCACACACAACTGTCACAAACGTGTACCATCTGCATTACAGGCCAACCAATGGGACAACAAAGAAAACTTGTAACAGATTTGAAGAATACAGTCACTGACCATACTCTCGAAGGAAGCCACTCAACTCCATCAAGAAGGTTTCAGCATCTTCCGGACCTGTTGAAAGAAGAAACAGGTGTCTCCATTTCAACCGATTAAATAGTTGCTTGAATAAATGATAGACCAACAAACGCTGTTCAGTCAAATACTAAAACACATTTCAATCCCACAGTTCTAACTAGCCAAAACAATATCAAAGTGTACAATTTCTATTCTAAAGCAATAAATAACATTAATAATAAAATATATATTAACCCTTTAATGCCGAATGGTATAGGATTTCCCATACCATTTACTACCATCTCGACATTAAAGAGTTAAACATTGAAATTAGCAGGATGGCACAGGCCTCAAACAGCATTATACCAGTTAAACACTTCAAACCAATTCACACATTCTTGTTGTTTCTTTGGTTTTGGATAATTTATCATGAGCAAAATTCTACACCAGCTGCTGCAGAGGCAGTTTAACAGCATACAGCAGTCTAATAACCTACCGCTAATGGCTCGCACATGGTCCTCAAGAGCCGCTAGTTCACTAAGTTCGGAAGTCAACCACTCGACAAGTTTTGTGAAATCAACGGAATTGGTTCCTTCCTCAACTGCAGCGCGAAACACGTCAAAATCCGTGAGTGGTCCATTGTAACTGTCAACAAAGACAAGCACAAGAGCCACTTACTGCAAATTATCAAGGTCTGTGCTACATACCAAATTTTTTTAATATTAAAAACACGATCAATGTCACCAACATATCAGTCTTTCCTTACTGTTATCTTCACGTCTGCGTTTTACACACATGCATGGCGGAAGTGGCAATGATGATATAAATATCAATGCATGCATGTTTTGTACTTTTATTGTTTTCTTGTTTTCTGGACCTTGCAATAAAGTGAATTGTATTGTATTGTATTGTAAGTGACATCGGTGAAGAAGTCATCATTTGCTGGGAACTGTTAATGAAAGGATGCATTCCTGCACAGTCTGAACATTGCTTGAGAGCATATGATTATGTAAAAATGGAAATAACGAAAATAGAATGCGCAGTTGGATGACAAGTGACAACGCTTTGGAAGTCGCAAAAAGCGATTGAGCAACTGGACCTGGTGCATCATTGAAAAAAAATACAAAATACATAGGCCTGCTTGAATGTAACTGAAATGCAACTACGTATCTATTCCAAATAGCTCTTCAAACACTCCCCAGCCCAGCGCAATAAGTCACTGAAACTGCACTCCCTGTTACATCAAACATAATCTCCAAAGAAATATTGTTTTAAGTAGCCTAACGCTGGCTATGTCTGGTTTTAAACTGTCTACGTGTTCATCAAGTCAACTTGTATTGATATATTACGTTACAAGTGTTGTCACTTAACGCAAACCCAATCAGCCCGCACCGTGCAAATAACCGGACTTTACAACCGATATTGTAATTACCCCAAATCATCCAAAGAGTCCACTATGTCATTTTCCATGGCATAAATTAAATTAATAAACGGTTTGGGAATAAAATCCTCGATAGACCGGCTTCTTGTCTAACTTCGCACGCTCAGACTGAGGAGGGGTGTCCAAGACAAGAGTTTCACAACGTCCGAACGCAGACTATGCATTAACCAGAACTTCACGTTTTTATGAGGCGCTGAGAAGAAAAGCGCCGCGCTGCGACTTTCAACCTCAAAAACGGTTAATAAAAATAAGCTCTTACAATAGGCCTAATAATTATTATCTCAAAAAGGTATTGGCAGTCAACTTCAGTAGGCCCACCTTTTGACAGCTTCAATAATAAATATGCCGCTTTCTATATCTGATATTATAATCTATTAGCCTACTTACAATAGGCCTATAAACCAGTGTTTAAACTAGACGTCTCTTGGGTGAGACCCCATATGCAGGAATGACATTTCCCCAGACAAATTCGAGAGGCGTTTTTCACAATGTAAAGACCTGTGCGTTTCATTTCCCCTTCCACAGAAAAAGTCGACAGCTCTTGGTCACGTGTTCAAAGATACTGTCAAAATAATAGAAACAATAAAGTGACGTCACCGTTCAATTTGCTTGCAGACCATAGACTATAAGCTAGACGTCTTTTCAATCTGCGAACTAATTGCTGTTTGAATGCAAAGCGTTGTGAGATAGACTAGCCTACATAATATTATTATGATAGTCTGTGATTAAAGGATTCGACGAAGATGGAACGCGGTGATAAGAAGATGGAAAGAAGTTTCGTGGCCGAGGACCAGATATGGTAAGACCATAATAGACCTACGTTCTTCTGCAGAAACTATAGTATCGGGGACCGAATGACGAACCTAACCATAACCGACCCTTACGAGTTACGACCCCTAACGTACCTGACCTTAATTACCGAGTTTCACGACGCCTAACCTGACACTAACCGACACATCGGTCCCCGATACTATGGTTATGCCAAAGATAATGTAATTATTCTTTGTTTACCGTCGGACATTTATTTTTAACCAGGGCATAGGCCTAGCAACTAGCAAGGGCTATCGTTCTAGTAGGCCTAGGCCTATATAGGCCTATAGACCTTACAAGCAGCGCAACACCCATTTTTTCATATCACATGTTCACAGGCATAGGCCTATACATGCTGGCAGGGATTAATTGTGTAACTTTAGAAATCTGTTGTTTACGACTGACTGTTATTAAGCTTGTAAGTTCTTTTCAGTTTATCAGCAATGGGTATTGCCATGCATTCTACGATTTCATGCACACCACGTACAGGAGATTGCTGCCATAATATGGCAGCACATAAAATTATGTGCTGTTACGCTTCCAAAATTGTTGTTCTATAAATTTTCAACAGCCTACATTATCCACATAAGCATGTTTTATTCATCTACATGTATACTGTCTATAATGCAATGCTGTCCAACTTTTTGACACCACGGGCCACCAAAGAACTTTTCTTGAAGTCAAGGGCCACACCGGTGGACTCAAAAGCAACAAATGATGATCTAATGTGAATTTACATTTCTTAACAGGAAGGACTATGTCAACACAGAAACTAACGTTCGCCTGTACCAATGGCCGGCCAACTGGGGCTTCTTAGTGGACGAATATGACAAGGTATGAACACTAAGATATTGTATAGCATTTGATTTGAGCATCTGTAGAGCGCCCGTAGTAGGGTGCAACGTTCAGAAGCGTTCCCAGCGTGCAAGGCCCCTCAAGAACAAGCAGGTTTTGAGAAGGGAGACTGCCAGAAAGAACTGTAGAGCGAACAAAACATTTTCTCTCAATTACAAAAACACTTTGTGGGAAACTGAAAATCACCCTTCCTTAATTTATATTTTGCTTATAGGCAGCTGGGTGCGGTATCCGTCTGTTTTCTTAGTCGTTTTCTTCTATGTGCACATTAGTGCTGATGAAGAGAGATGTGGTTTCTTGCGAAACACCACTATTAGCTTGTCTAGAGACTTATGCAACACCAAATTTGAATTCTCCAACAGCAAGGCTTGTGCTACACAAGGCCGTAGCCAGGATTTCATTGGGTGGGTGGGGGGTGTTCAAACACCCCCTAGCTACAGCCTTTTGCTACCCTGAATGGTCATCATGAATAGAAGCTCATTAGTTGGCAGACCAAAATGGCATTACGACATGAAAATACAATCATCTAAAGATACGTGCTCTCTTGTAATCGTAAATTTATATAGCACCAATTCCAGTTGAGAAGCTCCCCAAGAGGCACCCGCTTGTGATGTTCAGCCAAGTGTTGAGGCAATTTTTCCTTTCATCTACAACACCATTAGACACTGTTTTCTAACATGCTTGCTTCTCGTGTGCAGCTGAGCGACAACCTGAGCGGTGGGGCCACCACTTCTCGCCAGCAGTTGGACATGCCGTCGGCGGCCCACCCTCTCCGACTCCCACCCATACAAGGGAAAAAGAAGCGGGTAGTTCCGGAGACGATCTACGGTCTGTATGGATGGCGACAGGGAATGGACCCCGCCTACAAGCACATCCACGAAATCGAGAAGATAGCCAGACCCAAGTGCACCATAACGAAGGTCTTCAAGTGGCCGGTCCTGTATATCTAGCGTAGGCCACACAAAAGGAACAAACTCTGTGTTATGTACACGTGTACGTACATACACTGTACACGTTTTATTGTATATGCATATACACACACACCAAGTATAATTATATACAATACGTAAGCTGATGTTTAATGACGATTGATGCTGTCGCTAATTTAGCGTTTTAAATATTTGCGTCGGTAGATTTAAATTAAAACAGTAATTTAAAATAACTCAAAACTTCTTTCAGCGTAGGCTTTTTCATGGCGTCGCCTTTCTGCTTTTGTCATATAAATAAATGCGTGGCAAGTCGGAATCCCAGTTTCACAAAGAAAATGTGTTGCAAATGTTCAAGTTATCAATTTAACTTTGCACATGAAAAAGAGTCTGAACATTTAATGCACTGCAATGATATGTTAATTTATCCACATAACCTGGTACATGGTACCCAAATTGATTGAAAACACGCTTGCATTGCAGCATCAAGAGCATGCTGCGTAGGCTCGAGGAGAAGGTCACTGCGTAAAGATCTTGATTCTCAAACAAGTCGTTGAATCACAGATGCACAGTCTCATACTTTTGTTTGTTTGTATGTGCACTTGTTATAGCGCCCCTTCAAGCTCATCTACTCAGAGGCGCTCCCGAATGCAGAGCGGACACAGCATCGGAGTTTCACGCCGAAGCGCTGAGCAATTGTGAGTGAAGGACTTGCCCAAGGTCCTTACGCGGCAAGGTGGATTCAAACCTCGAACCTTCCGGCTCCAAGGCAACAACGCCACCACTATACCACCGCGCCCTACTTGGTTATTTGATAGTGGCACTGAAGTTAGACAAAGAGAAAGGGACAAAGCTAACATAAGTTTAAACTGAAGGCCGGCAGGTCACTAAACTCACTACTCACCAATGGCGTTACACTGACATCCTAAATCAAACATAGTACACCTACCCCAACAGTTCAACCACTAAATCAGACACACCTCCGTTAACCTGCTCGATTTAAAATAAACTGGATTAGCTTTCACAAAGAAACTAGTAATCTGTCACCATAATCATGCACTAACAACAATCTGCAGCACATCAAACACATGCTGCATGCCCAAAAATATTTAAAACAACGTTAAAACAAAAACACAAAAAAGCAAGAGTCACCGATATAGTATTGGAAGACATATTTTAAAGGCACTGCCAAGCAAAGGTCAACATGCAGGCAAGAACTGGGAAAAGAACACAAAAAGAGTTGGACTGTACCCACACACCACTGTAGGTCTAATAACATCTGGCTCCATTACAGCAGAAAATTGCACGGTTGCAAGTAATATATATGCTAAGGGAAATTTTTGTGTATGTACATTTATTTACTGGCAAAACAGTGATCTGAAATTACTTCAATCCAAACTATGCAAGTCTATCAAAGTCGTACCACATGTAGTGATAAAATTGCTTATCTGTTACATAACCCAATCCTTTATCGGTACTAGCAGTAAAGTCCTTGGATGACACTGGTGCAATATTTAAATGTCCATTGTTCAGTAAGCCATACCATGAACAATAGAGCCAGGCATACCAACACTTTGACTGTAGCATCTGGGCGTGGTCCTATAATAACTGTAACCACTAAACCATAAACATTTAGATATCGAGAACTCCAGACAATTGGTGTTAGATTCTCATATAAAGGAAATCCAAGAAAACTGAACCAGCAGATCTATGTCAACTGATTTCAAAACATAGAAACATATGCTCTTTTAGGTTCAACTGCAAAAACTGCCCTTTTTCTTATGTGACAATTTAAATGTAAACCCAAGAAGATCAGCCATACAGCCACAGAAGACAGAAGAAAAGATGGGAGGACATGATACAACAGGATCTGAAGCCGCTCAAAATGAAGAAAGAAGACACTGGAAACAGACACAAGTGGAGGATTAGATCAAAGTTAAGACAGCTTCAGATGGCCAGAGGGAACAATTCTAGCCTGAAGGGAAAGAAGAAGAAAAGATCAGCTATACATAGGTCAGTTAGATATATATGGCAGTCTCAAGCCAATAAAATCCAAGAACAGTTATGCAGTCGAAGTCAACAGTTTTGGGATTCACCTTGTCACCTTGTGCTATCAGTTCGTTGAACTCTAGCGATCGTCAAGGCCAGCCTTTTCCATTGTTTTCTTTCTGATGTCGCTTCTCTTAGTTGTTCCAGATTCATTCCTGTTGTTTTTTGAACATCGTCCATCCACCTTTTCCTTGGACGCCCTTGTTTTCTCCTTCCCTCACCGCATGCCAGCATCATATCTTTCTCCAAACCATTTGAACGCATAACATGACCAAAGAAAACCAACTTTCTTCTTAGCACTGTTTGTTGTAACGACTCATCCATATCGATACCAATTTCTGTGCGCACCCACTCATTTGTTGTTTTGGGATTACAAACTTTAATAACATAGGCAAAACCTTAGCTTAAAAGTAAAGATGGACCAAAAGGTTTAAATCAAAATAAAACAGTCTGTACCGGTAGTTTAAAGCATTGTGTTCAAATTTAATACTTTTAAGTTCAAAATATCACAGATTTAGAAAGCCACCGGGTATTCAGACAAATTTGTCTGCCCACCGCTTTAAAGCACGATAAACAGTCTTAGTTTCTGAGCTGTTAGTGGCGGCGGCTTTTCGGAGCCAGTCGGCAAAATCATCTTTGTCCTTGTTCAGGGCGAGAAAAACCCCAAGAATGACATACGCCTGAAAATCACAAACAGTTTCCGATTTTTACTGCAGTTTCAATTAATGCAATCATTGAATGATGCTGTTTACACAATAAAGCAGTGGTTCTTAACCAGTGTTCGACCGAACCCCTGGGGTTCGGTGAGCCAGTGCCAGGGGTTCGGCAGAGGTCCTCTGAAATATTTACATATTCAGTGAACAATCATCTGCTATTTTTTTCAACTTTTATTTAATAAATTTTGTTTGAAACCTTATTGAATTTAAAGCTGTTCATCCTGTTAACCTTAGTTTTGTCTTACTGCACCCGTGCACCTCCCGATAATTAACATCGGCAGGCATCTTTCTGTGAAGTAATATAAGGTAGGCTATTACCGATAAGATATATGTAATTTTTCGTTGTTTTTCTGCAGAAATAGCATCGTATGACGTACGCTAAAAGCAACTATTACCCTTTTTATTATATTTATACCACAGAGTATGTCGAGCAAAAAGAAAACTTATTGTTCAAACTTCAGGGGTTCGGTGAATGGTCATGGATTTCTCTTGGGGTTCGGCTACCTTGAAAAGGTTAAGAACCACTGCAATAAAGGCTACACAAAGTTATATATATCGAGAAAAGTTCAGCAACGATATAATACACCAACTAAACCTGCATTAGAGCAGGCATGACACATGTGACTTGTACACTCATTTAGAATGAACTCCTGATAAAAGCGACCCCTATCAACTGCACCATAATTTCTTAAATACGACAGACAAAGCGGGTCTCAGCAGAATGGTATACCTAAACCCTCGTGGTGTCAAGGTATGACGAATGCGTATAGCAATCATGATACAGCCTACGTAGCTTTTCTTTGTCAACAAGAAAACTAAGGAGAGTTTCATTTTTTTTAAATCGTAAAGCATGTCTGGCTAAAATCTTATTACACACTTTCCGAATGCCTTTGGTTCGAAGTCTCTCCACATGCCTTTCTTCAAGACCTGGTATTTCGGAAACGCCTTTACTGCCAAGTGGCTCGGATAAAAACTTTTCAAGTTGTGTGACTGCTTGTGAAGTACTGGCTTCAGCTGTCAGCGTTTCAAGTTCTGCATCTCGCTCTGAAGTACCAGCTTCAGCCATAATTTCTCAGAACAGCCCTTAAGCGGAAGCAGTCAAATAAGTCTTCAATAAACAAACACACAAATTCTGTTTAAAACCAGTGTAGGGCTATATTACACATGCACATACAACATTCCTATATTACCAACTACTTCATTTGAGGACACCCTTCTGTCACAACACAGCACTCATGCACTTTTCTCACACTAAACAAGCCAGTATCCAGCGCTTAACTCTAGAGTAGTGCTTTAAAAATATGTGCGTATGTATCAAAACAATCATCATAACACCTCTAAAGTACCTCTCCCTCCCTCAACAGCGCTACACACGCGTACCTATGTTGCTGAATCAAGCAAGTGTGAATATACTATTATGGGATTTAATTTAACAAGTACGTCACACAGTGCATTGAAATATTTTCTGCAGAAATTAATTGACCACGCCCCTTACTGCTGAAACTTTGGTCTTTCCGGTGTCTATCAGGCAAGGAATCTATATTAATTTACTAATAGGTCCTTGCAAATTATATTATATTAGGCCAACAATTAAAAATCAAATATAATATAAAAAAAATAAATGCTTCACCGTAGGCCTACCATAGATTCGAACGCAAAACCAGCGCGATGCATAGATCATAAACAAGAATCCGTAACTATATTTTAATAAGTAAGCAAACGAATCAAAAATCAGCAACTGAGCGAAAGTTCTCACGCGCTCGTAGAATGCACAAAACGCGTATGACGCGTAATAGTTCTGGTAATTTCGTAATTTAGTATGTAGCCTTGGATGAGTAAAAGTCTCTCTTATCAGCCCGAAGATCCAAAACAATCGTTACATATTATATATTTGCATTTGTTGGGATAAATTTATTAACCATCCTCAAGTCAGTTTGATGCATGTGTTGAGCCTGAAGCCACAAAATGACTACTTAAGTGATACTATCATACTAACATTATAAAAGTTCTTATCTAATTTACCTGATAAAAGGTAATAACGCCAGGAAATGCTAGTTCAAAACCTGCATAAAGGCACAGTATAAACGGCAAAGGAAACAGTGAAGTCGACGTTCATGGCAGCCATGAAATGTCGTTAAATACTTGAAACTGATATTTGATATTTGCGTTGACAACGTGGACGAGTGATTCTGTATAGATAATATAAATTATTATTATTATTCGACGCAGTGGGAACTGGGAATGACTTTTGTTACTCTAAAGATGCACTAGTATTATTTCATTACCTCAATATACATCGATGGTTTGACTAATACAGGTTAAGTTGTTTACAAGCAGGTATGTTATAAATATTTATTTAGTGCAGAAAGATTCATTTTCAAGAATGGTCAAGTTTTACCTGAATAGTTACTATCTATATTACAGAAGTAGAACTGTTGATTTGTTTAAATCCGTGTGATTTATGTCTTCTGTGATTGCTTCATGTAAATTGTTTCAAATTTCGTAACTTGTTCGCCTTTAAAGTAGCAATATGGAACCACTTTCACTGGAGTACGAGTAATTAGTAACAAACTGAATTCAATGATTTTATAGTGGTGTAAATAGCTTTACTCCAGAAAATGCGAATTGTGCTCCCTAGAGGAACCTGCATGGAGGATTGTCAGAGGGGACCTTTGGAAGATAATCACAGCATCCATGCCCGAAATTTGCCTTAATACAGCACTGAGCATAAATTCCTGTATTAATATTGCTAATGTGATCCTGTGCAGAAAATGGATCGTCAGCTTCAGCATCTCTCAGTTAAGGTCAGTCAACTCCGTGTTACTGGATCAGGAGGATGTGTCAATGGTGTCTCAAGAGGTATGTTTGCTCCCTCTTTTGTGTGATGTTGTTGTATTTCAAACACCATAGGTGCATGTGTATTTTAGGCGATGTCATTTTATTTTGAACTCCATTTTGAGACCCAGTTTGGCAGTTCTGCATATCTGAACATTTGTGTAATGTCTTGTATAACCTCTCAGAATAATTTTTTTTATACAGTGTGGGGTGGTGTAGAGGTCTTGTGACAATGTCATTATGGCTTTGTCTGTCATCCTGTTCCATGTGCATCTTATAAAACCTGTTTATGTAGTTATTTAGGTAACTTATTAAACTCATAAGTTAATATTCTGAGGTGGCAAAATGTCAGACTTACAAATGGTTTAAAGAAATTTAAGTGAGTTGGCATGTGGCTCAATTGTAGTTCATGTAGAAATGCAGATAGTTGCAGATATAATGGACAAAGAACTAAAGGCGGGGGCAGTTTAGAGATTTTGGGGGACATGACACCCATTTACGTACAGCACAATACTGCATGAAAAGCATAAACAAGGTTTCACGCTACATGACGTTGCACGATAATTTTCTGGAATTTCAGACGATCCGCTTCAGAGTCGAAAGTGGCAGCCTGCCGAGATCCCGGGTAGAGACGGTCCGTGGGTCGGCAGTGGGGGTCGCAAGGGTGCTTCGCTGTCGTTTACGATTGCTTCGTACAACATTCTGTCGCAGACGCTTTTGGAACGACACGCCGATCTGTATAGACATCTCGATTCATCGTTCCTCACTTGGAACCACCGACGACGGGAGCTTCTGCAAGAAATCATCGCTTACGAACCAGATGTAAGTAAACACACTATGCATGAGTGTGTAGGTTTGTTTGTATGTGCACTTGTTATAGCGACCCTTCAAGCTCACTACTCAGAGGCACTCCCGACTACAGAGAGGAGACACTGCATCGGAGTTTCACTCCCAAGCGCTGAGTGATTGCAAGTGAAGGACTTGTCCAAGGTCCCTGCAGAGCAGCTTGAGGTGGATTCAAACCTGCAACCCTTCGACTGCAAGGCGACAAACATACCCATTACCCACTACACCACCATACCCACTACACCATGCCCCATGTGTGAGCATGCATTTATTACAAGGATTTATATAGCACCTGGAGCAGAATGGAGAAGATGTTGGTTTTGTGAAAAGCACAGAGAAGGAGCAAGGTATTGTTGCAACTATTATGGTTATTATTATTTTATTATTATTATTGTTATTATTATTATTAGTAGTAGTAGTATTGTTGTTGTTTTAGATTATATGTTTGCAAGAAGTTGAGGATGAACACTTTCATGGATTCTTCAAGTCTGAACTAGACACCAGAGGTGTGTTGATTTTTGCTGTAGACCTTTCACTCTCACGGCAGAGATTAGGGTTTAGCACCTTGATTTTTATGCATTGAATTCGTGCTTATTTTTCAGCGAGAAAATTTATTTTGTTTCACTACATCAAAAGAGATATTGGTCGTAATAAACCTCTTTGATAAATGACATTGTATAGTATTGTATGAGCACTTGTTATAGTGCTCCTTCAATTTCTATTCAGAGGCGCTCCCGACTACAGCACGGACACTCAATTGGAGTTTCACGCTGAAGCGCTTGAGCAATGACAAGCGAAGGACATGCTCAGGGTCCCATGTGGCGGCTTGAGATGGATTGGAACTCGGCACTTCCATCTCCATTCAACAAGGCACCGAACATACCCCTACACCACTGTGCCCCACAAACTGATCGTTAAAGTTTAAAGGTCTTTATGCAAATATTCAAATACAATGAATGCATGTATGCATGCATATTCACATACATAACTTATTTATTCAGTGATAAAATTTACTGAAGTGCAAGATGTGTTAATAATTACTGAATTTAATAGGTTACAAGGGTGTTTACCAGAAGAGAACCAACGACAAAGTGGACGGATGTGCAACATTCTTCAAGAAAGCTAAATTCGTTTGCGAAGTAGCCGTTCCCGTTAAATACTTCCGTCCAGACATGAGCATCCTGGATCGCGACAACGTTGGTCTCGTTGTTCTTCTGCGACCTACAGATGCATCGCTGTACAGCGGAAAGTTGTGCGTCGCAAACACGCATCTTCTGTACAATCCACGCAGGGGCGACATCAAGTTGGCGCAGTTGATGCTGTTGTTGGCAACAATAGATGAAGTGGCACAGGTTTCTATGACAACGACCCCAAAGTATCATCCGATAATCCTATGCGGCGACCTGAACCTGGAGCCGAACTCCGACCTCTACTTGTTTCTATGTCGGGGTGGGATACAGTACGAAGGCTTGATGCAGCACGTGCTGTCGGGCCAGACGTCGGAGTTTTACGGGAGACACTTTCCCATGCAGCGCGACTTTCTAGGATTGCAGCAGGTTGTAACGCCGGAGTGTCAGTTCGTGGATGTCTTGCGAGGACGCAGCGGAAGATATCCGTCGGTGGAATTCTTTGGTCGTTTATCCCACCGTCTGAACCTGATCTCGGCTTATCCGCACTTTTCCCAGAGGCCACCGAATCGTGGAAAGAAGGAGGCGACGGCTGTGCATGGTGACGAACCCGTTACGGTCGACTATATCTTGTATTCGGTGGATGATAAGAGTTGTAGCTTTTGCGGTGACCGACTGCAGACGTCAAATGTGCAGGAGGGTTGCCTGAGCCTTGTCAATGTACTTGAACTGTTGACAGTTGATGAATTTAAACGACTTGGCGGTTTGCCAACGAGAAATGCCGCTTCGGACCATCTCATTCTCTTGGCGGAGTTCCGTCTGCACATGTGAGCGTGCTGCGTATCATGGCGTCAGTCGTGGATTCCTTTGAGTCGGGAATATTGTGACGCTTGTCGTAAGGGAAAGTCTGGACTGTGGTATTTTATTTGCATCTGCTAAGAGTTTTACTGTTGCTGCTGGCTATTTTTGATTATGGAAGGCATTAACCTTTACCCCTCGGATTAATAATGAATTGGCCCAAATTTGGCCGGTGGGAGCGGACATACGAGTGGTAAAGATTAATGATTTTGAATTGGCAAGCGTGTTGTGATGAGCATGGTAGTGATTATGATTCATCTGTTGATAAATTACTCTACATCTACTTGCATATGTTGTCCAGTAATTTATTCTGCAATTTGCCGCGTTGGGTAGGCTGATTTTTATTTCTTGTGGCATTTGTCGCATACCAAATACTTTGTAGTATATAATAAGATGTTGACAGCTTTCTCTGGTTCCAGTACGTTAGCAGTTATTCTTTGAGGGAATTATTAGAGTCTTTTGTTGCAGGTCTTGGTTGAAGAATTTTATTAATTTTTTTAAATTTGATTTTTAAGTAGTGGATTGTGTTATGTTTTAAAGCAGTGTCTTATTGTGTGTCATGGTTGTTCTACGCTGTTGTACTATGCTCGCTATGAATGCTTTTGCTCAGTGTGTGATATAATTTGTTCTACTGATGACTGTTTTGTTTTGTATGCATGCAGAATTTCAAAACATTTCTGTGTGTTAAGAGGTTTGTTTAATTCTGTAATTTTTGCCAATGTTCTGGGATTGAATTTGCAGGTCTTGGTTCTTTTTTAGTATCCAGTTTTTATATACGATGTGCCATAACTGAGCAGTGTTAGTGAGCTATTCCAGAGTGTCTTAAGAACGTGTCTTGAACTCTTGCTGTTGTTGCTATTAATTTTATTTCATTGGCGTTATAAGTATGTTTTGTGACATGTTGTGATTGAGTTTTTGCAAGCAAGACGGAATTTATGGGTTCCTTGTTTTCGTAGGAGTTCCAGTATTTTTACATGCAGATGTATTTTTGCTATAAAAATGTAGTGAGCTTTATTTGATGTTTTTCCCAGAATGTTTTATGATCGTTCGTATATTGTGTAAATTTCCTCTTGTGCAGCTGTTATTGTGGGATGTACTTGAAGTGTTGCCTTGGCATTATGTGATCTTTCTGTGTATTCGTCAGCAGTATTTTCATTTGGTTCTTATGTTTTTTCTGTAGAAATTGATGTACTGTATTTTGTCATACTTACAATGTACCAATGTATGTGCATATACAGCGGTACAGTGGTTCATTTGTTGAAGAGTTTGAGAAGTTACACCCTCCCCCTTGGGCGTCTTTTTCTATAGACCTAGATGTACGCTTTAACCACTAACTGATGCGTAGACAGTCAATTGAGATATTAATAAGTTTAATTTAGTTGATTAACTTAAATTCAGATTTACTTTATATAGCTCCCCTTATATTAAACCCTTATTATTTGCTTAAAACAGTGTCCGATATTCGTAAATGCTTGTATTTTTTGGTGAATGATTGAGTAGTGAGTACTGTAGACATCTGCTAAACATGTAAAGTAAAGCTGAGTTGCAGATACCACAAATAATTTCACAGGCATTCGATCACAGCAACATAGATATCTTCTGAAAGCTGGCTTTCAGATGACGTCGAGGGATACTTTGACTGAAGCACTAAATCAGCATCAGCAATCCAACAGCTGGACGTGCTTTCTGTGATCAATGGATTATTTATGTGTAATTAATTTATCGTAAAAATATTTCAGAATTCTGAAGTATCTCGGGAAGTAATTTTTGGCAGCAAGATGGAAGTAAATTTATGCCTTCTCTAACGTACCAGGTATGATAAATGAAATGTTTAATTGCGAACCATCATTTGAAGGTAGTGTTCATATTTTCCAAACTTTTAAGGTTCTTTGTTTTCGTACCGGACATTTCCCCTATCACAGTACCAATTCTATAATGTGATCCAATTCATTGTCATTTCTCAAAATTGAAGGAAATCATAAAGCATGTCAGTTTCAGCAAAAACCGACCGTGCCTTTGTTTAGCCCAAAGGCAGCACTTTGTTATATCTGTAGTAACTTTACTTGTTTTTTTGGAGGATTATCATTGAAAACTTTTAACAAGTTATGGTTATTAGTGCACCGTACTTTTACAGCTTTTTTGCATGTGTGTGTGTGTGTGTGTGTGTGTGCATACGTGTCAGTGCATGTACGTATGCAGATATTTTTGCGGCACTTGTTAGGAAGCCATTATTCCGTTTTTACTTAGGTTAACTCTTTATGGCATTATTCCGTTTTATGCACCGAGATATTTTTTGTGTGATTTATAAGATGTGGTTATTATTTTGCCTTCCGTTAAAAGTTGGGTAACGCGATGCTTGTTTTTTTAGTTTCGTTTAATTGTAAGCCTTTACTGACTTTAAATGCTCATTTATTAGTGAGATTTTTTAATGAATTTCAACGATTTAGCCAAACTTATGTTCAATGGCATGACATGACTGCATGGCTGAAAGTTTATAGTTAACCTTGAGAAACTGCTCATGGGTTTGGTCTTAAATATGTGATTATGTGTATGTAGAATCAGCTAAGTAGGAAACAGGAGCATGGCAATCCAGGAGTCTGACTCTATTTTAGCCTTCCTGTCTTCGTTGGTATTCATTTAATTCTCTGAAAATATGGAATGATCTTGGACAGCTTCATCCAAAGTATTACTGGGTAATAGCTTTATTTATTTATTTATTTATTTCGGAAATTTATATAGCGCCTCTTCAAGGTAGGCTACTCAGAAGCGCTCCCGGCCCAACCACGGCTAAATAAAACGGTCTTTAGGTTCTTAAGGAACAGAGCGGAGTGACCTCTGGGAATTAGGCGCAATGCAACAGGAAGACCATTCCAGGTGATAGGACCAGCAACTGAGAATGAACGACGCTGTCGCATAGCAGTCCGCGCGCGGGGAACCAGAAGCTCAATTTGGTTCGCCGATCGAAGGGTGGATCGACGCAGAACTCCTAAGGTGGAACAGCAGAGTTCTCGAAGATATGGTGGAGCTAGTCCTTCAATGCACCGCCTAACCAAGGCACAGACCCTGTATGCAATCCGCTGTTTAGAAGGGAGCCAGTGTAAGATATCCCGCATATAAGATGAGACATGGCCATATTTTGGGATATGACCAACAAGTCGCGCCGCAGAGCGGAGGACTCGTTCCAGGCAGTCAATCCGGTCAGCCGGTAGTCCATAATAGAGGGTGCTACAGTAGTCAAGGCGAGAAACTACGAAAGAGTGAACAAGAGTAGAGGCAGCACTAAAAGACAGAGAGCGTGAGACCACCTTAAGTTGACGCAACTGGTAGTAACAGCTTCGGCATAGAAGGTTTATATGCCGAGTGAAAGTCAGCTCTTGATCTAAAATAATACCAAGGTCCCGCACAAAAGGTGAGAATGTAACCAGAGGAAACTCTAATGCTAAGGCGTCCATGTCTATTTTTGCCAGTTGTTGACGCGTTCCAAACCAGATATATTGCGTCTTGGTAGGGTTCAGTCTCAAACGGTTAGAGGACATCCAGGCCTCCAAGGTTTCCATGGCCCTACAAATTTCTCGAACCGCATCAGCAGCGGCAGATGCTGAACAGTGAGCATATGCCTGGAGATCATCAGCGTAGGATTGACTTAGGATTGCATTTGCCAGTAAAAGTGGTCCAAGGTCTGCAGTGTATATTATATATAATAGGGGACCTAGGACAGAGCCTTGGGGCAGTCCAAACGGGGCAGGTGTCCATGATGATCTAGTAGTCCCACAAGCCACAGTGTAAGAACGGTCCTGAAGGTAGGAAGTAAGCCAATTTAGAAAATTTCCTGAGATGCCAAAAGAGATAGAAAGTCTAGTTAAAAGGATATCAGTGTCATGCATTACATGCAGATGGCACTAGCCTCCATACCAACCTTCATATCGGCAGCATCAAGCGTTCATCCAAAATATCCATGGCGTATTTAGATTTTCAATGCCTTGCTTGTTAATGTATTTTTATAAATTTTACAGAGCATAAATTATTGTACACCGTGAACTAATTATACCACTGCCGTTGGGGGCCACCTTAGGATCCACCTCATAGTGTAGTCATATCATAACGAATTTAGTTTTCGTATATTAATCAGTTATGTGTGACCTTTGTCCTTTGACTAAGCAAGTCCTTTGACTGTGTCAAAATTTGCATTATAACTAAGCATGCTGTAATGTGTTGCGGATGTACTTTGCAATGGAAAGCTTGATACTGAACATATCGATTGCAACTGTCAGTGTACTGATTGCGAGCCTTAGTTGTTGAAGAGCAAGTACCCAACGGTTACTTTATGGTCCTTCGTAATTGTAAACATAAATGCAGATTTAAATAGTGCCAGTTCAAGAATATATATATAACTAGCTGTACCAGGCCACGCGTTGCTGTGGCAGAAAAGACTCCTCCCCTCCCCTCCTCCTCCCCCACTTCCTCCCCTCCCCGCCGCCTCCATCCCCCTCCCTTTCCGTCCCGCTCCCTCCGCTCCTTTCCTCCCTGAACCAAGAAGGCCGCAAAATAATTATGCGAATCGCTTATGACGTCACGGCACGCAAGCTCATTCATGTTTCGTCTGCATGGTCGCAGTCACTGTCAAGGCGTTTGTGAATCTGGCAACGTGCGGTTTTGAATTTGCGAATGGCGGTCGAGCGGAATGCAAACTTCACTTTTTGTGGAAAATATTGCGTGTTTTCGGAAAAATGGACACTCTCAGATAGGAATGGAAGGTTTTGTGAAATTTTCAAAACAATCTGTGCGGTACGTTTCGAGAACACTTTACACAAACTATTGGAAAGTTTCATTTTTATATATATAGATTATGTATATATAGTATGTATAGTGCCAGTTCAAGAATATATATATTTTGCTTTTGTATATATATATATATATATACATATTGGGACATAAGAACTAGAGAAAGAAATCCAATGAAAAGAAAACAGGGTATACTCTGCACATATTTTGGATTTCGAGTGGTTTTCTCGAAAATTTAACTTTGTAGAAGTATAAATTTGCTTTCTGGTGGGCTTTTAAATTCCTTTAGTTATTTTGCTTAGAAAAGGTGTAAATGTTTTTTCTCAGTTGGTGCACTTTTTACTTACGATTGATGTTATTTTCAGTAACAGGTAACGTTTGATGTATTATTACGTTATGCAATGGAATCTCCGTAGTATTGCAGTTTGTTAGGGTATATTATTTTAAACGATTAAATCTTAATACAACCTGATCTTTTATGTGATTCTTTTACAATGAGTTTCTCCTACCCCTTTGATTGCATGACTTGTTACATTTTTTATTTGACTTAAAACACAACCAACTCTTGACTACCATTTGAACTAAAGCACAATTCATGACCATCTAATTTCACAAAAACTTTTAAC
Source organism: Lumbricus rubellus (assembly GCA_945859605.1). NCBI lineage: Eukaryota > Metazoa > Annelida > Clitellata > Crassiclitellata > Lumbricidae > Lumbricus > Lumbricus rubellus. The sequence continues at coordinate 11,520,375 of OX243818.1, forward strand.
AATACCTCTCAGTCATTGTACAATAACAATCATTCTTTTGACAATAGTTGACCCGAAAGTCGAGTTTCAACTTTCTCCAGATATTTTTACAAAAGCAATAAATACAAAAAGTACGACGAAGCTCACATCAGTTATCATTGTCAACAGTGAAACGCTTCTAAAACTACTGATTGCAAAACAACTATACACAATCATTCCTGAAAAATTAATTAATCATATACAAAAATCAAACAATTGTTTCTAACACTATGATTTGTATCTGCAGGAAAATTCCGTCCATCACTTAAAGACAGCTGACTACGTCAAACACAAGACTAACAACACCGGCCCCTTTCGCATTGCAACATGACAGTGAGGTGATAAATTAGAAAAATTCAATACAGCTAAAAAATACGTAACAAAGTGCACACGAGATTGTCAAAAAATTACATTATTACAGAAAATCTGAACAAACACAAATTATCTTTGCATTACTTACTGTATATTACGTATGCAAAAAATTGTTTTCATACCACTCCCTGTTGCATCTCATACATGTTGCAACCCTCTCCCTCATGCATATGTACAATTAAGCGTCTTTAACCACCTTTACAATTTTAAGTTAATTAGCTGAAGTAATCTATAAGACATTTACTTTACCATGTAGGCTATTTGTTTTTGTTAACATCATATTTGCTAGCGAATTTTTTAAAAATGTTATGGTTTACTGTTTAGGGGTGAACAGTCTAAACAGATTTTTAAATTATATTTTATAATTATATTTTATTATTAATTTAATTAAATTTTTAAATAAAATGCCATTGACAACCATAGGATAATACAAAGTTATAAATAAGCTAATGTTGATGTCATAAATTATTTTTGCACACATTTTTCTATAGACCCCTCCTTAGCGGTATGTGCCGTAAGCAAAATCTCCTGAATCCAATCACCCCATTCCCCTCACTGCTTACGTAATATATGTACAGCCCCTTAGCTCTTCTTTCATTAGAAATAATATAAAAGTATCATGAGATTATTACTACTACTACTATTAACAAATTTGTTATAGTAAATATATACTACACGTACTTAACTAACATTAATCAATTATACATACAACTGTTATCGACGATTAATTTTCGTCACCGTCAAATTCAACGAAGTAGCAGAACAGAAATACTTATAAATCTTGAAACTGTTACGTGCACAACAGCATTGACCACTTTACTTTACACCAATGCTTTACTCTGTTGCCACAAACTGTAAGGCCACAAACTGTAAGTTTAAACCCTTGACACAAGGCAAGCAATCTGTTGTTGACTAGTGAACCTTCTCTTGCACATTGCCTGCCCGCATAGCTCTTTATCAAATGCTCTTTCTTGCAGTTTCAGCTGATGGTGTTAACCCTTTAATGCCAAGATGGCAGTAAATGGTAAGGGAAATCCTATACCCTCCAGCATTAAAGGGTTAAGTAACTTTTCAACAATCAACAAATCGGAATTTATATCTCGCAACCTTTCAAGAACTGTCTTCAACCAAGACAAAAAAATGCAGAAGACAATGGTCTTGCGCAACTAATACAATGGAGAGGGGGAAAACTGTACAGAGGACATGCTTCCCCATGAAGAAGTCTGTTCCATGTCATGGGGGGGGGCAATCACGGGGGAATAACTGGTGCTGCAACTTTGCATAAAGACTCCATCAAAAAATTGCGATTGTCTCAGATGCTACGTGATACAAAACGAGAAATATCATCGTAGCATGACACGCTCAAATCCAGACAGCGCCTACTCGGCAGCCTTTAGTTTGACAGTATTTTCTAGGTTGTACAGCGGAATGGCTTGAACCATCGTTTTTGTATTCTTCAGTTTGCACTGTAGTTGACTGTAGATACGATGTATATCTGTTGCTTCAAAATCCGATCCATTTTCGGTGAGAATGGGAATATCGAAATTCCCATTGAAACCGTTTTCGTTGGCCGGTGCTATGACGACGAAGTAGAGACTTTGAAGGAATGTCATCTGTTGCACTGCGGTCAGAAGGTGTGTGAAAAGACGGGCAGTCTGAAAAAGCGAACACAGACCTTTGCAAAAAGTAACAGAAACACATAACTGGGGCGTGGTGGTGTAGTGGTGGCGTCGTTGCCTTGAAGCCGAAAGGTTCGAGGTTTGAATCCACCTCGCCGCATAAGGACCTTGGGCAAGTCCTTCACTCACAATTGCTCAGCGCTTCGGCGTGAAACTCCGATGCAGTGTCCGCTCTGCAGTCGGGAGCGCCTCTGAGTAGAGAGCTTGAAGGGGCGCTATAAAAAGTGCACATACAAATGATTGTGACAAAGAAGTAGGAAACATGTAAAAGAGGTTTGCACCTTCATCTGATCATCCAGCAGTTCTGTCCAGATGCACATTTGCCGCAGCTGCGTCACTTTCGGAAGGATGTTCGACAGTTCAGAACCAACTGCATACCTTGACAGCTCCAAGCGTCTCAAACTGAAATACAAATAAAATCATAAAAATAATCATTCTAATTATTACAACTGTTAATTGATGTTAGTGGTGAAAGTGAATCAAAAAGGGGGGAAAAGCAGTGTTCAATAACTGGATTTTACTGCCATTCCTTAATTGGCGGTATATAATTTTCATAAATCAATAATATTTTCTGCCCAGTGTGAATGTTATTCGAATAAACGCAAGTTACACAACATGATTGAGCTAACATCACTACAGGGCTATTTCTTTTACCCGGTGCATTATCATTATTATAATTATTATTATTGTTATTGTTCCAGTTGTTATTATTAAAGTGTGGGGTGAGTGACCACGAGGTGTCAAGTTAATGTCATGTATCTGGCGAGTTATTAAGTGCTTTTTAGGAAACGCAGTGTCATAAGACAACATAAAAACGTAACACTCCTGCTGACAATGCATTGCAATTAATTGTGTGGTACTTGGTAGTAGTCAAGTGTGAGCTTCATCCAGGAACCTACCTTTTCATTTTGAGCAATGCTGCTCCAAATCCACAATCATCTTCCTCCTCTCTCGCTTCCAGCCTTAAAATCTCAATATGCTGCAAGGTGCCAAGCTTCTCAAATACCTGGAACATGCAGAACACCTTTAAGAATTGAGACTTTTAGTTTTAGCATATTACACAGTCAAAAGACAGAGAACACTTTTTTATAGAAATTGAACTCCGTTGTTCTTTCATTCTGGTGAATAGTGATAGCAACATACGAGATCTTGTGGAAGCAAACAGCAAACACACCATTACATAATTCTGTAATGCAGGAAGATGTAATGGAAATTACTACAGTAGACCTGCTTGTGGTAACATGGCATCTTTACCAAAATGCTGGCTGTGAGACAAATGCACATTATATCCAGCACTGCACGTTGGTTACATGTCCAAGTACTACCTTGAAGATGTACAGGTTGCAATAATTACAGCAGACTGCTTCCTACATGGACTGTACGAACTCAAGCCTCCTCTGATATGGTTATTCATATTGCGTAAGGACTTGAGCAAGCTTTTCATGCATCTTTGCTCACTGCCATTGATTGAAACTAAGTAACTCGTTATTGACACTTACTAAACACTAGGGATATGACAAAAATTTTTTTTTCAGAATTTCAAATTCCCCATAGTATCATGAGTGGAGCTTTTGCTTTTCTAAAAGAAAAAGAATAGTGGTTAGTGTCAACTCTTAAAAAATGTCACCCACCCGCCAAAAAATTGTTTTATTGCTATCTTGCTTCTTGAATCTTTTCTTGATGTAGGCTATAATTGTATATAGATTGGAAGTTGAAAACTATTTAAAGGTCTTACACCAGATTTCTTGCAATTGCAGTTGGAATAAAAAAATCAACTGAACTTTACAGACACTTTCAAGATGTCTAAAAAGGCACCTTCTGCTACAGAAAGAAACAAGAAAGTTTGGTCTTCAAATTTGGTACAGTTTCAAAAAGCTAAGAATTCAAGGAAACATAACACTGTTAGCAGTCTTGACACGATGTCAAAAATGCCTATGGAACTGCATATCTTGAATAGATTCAAGACTTTGGCTTCAACACTGAAAGGCAAAAAAGAAAGAGTTCTGATAATTGCTGAAGAGGTCAAAAACTTATGGAGAAAGCCTAACTTTCCAATCCAGCAAGGCAAATCTTCAGTTGAAAGAAAAATCGAAAATGTAATTAAGAAATACGAAAAACATTGTCGAAGACCTGGTAATCAAGTCTTTACCAGTTTGTTCAATGTGACAGATGAGAATGGAGAATGGTTTTGCCGAGAAGACAGAGAATTCTATGACCTTCAGACGTCGACTAAAGGAAAAGTTGGTTATTGTACCTTAAAGACAGATACAAAAGGACTTCACCCTAGAAAGCTACAGTTGATTAAGTTAAAAGTTAGTCAAGACACCAATGTTGAATTAAGCAGTGAAGAAGAAGAAGAAAGTTGTGGTACTGAAGAAGAAAAACAGGATTCCAGCAGTGCCTATGAAGATTTGGATGCTCCAACAACATCTAAAAGACAAAGAACTGATTCAGCAGTAAAGTTAGTGACATCAGCAAAACTTAGTACAAGAAAGGCGCACACAGTCTGCAAAACTCTTGCAAAGAGTGGAATTTCTCTTCCAACTCCAAGTCAAAGTGGTGTTTACAAAGCGACAATGAAAGCAGGAGAACAATTAAAGCAACACTATAAGGAAACTTTAAGGAACGAGAATTGGAGCTTGCACTTTGATGGGAAGCGCATAAAGAAGAGAGAGTATCAAGTTGTAGTTCTGAAAAATGAAAATAGAGAAGTTAAACTATCGGTTCTTGAACTAATCAATGGAAAAGGTGAGACTATATTTAATGGAATAAAGACTGTGCTTGATGAATATGAGCTATGGCCTGCAATTAAGATAATTATTTTTGATACAACCTCTGCAAATACAGGAAAATCTATTGGTGCAGTCACACGGCTACAGAATCATTTTGTTCGGCTTGGATTACAGAAACCTCTTTATATTGGATGCCAACATCATGTTCTCGACACAATACTGAAACATGTTATGGATGATTGTTTTGATGGAGCAACCACCTCACCAAACCTCAGTTATTGGTTCATTACGAAAGTAACAGAAGAGTACGAGCAATTGAAAGCATCGTTTGACAATAATTATTCTGGAAATGCTCTGAAGAAAGTAGAACAAATTGACTGGCGAGATGACATGGCTTTCCTTCACCATTTGATTGCTTGTTACAAGGATTTTAAGAGTACAGGAAGCTTTCCTATGGTAGAATTCAAAACACTGCCAAATATAAGCAATGCAAGATGGAATAGCAGAGCAATTTTTGCCTTGCTAGCTTACATTTTAATTCCGCAATTCCAGCAGTCACCTGAAGGTCAGTCAGCATGTGACTTTATTTGTGGTACTTGGAGTGACATCTGGTTTTCTGGCCAGTACTATAATCCTGACAACTTTGATAATCTAGCAGAAGTGTGTCAAAATCATTCAAAGGCATTAAAGTCATTGAGGAACTTTTGGTCTGTGGAGCCAACACCGATTCCAACACAACGGTCAAATATATGTGCTGAAAGAGCAATTAAAGTTATGCAGGACTTACTTCCACTGTGTAAAAGCATTGACAAACTGAGTATTAAATTTCTTTTGTCAAACGAACACTAAAAAATCTGTACTTTAAAACGTTTAATACTATTTTCCGATGTGCGGCACAGCTGTGCCAGTGTTTATATACATTATACAATGTAAATTGTTTTTCTATTTGGTGGGTGACATTTTTTAAGAGTTGACACTTGCCACTGGTGTTTTCTTGATCTTTGCATAAAAACTCCACAACAAATGACATGGGGAAAGGGTTTTAAAAATAGTCATATACCTACTAAACACCATACAAAACAATAATAATTACAATGTTTTTTATTCTGTTTTTTCCCCACTTGATCTCGGCCGGGAGCGCCTCTGAGTAGGTACCTTGAAGGGGCGCTATATAAATTTTGATTGACTGATTGATTGATTGATTGACAATGGTACGTAAACCTATTCTCATTACCTCTTGGTTCCATTGGCAACAATGTTACATAGTAACAATAATTACATGGGTAAGAAATTCCAATTACCTCTTGGTTCCACTGGTAACAATCACCCAGTTCAAGAACCTTCAGCTTTGGCAAAGTAAAAATACTCGATAGGTCGCTTCCAGACACTTTATGTAGAGATGTCAGTGACTATTGATGGAAAACAATTAATTATCAGTACATCTAATTCTACTACTTATACTTAATAATTAAGCTGTACGCTATCTGCTTTAGATGTTCACATTACGTATATATGCAGGTCAAAAGTTGTGCTATTGCCATGAATAATATGACATCAATATACAATATTATATATGGCAATACAAAAAAGAAGTAAAAAAGATAGAAACAGCAGAATCTTCTCCAGAAAGGAATATTTCGCTGAACCATGAAATTCCACTCTGCACAGGACCAGCCACTTCAATTTATTAGTTATGTTTAGGGCCTAATTTACTACATATTTGTATTTATTCCATTATTATTAATTCAAATATATTGCATTCAAAATACCTAGAACAAAAGAAGATATTTAATTACAATATATATGTGAATTTCTTTGCAATCACAGTAAAATAGAACATCATACAAATAATGTAAAGCAGCTTACCACACAGAATCATTCCCCTCCCCATTATTTAAAATCCTGGTCCTACCCAGGTTTGATTCTAGACCTCAGGGTACTTACCAAAGTTCTGAGGGATGTTAGTTGGCTGATCTGATCAAGGTCAACGGGAATCAGTTTTCCAATTCCTCTCAGTCGCAAGATTTCCAGTTTACCCATTCCAGAAAAGACCTTCATGTCCAGAATGACATCGTCTGGCCTACAAAGTGCAACATAAAGACAACATAAACAAATGGCAAGACTTCAACATAAAAAACAACACCATGAACTCGAAAGGCAATACACATCAAAGTATTGCTACATTCAGTAAATCTTCTCTATTGAAATACACAGATTATGCATCGGCACAGTGTGGCACTGGCCTGGCAATGTCAACTCGCCACACACACTACCACTTAGCATGTTAAATGGCAAAGGAGCGCCTCTAAGTAGAGAGAGCTTGAAGGGGCGCTATAACAAGTGCACAAACAAACAAACAAAGTCGCACACACTTTACCAAAATAAATAATAATTTTAAATAAAATTAAAATGGAAGTGCAAGATGGAGAAACGAATAATACAATGATGCTATATAAATTTAAATTTGAAACTATAACATGCAGCTTATAGTATGTACAGTAGCAATTGCATTGTGTGGATCAAAATAACTTTGCAATCTCAACATAAAACTGCGATCTGAAGCACAGTCACCCACTACAAAAAGGTTCGTGCAATTTCATTCAACCTGGAAAAACCATAGAACTATCAAATAAAGTAAACAATGAAGCAGAACCAACCATTGGTTTTCCGCCATATCCTTCCTGTTATCCATGAACAGCTCTGCTGAAAATAGCCTCATATCTCCGTTACCGTCAATGACAATCTCAACGATGGTGCACTGGCAACGTCCCAGATTAACCCGATTCAAATGCGGTACTCTTGCACAGGCATCAACATGGTTAGGACTGCTGTTCTCATTAACATTCTGAAATCCAAATCATCTACCATACAGTAAAAATCACTTGTTTACAAAAACGATTATAATACAATATATCGTTAATATAATAACTACAACTAGTAGATGATACTCATAGTAAAGAATTTTTTTAGCTCATGCACCCAGTTGTATATTTGTTGGAAAATGTTTTTAATGTCAACCTGCCATCTGGGAAGTGAATACCATCAAATTATTATTGTAAATAGATCTGTCTATCGCCACTATTAAGAGTCAAATATATTAAAGGTGAGCTCTGTGCTAACCAGCAGTTCCTTTTAACACTTTGAGAACGAGAGCATACTAAAGGTGACTGGAAACCAATGCAGCTATGCCACTAAAGTGCTAAGGCAATCTAAAGATGTTATAAATATTCAAGTTGAGCCATCAAATGAGGGACGAGCAAACCCCATTCAACGTGAACATCTCGAAATCTTATCGCAGTGCTTGAAGTATCAACTGCTTTCTTACATCTGTTTCTGCACTCTTCTTCAAGTCCTGCAATCCGTCAGTAAACTCGCAAAGCTTGCTGTTCCACTGTAAATATGAAAAAATAGAACATTATAGCATAGCTACTACAATACATAGTAAAAATGATCTTTTCTATTGTCCGTGTCTTCATTTGCATAGCATAATTCGTGATTGAACTAATGAACAAGAAACATCCTCACAGATTCATGATCTAAAACAAATATATGATATCATTGTAGCACAACTCAATAAAGCTAAAACTTGGACAGCACAGCAACAAAACCTCCAACTGCTGGCAGCTACTACACAGCACAATAAAACTCACTCCAAAACCAGCCTATGCTAACACCTGGTGGCCAACTAGTTGCACCTCATAATCACATTTCTGTGCAAATTTGCGCATACTACAAATTTCTGTAAAAAACAAACAAATCAGTATTTCAGACCACAGAGTTGTTCATTGTTAATTTACTGAAGGCAGAAATTCCATTTAACCTCTTACAATCAGTTGAAACAATTACAATTGTAGGCATGCAAATCATTTTTTAACTGTCCTTAAACACAGTTGCTTATATCTGTTAAGGTCATAGGTACAGCACCACGAAGTTGACAATGGACACCTACGAGCACAGCTCATGGTGCATGATGATGATGACGATGATGACTGCACCTCTGTGAGCTACATAAAAAATGTCCTACATCATCAAGTGTTCTCACTCACCCACACACACACACACGCACACACACAAACACACATACATATAGATGATAATATGCAGTAGTATATAAAACCTTCAGACACACAAACAAATTTACCAGAGACGGTTGTGAAGCAATGTTCTTCCACGTCTTGCAGACCAATCGACAATTCAGAAGATCAGCAACTGACAGGTATTCGAAGATGCGCTCAAGCGAATCGTACACCAAGTGGTAATAACTTTCTTTGGAATCGACAGTTTGGCAGTTTTCCGCAACGGTAAGCTTCCTCTTGCCTTTTGGCAATGTTTCCTTCTTTGCTTTGTCTTCATTCGGAATTAAAACTGATTGTTCGTTGTTGAGTTTACAGAACGGTGGTGATGTTGGCAATGAACCAAGACAGAACGCGTTTTTCGATAAATGTTGACAATTGGATATCTGACTTGTGTACAAGCACGGCATTGATTTCTTTTGTGGTATCTTAGATTTTTTGGGTGTAGATGAAATAACATCAGTAGTGTTAGACTGTTCACAAGTGTTAGGGATTAAGCCTGATGAAACCTTGTTGACATCTTTATCAGAAGCTGTGCTGTAGTTGATGTCATGCTCTGTCTTTGGTGCACATTTCTAACAAGCAAATATATTCAATATGTCTTAAAAATTAACCAGATGCATAAAAAATTATTTTATACAAAACAACAATTTCTAAGTAAGTAAGCATGCAAGCAGGCTCCTTTTGCAACCAGTTACCAACCAATTCCACACGATGACTGAAGGGCGGATAGGTTTCATACAGAATACATAATAACTGAATCCATTCCAGGACATCATCTTCTCTACGGCTATGCCATAACAACAAAATTACAGAATACAACATTATCAGAAAAGACTGAATTTTAGATAAAAATCATAAAAGAAACTTACCATACAGATGTAGTCAGATGTGAAACATGATTTGCCAATACACACAAAGTGAAATCCATAACCACAGCTTCCGCAAAATACATCAAGCGGCCAAATGGGCCACTTGCGTCCGAAACAGTAAACGCTGCAGAGCTTTGTACACCTAGAAAATAATAAAAGTCATTCAGTAAAAATGTAGCAAATTAAACATCACAATATTAATGCACACACATATACATTTAAACACACATGCACAGTCGCGCACACACACACACACACACACACACACATATATATGCATTCCAAAGTACCTAATGATAGCACATAATCGTAATCGCACATTTATACAGTGCCACTTCAAGAGAACTCCTCAGAGGCGCTCCCGACCTGATACCAAACCATAATCAAAGAGAACAGTTTTCAAATGCTTGCGGAAATGTTAATGTATTGGTAATTTTAAATTTATATAATGCCACTTCCATAGAGACTCAACCAAACAGAAAATGCCTGATCGAAAACAATGGTCTTAAGCGCTTGTTGAAAAGAGACAGAGATAGATTGATTGATTGATTGATTGATTGATTGGGTATAACAGCATTTCAGCACAGAATTGGTCATTTCGTGCCTTAACATGATTATTGAATCTGCATCATTTATTTCTGGGTCTCCCTCTGATAATTACCACAAAATAATAATGTTAGTCATTATGTTATCTGCCATAATTGTATTCTGCAGGACCGAGATGCACAAGAGGGTATAACTCATACTCTTTGCGTAAATGTGGCCTATGCGTGAGTAGTGGGTAATTTCCGTATGCATGGCTTCTGATTAGCGAATTACGATAGGTATAACGTTATGCGAACTCGGAGGCAGGTATAAGCCCGCTACTCCGAAGGTCAACAATAGACAGCCGACTTTGCTGGACCGCGTGAACAATAGACAGCCGTTGAGAATTCCCTGTGGACCGTCTATAGGTCTTGATCTGTTCACCCCACGCTGGCAACGACCGCATATAAATATCTTTCACGCATGCGCGCTCAGCTCTAACCTATTGAATTGGGGGGGGGAGCAAGCGTCATGCATCGTCGGGTGCAAGGAATGTGTAGATTAGTTATTCCCTTCCAATTCTATCTTAATGCATACCACTACATTCCAACGACTACGCCTGACCTAGTTACGTTTGGAGGAAGGTCTACGTCTTAGGTAGCCTATACCTTCCGTTGTGCATCTCGGTCCTGGTTCAGGAAATAGACTGAATTGAATTGAACTGAATAATAAACAGAAAACAAAAACCTTACGGATCATCTGGAATCTGTGCTTTCTTAGTCACTGGTTGTTTTGATGGTCTGTTCGCAGACGTATTGTTTCGAGGACGTTTCCTGTTAGCGCTACTCTGACAGCCTTTCTCAATGTTAACTCCAACTGACCTAAAAATAAAACATTACAAAGAACCATAAGATATATTAAAATCAGGATACAAGCATATAAGTATTTCAAAATAGTCTCCACTCAAAACATCATAATGCCATTCGTCATGTGATGGTTGGTTGAATATTCACTTTCAAAACAAATGAAAACCGCAACTTTCAATAGGTTCCAAAAAAACATTACATATAAACTATAAATTCGCAATAAAAAATACATGCATTTTAAAAAGATGAAGAAAGACTCACGGCGCATGTGCTTCAAGAACTGCTACATCAGCGATTGAAGGTGATGACCCGGAGGCAGTGGTGGAGGCGGATACATTTGCTGGCACATCATCCATTGATGGCGTGGAATTTGTTCCACCGCGAGTCCTCCCACGCGTTGCAGCAGCCTGTCGTACAAATTCGGAAGGGTCCATGTGAATCCGTTCCTTTTTAAACGTGAAGCAGTTTATTGACAAGGAGTCTTCAGTGTTTCGTACTAAAAAGATTTATAACAAAAATGGCCTTTAGCAAATCAAAAATTCCTTTAGAAAACATTAACACTTAAAATCGATTCATGCTATAGCTATAAGCCTAACAACCAAATGGAATGTAAGATGAATGAATTCTATGCACTTTTCAGAATAAAATAGAAACGTACGTATAGAATGTATGTATGTATATAAATGCATTTGGACTTTTATAAAGTGCATTTTAAAAACCCCTCAAATGTGTCGATATGATATGAAAAGAAATTACATCATTTCACTAAGAGATTGGCTTGAAGCAAATGTGCTGAGGTTTAGAAGCGAGATTGTAAAACCTGGATACCTCACTACATTTTTAAACTGTTGTAAAATTTCTTAATGTTTCTTTGGCATTTAACCAGTAGTCATAAAAACCTTTAAGCCAAAGTTTTTGAATGTAGCATACAAAACATCAACTTGTATTTTCTTATTCATGTAATTCTGTTCTGTATTGACTTGATCAAACAGTGGATTATCAACATCATTCTTCCTTAATATTTTAATCCATTACATAATTCTCTATCACACACAACATGAAGTGATTAAAAAGTTCATCATTTAAGATTTAAATGACACTCTTTGTAATCTGTAACATAACCCATGATCACAGAAGCCTCTTAAATCAAAGAGGTCTTGACCAGCTAGGCCGGTATAAATTATTTAAGAGTTCAAATTATTTGTACAAACTGTAAGACACAATTGCTTCAATAATGCAATAAGAATTTAACTTAGATAACGCAGGTCACTCTACCACAGTGGGAGCACACAGTACTTACGGAAAGCTTCAATTTCAGGAACTGACCTCTAGAAAACAAAGAAAACAGAAGTAAATAAAACAATGCCTTTCATGCATCGTCATAGTTGCTCATAATCAGAGCCAAATGTTTCTACTACTGGCTTTAAAATCTCAGCTGGTAGCAATAAAAAGTTTACTGATCGCAGTCTAGAAAACTGATCGTAAAAAGCTCATCTCAACAGAATTAATATCAACTCACAACACTATTATTTCATACAAAATTAATAAATAATTTTCGTCTGAACTCACCAATTTTTTATTATCCGGGGTGTAATAGTACACGTCAGATTTCTTTATGCTTGGGGTCTGATTCGTGTTTCGCAGCACAATTTCTCGGTGCCAGCCTAGAAAAGCAAATTTCAGCAAACTGATATTCATGCTGCAATGCTGCACTTTTGTTTCAAGATATGTTCACAATACACTAAAAGAAATGCAACTGAATTCAACACATGCATCTAACCGTTTCACCTTAGCTATCTGCTCCCCAGTCTTTTCTGGGCAGCCACACTTTCCACTTGGAACTAGCTCCTCTGCTTCAAAATTGTGCCATCAATTATGCCTAAGTACCATACTGCATTACACATCAGAACAATAAAAATTATCAATCACATAATTTACATAACATTGTACACCTGCTGTTTCCCACCTGCCCCCTACAAGTTGTTGGCCGACAGTATCCTGATGATCATCCAGCACACATTCAAGACAAAGCTGCATAGCAGTGCATATAGTCATTCTTTTCTTAGCTGAATAAATGATTGAGAAACCTGAAGCAAGTGAATGTCATCAAACTGCTTCTGGCACAAAACCAGGAAATTCAACTCAGCTGGCTTGGTTACCAACTGCAGCCCGAATATGTGGATTTAACCATTCACAGCATTCTGCTTTCCAAATGCTTCATTCTCTGCCTCTGTGTGCGACTATGCAGCAAGTCCTTCATGCTCAATATCCTAGCCATTATCGATAGAAATTTAATAATACTGGGTAAGCAAACAGTAGTACTAACAGAATCACTAATCACGACACCATGTAAGAAAGAGCAATGAGGCCAAAGATATATCCTTACCTTCATCGAACGGTTTTAACCACTCAGCATTTGAACTCTCACCTGAAAGAAGTACAATAATCAAACTGCTAATGAACACATCAATGCCGCATTAGACTAAGAACTGTCGGTTGCAAATACTTTCGCAACAGAAATTAAATTTAAGATAAAGCAAGTTCTGTGAAATAGAAACAAGCTAAGATTAGACAGCACACTAAGGAGCATCACGAACAAATGGCAAGTATGTGATAAGTCTATTAATAATAACGCTGCTATAGAGCACAATCAGCAAATACGTGCGTGGAAGTAAAGTAAAAACTATTGAATTCTAAGCTTGCAACGCATCATAGCTTACAACACTCTATTCCATTGTCCCAGCATCTTTTCGACAGATTGCATAAACAGCAATCAAATAAATACACCTGCCAGGCTGTAATCTAAGTATTATTCTTACATCTCTTCAATGATAAACGATGCACGATAATATAATTTATTGTATAATCTACACAAACAGGCATGGGCGTTATTTAAGCCTGGATGCACCTATGTGTTTTATTATTTTCAAGATTTACGTTAACGACCAATAACCATCAAGCAAGTCTGGATACCGTGGTTATAAAAGAGAATACATCAAACATACCCTGTTGAAGAGGAGACAACGGCGAGATATCCATCTTTGTGATCAATGAATCTATATTTAAGAATCAGGATATGAAAATGGAACAAAAGTGTTAAAGCGAGATTCTTTCGAACAATACAAAGCGTTTTTATCAGAATGCCCAAATGGGCCACACAACCAGCATCTACGGTATTTAAAGCACTTCCTCCTAAGTAAGTATGTAGGCATACCTGAATTCCACTGCACTGTAAAGCCCTGAGCCCAATTTAAGAAAAGGACAAGTTCCGAAAGTTAAAATTATAATAAAGGTCGAAGTGAGAATGTTACTAGATCTACGTTCTTCCGCAAACCCAGCTGTTAAAATGTGGCATGAACATCAGACAAATCGATATATGTCAAAAATTCGAGGAAAGTCAAGCCAAACTAGACACTGTAAGACACAGCTTGCCAAGCTTGGTGCTAAGATAGAAATCGTTTGTGATGATCGAAGGACTCGATTGTGGTCACGAGGTGGCTTGGAAGAGTGCCACGATCAAGACTTCATCAAGTCACACTGTCCCAAACATTTTTATAACAGATTTATAAATTATTATATCTATGCGTGTAACCTATTTTTAGGTACTATAGCTGTGTATTCAATGGACATCCCTGAAAATGTTTATTTGCTTAAATTTGAATGAAAAGTGTATAAATTGAATACTGCTCTACACATAAATATTATATTCTTGTGCATATATGTATAAAACTCCGGCTATAATTGCCGCGTTACAGGTTGATGTTAGATATCACGTGGAAAAACATTGCTCGTTCTGTTACCGGATGGTAATTTATCGTGCAATTCCCTAATTATCGGCGTGATTCACATAATTAAATGAAACGACAACTTTAGAATAAATAAGCAATTTGATGAGATTATGACATTTTGTGCAGGTAACGTTTCAGTTCAGGACTAGGCTAAAATACTTAACCTAAAATTACGGCATATGGCATTTTCTCATGAATATGTTGTGTTGGAATTCTAATTCCATTTTTTATTTTTTTTTATCAGAATTCGAGAAGAATGGCACATAGTGAATCGATTTACGAGGCAGAACGTAATTGGTAATGATCCCTTTATTTCATCAGGTCAAATGTTTAAAAAATTCATATTTGTTTCTCATGTTTAAAAATGTAACACAACCTTGTTCAAATGTCGTCCTTATGCCAGTTTCCTTTTTATTTGTTCTGTTTCTGTGTGCATTTTCCTTGAAATCAGTCATTGAAATACTTAAATAAATATTGTTATTGTTAAGAATTTTAGTGTTCAATTGCTCTCTTACAGTTGGCTGTGATACATCTTCCAACCTAATGCTAACCTTTGACCCCTTTTGGGTCTCCTGCATAAATCGATGCAACTTGTAAATCACGATGTAATTACGACCTGTACGATGCTGGTTTACCGAATAAATTTTTATGTTATGTTTGTTATTTCTTTTTCACAGCAGAACCTTACATTTAAAACATCGTGTGCAGCAGATCACTGAGCATCAAACATATTCAACATTCTGGTTGTTAAAACTTTATATTGGCTGTGACATAGATTAATATTGTTTGTTTTATTTTGAAGCTTTCAGGGTTCAGAAAGTAAACATGTGACGAGGAGAAAGTCTTTGCAGTATCCACGACAGTTGATGGATGGAATGTTCATGCCAAAGAAAGTTAGTATTTGCTACTTTATTAGCCAATGAGGAGAATAGTAGTGATAAGCTAATGAGGAGAATAGTAGTGATAAGCTAATGAGGAGAATAGTAGTGATAAGCTAATGAGGAGAATATTAGTGATAAGCTAATGAGAAGAATAGTAGTAGTTATTTCAGTTTAACGACAAGGTGCTGTGTGATAGCAAAGATCATTTGTGTCACCCTCCTCCTTCTTCCAGGCTTGAGACCGGCACTGTGTCAGAGTGCAGACAGGTTGATCAAAGCGTTGCATTGATGAATATGTTGATATGATGCAATGTCAGGCGCCCTTGTAACGGCATGGCTGTGTTACGGCACCATAGAAATCGTCATTGTTATTATTATTAATGTTGCTGAACAGGTGATGAAGCAATGATTATCATTTTTTATGGTGTGTTTATGTGTGTGTGTGTGTGTGTGTGTGTGTGTGTGTGTGTGTGTGTGTACTTTTGCATGGTTAGCTCTGTGCGTAGGTGTCTTTATGTCCGTGTATTTTTTTTTGTTTTCTTAGGAATCACGCATTGCTAATGGTATTGGATCCTGGGGATCATGCAATAGCCTGAAGGATCGGCCTGAGTGTGTAGACAAGAATATTTTTAAGGATGATAGGACACTGAAACTTATAAAGAAAGATGTCGATTTACAGCTGCCTGTAAAATTGGCAACAGCGTGTGAACTGCAAAAGGTTGTTTTTCAATTTTCTTTTCATAATTCATTTAAGCGAAATGCTGTCATTAATATTATGGGGGTCAAGGTGTAGACGTCTTGCCATTTGTTGGGGCGCGATGGTGTAGTGGTGGGTTCGGTGCCTTGGAGCTGGAGGGTTCCAGGTTCGAATCCACCTCAAGCCGCCACATAGGGACCTTGGGCAAGTCCTTCACTCACAATTGCTTCTGTGCTTTGGCATGAAACTCGGATGCAGTGTCTGCGCTGTAGTTTGGAGCGCCTCTTTGTAGGAAGCTTGAACGGGTGCTTTGTCAGTATAGTCTTTTTAAAGCTTTAACAATTGAGAAACAGGTAGGTGATAGATGTTGTTTATCTTCTGTTGAACTGTGGAAATCTTAGAATGTTTGTATCGACTAGATATCGCTATCGCATAAATTTTCATTATTGCAGCTTATATTGTAAGATGTCTGAGTAGTTTCCCTTCAAGTTTTGCAGCATAGATTTTTGCCATAATATGTCTATTTTATTTTATGTTGAGTGTCTTGTCTAATATTATATGGCATCTAAAAATATATCAAATTCTATTTAAAGTGGCAGTACACAGATGTTGGTGAAGATAAGGAAAGCAACACAATCAAGGACATAGAAGAATTTGAATCTTTGACGCTTTATTGATTAAATTCTTAAATGATATTTTCATTTCTGCAGGATCATTCCAAGATGCTCGATGTTCTGAAATCACGTAGGTCTGTGGTTAGAACTATCCAGGTGAGACTCGATCGTGAAGGATACGACGGATTGCTGATGTGGCTCATCACAAGCAGAGAAGACACTCTCACTGTTGATGTCCTTCCACAGTTATGCCAAGGGTATGTATGATGTATGTATGTGCATATGTTGTATATGCACATATAAAACATATATGCTGTAAAGTTTTCTGCTAGGTGTCTTAACCCTTTGAACCCGGAGCTCCCGTAACTCTATGGATAACGGGCTCAAAGGGTTAAGACTTTTTTCCCAGGAGTTCTTCGCACTGGGAGCGCCTTTGATTAGGTTGTACTGTGAGAGGCGCTTTATAAATCCAAGAATAGAATAGATATCATATCGTATGTAAAAATTCTATGACACCTCTCACACCGTAGAATATTCAGAGGCGCTTTCAGTACAGAAGTCTCGGAAGAAAAGCAATGTCTTGAGAAAGTAACTCGAAAGAGAGTGACTGATTATTGCAGCTTCTTTGCAATTCATTCATTTGACTGATTTAATTATATATAGATTAATTGATATTTAATTATTGATTAATGGATTAATTAATTAATTGATTTAATGTGTTGTTTGAATTAATTAGCTATGATATTCATGTGATGACTGACTTCAACTGATTGGTTGATTGTCTGACAGGTTGCAGAAGAGAAGAGATGACGGAACTAGCGTTTCACCAATGCTAGCCTTAATGCTCATTCCATCCATCTTACCTTTGCTGAGCAGTCAATTCGAAGAGTGAGTTCTTGTTTATGGTATTTACTTCTATGTGTCTTTAAGTCTAGGTTAATTCCATTTCAGCACTTGAAATTTGGTTGAACCATGGAAGTAAATAATTTATTGGCTGCTATTTTCACTAATTCATTAAGAACAATGATATAATTATGTATTGTATGTTGGTAAGTATGATCTTTATTACCCGGTACTCCTTTTGCAACTGTGCAATGGAATAGAAAAATTTACTTTAAAAAATTATAGGCTTATAGCACACAGAAATAAGCTGACATCAGAAGTTTAATCATCAAGCGTTTCATTATGTGATTATTTAACACATGATCATCCAGCAACACTTTTTCAACAAACTTTTCTGGTCTCATGGCCTAACACAGTTTGCACAATTATTCTGAGTAAATATTTTCTTAACATTTGAATTGCTGTAGCAAGTCGTACAATACCTTTGTGCTTGAGCTGACTGAGAATCTGAGACACCGTATGTTGTTTTCCAGCTATATGTCTAAAGCTTTGGATTACATTGAAGCTTTTCTGTGTGAGATTCCACCTCCAAGATGTCTGCTTTATGACAGGTAATGAGATCAAAGATGGTAAAATTTTAATGAATTTTATTGTAACACTGATTACGCGGCCCAGGACAGACTCGAGTGGAGAAACATTGTGAAGAAGGCATCGGACACCTACGGGCATTGAGCCCATGGTTGTTTATGATGATGATGACTGATTATTGGTAATGTCTAGTTTTAAAATGGCATCTAGCCAGTGGCATTTTAGAGTGCCTGGTTTTTGTTAAAATTGTATTGCTTTCAAATGCTTGAATGGCACTGATTTGAAGCTGCAGAATTTACAACAGTTTTTCAGACTGTTTTATTAGCATGTTGTCTTTGTTTGGCTTATCTACATGTTAAAACTGCAGTTGTTCATTATGTTAACTGTGTTTTATTTTGACATTTTGTAGCTGTATGCGAGAACTGCTCGATCTTCTCGTTTTTCTTAATGCTGACTCGCACAAGTTGTCGCAATGCCGTCATGAAACATGCTTTAAAATTCAGGTAAGTTTCAGTAAATTTTTAGCAACCCATTTTAAAAAAAAAAAACTTTTGTTAATGATCTAAAGTCTTGATATTCATTTCTTGTGGTGATATATCAAATTCCTCCTTTTTAATCATTTTTAACCAGCCAACAACAGCTCATGATATGATTAGAAAAATCATTCCTTTAATGCTAAGACAGTGTAAAATTCAACATGTTAAATTATCTTTATGTGTTTGTGCACAAGTCTCTGTGAGATTCTAGTCAACGTGCTGCACGATCTAGCATTCATTTAAAATATCAAAGTTCATTGACGATGATTAACTATTCTGGTTGTCAATTCCTTTCTTGTGAGGAAGCACTGGAGCGAGCAATCATACGATTATAATGAGACATAGCTGTAACGAGTATCTTGAATCAGGAACTGGAGGGAGAAAACAAAGAAATTATTTCCCAGAAAATTTATATAGCACCCCTTCCAGAAACTACTGATCGCCACTAACTCATGATTATAGGTGGAATCAAAACTGATGAACATTTCTTGCCATCACTAACAGTTGACTTCTCACTTCTCTGTCCTCTGTATTAGTCCTCTGCCCATCGTTGATCTTTAGACTCATGACTGTGAAGTGTTTGTGGGGCACGTTAAAGCACACAAACATCATATTGTTGAACGATGTTTGATATATTTTCTATTTTAGAACTGTCTCCAACTCGTTCAGCAGAAGACGACAGTTTGAACGTCGTTCAGTATTTGTTCATCTCAATGCTTCTGATTTTTCAATGTTGATACTAAGTTGAATCTCGTTACGTGGACTTCACATAAAAAGTGCCTCTTGCGTTTTTGCGTCGTGTGCCTCTTGCGTTTGCGTTGTGTGTCTTTATATAAAACATAGATAAATTCTTTGGGTATTTGAATATATATTTTTATATGCTGTGTTCTGTCGTTTGTACATAGATATGTTAAACCCTTTGAAATTTTGATTGTATGCTATATTTTTGTGTACTACAAAGTATTGCTAATTTCTATACCAGTACTAATTTTAGTAAGTACTGAATGCCCTGTTGGCTCATGCACTCAACTTGTTCAGTGACTTCGGTTCATGACTTGTGCACAACAGTTCAGTACAGGGTAACATAATTACTGTGATTGTGTGGTTGATACCAGTGCTTAAAGTGTAAAAAAGAAGTGCCTGGACGCTCCTTAACTTTCAGTCTGCGCTGGCGAAATAAGTGGCAGGACGGCATTCAGATTTGAAAAGAAGTGCATGGACGCCGTCCATGACCGTCCTGCCACACTTTAAGCCTTGGTTGATACAAGTACATAGCTCCTTTTATCCCAGAAGAGATAATCTCTAAGCAGATGTAAGGACATGATTACCACATTTCAGTTGCATTGATTTGTCAGCTCTGGTAGGAAATTAGGAATTCATTGAACAATAATAATTCTGTTTCTAGTTTATCGTCAATCATCAGGACAGTATTAGATCACATGTTAGTAACATAGTTCTTTGTTTAATCGTGTCTTACTGTTCATTTGCCGGTGTTTATTTTGCACAGATATATGAGACTTAATTACGTAGTCTATTTGGCAGTCAATGATACATGTTCATTATCATGTATAGCTGTGCTGTGGACATGATGTTCTAACGTTATGTTAGTATTATTTTTAATGTGCTTCAATAGGCACATTATGAAGGTCCTAGCAGATGCAGGATAAAGCAACCAGCTATGTATATTTTGCATGGTTCAACATGTGAAATGGTGTAATACAGGGTCATTGGCTATGTACAAAGACATTTGTGTATAAAGGAAATTTTCTCACCAGCGGTTAAAATAATGAACGTTTTGTGCACAGTAAAAGAAAAATATCTAGGGCTTCGAACTTTTTTTATTTTTATGCATATACTCTGTTATTTTTTATGCATATACCGGTACTTAAGTTCCTCTTCACTATTCAGTTTTTAAGTCTTCGATATAGCTTAGGACTTTGAACACATCTAGTCGATATTGATGCGTATGTAAATTGTCTAGTCAGTTTTGTGTTTCTAAGTTGAACTCTGACACACCGTGAACTTCTTTCTGGACAGTTAAATTTAACTTAACTACTTAGCAGTAGAGGAATCAACTGCTTTGTCAACGATGCAAAATAGGATTTGAATTTGTGTGAGTGTTGAAAGTACAATGCTGTGGGTCATGAATACTAAGCACTTGCAATTACAGTTAGCTGTAAGTTTCAAAATTTTATAAAAATTAAATTATGATTTAACAAGATGATGAGCTGCATTTGTTCTCAGTCGCTTTACTTTAGTATACTCGCATTGATAAAGAGTTACTTCTGTTTCATATATTATGTTATAAATTGTCCATGGTCTCTTTCACTTGCTCTGCAACAATGCAGAGCTGTTCCTTCTCTGTGGTTGGTCCAACAACCTGGAACGGGCTTCCCTTGACTATAATTTTTACGACACCTCACATACTGTTCTCAGTTTCACAAACTGTTGAAGACTGCTTTTTCACTTGGCTTGGACTGGGAGCACGTCTGAGGATGGATCTTGAAGGAGCGCTATATAAATTCTGATTAATTGGTTGATAAAAATTATTGTTCAGCTGTATTCATGTGCTTCTTGGGCCAATAATGCTTTGTTATTCGGATCCTGAGTCTTAATGTAATTATAATTGGCTAGTGAAGGTTTGTGATCGGTAAACGTCAAGTTGAAATTTCATACCCTTGTGATATATTTTTTAAGTTAACAATTTCGGATATCCTATTCTATATGTTGCTTGCGCACCCTGAGTGTTGCAGGACTTGTTGCATCATAGTGTATCAGACTATAGGCTGCTTTGTTATTCATAAACTTACATTAATTAATTATATTCAACAGTATTATAGTGTTTGAATGAATCTGACATCTTTGAACTTTGTGTTTCTAGTCTTGCACCATTTTGTTTGTTAGGTTTTTCCAGCATTGGAGTCCATAAATTTTGTGAATTATGTCTCGCAAAATTAAGCTGCAAGTTATGTCTCAAAATTATGTTGCAATTTATGTCTCAAAATTATGTTGCAATTTATGTCTCAAAATTATGTCTCAAAATTATGTTGCAAATCATGTCTCAAAATTATGTTGCAAATTATGGCTGCCGAGTCAATTTGTTCAATAGTTATGCTTTGATGATTTTACGATATAAAATTTATGCTGTGCTCCAATTTCTCAGACTTCTTGCGATGTTAACATGTGAATAAGTATACCAGGTGTGTACATTTTTGCGTGATGTGTATGCATCATATATTTTAGGTAAATATTATGTATAAGACAAATATTTATTAAATGTTTTTGAATGCTTTTGTGTGTGCATTTATATAACCAGACAGCAATTCCCTTTGAAGCTTGTCATACATGCTGAATGATAGCGAACAGTTGAACATTTAAAGCTTAAAGTGCCTAGTTGTTGCATGTATGCAGGATTAAGTACTTGTGAAATTACAGTATGATATTTCAACCAACTTACTTTGGATTGTGTATACAATGCCTCAGAAACACGCAATAATATATGTATCAAATATATTTATTTTAGAAAAATATTTTTCATTTCAGAGTAGAATCTCCAGATCATTGTACAGTTCAATCTTTACAATAGTTTCTTCAAAAACAGGTGTAACGAAATAGTATCATGTGGAATCAAATACCCACTAAAACATAAGCAGATCAATATCAGTAAACTGTCATTATAACACAATAATAATGTGTTAATTGTAATGCAGTTAAACATTTACAAGATTCTTCACAAACAGGATGGTATAGAAAAATAGTATAAATTTATACTGGTGTAGAAAATATCCAGTAACTTGCATAGTTCTATAGTCAACGTTACAAGGCACAAAAAGTTAGGCTTGAAATATCAATGAGCGATTTAATTAAACTTCTACAGTTCACAATTGATAGTATCCTGATAATGTCTTGAACACACAAGTGCTGAGCCTGAACACAAAGAAAGTAACAGTTTTCAGGTACAATTCTAGACTAGGTGTGTCTTGAACACACAAGTGCTGAACACAAAGAAAGTAACAGTTTTCAGGTACAATTCTAGACTAGGTGTGTCTTGAACACACAAGTGCTGAACGCAAGCAAGTAACAGTTTTCAGGTACAATTCTAGACTAGGTGTGTCTTGAACACACAAGTGCTGAACGCAAGCAAGTAACAGTACTGTTTTCAGGTACAATTAATCTAGACTAGGTGTATAATACTAAATACATCGGTTAAAGTGAGTTGGAATGGTGTTCCCACTGCTCTCAGAATTCTTTTCTTGCATTCTCACTGCTCACCATGCAATGGAATCCTGAGAACGCATACGTTCCAGTAGAATTCTTCCTCGGAGTTCCCATTACTCACCCAAATCACATCAACCACCGAATAAATGCAATGTACTTACAATTACAATTGTCGGCACTTAGTCTAGGAAACTAGAAAGTATCATTTCAAGACTTTAATAACCCTGTTTAATGGATTACTTTGAATACCGGCGATTGTAATGGCAGTAACAAGATTGAAAATAAAATTAAAGCAAGCATGTACTTAATAAACTTGCAGGTGGTTTAAATCATAGTACAACCTAACACTTTGACTTGCCTCTATGCTTTTTGCTCTTAATTGTGCTACGAGTAGGCCAACCTTGAGCAGAGTTGGACCTGGTCTGGCATATCTTATACCAATTGGTGTGAAAACATAAAAAACAAAAGCCAATATATCTTCAATAATACACCATCAAAAAATAAACATTAGTGAAAACACCATCTTGCCACTAAAATGTAAAAAGCCGCTACAATTCAAAGAGTAAATAAGAGTAGTAAGCTTAAAGTTAAACTAAAAAGCTAAAGTCCTCAACAACAGAACCATATGTCATCTAACAATATTCTTCTGAACTATTAAACGAGCATAACGTGTCAACAGCCAAATGATGGCATCAGGTCATTGCTATTCAAGTATCGAATTTACAAGATGATCGAGTAAATTTACTCTACACGAGCAGCATGACTCTAGACACTGTACCAACAATGTTTTGGCGTTTACCCTCAGCAGAGAGACTTCTGATGAACAAGGTTAAGGGCAAACTGCAGGGGTAACTTTACGCCCTGTTCCAGAAGGCCCACGAGTGGTCCACATGCCTCGATGCAGGCAGAAAACGGGCTGAGGAGTAGGTAGAACCCAGCACAGAAAAATGCAATCGGCCAGGCGACAAGAATGATGAGGAAGAACCAGAGAATTGACCAACAAACGCCGGCAGCCATTCTGTGTCTTTTTAGTTGTGTCAACGACTAATTGATGATACACCGCACTCTCGTTGGCAGACGTCAGGAATCTGGAACATTGCAACAGACCAACGAATAAATCACTAAAGTGAAGCAAATAAATGTATGCACGTTTACATAGTTCAAATCCTAGTTGTAAATTTATATAGCGCCTCTATAGCGCTTTTACGGAAAGGTCCTCAGAGGTGCTCCCGACTGGACAGTGCCGAAACACGATCAAAGAGAATGGTTTTTAAACATTTGCAGAAAAAGGGTAAGGAAAACCCGAAAGTTAATTATGGAGATGCTCTAGATGTAACTTATTCCAGAAAGATGGACTGATCACAACAAAAAACTTTTATGCAGCACTGTGGAAGTTCGAGCCATAGTTGTATTGGTTTTACCCTGCTGATTATTCAAAGAATTGATCAGTCATATATTACGTATATTTAGAACGTTATCTAAAATCTAAACTTTGTCAACTATACATTAAATCTTATATATGCTACAATACATGCAGCATACATTAAGGACTTGTCAATGCATCTACATACAGCATACTCACACGTAGCTTAACTCCAACTCTCACCAAGCACAAGAAAGTCACTACATACCTAATGGAAGTACAACAGCAGTTGTATATCCGAACATGGATCACAGAACTAGTGGCAATATTCGTACAATACCTTTCAGCATTTAAAAAGGCACATTTCTATTCTATACATTAACAAATGGATACAATGTCATGATTACTCTTAGTCACATTCACGCTCTATTTTGGTACCTGCAAACAAATGCAGTCATATGACTATGCGTATTTACTTACAGAAGGCACCACAAACGTGTAAATGAATACATACAAACATACATATAATTATACATATACCGGTACCTACACACACATACATATATACATATACATACATATAATATATATATACATACACACCACACAAAACATAATGGTTATATATAATATGTAAATGCATTATAATATATATATATATATATATTGGTAATTTATTACTTGCTATACATAGCATTGATAATTGTCACCGTAGGCCTAGCATCCTTCTTGTCCTGCAGGGAGTTAACTTAATTTAATTGCACAGAGTTATGGCTAATTAAAATTGTCCATATGCTAGGCGAAAGTCACAGTGAAGTTGCTCACTTAATAATTACCGTATGTGACTCTCAAAAATTATTTATTTATTAAACCATTCGACACTTACACAAGCGAGTTTAGCGTGCGACAGTAGGCTAATCTGACCGCAACAAGTCTATGTGTGTCAAATTAGCAGTCACATTGAGATTGAGATTCAGCAGTCATATTCGAATCGGGTGTGACCTCCCCAAAAGGCGCACAAGTGACGCACTAGCAAACACGTAATTTGACTTCAAAATTCACATATTTCGACTCTATCCATCCAATAACGCTTAACAGGGCCTATTAACACCCACCTGGACTACCTAGAACAATAGTTGCTAAAGCGTTTAAATTATTATTGTGCCTATTGTAGCCTTCCAAACTTCACACATCGTCGACCTTCAATTTCAATGCATCATATGAGCCAAGTTTGACACCTCACATTTCATACTCAGACCCTATCCATCCAATAACGCTTAACAGGGCCTATTAACACCCACCTGGACTACCTAGAACAATAGTTGCTAAAGCGTTTAAATTATTATTATGCCTATTGTAGCCTTCCAAACTTCACACATTGTCGACCTTCAATTTCAATGCATCATATGAGCCAAGTTTGACACTTCACATTTCATACTCAGACCCTATCCATCCAATAACGCTTAACAGGGCCTATTAACACCCACCTGGACTACCTAGAACAATAGTTGCTAAAGCGTTTAAATTATTATTATGCCTATTGTAGCCTTCCAAACTTCACACATTGTCGACCTTCAATTTCAATGCATCATATGAGCCAAGTTTGACACTTCACATTTCATACTCAGACCCTATCCATCCAATAACGCTTAACAGGGCCTATTAACACCCACCTGGACTACCTAGAACAATAGTTGCTAAAGCGATTAAATTATTATTGTGCCTATTGTAGCCTTCCAAACTTCACACATTGTCGACCTTCAATTTCAATGCATCATATGAGCCAAGTTTGACACTTCACATTTCATACTCAGACCCTATCCATCCAATAACGCTTAACATGGCCTATTAACACCCACCTGGACTACCTAGAACAATAGTTGCTAAAGCGTTTAAATTATTATTGTGCCTATTGTAGCCTTCCAAACTTCACACATCGTCGACTCTGGATTTCAATGCATCATATGAGCCAAGTTTGGCCCTTGAAATGTCATACTCAGACCCTATCCATCCAATAACGCTTAACAGGGCCTATTAACACCCACCTGGACTACCTAGAACAATAGTTGCTAAAGCGTTTAAATTATTATTGTGCCTATTGTAGCCTTCCAAACTTCACACATCGTCGACCTTCAATTTCAATGCATCATATGAGCCAAGTTTGGCCCTTGAAATGTCATACTCAGACCCCATCCATCCAATAACGCTTAACAGGGCCTATTAACACCCACCTGGACTACCTAGAACAATAGTTGCTAAAGCGTTTAAATTATTATTATGCCTATTGTAGCCTTCCAAACTTCACACATCGTCGACCTTCAATTTCAATGCATCATATGAGCCAAGTTTGACACTTCACATTTCATACTCAGACCCTATCCATCCAATAACGCTTAACATGGCCTATTAACACCCACCTGGACTACCTAGAACAATAGTTGCTAAAGCGTTTAAATTATTATTATGCCTATTGTAGCCTTCCAAACTTCACACATTGTCGACCTTCAATTTCAATGCATCATATGAGCCAAGTTTGACACTTCACATTTCATACTCAGACCCTATCCATCCAATAACGCTTAACAGGGCCTATTAACACCCACCTGGACTACCTGGAACAATAGTTGCTAAAGCGTTTAAATTATTATTGTGCCTATTGTAGCCTTCCAAACTTCACACATCGTCGACCTTCAATTTCAATGCATCATATGAGCCAAGTTTGGCCCTTGAAATGTCATACTCAGACCCCATCCATCCAATAACGCTTAACAGGGCCTATTAACACCCACCTGGACTACCTAGAACAATAGTTGCTAAAGCGTTTAAATTATTATTATGCCTATTGTAGCCTTCCAAACTTCACACATCGTCGACCTTCAATTTCAATGCATCATATGAGCCAAGTTTGACACTTCACATTTCATACTCAGACCCTATCCATCCAATAACGCTTAACATGGCCTATTAACACCCACCTGGACTACCTAGAACAATAGTTGCTAAAGCGTTTAAATTATTATTATGCCTATTGTAGCCTTCCAAACTTCACACATTGTCGACCTTCAATTTCAATGCATCATATGAGCCAAGTTTGACACTTCACATTTCATACTCAGACCCTATCCATCCAATAACGCTTAACAGGGCCTATTAACACCCACCTGGACTACCTAGAACAATAGTTGCTAAAGCGTTTAAATTATTATTGTGCCTATTGTAGCCTTCCAAACTTCACACATCGTCGACTCTGGATTTCAATGCATCATATGAGCCAAGTTTGGCCCTTGAAATGTCATACTCAGACCCTATCCATCCAATAACGCTTAACAGGGCCTATTAACACCCACCTGGACTACCTAGAACAATAGTTGCTAAAGCGTTTAAATTATTATTGTGCCTATTGTAGCCTTCCAAACTTCACACATCGTCGACCTTCAATTTCAATGCATCATATGAGCCAAGTTTGGCCCTTGAAATGTCATACTCAGACCCCATCCATCCAATAACGCTTAACATGGCCTATTAACACCCACCTGGACTACCTAGAACAATAGTTGCTAAAGCGTTTAAATTATTATTATGCCTATTGTAGCCTTCCAAACTTCACACATCGTCGACCTTCAATTTCAATGCATCATATGAGCCAAGTTTGACACTTCACATTTCATACTCAGACCCTATCCATCCAATAACGCTTAACATGGCCTATTAACACCCACCTGGACTACCTAGAACAATAGTTGCTAAAGCGTTTAAATTATTATTGTGCCTATTGTAGCCTTCCAAACTTCACACATTGTCGACCTTCAATTTCAATGCATCATATGAGCCAAGTTTGGCCCTTGAAATGTCATACTCAGACCCCATCCATCCAATAACGCTTAACAGGGCCTATTAACACCCACCTGGACTACCTAGAACAATAGTTGCTAAAGCGTTTAAATTATTATTATGCCTATTGTAGCCTTCCAAACTTCACACATCGTCGACCTTCAATTTCAATGCATCATATGAGCCAAGTTTGACACTTCACATTTCATACTCAGACCCTATCCATCCAATAACGCTTAACATGGCCTATTAACACCCACCTGGACTACCTAGAACAATAGTTGCTAAAGCGTTTAAATTATTATTATGCCTATTGTAGCCTTCCAAACTTCACACATTGTCGACCTTCAATTTCAATGCATCATATGAGCCAAGTTTGACACTTCACATGTCATACTCAGACCCTATCCATCCAATAACGCTTAACAGGGCCTATTAACACCCACCTGGACTACCTAGAACAATAGTTGCTAAAGCGTTTAAATTATTATTGTGCCTATTGTAGCCTTCCAAACTTCACACATCGTCGACTCTGGATTTCAATGCATCATATGAGCCAAGTTTGGCCCTTGAAATGTCATACTCAGACCCTATCCATCCAATAACGCTTAACAGGGCCTATTAACACCCACCTGGACTACCTAGAACAATAGTTGCTAAAGCGTTTAAATTATTATTGTGCCTATTGTAGCCTTCCAAACTTCACACATCGTCGACCTTCAATTTCAATGCATCATATGAGCCAAGTTTGGCCCTTGAAATGTCATACTCAGACCCCATCCATCCAATAACGCTTAACAGGGCCTATTAACACCCACCTGGACTACCTAGAACAATAGTTGCTAAAGCGTTTAAATTATTATTATGCCTATTGTAGCCTTCCAAACTTCACACATCGTCGACCTTCAATTTCAATGCATCATATGAGCCAAGTTTGACACTTCACATTTCATACTCAGACCCTATCCATCCAATAACGCTTAACATGGCCTATTAACACCCACCTGGACTACCTAGAACAATAGTTGCTAAAGCGTTTAAATTATTATTGTGCCTATTGTAGCCTTCCAAACTTCACACATTGTCGACCTTCAATTTCAATGCATCATATGAGCCAAGTTTGACACTTCACATTTCATACTCAGACCCTATCCATCCAATAACGCTTAACAGGGCCTATTAACACCCACCTGGACTACCTAGAACAATAGTTGCTAAAGCGTTTAAATTATTATTGTGCCTATTGTAGCCTTCCAAACTTCACACATCGTCGACCTTCAATTTCAATGCATCATATGAGCCAAGTTTGACACCTCACATTTCATACTCAGACCCTATCCATCCAATAACGCTTAACAGGGCCTATTACCACCCATCTGGACTACCTATTCCAATAGTTGCTATAGCGTTTAAACCATTATTGTCCCTATTGTAGCCCTTCAAACTTCACATATCATCACATATCATAGACCGTGTATTTTAATGCAACATTTGAGCCAAGTTTGTCACTTGAAATGTCATACTCAGCCCCTATCCATCCAATAACGCGTAACAGGGCCTATTGACACCCATCTGGACTACTTAGAACAATAGTTGCTATAGCGTTTAAATCATTATTGTCCCTATAGCAGCCCTTCAAACTTCACATATCGTCGACCGTGTATTTTAACGCATCAAATGAGCCAACTTGGGCAATTCAAATGTCATACTGTGGCGAAATTGGGTTGGACCCATGTCTTTTTTTTTGCCTTTTGTTTTTTTCGCCGCCCAGCCACTTTTGGCCTATGCTCTTTTCCTAGTCGAGCCTCTTTTGACTCCCAGCTTCTTTTCCGCTTTTTTTTGCCTCTTTCGACGCCCGGCTTCTTTCCCGCCTTTTGTCTCTTTTGGCCTAGCCTCTTTCGTGGCCTAACTTCTTTTGGTCTAGCCTCTTTTCGTGGCCTAGTCTCTTTTGGCCTAGCCACTTTTTGTGGCCTATCCTCTTTCCCGCCTTTTGCCTCTTTTGGCCTAGCAACTTTTCGTGGCCTATCTTCTTTCGCGCCTTTTGCCTCTTTTGGCCTAGCCTCTTTTCGTAGCCTCGTCTCTTTTGGCCTTGCCTCTTTTCGTGGCCTAGCCTCTTCTAGAAGGGTATATTTAGCAGCTAGTTTAACATGCAGGAGATCCTGCGTGGTCGAGTGGGTTGTAGCCCGCTCGCCGCGCCGGCGGCCCGGGTTCAATTCCCGGTCGGGGATCTTTACAGCGGGTGGCTCGGTCGCAATATAAACGTGGAGTGTGAGGTTGTTCTCTGCCTCCGACACTAATCATCTTCGATATGAAACAGTGTCGTTAAGCCCTGAACATTTCATGCAGGAGCACAGAGATCCTGCGTGGCCGAGTGGGTTGTAACCCGCTCGCCACGCCAGCGGCCCGGTTTCGAATCCCGGTCGGTCGGATTATCAGAGATTAATTTCTCGGATCTTTGCTGCGGGTGGCTCGGTCGCATTATAAACGTGGAGTGAGAGGTTGTACTCTGCCTCCGACTGTAAAGGCCCTTTGGTCATACACGTTCGTTAAACTATTTTCCGATAGGCAGGAGCTCAGTCAGTCCACAGGTCAGTTAGTTGTGAGTAGTAGTCGTAGCCAAAGTGAGTCGCAGTCGTAGTCGAGGTTAGAGACAGAGCTTTAGTAGAGAGAGAGAGACAGTCGAGAGTAGTAGAGTACGACGGCCGTAAGAAGTTCATCAGTCGTTAGAGTGCTTGGACGTCAAGAAGAGGGACGACTAGACGGTCTACACTGCGAGTGGATCTGCGATTGTGTCGAATAAAACGTTCCATCTTCTTAACATCGTGTTGGGTTGTATGATCGATCGGAAGAATTGGCAGTCCTTCTAAAGACGACGAAGACGGACTTGCGTTTCCACCCCCCCTGAAACGACACGCGTGACATATGGACAGACCCTACTCCCGCTGATCGCTGGACGGCCATCCTGACGATTAGCTCAACGGGCACTGAGAGGAAAGTGGGGTTCACAACTAGTTTTCCGCGACACTTGTACCAGAAGTGGGGTGCACAGTTCTTCTGAGCAACAACCGCAAATTGACCTACGATGGAGGACGATGAGGAGGTCACGATCGCCTACGCAGCTGGAGGGTTTGCCGACCAGCCGACGAGCTCTTCAACGCAGTTCGCCGACGGGAGTGCGACGGCAGAGCAGCGATCGGACCCGAGACGACTGATAGAGGAGCTTCAGGTCGACGGACGGGGGCCGATGAGGATGAGCTACCGGGAGACGTCTGACGAAAGGGTGACCTCCCTGAAGATGCTGGGGACGACCGGAGACCGGCCATGGAACCGACTGCCTCCAATGAAACCAGGAAAGTTCGATGGGCCGGGATCGCTGGATACATTCCTGGTGCAGTTTGAAGTCTGTTCCCGTCACAACCGGTGGACGGCCGTGGACATGGTCGACTACCTCCGATGTGCGCTGGAGAAAGCCGCCACGCAGCTACTCTGGGACTTCGGCGCACGTCGGGACGTCAGCTACGAGGAGCTCGTGGAACGCCTTCGCCAAAGGTACGTTACAGGGGGACAGACGGAAACCATCGGCGCCCAGCTGTACTACCGACGTGAACGTTCCGAGGAGACTTTGAGCGACATGCTACACGACATTCGACGCCTTGTCGTGTTAGCGTAACCTGTGCCTTCCAACGAGACCACGGAAATCATCGCCAAAGACGGTTTCCTCGAACTTTCACTCAAAGTACGTGAAAGACAGCCAAAGAATCTGGACGAGGCCTACCGGACTCCTACGACCGCAGAAAGCCCTTCCACCAAGTCAGGGGTACGCAGGAGGCCGACGTAAACAGCCGGATCCAGTCAACGCTTGACCGGGTCCTGGCGACGCAGCGTGACGAACAGCGACGCTGACAGAAAGAAAGGAGCAACGAATCGAACATCATTTCCGAGAGCTACGTGGCCGAGCTCCTAGGTTCTGGGGCGTGACGATCGCCCCGGACACCGCAGCGCTGGTGATTCCGGACAGCAGAGTTCGAGACGGGGTGTGACCTGTTATAACTACGGCCCAGCCGTTCACCTCGCCCGTCACTGCAGACAGCCTCGACGCCCATGGAACGAGACGAACGGAACCATGAGGACTGGAACGGAAGCACCTACGCCACTCATGTCGGTGGCGGTCAATTATACGAGGCGCTCCCAACTACCGGACCGAACCAGCAGCAACGCAGTCTACATCCGCGGGACCATCAACGGAAGACCGCAGATTTGCCTGATCGATACGGGATCTGAAGTGAGCCTGGTTCCGTCTACGACAGTCGAAGGGTTAACACTGCAACCCTATTCTCGTTTCTGATGGCTACTAATGTCACTAGTATTAATGTCCTTGGGGAGGTCCGCTTGTCCATTAAGGTCAGTGATGGTATTGAGGTCCCAACTGGACTTTTGGTGTCTGACCAGATAACGGAGCCCATGCTAGGGATGGATTGGCTACGGGAACACCGCTGTCGCCTAGTCTTTGGTAATGGGGCATTGTTTTTGGGCCGTAGACGTATACCCCTTGTAAAAGGTAATGGGTCTATGTGGTTCCGTAGAGTTATACTGGCTGAGGAGGTTGTGGTGTCTCCTAAGAGTCAAAGTGAGGTCCCCGTTAAGATGATTTATGGAGATTTGACTAATACAGCGCCTGCTTGGATGACCGAAGACCAGGAGACTCAACCAGGAGTGCATCTTGCCCGTGTGGTAGTGGGAGACCGCGCAGCCGCTAGAGTGAGACTAGTGAATATAAACGAGGAACCAGTGAGGTTTACAAAGGACCAGTTCCTCGGTGGCTTGCATCCGGTAGAGGTAGAACAGGGGACGGGAAGAAAGCGGAACGAAGGGCTAGACGGAGAAAATACATTGCGAGACACTTTGATGGCAGATTTGCCGGAGGAGGTTCCCTTCGATATCCGTAAGCGGTTCGACCAGTTTCGGATGGACCATAGCGATGTGTTTTCACTTTGCGATAGAGACTTGGGTAGGACGTCGATTACTACACATAGGATAGAGACAGGCGAGGCACGCCCCGTAAGGCAGCCGTAACGACGCCACCCTATACCTCCTCGGAATTTAATTGAACGTGCGCTTGATGCGTTGATAAGCGAGGAAGCTAACGTTAGTGAGTGGGTATCCCCAGTGGTGCCTGTCCGAAAGGAAGATGGCGCCCTTAGCTTAAGTGTCGTGTATCCAGGGCCGAAATGCACATAAGTAGGAATAGCGTAGGCTAAAGGTGGACCTTCCTCCAGACATTGCTACCTCAGAGGTAGCCTTTGGAATGTAGCGGTATGCATTAAGATAGAATTGGAAGTGAACAACTAATCTACACATTCCTTGCACCCGACGATGCATGACGCTTGCTCTCCCCCAAATTCAATAGGTTAGAGCTGAGCGCGCATGTGTGAAAGATATTTATATGCGGTCGTTGCCAGCGTGGGGTGAACAGATCAAGACCTATAGACGGTCCACAGGGAAATCTCAACGGCCGCCTATTGTTCACGCGGTCCAGCAAAGTCGGCTGTCTATTGTTGACCTTCGGAGTAGCGGGCTTGTACCTGCCTCCGAGTTCGAATAACGTTATACCTATCGTAATTCGCTAATCACAAGCCATGCATACGGAAATTACCCACTACTCCCGCATAGGCCACGTTTAAGCAAAGAGTATGAGTTATACCCTCTTGTGCATATCGGTCCAGATATATACCAAAGCCGCTGGTTGGTGTGACACCGAGCGTGTAGGGGTGATGGGTCGACGCATTTTAAGTGTAGAGTTAAACTTTGCCCCCTCCTCGGCGCCTTCTGGAGCGCCCTTTCATTCTTGCTCATTTTAGTTACCCCCGTCTACACCTACATCTACGGTCTACATCTACCGTCTGCATCTACCTATGCTTCGTTTACATCTACATTTGTCTACATCCACCTAGTCTACGTCTGCCTAGTCTACACCTACCCAGTTTGATTGAGTGAAAGACGAATACAGGTCTTCGTCGGATTTTCAATACTTGGCGTTCAAGCCATTTATTATTTGGACAGTTAAGCTAGACGAAACTAGGCTCAATATCTGCGGAGATATCAATTTTACCAACATTAGAATACTTTCTAGATGCGCTAGCGGTGCCTAATTTCAGATGGGGGAAGTATCCGCACTATTACCACTACTCACGGTCGACAATATGTGAAGTTTAGAGGGCTACAATAGGGACAAAAATGGTTTAAACGCTATAGCAACTATTGTTCTAGGTAGTCCAGGTGGGTGTTAATAGGCCCTGTTAAGCGTTATTGGATGGATAGGGTCTGAGTATGAAATGTGAAGTGTCAAACTTGGCTCATATGATGCATTGAAATTGAAGGTCGACAATGTGTGAAGTTTGGAAGGCTACAATAGGCATAATAATAATTTAAACGCTTTAGCAACTATTGTTCTAGGTAGTCCAGGTGGGTGTTAATAGGCCCTGTTAAGCGTTATTGGATGGATAGGGTCTGAGTATGAAATGTGAAGTGTCAAACTTGGCTCATATGATGCATTGAAATTGAAGGTCGACAATGTGTGAAGTTTGGAAGGCTACAATAGGCATAATAATAATTTAAACGCTTTAGCAACTATTGTTCTAGGTAGTCCAGGTGGGTGTTAATAGGCCCTGTTAAGCGTTATTGGATGGATGGGGTCTGAGTATGACATTTCAAGGGCCAAACTTGGCTCATATGATGCATTGAAATTGAAGGTCGACGATGTGTGAAGTTTGGAAGGCTACAATAGGCACAATAATAATTTAAACGCTTTAGCAACTATTGTTCTAGGTAGTCCAGGTGGGTGTTAATAGGCCCTGTTAAGCGTTATTGGATGGATAGGGTCTGAGTATGAAATGTGAAGTGTCAAACTTGGCTCATATGATGCATTGAAATTGAAGGTCGACAATGTGTGAAGTTTGGAAGGCTACAATAGGCATAATAATAATTTAAACGCTTTAGCAACTATTGTTCTAGGTAGTCCAGGTGGGTGTTAATAGGCCCTGTTAAGCGTCATTGGATGGATGGGGTCTGAGTATGAAATGTGAAGTGTCAAACTTGGCTCATATGATGCATTGAAATTGAAGGTCGACGATGTGTGAAGTTTGGAAGGCTACAATAGGCACAATAATAATTTAAACGCTTTAGCAACTATTGTTCTAGGTAGTCCAGGTGGGTGTTAATAGGCCCTGTTAAGCGTTATTGGATGGATAGGGTCTGAGTATGAAATGTGAAGTGTCAAACTTGGCTCATATGATGCATTGAAATCCAGAGTCGACGATGTGTGAAGTTTGGAAGGCTACAATAGGCACAATAATAATTTAAACGCTTTAGCAACTATTGTTCTAGGTAGTCCAGGTGGGTGTTAATAGGCCCTGTTAAGCGTTATTGGATGGATAGGGTCTGAGTATGAAATGTGAAGTGTCAAACTTGGCTCATATGATGCATTGAAATTGAAGGTCGACAATGTGTGAAGTTTGGAAGGCTACAATAGGCATAATAATAATTTAAACGCTTTAGCAACTATTGTTCTAGGTAGTCCAGGTGGGTGTTAATAGGCCATGTTAAGCGTTATTGGATGGATAGGGTCTGAGTATGAAATGTGAAGTGTCAAACTTGGCTCATATGATGCATTGAAATCCAGAGTCGACGATGTGTGAAGTTTGGAAGGCTACAACAGGCACAATAATAATTTAAACGCTTTAGCAACTATTGTTCTAGGTAGTCCAGGTGGGTGTTAATAGGCCCTGTTAAGCGTTATTGAATGGATAGGGTCTGAGTATGAAATGTGAAGTGTCAAACTTGGCTCATATGATGCATTGAAATTGAAGGTCGACAATGTGTGAAGTTTGGAAGGCTACAATAGGCATAATAATAATTTAAACGCTTTAGCAACTATTGTTCTAGGTAGTCCAGGTGGGTGTTAATAGG
The DNA here is from genome assembly GCA_945859605.1 of Lumbricus rubellus. Taxonomy (NCBI): domain Eukaryota; kingdom Metazoa; phylum Annelida; class Clitellata; order Crassiclitellata; family Lumbricidae; genus Lumbricus; species Lumbricus rubellus. The sequence goes on from OX243818.1 coordinate 11,556,835, forward strand.
CCCTGTTAAGCGTTATTGGATGGATAGGGTCTGAGTATGAAATGTGAGGTGTCAAACTTGGCTCATATGATGCATTGAAATCCAGAGTCGACGATGTGTGAAGTTTGGAAGGCTACAATAGGCACAATAATAATTTAAACGCTTTAGCAACTATTGTTCTAGGTAGTCCAGGTGGGTGTTAATAGGCCCTGTTAAGCGTTATTGGATGGATAGGGTCTGAGTATGAAATGTGAAGTGTCAAACTTGGCTCATATGATGCATTGAAATTGAAGGTCGACAATGTGTGAAGTTTGGAAGGCTACAATAGGCATAATAATAATTTAAACGCTTTAGCAACTATTGTTCTAGGTAGTCCAGGTGGGTGTTAATAGGCCATGTTAAGCGTTATTGGATGGATAGGGTCTGAGTATGAAATGTGAAGTGTCAAACTTGGCTCATATGATGCATTGAAATTGAAGGTCGACAATGTGTGAAGTTTGGAAGGCTACAATAGGCATAATAATAATTTAAACGCTTTAGCAACTATTGTTCTAGGTAGTCCAGGTGGGTGTTAATAGGCCATGTTAAGCGTTATTGGATGGATAGGGTCTGAGTATGAAATGTGAAGTGTCAAACTTGGCTCATATGATGCATTGAAATTGAAGGTCGACGATGTGTGAAGTTTGGAAGGCTACAATAGGCATAATAATAATTTAAACGCTTTAGCAACTATTGTTCTAGGTAGTCCAGGTGGGTGTTAATAGGCCCTGTTAAGCGTTATTGGATGGATGGGGTCTGAGTATGACATTTCAAGGGCCAAACTTGGCTCATATGATGCATTGAAATTGAAGGTCGACGATGTGTGAAGTTTGGAAGGCTACAATAGGCACAATAATAATTTAAACGCTTTAGCAACTATTGTTCTAGGTAGTCCAGGTGGGTGTTAATAGGCCCTGTTAAGCGTTATTGGATGGATAGGGTCTGAGTATGAAATGTGAAGTGTCAAACTTGGCTCATATGATGCATTGAAATCCAGAGTCGACGATGTGTGAAGTTTGGAAGGCTACAATAGGCACAATAATAATTTAAACGCTTTAGCAACTATTGTTCTAGGTAGTCCAGGTGGGTGTTAATAGGCCCTGTTAAGCGTTATTGGATGGATAGGGTCTGAGTATGAAATGTGAAGTGTCAAACTTGGCTCATATGATGCATTGATATCCAGAGTCGACGATGTGTGAAGTTTGGAAGGCTACAACAGGCACAATAATAATTTAAACGCTTTAGCAACTATTGTTCTAGGTAGTCCAGGTGGGTGTTAATAGGCCCTGTTAAGCGTTATTGGATGGATAGGGTCTGAGTATGAAATGTGAGGTGTCAAACTTGGCTCATATGATGCATTGAAATCCAGAGTCGACGATGTGTGAAGTTTGGAAGGCTACAATAGGCACAATAATAATTTAAACGCTTTAGCAACTATTGTTCTAGGTAGTCCAGGTGGGTGTTAATAGGCCCTGTTAAGCGTTATTGGATGGATAGAGTCGAAATATGTGAATTTTGAAGTCAAATTACGTGTTTGCTAGTGCGTCACTTGTGCGCCTTTTGGGGAGGTCACACCCGATTCGAATATGACTGCTGAATCTCAATCTCAATGTGACTGCTAATTTGACACACATAACAAGTCTTAGGATGTGAGGTCCTTCGCGTCAATATAACAAAATTAAGCTCCGTAATGGTAACTTACTGTCTGTTCACTTCGCAGTAGATAGTCCCATCGACTTGGCTTACTTAGTTCTTCATAAACACAGCTGTCTGAGTCATTATCACGGCTCTCTTGATCACGTTGGGTTAGTTATTATGCAGATACTTGCAAAGGAGACAAACGCGGATGTCGTGTAGGCCAATGCATGGCTGCTATTGGTTCAAAATTTAAATACCCCAGTTAAATATAGAAGCACAGTCCCATTCAGTCAGAAGCGCTGTATTATGCCAAACAATTTTTTCGGGGCAACGGCCTCTGTTGTCATAAGCCCTTGTCAGATCTGTATCCATCCATCCATTTATTCAGAGGCTCAAAGCAATCAGGTTGTGAAGTATTGGCGTCTCACAGAATTAGCAGCTTTAAGAAATCATCTAAATTATATAAATTTCGCTGCATGTATGATTACCGTTATCTTCATCATTGTCCTTCCAAATAAATTCAAAATCACTGTCTCTGTCATTCATTTATTTATATTAAGCACTTGAAAAATTACTGTATTAGTAAATAAATTGGGTGGGACATTTGCTAAGAGGTGACTCACTGCAGAAAGAAATAATTGAAGGAAGATTGGAGGGAAAGAGGTGCAGAGGAAGGCCTAGACAAAAACTGCTGGACGGGATGATGGAAGCTGGATACAGAGAACTGAAGGACATGGCACAACAGCGGGAAAAGTGGAAACATTGGACGTCTGGACCTGCCAATTGGCAGAGAACGTAAAGAAGAAGAAGTAAATAAAGTTATCTTTGGTTTAAGTGATAGGCTGATAGCAAAAAATAGTTGTCACGGAAAAATTTACGTGTAGAATAATTCGGCGCTATATAATAATCTAAAACCGGATGTAAATAACCTGCAATGTCAGCCAACAGCGTTGCCACTCCTTGGGTTTTTTCACAAGATCTTGGGTTTTTCGATCCGAACTTGGGAAATGGGGTTTTTTGGGAAAGAACTTGGGTTTTTTGCTTGGGTTTTTTTCGACCAAAAATCTTGGGTTTTTCGATAAGAACTTGGGTTTTTTCGGAAAGAACTTGGGTTTTTTGCTTGTTTTTTTTGGAATATCGGAAAAATTGTGAACATTTTTGAGATTATTTGGACTGGATGAGTAAAAAAAGGTCGTCAGAATTTTCGGACGGGAAAATTGAAAAATTTTTTGTTGGGGCAGGATGACTAAAAAAGGTCGTCAGAATTTTCGGACAGGAAAATTGAAAGATTTTTGGGTCCGGATGACTAAAAAAAGAGGCCATCAGAATTTTTGGACGGGAAATTGTGGACTTTTTGAAGATTTTGGGCAACTTGGGTTTTCTTGGGTTTTTTCAACCATCCAACTTGGGTTTTTTCATTTTTTAGAGTGGCAACGCTGTCAGCCAAGGATGTTTGCATGTAGACGTGATTTTCGGCTTCAAATTTAGTTATAAGCGACTGCTTTAAGTTAAAACGATGGCCATGTTAAAACCGGTATATCTGATTTACTCTTACAGGGAAATGACATCTTGTGCGTTGTATGCGGCAGCAGTAATGTGCTGTTCTAATTATTATAATAGCATGTATTACATGGAAGCATGCCTGAAAATTTGGTCCTGGGCATGACGTTAAACTGCATCCATCCTCTGCCACAGGGAACCAACAACGTCCCTGTGCCGGTCCTAAGCCCGGACAAAATGAGGAAGGTTTGCCAGATGGGTGGCGATACGCTGGCAGTGAAAAACCAAGACGATTGTAATCCGCCAAAACCACGACACAAGTGACATAGCTACCCAGATGCTTCAAGGTGTCATGATGTGAAGCAGACATGCTCAGGTCGGTCAGGACACACCGATGGAGAGGGTCGGGGGAGAGAGCGTGGGACACAACGGGCATTGACCCACGTTGTCCTTTGTGCTTCTTTTTCACGATTCTCTTCAATCAGACAAGGTTTAGATGCTCCAAGATGTTAATGGTATGGAGCAGACCTGCTGACCCAACCGGTTGAAGCTGGGCAACATGGCACGAGACAGACTCAGACAGAGAGTGGCATCGGACTCCTACGGGCATTGAGCCTAAGGATATTGATGATGATGATGATGCCTGAATAGTGAATAATAATCATGGAAGAGGATAGGATAGTATAAGCTATTAGTTTTCCTGGCGCCTGTTGCATTGTACTTGCTGTCTCACGATTGTATCTGTGTGCATTAAACAAATTAATTAATTTAACCAATATTATTTACTTGTTATTTTGTTTATTAGTTATTTCTACTGTAATCTTAAAACTATTACTATGTATGGCAGCCACTCATTTATTATTTGCCTATGTATTAGTCCAGATATAGGCTACAGACTTGCAGTAAAGTCAATCAAATGTGAAGTCTGTATACCTTTTGTGGTAATGTGATGATAAATAGCACACCTTATTTTTGTCTTTGGTATTTGTATATGTACCAGGCGACTCTCCTGTTTCAAGTGGGCAAGAAGAGTCTCGTTCAGCACACCGTAAAGCGTGGCTTCTTGTTCAGTTGGAAGAAGGGAGTAAGTCGTGATCTGATTATATGGCTCCAGCAACCGATCGACCTAAGTCCGACTGGCGTACGACGATGGCTGAGAAAGAAGGAATGGGAAGCACTGGTGGCAGATCACAGGTAGATTCAGTCCAGTGGGTTGTATTAGTTACAATTTTGTGCTTATTTTACGGTTTTGACTGATGGTTTTGGTTACAGTTTTTTTTAGCTCATTGTAATGGTGTTGACTGTATGTCAGTGGGTGGTATAAGTTACGAGGCCAGCAGATGGATGAGGTCACATTTATATATAGATAAAATAATCGGAAATTGCAGCTGATTAAAATATTTTCTTGGACACTTTAACTGCAAGCTGTATTATTTTTCTCAGCCACTTTTAGTACACTCTCGTTCTTAAAGTTTCAATTATAGATGTTTTTGCTGTTTCTTCGCTAGATCACAGGACTGCTGTTTCTTCCATTTTGAGCACTATTTTCCAAATTAATATTCTTCCTTCAAATTTCAGGTATCTCCCCGAAAGGCATCATACGCTGGGACCTGACCTGGCTACGGCTCACTTTGTTGTTGCCCGTGGTGGAGCCGTTCGATTTGAAGGCGTTGAGAGATGGATAAGCACAAATGCTGCAGGAAAATCTTACCTACCGTCCTCTGCTCAGGCCAATATCAAACTGGAAGCAGTTGATGTATCGAACACCAAAATGATGTACTCCAGTTTTGATAATTTTGGTATGAAAAAGATTTTTTGTTTGGTGATGCACTCGTGCATTTGTTTTATTATACGACTCAAATGGGTAGCGTTGCTGCATTGGTGAAGGATCTTGTACCTTCAATTCATTGATAAAATTAGTAGAGTACGGTGGCTACAGCTCATACCTGCCTTTTCTCTCGAGGTTGCACGCATTGGTACGGTAGCGCTTCTGAAAGGCTACTGCTGCAAGAAGCGCTTTATAAATTGTCAGATACAATACAACTATATAAATATATTTTGTTAAATTTCTGACACAAAGTTCAAACAACCACAAACACTTTCTTTACGTGGCTCAACAACTCATTTTTATTTCAAGTTATTGCATCATAGTTTGAACCCCAGTCATTGATACTGTGCAATGATGTGTTGTTTGGGTAAATTATTTGTGCATTGACCGAGTAGTTTGTACATAATTATTAGATGAGATATTGCTTAACTTAATACTGTAATTACCAATGTTAACTATGATATGAAGCATCCTCTCAAAATTTCCATGTATTTATTTGATGAAGTTCTGTAAATCATACCTTGACAATTTTTTAATTGTAACTTTTGTTAGATGTTTACTGTTTAAGTTGATAAATATAATTTTATTAGTCTTATTGAAGATATGCATAAATTTATGCAAATGTTATTGACGTAATTGTAATTTTAGTTAGGTGTTTAAACTGTTTACGTTGATATTTATTAGTATTACTAGCTGTACCCGGCCACGCGTTGCTGTGGCAGAAAAGACTCTCCCCATCCCCCCATCCTCCCCATCCCCTTCCCTCCTCCTCCCCTCCCCCTTCCCTCCTCCTTCCCCTCCCTCCCCATCCCCCTCCGTCCCGCTCCCTCCGCTCCTTTCCTCCCTCAACCAAGAATGTTGAAGGCCGCAAAATAATTATGCGAATCGCTTATGACGTCACGGCAAGCGACCTCATTCATGTTTCGGCTGCATGGTCGCAGTCACTGTCAAGGCGTTTCTGAAATCGGTTTTGAATTTGCAAATGGCGGTCGAGCGGAATTCAAACTTCACTTTTTGTGGAAAATATTGCGTTTTTGCGGATAAAAAGAAAAATGGACACTCTCAGATAGGAATGGAAGGTTTTGTGAAATTTTCAAAACAATCTGTGCGGTACGTTTCGAGAACACTTTACACAAACTATTGGAAAGTTTCATTTTTATATATATATAGATTATGAGAAGCATAAATTTATGCAAATGTTAAATTGACGTGTCTGCTGCTGCAGTTGATCTTCATCATCTGAAGTACCTGAACGTAAGCAACTGTCCAAACATCAATGACTGGTGTCTTGATCGCTTCGTCAATTTTCGTCAAACGTTATTGGCGCTAGACTTGAGTGGATGTCCAGAGGTGACTGAAAGAGGCCTGGCTTCTTTGCACAGACTTCAGTAAGTTATGTTTTATAGGTCAAAAAATTATTGATCAGTATTTTTTGTGCCCATTATTATTATTTCTATTATTAGAAATAATTCGCATTCACAAGATCTGAACCCTTTCCCGCCGGACCGGGTCACCCGTGGTCCCATTAACAGGATACGTATATCAAAACAATTCCGGCTGGAAAGGGTTAAGGAAATTCGAAAGTGAAGCACAGAACTTCCAGGTGAAGAAACAGAAATCAAGATGTTTAAAAGTCGATAGAGAATGGCATGTATCTTGAGACATTTCTTAATGGACAGTTCAAGCGTTAGAGAAACAAATGTTGACATCTGGTCAGTTCCAGTTCTTTCGGTCAGCGACATGGAACAAAGTGTACAAGGTGGTAGCTTGTGTTGGGTGCCATAGCAAATTAGCAATATGTGAAACTTGCAATTGTCTGTCTATTGCTCTCGTCCGTTAGATTTCTGTTTTGTGTGCGTCTTGTTGGATCAATGTCTGTTTGCAGTGCAATTTTCTGCTAATACACCTTTAAGATGTTTTGTACTTGGTACCCGGTAGGTGTAAATTATGCACAATTTAAAATCCAATGAAAATGTGCAGTGCCTGCATATAGGCTTTCTGAATGTTACATTCACAAAATTAAGAGAAAGAGAATGACTTATTGTAACTGCTTTCAAATAGCAAGCCACATTGAAGCTGCTCTTGAATTTCAAGAAGTATTAAAGTATCAACAGTTTACTATGTTTGTATTTACATTTCTAGCAATCTCAAACGGCTCTTCTTGTACGACATGCCGAACGTAAAGAACCAGAAGATGGTGGCTTTGATGTTGGAAGAAGCGATGCCAAGGTGCGTTATCGAAGGCATTGACTACACAAGTGGTACGGATCTCGCAGAAGAGTCGGCCGAGGGTGGAGATACTCCACCATTTTTAAGACAGTGGGAGGATTTTGCCCACAGCAAAGAACAGGAAAGAACGCTTGCTGCAGCCAGTGACGGTGTGCTGGAACTGACAAATGCCGCAAATGAGAAACGTAGAACGAAAATGCAACCGTGATTTGTTACGGTGAATTGCGAATCGTTGTTTTTAGGAAATGCAATAAATTAAACAGTCTACAGCGTAGAAGAAAAGCAGAGGCCAGTGCCATTCTCTGGATTGTGCCGCAGTTTCCGATTCACGCTGCGTGAATCACACTAGTGGGCTTAGTTGCAAACTTGAGTAGTCAGGTTGATTGGTTTTGTTTACCATTAAATGTTGTGAATGACAGCAAAACGGAGGTCCACTTAAAAAATTAATGAATTGTATTATTTGGGAAACACTGCTTAGTAATGTGCAAACCTACCTCCTGCCATTGGACCAGAAATCAACTGTTTATTAAACTACGACGTCGCCTTCCTCTGCCGTAGCCGTTTCTACTCAAATGCACAAATGCGTGTGCACTAACTTGGACCTTTGCAATACCATTTATGCGGTTCTACCTGTTTTTATTAATCAACCGCAAGTCATTAAGAAAATTACAGCTCTGCTAAATGGTGAGATTCCAAAGTTTGATCATATATCGAACTACATGCCTGACTTAGTAGATGTGCTTCTATTTTGCAAGTTGTTTAACCTTTAACGAATTGTATGGGAAAACTTATGCAGTTGGTCATTAAAGGGTTAAGTCCATTTATATCAAACTGGGTATTGCATAAGAACACAGGCAAAGCTCACCCACCAACTTGAGGATTTTGGCTACAACCACAGCACAACAGTTCAGGACTACCAGCACCTTGCTAGTAGTATGACTAAATCTATAAAAATCATTGATGATATAGCACTTCTTTTGCCATCGGCCGTGCTATATAAATCGTTGTCATCAATAATAATGCACCTGATGGACAGTGGACCATTTTCCCTTTATTTCCTAAAAGACCATTTTCTTTTGGTCAACATATAATTCCAGATACTGTAAACTTAACACGAATGCAAAAAGTTTGATATTTATCCCATTCCGTTTTATGAAGACTGGATTGGTCGAAAACTAAAACCATGACATAAAAAGTAAGAGAAACTCAACAATTAAACCCTATTTTATTCACGATTTACTTTTTTACAAAGCTCTTCATGACAATACACGATTTACTTTTTTACAAAGCTCTTCATGACAATACACGATTTACTTTTTTTACAAAGCTCTTCACGACAATACAGTTCACACTAAACTATTGACCACACGTTTGTTGTCCATTGTCTTTTGGTGACTTAAAAACACCAACTCGCTCCCTCTTCTCTCACTCTCTCTTTTCGTCTCTTCGCTAAAGAACACACACTACGTTGACGTTATGTCGGAGTCTTCAGAAGTAGCAGTCCCCGGTTTTGTGCCAGCTCGTGTTGTGGCTGGTCTGACCGTTAACTAAGAACAATACAAACGAAAAACAGCATCATGTAGGTATTTGATTTCTTAAGTCTAGCACATAACAACAAGTGAATTAAAACAGGGTGTTGTGTGGCGCGGTGGTGTAGTGGGTATGTTCGTTGCCTTGGACCCAGAAGGTTGTGAGTTCGAATCCACCTCAAGCTGCTGCGTAGGCAAGTCCTTCACTCGCAATTACTCAAGCGCTTCAGCGTGAAGCTCCAATTCAGCGTCCACGCTGTAGTTGGGAGTGCTTCTGAGTAGAAATATTGAAGGGGTGCTATAAGTACTCACACATGCATACATATAAAGGCATATTAAACATTAAGTATTTCTTCAGTAGATGATTATACGGTAGCTTGACATAATACAGGCCCAGTTAGCTGCATTTGTAAGAGTGCATGCATATGAAATGTTTGTATATATTTCTAGCAATCTCAGACTCGAAGGGCCAGTTTGCATACCAGTGGTGGCCTTTATAGATTTAAAACTGCCCTCTTTAGCTAAGGTTGGGCCGAGAGCGCTCCTGAGTAGTAACCTTGAAGGGACGCTATATATATGTAACCTATTAATGAATTAGAGGAGTGGCACAATTGAACCTGCCTGAGGGCAGAAACCTTAAGAAGTTGAAGTACTGTACACTTGGCACAAATTGTTAGATCATGGAGGAAAACAAATTTTATGGGTAAGTAGCATAGCCAGAAAACAATCCTACCGTTTGCCCACTAAGATTGAGAGCTTCCTGGTTTAGGACGGCTTCGTAACCTTTCTTATTCTGAAATGTGACAAAGCCATAGCCTTTGCTGAGACCAGTTTTATCCTGCAACAGAAAACACAGAACAACTTTCATCAAGGTAACACCGACATCAGTTTCAATAGAAGCTCACTTAGTTTAATTACAATCAGTGCAAGTTTAGAATTCAGAGTTTATAGACAATAAGGTCACTCTCCATTGGTAGTAAAGCTACCCTCCATAGGTAATGTATTAACTTCATAGTCGAAAGGTACAGCAATTAGCCTATTTCTGCATTTATTTGAAACTGTAGCTAAACAGGCAAATATTCAGTGTGATACTCTCTATCAAGCGAAACTTACAAAGATAATTTTTGCGTCTTTTATACCGCCAAATTTTGTAAAGTAGTCTCCAAGCTCACCTGCGAAAACAACAACAAAATATGTAAAGTTACTCATTCAAAGCTTGCTAACTTGAATAACTATTGCGATAGAATCAAGTATGTGTAACAGGCAACACCAATATTATGATCCTAATGTTTTGGCTGCTTTTTTATGAAGACTATTCCTTGAATGAGATTTTTTAACGTCACTGTCCAGTTAGCCATGACAGCTAAGGTCAACAGATGCTCTCTGCCCAAATGTGGCATCCTAACTCCAGAACCAATGGATATGAGTAGTTTCATAATGTGTCAATTTTAATGACAACATCGCTAGAGAATTAATTTAAAATGTAACACAGCAGCAAATTATTAGCTGCAGCTTCGACTAGTGGTGGAACGGTTGGTTGTTTGGAAATACGTCCACGTTAATTCATTCATAATTATAATATTCATGTATATCCCAAAATTGTTCAGAGTTAAATTAAATACACGACATAATAGGCCTGCTAGTGTTAATGCTACAAAACTTTGGTGTCTAAAAATCATTAGGTTGTGCACGTGTTAAAATAGATTTCGGGGATCTGGTCAAAATTCATTTGGGGATTCGTGTTTTGAGGATTCTGGCGCAATTAGGCCTACAAGCATCTATTAAAGGAGTCAGTATGCACCGGTTAAGTAATCAGACTATTTGACAACATTATAAGTATCCTGCATAAGATCAAGCAAATCTACATGGGTCATCATACTACCATCTAAAACTCAATTTCATATTTCACGTACGAGGTGAGACAGTCCAGCTAATGTTTCCAACAAAAACCTTCAACGACCTTCTAACCACATGGGACGCCATTTTTCAGAATTGCAGCCACTGTTGCCAGTGAGCGTTTTGGAAAAGCCTAAACAGTCCCTTGAAGAAACATTATTCTAGACCGGTCATTATTGTGAATAATCAAAGACAACAAATTTCATATTATTAGGCCTAATAGTAGGGCCTACACACATCGGTAACTTGAAAGCGTCTGCTATATAAATTAATTCGCCCAGAAATAAAAAACGCAAATAAAGCAAGTATTATAAAAAAAATATTAAAGTTACTAAAATATTAGCTGGACTGTTCTTTTTTTTATTTACCATTTTATTAGGCCTAGCATGACCTTGACTCAGTGCGCACGACATAGCCTATCGATTTAGCTCATTGTGAAAAGCTTCTCCAATCTGATCTAAATCAATTCGATTTATGGATCGGTAGCGGACTGTTCGAGAGGCGACTATAGGACGAGGTAGTGAAAGCAATCGACGGCGTTCGAATAAGCAGACGATAATATTATTATTATGTTGTTACAAGCTGCATGACGAATAGGCCTATAAGAGGATTTATGGAGCACTAGAAGCAGGAGCTAGACCTACAGTCACTAGCCTACGATTTTATAATGCTCTCTGGAAATGCAAGGGTCTTTTCGGCGAGCACTTGACAGTTCACATTTAAAGCTCAAGCACGCCATCCAATGACAAATCTCACAATAATTAGCAATTTATTGCTATAAAATACGTTTATTAGGTTATATAAAGACATATAAATCTGGTTCAGGCTATATAGGCCTAGTGAATATTATAAGGATGAAATGGAAAACACTTTTTTGATCTGTTTTCAACTTTCAAGACATGTAGCCTAGGCCTAAGAAATTAACGATGGGCAACAAAGAGTCGTAAATCTGACTTCCGGGTGAGTTCGACCAATGAACCGTAGCCTAACGTGGGCGTCGAAATTGAAACTGTTACAGCGAATGAGTAGGCCTAGGCCTAATAAAAATGACTGAGAAAAGAGTTCAGCTTATCGTACAAGTGCATTAATGATGTCTTTCAATAGCAGCTGCTATTGTCCTATTAAACAATACCAACGATCAATGGCCATAGATTAGGTCGACAAGTGTATGATTACCGGTAATAACTGTCTTTTAAAGTGTCTTGAGCGCCGAATCATTCTTCAAGAGAGGAGTAAGTATTTATAATCTCTATCTATAGCTAGAGATACAGGAATGGAAACTCGTGAAAAATAAATGTAAATTCAGTGTAGGTTACTAATAACAACAGATGTTACGTTGTCGGATGTAAAGCTTAACACAAAACATTAAACTAAACAAGTAGAGCCTAGCTTAACTGTCCAATATAATTCACAGTTGCTTTACGCTTCACGGGAATTTTTCTTTCCCAGAATCCACGCAATTGTTGGTCTTTTTCTTCACAATAGCCTTTAAAACACTAGCCTACGTTGCATTTGTCGCGTCAGCAATGCTCAGCATGTCGCAATACTATTTTATCGCCAGAGGCGCTGTGGTGCTCGCTAACTAAATTCAGTTATAGCCTACGCCATTTCAAGAAGGACTTTCCACTTCTGCTATGTAGGCCTACAATGTAGTAGGCCTACTGGACCCTTGCGAAGAGGAAGTGAGTCGTGTCTCAAGACTCTACGTGTTGCTGTACTCTCCTGGTATCGGCGAAAATGCACCCTGGGGAGTCGAACTTATTTTTCTGCCCGAACGCAGAACCCCATAGCTGATTATTATTATTATGACTCAGAAATTAACCAAAGTTGTATGTTGACTGTTGCGCGTGCAGGTTAATCGGATACATGTAGAACATTGCCCCTGCCAAGGGCCCTGGATATTATCCCCGGACAAAATCCCTCCCCAGTTCGAGTGGGGCATAAATCATAATAATATTACCTCTGGCATAATGCATTCTGTGCAATTAGCCCCCCTCCCACCATACTGCCTTCATTTTACAGAGCTTATGTTATGAATTGTCCCGTTTTCGTTTGTTGCTTCAACTTGTTAATGCATTCACCGTTACTGTCACCCAACTTAAGACTTGTTATGTTGTCAGTGTTAGCCTATTCAGGTATTCAATTTTAACTATAGGACTAAAATACAAACATAGACCTACA
>OX243818.1:11574653-11854653 GCA_945859605.1 Lumbricus rubellus
ATGTTCGGCTAGCCAGAGTATCAATTGTAATTCTGACGAAAAGTGTAAACCTCTTGAATGACAGGCAAGCTGATGTGATCATTTATTCGTACCCATCGCTGCCAAATGGCTGTGGTGAGGAACTGATGATGATGATGATGATCTTGCAGGTCTTTTTTAGCATACGCTTTTCTACAAAATGTGCAGTTCTGAATAGATTTGTACAGTTGTAGAAGCACTTCTGTGCAGGTTAAAAATGGTTTTAAAAGGCCATTGTCAACTGACTGGGAGTAATTTACCACGGAGGACGAGAAGTGAAAGAAAGGGGAACAGGACATTAACTTCCCCTCCCCCATGGCTAAAATGCCCATGGACAAAAGCCCTCCTAGACAAATGCCCCAGGGTAGCACATACCAGAGCCTAAACACTGTTTGTGGAAAAACGAATTGACTGTTCGAAAACTGGCTTTCCCTAAGTACTGTACCATTACTATTGCTGCCAAATTGTAATAAGGGACTACTGCTACTATACTTTTGCTTTTATTATGACTACCACTGCTATAGTACTACTACTGCTGTATCTAGTATGGTCTGAACTTTTATTATCAGTGTATGGCCTCAACTATAAAGTCTATTATTATCATTATTTTTCACATAGATTGTTAAGTACAACTGACTATCCTCAGTGATCAAGTATCAGTTGATATATAGCACTGAGCAACTGAAAGTGAAGGACTTACTTAAGGTCATGGATATACAATAGGACTGCCATCCATGGCTTAATCCGGATGCTTTGCCTAGTTTTAGGTCCTTTCTAATCAACTCTGCCGGCCATTTGAATGCTCTTTCATGCCTATAGAGCTCTCCCCTTTAATCAACCTTGAGTCTGGACCATAGACTGACTGGGTGTTGTTCTCACTGTATGAATAAACTGATTGTCTTGCTTTGTGAATGCATGCATACAGAGCACTTCGTAAGTAATACCTCTTCTGTGGTATGCAGGATATATAGGAGTGTATAGTGCTGTGAAGTCCAAATTAAAGGTTGCATTCAGTATCTGCCACTCAACTTCGCCACTGGCTGCACTCTGCCAGTGCCAGTCCCAAGCCTGGACAAAGGAGGAGGGCGACACTGATCATCTTTGAGATGGCAGTGTCGTTAAACAGCAACAAGTATCTGCCACTCTCTCAACATAATAAAGTTGAATAGATTGATTGTTATTGTTTAGCACACTGTGTCATATCAAGGATGACTAGTGTCAACCTCCTACTTTCTCTAGGCTTGGGACTGACTGTCACTGTGGTGTGCAGGATAGGAGTGTATTGCGTTGTGAAGTACATTGATGTACATGCGGAGTTATGGCCCTGTTAGTTGAGTAGATTGTGTTGTTGATTAATATACTGATATTCACTATCAAAGCAATCCTATTTTAACGGCTGGTTATGTAGACTGGTATGTCAAGTTCGACCCACCACATTGTTCAGGTTCTGACACAGTTCAGTGTCAGCACTTCTTTGACTACCCCCATCAGATTTAGCCTATTAAAGCTGATGTCGACTTGATCCTCAAATTTACTGGCTTGCTTGGCTACATCGGTAAGGTCGATGGCCGCGCGTCTGCACGCTACTCTGTGAAAGAGAGCGTGCGGGCCGTGGTTTGATTCCCGAAAGTGGCTATTTCATAAATTCAAAATCTCGCGCTAGCACGGTCCGCCCACGGGAACCTAAATGGCATGGCGACACTATTAATCATCTATGGCAGTTATACAAAAAATTAACAAGTCAAGATATTCAAATCACACCTCTTCCTTCACCTCCTTTTACTCCTACACCACGGTCTGTACTTTGGCAGTGCCAGTCCCAAGCCTTGAGGAAAGGAGAAGGGTGACGTTTTAATTATCTTTGTTATCACAGTGTCATTAAACAGCAACTGGCATAACACCATCCCACAAAGTTTAGCTGAACCCGGAATGAAATTTAGAACTGGTTATACTGATTACTGATTGTCTGGGTAGACTTTATGACCTCCTGACAGCACAGTGTGTTATTTAACATCCGGAAAATGTGAGGCATTGTTTGAAATACAAACACAGGACTATAATTACGAACTCGGATTTTTCAATTAAAGACAAAGGAGAACAGCCGAGCAGGCCTATTACAATGACTCACACAGATTTCAGATTACTATTTCTTTCCCACGATTAATAACGGTGATAATAGTCAGGGTTCGGATGTAAAAAAGAGACAGGAAATTGATGACTCATGCCATCGTGTGTTTTCGGCCTTTTTTGGAAACACTAAACGCTTTCAGCAGAGCAGAGATTCCCTCTCCCCCAATTTGGGGGGGGATAGTTGTTGTCTTCGTAAACTGACTCATCTGTTGAATACAGAAGGGGAGGAAGAGCTTAGAGAAGGGCTGAGAGTTGAGGGGTCAACAGAGCAAGGGGAGCCGTGCTTGCTTTGTCGGGATTCTACTGGGGCGGCACATGTGAGCTTTTGTGTTCAGACGTCTCACTTTGCTACTTGTAGCAATATGTTTTATCGGATACGAAGATTTGACAAGGAAGTGAAAGTCTGTTCTTCTGTCTGTGTCGAGGAGACGGGTGGGGGGATGTGTTCGCCCTGACGCGGTCCCCCCCCCCTTCAGGATGTCCTGGGAAAGGTGAATTTTGGCCATAAGCCTTGTTGTTGGCAGAGAAGACGGTACTTGTCATGGGAACGATTACCACAAGATAGCCACGACTACAGTGCCGCCGCCACACCACTTTACGGCGTCGGGGGGGGGGGGGGTCGGGGGAGGGGTTGGGTGCATGGCTTCTCATTCCGCTTGGCTTGGATTTTCCAGCGACATGCCAGAATGCCTAGACAAGTGGCTAATGGCTATGTATGCTTGGCTCTGACAGAACTCTGACATTTGACCTGTGTGGGGCCTGGCATTGCACTGGTCTCTTGTGCCTGGGTATGGATGGATGGCAGCAGGGCAGTCAACTGGGCCGAGGAGGGGCGTAGGCGTGTTTGGCCTGTGGTTAATTGAATTAGGACAGCATAACCATGTGACCAATTATGCATAGCTTTAATACGGCAGCTTTGCCTCCCAGCATGTTCGGCTGGGTGCTTGTATTTAGATTTTAGACATGATTTTTCCTGGAAAGTGGATTAAACCGGATATTATGACGTGTCATACATTGGCAGAAGTGTCAGAAAGTTGAAGTGGCAGAAAAGTTGAAGTTGTCACAGATTTAATATCAGATTTTCTAAAACATGGTTTCTGCCACGCATTTTAAAGTCCTTTGTGTCTTGTGAGTTGGTTTAGTTTCTTAACCCATAGCTCTGTGCATCATTGTCGTGAAGTAGTCAGATGAGGGGTAAAGTACAATGTGTCTTAAAGCAACCCAAAGTTCTGTTTAACTTTATTATAAGCTCCCCTTGTCTTCGCCACAGTACTGCTTGACCTTCTGATTAACCTTCAACTGAAACACAGACTCATTAGGGAGATCCACTGCAAAAATTTCCAAAGTTGGAATGAGTCTCCTTGTCATAGTGATTGTTTACTTTATTGGGTACATGTGTTCAGCATAATTTTTGTAGTTTTTGTGCAAGATATCTGGTTAGCCTAAGTTAAAAAGAGCAGACAATAGATGTCAATTCATTTGCCATGGGTGACACAATACTATCCTCTATGAGTAGAAGGGTGGAATCTGTTTATGGTGTTGTAGCTTATTAGTATTTAAATTTATTAATTTTATTAATTTCATTCAAATGTTGTGCAGTACTGCAGTGTCCGTTCAGCACACTGCTTCATATTAAAGCGAAAAGGATGTAATATATTGAGAGCCATGCAGTTCAAGCCATAGGTCCACATAATAATATAATATATACTGTAGATCAGTTTGTTACTTCGGAATGGGAACCTTTCTGAGCCTGCAGAAGAAACAGAAGGGTGATGAAAAGAACTACACAGTCGCAGGGTGTTTCAGCAAAAGGTTTCTAAGGGTCATTGTGAGTTTGGGGTTAATTGTTGTAAGCTATAAAAATCGTTTGTATTACAAAGTTTACAAACCCTTGTAGTTCTCAATCAATTTTGGACGTTGAGTGATTTTTCATATGAAAACAGTTGTGCCCCAGTTTGAAGAGCTCTCTTAGCCCCCCAGTTTTTATATATCTCTTGTCGTAGCTGTGAGAATGAGAGGTAAATCATGGGGTAGGGAAATGGAGTTAGTTTTTGTGCTTTAATTCGTTAAAGTTTTTGGGTGTTAACTTTAATGCATTAATTTAAACTTTTAAAGCTCAATGGTTTTGATATATTAAATGTGGCCGTGAATGTGGAATTGTGGATCCAAAGTTGAAATAATTTAAAGAGAAAATAGGACCTGTCCCTTGATAGTCCGTTGTGTCATCCTCGGGTCTAAAGTGTAGGCAATTTATTTCTCTTATTCTTCTCCCCCAATGGGGCTGAATGGTTTGGCCCACACCTTCTTTCCTTATCTTCCCACCAACAGTGTACATCTTTTTTTAAAAGACACATGATACATTGGCTTGCAACTAAGGATCGTCCTGGGTACGTATTGGTTCCATATTTTAATATTCTGTGTTTATGCTTTGAACATCGGTAGTTACCTTGATATGATATTTCTCGTTTGCACAATTGGTAGAACTCTCTGTATTCTGCTTTTGATTTTGCTCTACCATAGCCGGTTTACTGCCATGACCAGCAGCCTGAGTAAATTTCTAATTATGCAAATGGGATGTGCAAATATCATCGTGGTCTGAAGGATCCTGGTTCATTGTGTGAGGCAGAAACCATGTCTGAGAATTGGGTTGTCATATACACTTCTGTTCTGCTGGCATTCCCGTGCAAGAAAAACAAAATAAAAATCGGACGAAAGCAGATTGCACAAAGTAATTCTTTTTGTGGTTATATAGGGGTAGGAAATCTATTGTAGGTAAAAATTACTTCTTGGGGGAAATAACTTTAAATACAGAAAATTATTTCTGAAAAAAAATATGTTCTGATGTGTTGTGGAACCCTCTAAAATCTTCTCGTAATATAGAAAGAGAAACTTTGCTGCCGGTTGGAATTGAATCTGGAAATAAACGGGAGAAATTTGTGTTTTACTTTATCATGAATAGCCATCAGTGTGCGAGATGAATCATTGCAAATTGTGATCTATTGTGTTTAGAGTAACCGAGTGAGAATCTGTTGTTTCAGAAGCAAGACTCATCGGTTCAGGAGCAACTGAGCATTCTCGTTCGTGAACTCATGAAGATCCAGCGCGAAAAGAAACAACCGTCTGACGTGATCACTCAGCTTACCCGCCTTCAACTCTCCCAACCAGAAGACTCCCACCAGCAGCGTTTCTCTTCCGCACCCTCCCAGAAACTCGATCGGAGCGTGAGCGAGCCGTTTCCGATGTCGCAGGTCGGCAAGAAGCTGATCAACCAGGCGCGCTACAAGACCGAGCTGTGCCACCAGTACGAGGAGAAGGGCCAGTGCCGCTACGGGGAGAAATGCCAGTTTGCTCACGGCGACGTTGAGCGACGCTCGCTCGACCGCCACCCGAAGTACAAGACGGAGATGTGCCGCACGTACCACCAGCACGGCTTCTGCAACTACGGGCTTCGCTGCAACTTCGTGCACAACGAGGAGGAGCGGCACGGTGGCGGCGCGATCACCCCGCTGCTGGTGTCGCCCGGTGAGGTCCATCTCGGGGGTGGCGGACCGTCCAGCGGATCTTCCGGGCACTCGAGCGTTCAGGAGTTCAACCGTTCCATGTCGACCGTCGGGTACGCTTCGTTCGTGAGACCCACGGCTGAATCCCCGTCCTGCAGCTCCATCCCTAGTCCATTCGAAGGTCTGCCGCCTTACCCTCTGAACCACGTGGCTGGTCCTGGGAGGATTGGTGGTGGATTCAGTCCACCTGTGTCATCGTCCGCCTTTGGGTTACCGCCGGCTGTTGACCATCGACCAAGAGGTCGGCCGATCCTATCTCGTTCCGTTTCGGCAGCCGTCCAGTCTGGGGTCTGCGGGAATTCCGGGGTATGTGGGATTTCGGGCGAAAATTCTGGGGTCTGGGGGAATTCCGGGCGGATTGCCACCGGTCCTGAGGTGTTTCGCTTCGACTACACGTCATTTGCTTTGTGACTTTCATGAGCTGTCGGTGCACACGTACTCTGCCTTACCATGCAGCAATATATATAACACACCAATGTGTTCCGTAAGTGATTTAAAGATATGCCAACAAATTTTCTGCTTTTACAATTGAAATCTGAAAGTCTGTGGATGAAACGCATATTCCGTTGTTAGCAGATAGTGTTCCTGCTGAAGTAGTGTGCACGGTTTTTTTTATCCGATCTCCCTGTTCAGAAGTGGTTTAATTGTTTTATGCATCCTATTTTAGTCAAAAAAATACCTTCTTATCATTTCATTATGGTGCAAATATTTAGACAAAGATCTGAGGCGGTTGCTGGAACTGTTCTATTAGGGATAGTCTTTGAGTAATTGATTGGTGCAGTGGGACTGTTTAACCTGTTCCCAAGACACCAATTTTTCAGGCGCCAGAGTTTTAATGAAAGGCAGTTCCTGCCGTTGAGTAGCCCCCATTTTGTCCTTAACAAAAGGCCTGGCAATTAATACCCTCTTAAAATGGACCTGTTCCTTAATGATCTGCCATCAGAGCAGCTTTGATGCAGGCACAATGCTATTCACGATGATGTCTGCTAAAATCCATTACTGCTGTTCCACATTGACTTAACCTGCCTCAGCCACAGTATTTTTGTTGTTGGCTACATTCATGCCTGCACGCTTTTGTCTAGTTAGCAACTGTTTTGGATATATCAGGATGCCCTTGTTCGGTGACCTTGATGGATGTACTTTTTATTAGACAAATTATGTATGGGAGCATTCTGGCTGCTTTAACTGTGTTAATGCATGCTGTATTCAGTTCAGGCATTACTCTTCTTACATGGGTGTCAGTTTTCAGTATTAAGTAGGTCTTTCAGCTTAGTGATGTATGCGATGCGATGTAGAAAGATGCGATGCAAAGTCTACGCGGACTGGACTGGCACAACTGCTGCTGCCTCGGTTTTTTCAGGCTGTTTTGTTTGGCAGGGTACTTATAAATTTGGCTCTTTCAGAACTGCTGTGTAGTCAGTCGCCTGGGTATATTTATCTCTGCTTGAAAGATTTAAATCCAGACTATGCTCCTTGAGAATGATCAATTACAGATTCCAATGTCCTTTGTATCTCGATTGTATTAGTTTTAGTTTCATTATTCAGTGAATCAAGTTCCTAACTTACCGTACTTAAAATTTCAAATCCTGCAGATGAGTGTATAATTAATAGTTGTCCCTCAGATTGTGTTACACTTTATGAACATGACTCTTCAGTGTTAACCTTGTGGTGCTAAATTACAAAAAAATCATGTATTGTAATTATTACTGGTCTTGCTAAGGTAAAGTGTGGTTTTAAATGTTTTGCACATACAAAGACATGTGATAGTTGGGTGTTACCATGTACAAGGGTGGGGGGACTGAGAATTACATTTTATGTCACTATTTAATTAATTAAAGTTGTATTTTTACAAGTACATAGAGCTCTGCCATCTGCAGACTTTTTATCTGGCATTTAACGCAGGGCAGACGTTGGGGTATTGTTGAGTTTGGAGTTTAAAGTTCAGGCAAAAGTCCAAAATGTTTTTTAGTCCGCTGTGGCACCGTGTCATCATGTAGGATATCTAGTGACAGACTTTCACATGTTTAATCTGATATTCACAGTTCTAATCGCTTAACCGAAAAACATCTTTAGCTTATTTCCGGCTTGCTGCGTTGCCCGACGTGGAAGCGAGTG
This sequence comes from Lumbricus rubellus, assembly GCA_945859605.1. NCBI lineage: Eukaryota > Metazoa > Annelida > Clitellata > Crassiclitellata > Lumbricidae > Lumbricus > Lumbricus rubellus. The sequence continues at coordinate 11,582,477 of OX243818.1, forward strand.
TTTTGTTGTGAATTTGAGTTTGTGTTTTTGCCAAGTCATGATTAATTATTTAACTCTGTAATAATATTATTGTAGTTTTGTGTTCTTTCTCGGCACAACTTTGGCACCTAATGTGCTGCTCCGATTGCGTTACACTTTACAGACTTTACGAGTATATGTCGTACTACTGTATTCTTTTCTGGTATTTAAATAACTGTTTATTTTTTCTTGCTATTTAATGAGACAATTTTACGGAATAGTTTTATACTGGCATTTCTCTGTGTTTCGGTGTTCGTTACATGAGCGCGATGCAAAATCGGGATCACTTTACACTGGGCCTTCTCGAAAAATTAATCATACTCGTGTACTCCATGTATTTCAGTGCTGCTCAAAATCTAAGCTTTGGGCACCAGCTTATTCAAGAGCAATGATGAATGGGGTATGTTGCATTGTGTTGAGATTACAATCACATTTTAATGCTCAATCATGGTTGGGACCCAAATAGCTGGAGCCTGCTAAATGAGAATTATGATTCTTATTATCATAAAATGTATTTTAAGGAGGCTCTTGTATTCTGATTTCTACCAAGGGTATGTGTTCCTTTTTCATGCGTTTTCTTCACCGTTTCTAGTGCCTTCATTGTGGCTCAAGTGCCCTTCTGGCAGGCACTTTGTGCTGAGACAATTTAACCGTCGTTTTCTATGGCATGTACGGTCTTTTATAGGAAACTTTGTGAAGCCACATGCGTGTACAGTATTTGCATTTTAAGCCAAGTACCAAAGTAGACGTGTACTCGATTTTCGATATTAATTTTAGTCAAGTTGTAATCGGAATCTGGTACAAAATGGATGATGAATGCACGTGTTTCTCAATGACATTGCAGGTTATTTTTATTTAATTTTACTTAGCTTTGTTTTCTAAATTATTAATGCTTTAGCTATAATTTATTATAAGTAAGCCTCGATTATACGTAAAGTTGCATTGTCAGCACTGTTGCGTCGTAGCGTTTCTAGTAAGTTTTTTTGTTAGCTACTTAAATGTGTACTCTGTGTCTTATAAGGAAGTTCGGACTACGAGAGAGGAGTTGACGGTTACCGCGGTAACCAGCAGTTTTTGTGTTAGAGCGATTATGATGCTTATTGTTGTTATTACGATTATGATGATGACATTGATAGATAACGATGATTATGATTATCAAATGCGACAATTTCGGTTAATTATTTTAAGATACATTTTACTGGGTAACAGGAGTCATGCTATGATGATGATGAGTGTTGACGAAGGTGATATTTGTGGTGATGATGATGTAGATTATGATGCTTGATCAGTGTGCCTTTGCTAGAGATTTAGGGCTAGGTTCCCTTCTGGTTAATTATCTGCCTTTGACTATGTGATTTGGAGTGCCCTTAATTCATTGTTTCATTGTTAAGGTGGTTAATTATTGCAGTGCCCTTATCAGTGGCGGATGCAGAAATGTTAGAGGGGAACCCCCTGGATCCGCCCCTGGCTCTTATAAAAAAGATTCTGTGGTCATCCTATCAGCTTGCCATAGTCATATATTGCCAGCATTCTGGACATTCCTAATGTTTATTCCATTCCCTTTAGAATATTTTGCCTTCCACTTGCCTTTTTCAATGAATGCCTTCAACACAAACAATTTTTTCTCATACATAGTGCTAATGTACTGGACCGATATGCACAAGAGGGTATAACTCATACTCTTTGCGTAAATCTGGCCTATGCGGGAGAAGTGGGTAATTTCCGTATGCATGGCTTGTGATTAGCGAATTACGATAGGTATAACGTTATTCGAACTTGGAGGCAGGTACAAGCCCGCTACTCCGAAGGTCAACAATAGACAGGCGACTTTGCTGGACCGCGTGAACAATAGGCGGCCGTTGAGATTTCCCTGTGGATCGTCTATAGGTCGTGATCTGTTCACCCCACGCTGGCAACGACCGCATATAAATATCTTTCACGCATGCGCGCTCAGCTCTAACCTATTGAATTGGGGGGAGAACAAGCGTCGTGCATCGTTGGGTGCAAGGAATGTGTGGATTAGTTATTCTCTTGCAATTCTATCTTTATGCATACCACTACATTCCAACGGCAACGTCTAAGGTAGCAATGTCAGGAGGAAGGTCTACCCATAACGTAGCCTACACCTGGCGTGGTGCATACGGCTCCTGTTCATTCCCATGTGCGTTAACAGTTTTAATCCACCAGTAATTAATTGTCAGGCTATAATACATAACCACCATTTTGGTTCATTTGTTGAATATCTCATATCTTGCCTTGCCTCTTGATTATGTGTTCCATGTTCGTGTTTTAAGCCTACTTCCTTTTCATCATTTTGGGATCCATATTTTACTGGCCCTCCTCCTTAGCCGTGTTTTCCAGTATGTCCCTGGTTCCAATTTGTTCTGTCCACTCATCATAATTTCATCATCTCATCTACGTTGATCTTTTCCCATTCGTTCTTCAACATTCGTAGACGTCATCCATTCTTCAACATTTCTTAGAAGTCATCCATGCTTTAACATTCTTACAGGTCGTCCATTCTTAAAATTCTTAAATTTCAGAAAAGTCTAAGCATTTGTTTGAACTCTGCTTTTTCTCCTGAACAGCTACTAGATAGACTTTCTGTTCACATTGTATCTGGTGCTACATAAATCCCATGGTTCATTATCGCGTTCTAAAGTAGAGGGTTGCGTTTTCAGTTTCCGACGGCATTTGTGCAAGAGTATTTTTTCACTTTTGTAACCGTGAGTCTGTGCAATTGTATGCGATACTGCGTAGATGGTTGTAAGAAATCAAAGTAAACGTGTCTGTATGTTCTTCGCTCGACTAACGAATGATTCGTTCGATAATTAATTAATTAAACATTTGCTAGATTAATCTTAACGTTATTCAATTCTGTAATTTATGCGTGTCAGTATTTTTGAACGTTTGTGCTGGACATTTCGTACGTGTATATCAACTTGTTTGTTTCACAAAAATTTGCAATAAACTTCTGAATATTTTATGCTTCAGGTCTGTCTTTTGCCCGACACCTCGTCATAGGCGGCACCTCGTAATATTGGCGGCACCTAATAATATAGGCACACATCAGTCTGGTACTGTGCTGTGCATTATAAACTGAGGATTGGGTCTAAATCCACTGCCATTTGCCACGTGGAGTGTGGTGTGCAAAGAAGACTACAGTGTGTCTTAAGACTAGAAGGTTGAACTCTCACCTATAAATAGAAGCAGATTGCAGGCATACATGTGAACTACGCCAATGGTTGTTCTTTGTCAGTGCCAGTCCCAAGCCTGGATAAAGGAGGAGGAGGGCGACACTAATCATCTTTGATATGGCAGTACCGTTAAACATGCAACATGCCAGGCATACATGGGTGTAAATTAAATGAAGGGCATATTGAGGGTTTGATTCTGCGTTGCATTGTCCAATAGGTTTTTATTTAACTGCTTTGTCATCGGCAATTATTAGTTCTATGGATTTCCAATTCGAAAGATTCACGATGACTACTGCCATACCATATCCATTGTGTATTGATGTTGTTTGATGCCACGCATGTCTGTTTGTCTGTGTTAATCTGTCATGTCTGTTTGTTTGTTTGTGCCACGCTAATAATTACTCATGCGCTAAAGACTTGAAATGATCTCTTGAATGTCATCTGACCAAAACGTCGCCAAATACTTGGAGAGACACTTGAGCCTTTTATGGACTTCTGTTGTTGTGTCGGGTCACATGAAGAAGAGAAGGTCGCTCCTGTGTAGATTAGGCGATATATCTTCACTTTGAAGTTATAGACTACGTAACAATCTGAAGAACTAGGGCTGCAATAAATTAGGCTTACATTTAGCTTATTATTTTGTAATAGCTAATTATATTGACGCAGACAACAGATTTTGAACAGGCCATATAGCCTAATATGAGCTTTGTTGATATTCTGTGTGTCTGTCGATCTGTCTCTGTTTATCAATCTGTCTGTCTGTGTGTTTGTCTGTCAATCTGTCTGTCAAGTGTCAACCTGTATGACTGTCAATCTGTCTGTAATCTGTCTCTGTCTATCAATCTGTCTGTTTGTTTGTCTGTCTGTCCGTCCGCCTGTCTGTCTTTGTAATTAGAAAGTTGCCTGAAGCAGATAACAGGAACTTCGCAATGAAGATGAGCTATCATTGTCATCGTCACGGTATGATGATCACCAGTGGCGCTGCCTTCGGGTTTTGAGTAATCGTCGTCCCTTTGAACTGAGACGACTTTGAAGACTCAAGGAAATACTACTGTTCGATGATGCATGCAGATTAACGTCTGTAAGTCAGCCGAAAAATCCGCCAACAACCTTGATCGGGAGTGGGAAACTGGGAATAGCCTAACATTACGTGAATACCTGACGTGCGTCAAGAAAAAATGTCGAGGGTTTCTATTTGGGAGAGGGGATCTTCCAATGAAGATTGTCGCACTATATAGCCTACAGAATTTGTCAGAATTTTGAGAATTGCTTATAGGCGTAATTCGGAGGTTTGTACCCTTGTAGGATACCACAAGAATAGCCTACGCCCACGGGGAAATACTACTGGGAATAGAAACCTGTTAATTGATGAGTAGGCCAACTAGTGATGCGTGAAGGATTTGCTCTGGGCCTAATCCGAAACCCTCGCGCTGCAAGCACACGTAGGTCTATTATACGCCTACTCATGTCGGCTTGCTGCTGTTCCACAACGCTGCCCTATCGAAGTATTCGAATATGATTATTGTCGACCTCCTCCTTTATTCAGGCTTGGGACTGGCACTGCCAGAGCACGAGCAGCGGCGGACCTAATCCTGAAATTCGTGGGTGCCCGTTTGAATAGGAGCAAAGCCATATTAGGTCCCATGCTGGCCTGAGAGTTAAATATCTGAAATAATTAGTCACAGTCACACTTGGGAACCTCCTACTTGGCAGGCCTATAGCCTCTTAACGACAGTGAGAGCTGCGGTGTCAGTTGTGTGAAACCTGAAACACATCCGCGTTTGTGGGAGATTTCAGATGGGAGATAACGTACGATGTTGTACAGGCATTTCAGTCATTAACGCCCTAATGAACGCCAATCCATCTACTAATGAACGCCAATTCATCTCTATCTCCGATCAACTGGTGCTAAGACGAACAGACACTTCTTCCTATCTCCGCACATTTCAACGCGACGCTCCGAATTTGCGGTTTCTTGGCCGCGAAGAAAGTACGGGCTAATAGCGCAGACCATTCCATTCCTGGTAGCTGAACCAATTAGGGTCTGATCAGGAAATCGGTTGGAAGAGGGGGAGGACGAGTAAGATGTTCAACAGACTTTCCAATGTTGGGCTTATGCTGTAGGCTATAATAGGCCGGTAATTGGCTGCTGATCGCTTATGAGAAAGCTGGGTTTAATAACAGCAGACACCTGTATAATGTATATCGTATCGTAGGCTATCTATCTATAGCGCTTCTCACAGAGTGGTAGGACCAGGTAGGTTATAACCGTTATAAGCGTAATTTGGTATTCGCACAGAGTGGTAGGTTATAACCGTTATAGGCTAAGCGTAATTTGGTATTCGCACAGAGTGGTAGGTTATAACCGTTATAAGCGTAATTTGGTATTGTTGTCAGTGTGTTGTGGACGGTGGTCTATTAACCTACACTCAAATAACATAATCAAATTGTCTAGTCGCTGTAGTTACTGGCTAATTAATAGGAGCAAACAATGCCTAATAGGCCTTCAAGTTAGAAGATGATCAGAAAGCTGACAATACCCTAGAAAAAGAGGCGTGACTGATAGCCTACTGCCCTACTACACGTGAAGGGAACAGGTCAGTAAGGGCGGAAAAAAGACAGCCCAGGCAAACACCATTTCAATCTCATGTTCAGAGATCAACGCAAATGAACTGTCCGAAACTTTTGGCGACAATCAGAATGAAAATAGAGTTCTTGGTGCAGTTTGGCCAATCAGAACTCGCTAGGCTAAGGGTCATTTCGCCCCTACTTTCTACACGTCCCGATCTGCCAGTGTCAGTGGGTGCTTTGGCATTAGAATGATTTACATAATTATTATTGTTCATTAAGTATGTCGTTGGGTGCAATTGCCTACAAACTGGCGCCGCATTGCGGGTCGTTGAGTGCAAACGCATTACAGTTACAATAGTAGCCTACATTTAAAACGCAATACATTACATTGGTCAGTAAGATCGCTGTATTAAACTGTACGAATGGCATAAGTCAACGACTGCAATTACGTTACAAGGTACGTGATGCGGGTAATATTACATAAGACGCAATTGATCGGCGACATCGTTAAATTTAATTAAATTGTGACTTATAGGTCAGGTCAGTCAGTGCAGCTGCGCATTTTGGGTCAGCGCATGCAAATGACCGGATCACGTGAGCAGAACGGACCAATAAATATTTGTAGCGGTGACGTAATGCGACGTGTTTGAATGGGATATTCTGGAACAGTTCGTAGGCCTACTTGGCTCTCGGGGTCAACCGCGTCATATGAATATTATAATTATGGCCTATATAATATTCATATAACTCGTTCTCCGTTGGCCTAAGTAGGTCGCCATAATATTATGAGACTTTATTGTGTTGGAACGCTGGTGTAGCTCAGACCCGGATGTATGTATGTATGTATGTATGTATGTATGTATGTATGTATGTATGTATGTATGTATGTATGTATGTATGTATGTATGTATGTATGTATGTATGTATGTATGTATGTATGTATGTATGTATGTATGTATGTATGTATGTATGTATGTATGTATGTATGTATGTATGTATGTATGTATGTATGTATGTATGTATGTATGTATGTATGTATGTATGTATGTATGTATGTATGTATGTATGTATGTATGTATGTATGTATGTATGTATGTATGTATGTATGTATGTATGTATGTATGTATGTATGTATGTATGTATGTATGTATGTACATGTATGTGTGTGTGTGTGTGTGTGTGTGTGTGTGTGTGTGTGTGTGTGGGTGTGGGTGTGTGTGGGTGTGGGTGTGGGTGTGTGGGTGTGTCTGTCCGTCCGTCCGTCCGTCCGTCCGTCCGTCCGTCCGTCCGTCCGTCCGTCCGTCCGTCCGTCCGTCCGTCCGTCCGTCCGTCCGTCCGTCCGTCCGTCTGTCCGTCTGTCTGTCTGTCTGTCTGTCTGTCTGTCTGTCTGTCTGTCTGTCTGTCTGTCTGTCTGTCTGTCTGTCTGTCTGTCTGTCTGTCTGTCTGTCTGTCTGTCTGTCTGTCTGTCTGTCTGTAGTGATGAGAGACGCGAGTCCTGTTTACGATAGGAAGATTTGCGTCATCTTCAACTTTCAGTTGTGGCAGGTGGTAGTATGGTGGTGGTGTAGTATGGTGGTGGTGGTGTAGTGTGGTGGTGTGGTGGTTGTGGTACTGCTGCTGTTGGATGATAAGAAACCGGATATTGACTTCCGGTGGGCTGTGGATGGATGGTGGTGCCAGACTCGACGGGTCACCGTTGCAGTCTTCCTGCTGGACACATGCATCTCTTTAATTACTATTCATCTCTTGCATAAACACACGTAACCCGCAGGTTACATAGTGACTCATTTATTATAGTAGAGCCGTCAGTCTCTCACACAAGCTGGTCCTTTGCTTTATTGTGCATACATGTTTGTAGGCTTTCATGTAGACTTGTTCGGTTTGTAAGATACTGTTATTGAAGAACACACCTACACAAAGAACTTGAAAGAAGCGAACGCATGCGCATGTAATATTAAATACATACATGTGTAATTGTGTATTAGTGCGCGCGCGCGTGTGTATGTGTTGGTGTGTGTGTGTGTGTGTGTGTGTGTGTGTTGGTGTGTGTGTGGCACGGTGTGCGTGTGTCACTCTATCCATGCATGCATTATGAATGTTGTATACATACTGTAGGCCTATAATACACATAATGTGGCGCCATAACCTGTCTTAGGCGTAAGAGTAGTTTAACAACGCCTTCGTATCTAAGACAAAGTAGGCTATGCCACCAAACAAAGAACTTTTACGATGAACAGAGCATCTATTGTCTGCGCTTTTCCTAACGATTCTTTAGACGCCTAGAAATAATAGATCATGGTCTAGTCAGCCCTCCTCTAAAAATTAAAATAATGGTCACTGGATTACAAAGCGGAAACGGGGAGGGGGTGATACCGAACCCGTCGGAAGGACGTTAAATACAATTTAATTAAGTTATCACCGAGCACTAGAAGTCGAGGTTTCGTTCGGCCGAGTAGCGAAACCGATAAGGCGCTCGTAAACAAGAAATTGCGCTCCATTAAAACAATTATCGGACGGCTGCGGCTTTCCCGCCGGACCGCAGCGCTTTGATAATGCTCCCTCCGCACATTCATTCAGTCAATGGCCACTTCTAAGAGACGCTCAGCCGCCCTCTGCGTCGGCTCTTCCGTTTAGGATTTCGCTGCCCCCCGTTCGCGTACCGAAATAGTATGTTTCATCAGAGATGTGAATCAGAGGTAGCCTAAACAGTAGGCCTAAACACCAAGGTTCTTAGACTATTATTCAATGAATTCCCGACGCTACTATACTAAGTGTGTCAATTGATCTTGCCTAAACACGGTCCCCACACCGGGACTCATAATGGGTAAGACTCTTTTCAGCGTCGGGAATTCACTGAAAATTTAGCAGGGTCTAGTCATTGCGGTCGATATAGAAAACGTTTATATGTATTTATCATTGTTTGAACTCTGTGCCAGTCCCAGGCCTGGTTAAAGGAGGAGGGCGACGCTAACGGTCTTTGTAAGTAAGTAAGTAAGTGAGTGAGTGAGTAAGTGAGTGAGTGAGTGAGTGAGTGAGTGAGTGAGTGAGTGAGTGAGTGAGTGAGTGAGTGAGTGAGTGAGTGAGTGAGTGAGTGAGTGAGTGAGTGAGTGAGTGAGTGAGTGAGTGAGTGAGTGAGTGAGTGAGTGAGTGAGTGAGTGAGTGAGTGAGTGAGTGAGTGAGTGAGTGAGTGAGTGAGTGAGTGAGTGAGTGAGTGAGTGAGTGAGTGAGTGAGTGAGTGAGTGAGTGAGTGAGTGAGTGAGTGAGTGAGTAAGTTTGTAGCCTACTTTATTGAACCGTCTGCAAACGCACTGCGAGAACAATGGACAAGAATAGAATAATAATACATGTTATCACGCAGTGGCGTTAAACCCATGCTACTACTGGTCTTGTATTTAGGCTACATTATTGTAGCCTGTGATGGAAAAATAGTATAGAATGACAATCATCTATATGTAGGCCTATATTTAGAAGCAATTTAATTTCGTCGAATCCCCATGTATAATTATGCCAGTCTTAATGCATAAATAGGCCTATGTAGTAATATATAAATATAATTATAATTATATGACCTATATATAGGCCTATTATATGTAAGTTATATGAAACAGAAAGAGGTAAGTGGTTCCTACGGTATATGTGTTGGTGTTTATTTACATACATGAGTCGATGCCAAGGGCATGAGCGTAGGCGGGCTGTTGTTTTTCTTCTCATGGAAAAATCAAAATGGCGGAAGAGGGAGGGAGGGAGGGAGGAGGGAGGGAGGCATGTCGTCTCTTGGACCTCAGAGGATGGCACTGTGTGTGTGAGTGTGTGCCGCCTTCCATTAAAGGGATAGTTTCCGCTGCCTCCTCCGCTGCTGCAATAGCGTGTAAGCATCCGAGAGGTTGGGGTGATGGAATGCATACGGATCCCTGCGGGGCAAAAGAGGGAAGAGGGTGGGGTGGGGCAAGGTCAAGTTGTTTGGTTCCCACGCACTCGTCTTCCGCTCTTCTTCTTCCCCGCTCTTCATCATTTCGTCGACGACCTTCACAAAGCCAAAGTCGGCTTATCAATCACGTCCAGCAGATCATCCCACCCACCATCCATCCAGAGAGAGACAAAGGTGTCTCTGTACTGCTGCCTTCGATAATGGAATTCATTAATGGAATCTTTGTGTGTGTGTGTGTGTGTTTGTGTGCGTGTGTTTGTGTGAGTGAGAGAGAGACAGACAGACAAACAAACACAGACAGACACACAGAGTGAGAGACACAAAGAGATACACAGAGAGACAGACAGACAGAGATAGATAGAAACAGAGACAGAGATAGAGACGAACACGGAAACAGAGATACAGACAGACAGACAGAGACAGACACACAGAGTGAGAGACACAAAGAGAGACACAGAGAGACAGACAGGGATAGACAGAGACATACAGAGAAGAAAATCTAAAACGCCAGTGTCAGATTACGTAATTTAAAATTTCGCGCCCGCGCATATACAGCCTATAAACTCAGTCTCGGGGCGCCCAAAGATTCTGCGGGTGTGAAAAATCTTGAGTGCGCCCTCTAGGGCCTGTTCACGCTGTGTCTGATCGTGACCACTTTACGCCGATCTAATCTGGACTGGACCAAATCTCGGCTGAAAGTTGGTTGAATGATGGCTAATCTTGCTTACTTACTTACGAATTTATAAAACTGACAGAAAGCGGTACAGTTGTGAAAGAGTTAAACCTACGATAGGGTGAGATTAATTATAGGCTGGCTGTGGACTTTGAAATGGAACGCGTTAAAAGTCACAAATGCGTTGAAGGATGACAACCAGACATGGTGCATCAGACACGCTGTGGCCGTTTCCCATTCACACGAGATGCTGTTCAAGATCGGTCCAGAAACTAAACACTGTCTGATACGCAAATTTTCTGACAAAATAGATAGGCTAGTATGCGGAATTTTTAGATAGAAATTTCCCTACCGTGCACAGGCCATCATGGTCACTTTAATCAATAACCTTTATTTTCAGAACTCTTAGGCCTCGGCCTTTACAGAAACACTCCTATGTCCGCAGAGTACATAATGGCAAGGTCACCTAAATGTTGACCTGTGACGTGCAATTGAATATATTTCAAGAACAACTGTTGGTGACGCTTGAAATATAAACTCCGTTTCTCACAACACCTGATCTTCTAGCGCCTGTACTTGTTATGCTGTCTAGACATCGTCAGTTTTATTCAATGTCACAAACCTCGAGTACTAATCCCTGCAAGCACGTTTGTTTTTAATTCGTGTTTAATGTGTGTGTGTGGGGGGGGGTCAGTGTGTGTGTATGTGCGTGCATGTGCGTGCATGTGCTTATGTGTATGTGCGTGCTAATGTGTGCGCGTGTGTGAGCTCGTAAACACTGCCACAGGTTCAAAATTTTCTGCGTCCAATACGGAGCAGAAACATCGTCTTTAGTTGTATGTTTCATATCGTCTTTAGTTGTATGTTTCATGGTTGGCTGGGGTTCGAATCGTGTCCGATCTTCGAAGGTCGCAGGGGTCAATTAACCGACGCTGTCCATGCACGCGAAGACGGTTTCAAGATCCATGAAGGGTGTAAGGGTGATATGCAGATAATGCGGGTATCTGTGTTCATGAACCACAGACCAAGATGCCGCCCTCAGTCTTTGATCTGCGTCGGTGGGGGGGCTTTGATACCCCCCCCCCCCCCATTGACGGTTTGACCCTTCCGTATCTATACAGTGCCTTCAGCGTGGAATCGGCGTGTGGATTGATCTTCATCGCAGACCACAAGCAGTATCAAAGAGGGTACAGTGGGCCACAGTGAGCCACAGTGAGCCACGGTCTCTTGGAAGTCACGAGATGTGGTCATCTGCGTGGGTCAGCACCGCCAGAGGGATACAATACACACGCGCCAACAACAGACAGACAGGCAGGCAGGCGGGCAGACGGACGGACGGACATACAGACAGACAAGACAGACAGACAACATACAATCATCATCATCGTCGTCGTCATCATCATCATCATATTTAACTAAATCAGTTGTCATTATTTTGTCCTATTCTTCGCAATCTCACTCCAAAGGCAAGTAAGTAAGTAAGTAAGTAAGTAAGTAAGTAAGTAAGTAAATAGCCTTTATTTGCATATGACAACCAACCGCACGTGCGTTACATCGCATAAAACGACTACATGATAGGAGTCGGCTGATATGATTGAAAAAGTAAGTATGCATGATTCAGACCTCGCAAGAGCAGACACCACTGATCTTCTGCACTCTGCAGCTAGACAAGAGAGTGTCTAAATCTTAAGACGACTTGAAAAACGATATCTTGCAGAGTTTCTGTCAAATTTGCCCTCGGGTAACAGTAAGTCGGACGCGCTTCCAATCCGATCCGTTCCAGAATGAGAAGGGAACCTTGGCCCCACCCGCGCATGCTCCCAGGGAGTGGGACACTTTGAAGGGCGCACGAGGTCGAGGCCCTCTCTTCATCGGGGAATCGACTTATAATCAGAAACAGATTGGAGCTGGTTCTGCGTAATATCGGGGGCGCGTTACAAGACAGGCAACAGTTGAAAGGAGAGGGTCTCCCCTCCACCACCACTGGGGTGGGAGCCCTGGGAGGGGTCACGATGGCGATGGGTTGTGTGTCTATAGATCTTGGGTTGAGGCGCTATAAAACACGCACGCGAGTCGTTGGACGATGGTTGGAAGAGCGGAGGGGAGATGCGCGATCGGCGTGACGTCCGCCCCAGTCGTCCGCTGGGGGTCGGATGGGGAGACGAAGAGGAGGAAATGGGTAGCCGGCAGGTGGTTGGTTGGGTAGGGTGTCGGGTGATATCGTCGGGGGTGGGGGGGAAGAGATGCCATGCTGCGATTGAGGAAGAGTTTTTCTCTTCTGCCGCTGCAGTCTTTTGTATTCAATGAAGATGCAGTTTGGAGTAATGGAATGACGGAGACAGACATACATGTAGAAATACACACACAGACGGAAAGACAGCTAGCTTCCTCTTCGTCGACACATTGGTGTCTAGTCTCAGCAGACACTCAACGTTAACGCTCCAGCTAGCGATGATGGTGTCTTTCAATTATGTAGCGACAGTAAATTATCCATCACTGACAGATATTTACATCGTTGGCCATCGACGATCAGATAACAACGAACGGAGGAGGAGGAGGAGGAGGAGGAGGAGGAGAGGAGGAGGAGAAGGAGGAAGACGAGGAGGAGGAGGAGGAGGAAGAGGAGGAGGGGGAGGAGGAGGGGAGGAGGAGGAGAGGGGAGGAGGAGGAGGAGGCGAAGGAGGAGGAGGAGAAGGAGGAGGATCAGTGGCAGATTCAGTGTCCGCGTCCGGTCAATGTCTTAACCACCATGCATACAGGATATCAACTTTCATTTCTCCCTTCCCCTTCTACTCCTCTTCTTTCTCGTCCTCCTCGTCCTCTTTCTTTTTCTCCTCCCTCTCCTTCTCCTTGTTCTCTTCTTCCTCCTCGTCCTTCTTCTTCGTTTTCTCCTCCTTCTCCTCCTTCTCCTTCTTCTCCTCCTTCTCCTGCTCCTCCTCCCTCTCTTCCTATTCATTCTCCTCTAGTATCTCTTTATTCCTCAGTCTCCTCCTGCTCCACCCTTAATTCGCAATTCTACTGTTTTACAACATTCTATGACTGAGTTGAGAATTCGTCACCCCGCCTCGCGAGGGTATATACCTCCAATCTGCCTCCTCCACAAAATAATCATCAATATCTATAACGACAATCGGGTTGAATTATTAATACTTATTACTAATTGAAAATGAAAGTGAGAAACATTTCCACTGGCTTTGAAGATGACCCGGGCACAAAATAATGCGCTATAAAAGTGTCGGATTACACCGCATCACTCTCGAACATGGCGGACGCTGAAATCTATTCCTGCTGACCGTTGATAATTTGTCCGAAAGATGTCTACTAAACCCTGGAACATTAACGGGAACATTATCTTCTTTGATCAGACACGCCTGATCCAACCTCCTCGCTTACGGACACGCACATATTGTCTAGCATCCTCAAAAGATTTATTGTCTGCTTCTGCGAGTGTGGCCTATTATGATCGACATCTGGAAGTGATGAATCTCGGGTTCAGATCTCGTCAGGGTCCGATGAGTTCAGACTTCAGATCAAGATTCATCTGGTTTCCATTTCGTGTTAATTCCGAACCGTTTTCCGCTGATTTCCAGTCGCTCTTATCGCCCTCTCCATCCCCCTCACAACGTCTCTCCAGCGCTGACCTTTTGACCTTGGGATCGAAATCCGATGACGACGATGTGAATTCAGAGAAGACGTAAAGTATAACCTGTACGAGTGTACGTATTGAGTCCGCCATATATCCTGCACTCTGGTATCGCCAGTCTCAAGTCAGGATCAAGGGGAGGGTGACGATAATCAGTTTAGTTATGGAACGACGCGTCGTAAAAGCAGCAACCTGAGTTGCACGTTTATCGAGCGCCTTTTTAATCTGCATACCAGAAAGAGTTTGGTACGGTACTATAGGTGCACATGGCGTTAGATTTGTTAAAAGGCACCAGATAATGTTTACTAACTTGGTCTTGTAGGCCTATAACTTTTCATGATCTGATTATTCTGAAATAATCTAGGCTAGTGAAAACGACAAAGAAAAAATTGTCAGTCAGTCAGTCAGTCAGTAAGTAAGTAAGTCAGTCAGTCAGTCAGTCAGTCAGTCAGTCAGTCAGTCAGTCAGTCAGTCAGTCAGTCAGTCAGTGTCAGTCAGCCAGCCAGTCATTCGTTAGTTCGCGCATTCATTCACTCATTCATTCCTTCTTCGTTCATTCATTCAATCGTTCGTTCATTCATTCCTTCATTCGTTCATTCATTCATTCAATCGTTCGTTCGTTCATTCATTCGTTCGTTCATTCATTCATTCATTCATTCACGCTGCACTTTTGTGAGTTGTCTATGTAGTTCTGCTCCAACTCGATCTTCCTCAAAGCAAAATAGCCGTCTATGGATCGTGTAAGTCTTTTTCCCCTTGCAATTGTTTTTACGGATAGGAATAATTTTTGTGTTGAATAATTACGTAAAGCCATTTAGCTTTTATATAACGGACCTAGATTTTATTACTAGAGAGTTTATTGTCGTGTGATAAATTGGTTCCTGTTGCTTACTCTAGGCTGCCTTAAAAATTATACTATTATATAATAATTATTATTCGAATAGCGACCAATCTTATACGAGTCAAAGACCTCATTTAGACCAACCGATGTAGGACTAAAACCAGAGACACCCTTGATGATTGTTTCCATCAGATAATGCTGAGCACCATAAAAAATCCTGGATCTATACCAGATCACGCTGTTGTTATTAAACCGTCCGGATATAGGAGCAGGAAGCATACCCTAAATGCGGGTGGTGTCTGCAAACGATGTCCGGTTGTTCACTAGACAAACAATGTTTATGAGCAGTCAGATATGCCACTGCAATTATCTTATGTGGATAAAATTTAATGTGGTCGGTTCTTGTCAAAGGCGTTATTCTATTTGCACGCATATAAAGCACAACGTTATGTAGCCGCAATTATGTTCGTTTCGCCGCCATATTGTTGATCACAGCCATTTTGATCGTCTAGGTTGTTGCCCATCCGGTTGAAAATCCGTTACCCTGGACAGGGATGCCACTCTGAATTTTAAAAAATCTAGATCTAGGTGGAAAAATCTTTTAGTGGCATCCCTGATCCCCACCCCCTGGGTAATCATTTTCCTATTTACAAGCTTCATTGCGTATGAATCGAGCGAGGCACAAAGATTATATACAACGGAGGTCATCAGCGTACACTTGCCATCTTGGCCCTGTCACCCCATCTCTGGTGACGCTAATTGAACCTCAGCCCGTACCTTGCCCTGCAGGGTGTTTTCGCATTTCGGAGCCCCGCAGCAGTGTTGGTGGTCTGGGTGATTAACACCTAGACCTTGGCTATTATGTTGATCTTGGTTCGAAATCTTTTGGATACGGATGAAATAGCCGTCACCTAGAACTGTAGCAAAGTTTAATGACAGTCCGCTAATGATCTCTACTCAAGTTCATAAATGTCATAAATTTAGCGTACAACTATTTGCAGGATGCGCCTGTTACCTATAGAGTTGACTCGTCTGTGTTTTACAGGTTCCTTTTGTATAAACGTGGTCTCATCTTACCAATGACACTGTACGGTCAGCGTGCGGGGTAAGGGGAAGCAGCGTAGGCCTACGCACTATTATAGGCTCACTGAATCGGCTAGAGGGTGTTAATAGAACAGAAATCTCACACCAATTATTGTTTACCCGGGTATACCCATTAAAGGTATATTGTAACTGACCATTATAAATGCATGGATATATGTCATGGATGTCAGGGACGTTTGTGTCAGCCTAAATTCACAACTATACTTCATCAGAACTGTTGGTTGTTCCAGAGTCGTCTCGCCCCCCACACACCACCACCTCCTCACCATAGCAGGATAGCTAGGACTAATGGCCATTAGAAGTAGCAATGGCAGAT
The DNA here is from genome assembly GCA_945859605.1 of Lumbricus rubellus. Taxonomy (NCBI): domain Eukaryota; kingdom Metazoa; phylum Annelida; class Clitellata; order Crassiclitellata; family Lumbricidae; genus Lumbricus; species Lumbricus rubellus. The sequence goes on from OX243818.1 coordinate 11,598,768, forward strand.
GTCTCAGCTACTTAGGTTCAATGTACAAGTAGTTGTACTTGGGTCTCAAGTACTCATACAAGTACTTTGGCCTAACACTCAACGCAGAGTGAGCATTTAGGTGGGACCTTGTTGGGGGGGTCAAACCCTCGCTAGAGTTTTTAGCACCCATAGTAAAGTCTTCGTTGCCCAACTCCTCCTCCCCACAATCCACGTAAATAAATGTCTGACCCTCTCAGTTCTTTTTGTATTTACACTTGCTATAGCGCCCCTTCAAGCTCTCACTACTCAGAGGCGCTCCCGAATGCAGAGCGGACACTACATCGGAGTTTCACGCCGAAGCGCTGAGCAATTGTGAGTGAAGGACTTTCCCAGGGTCCTTACGCGGCGAGGTGGATTCGAACCTCTAACTTCTCGGCTCTAAGGCAACGACGCCACCACTAGACCACCGCTGTCGTCTTAATACAAAAGTTGCACTTACATACACAATTATACATGTATGGCTGCTTCGCATCTGTGCATAATTATAGATTTCTTATCTGTCGCCGGCTTTTGATACGACGACTAATCACAAGCCTTATCAGTGAACTGCTCCTGTTTCTGGCTTTGTTCACCGTTACCCCGTTCTCCCCCAATCTATCAGAGATATGGAAGGAGAGAAAATCGCTTTCATTTCGTTGGCGTTTAATCGGTTTCGCATTCGCCATGTATTATTATACATCTGTTGGCTTTTCATCATGCTTATCTCTCTCGTGCTAACACGTGGGTATGCAATATACATTAGTCTGCACACGTACTTTCTATAGATGCCATCATACATGAAGGCTTTTAACACAATAACACATGCGATAGATGGACATAAATTGATACGAATCTGTTTTAGTCATAGGTATATATACAAATACACATACATTTACATATATATAATATATATACATACATTACATATGTATCAACTGAATCAAGTACATGTATACATACATATATATATATATATACATAACATGCATATACATATGCATAATATATATACATTTACATATATATATAATATATATATATATAAATATACATACATACATTACATATGTATCAACTGAATATAGTACATATAATTATACATAACATGCATTATACATTTACATACATGTATATATAAAATTATGTGCAAATGAAGATAAGGTGTGCGGGCTGGGAGTGAGTGGTACGATTATTGCTGTCAATCGTCAGTTATGCTTGTCTTCAAAGGAGTGTTAATGGTCGTCGGGCTGAGGAATCTTCAGAGGAGAATATCACCGGGTGGTGGCCCAACGGCGCCCTCCCCACCCACCCGTTTTATCACGCGCACGGTTTTGTCCGTCCGAATTGAGTGTCATATTTCTTTTAGCAGTTAGTCATTTGACAGGTATTTGACTGAGAACTGAAAACACTGATTTCTCTCCATAATCCTTCCCCCCTCCAAGGGTGGCATCACCACCCCCCGCCCCCAAAACACACACACACACACTTTCATCGCCGTTCCAGCTCTATTATACATCATACACGTCTGATGTCTGCCTGTCTGACTTCTTTCAATTATCACTGGAATCTATTTAACCCACAACTCCCTGGCCTATCGAATAATAATGTTTGGACCAAACGCCCGTGAATAGGGTCGTTCCCGAAATTTCGACTTGGGGTTCTGTAGAAATTTTGAGAAATAGGAAAACGATTATTCCATGGGTTCAGAATATTTATTGTTATAATAGTCTAAGACTCGAAGTCAACGTTTGGAGAGTAGACGATCACGTATACAGACTGAGGTAGAAAGCACTAATTAACAGTTGGGCGTCTTCGCCACTGTAGCCGCTGTCTGCAGAATTATTTAGTCCAACAGGCTGGCAACACCTGTCACTTTAAACACCTGTCACTTTGCAAATTATACACGTATAGTTAGAAGATGATTTAGCAGTTAAATATCTATGCTAATGTCACTTGTTAGAAGATAATTTCGCAGTCAATGTCCTTTTAAAACTATTATAGTTGGGAGATGTTTTAGCAGTTAATGTCACTTTTCAAACTGTAATAAGTTAATTGAAAGATGACTTGTTTCAGCGGCTAATGTTTTGTTTTGTTAACCCTTTAATGCCGAGATGGTACTAAATGGTATGGGAAATCCTATACCCTCCGGCATTAAAGGGTTAATCCTCTAGGAATAGGTCAAGCATCAGGTCCTGATCACTAGCATTAAGATTAAATAAATGATTATATTATATGTAGGTCGCCGTACAATGGTAAGATTGACCCAATTTTTTAAATTAAGGAGTTTGACTTTGACATTGCAGCGCATCATAAGTCTATACTAGTCATGTTATCATACATATAATTGACTTCGATCTGAGCCAAAGTTTATCGGTGTATTTGCAGTCGTATCATCATAACTGCCAGCAGTGCCCTGCACCCAGCTCATGCATCATGTACTCATCTGCGCTTGTTGTCACATGGAATCTACTCAAGATCAATCCACACATGTATTCAAAGAACCTTGGAATCTACTCAACTACTCCAATGAAAAGGTATACACTATACAGCGAACGAATGAATGTACAGGTCACAGGTGGGTGCCCTAATCCGCATAGAAATGTCACGCATCGTTGAATCTACTGAGCGGAAATCCGGTCTCATCCCACTGCACCCTAAGAAGCACCAGAGGGTGAATGGTGCCTCTTCATGATCTGCCATACAATAACTGAAGAGCAGAACGCGACATGCTTCGGTGAACTTGCTTCAGACCGTCAAGCGTCACACCAAGATGCCACCGCAACAATTCACGCTTCACTCACAGCAGAGGATCGAGAGGAATATCCAACGTTAATGCGAGTCTTCCGTGCCATTGGACTTAATACACTGGGCAGGGTGTGGACAACTGCACGTGATGGGATACGATTTTATGCGTCTAACCTCGATGTTAAGCTGTGGGAATAAAAACCAGTTTGCCCCAATCAGGATTTAGTCATAGTCACTGAGCTTCTTAAAACGAAGTTTGTGAATCGACACAGGTACACAATGCCCCATTGTACTTCTGTCGCGCAGCAACTGTAAGCTTACGCTAAATTGTTATCTGAGTTCTGCTATTCTCTGTAGTATAGAAGAAAACGGTTATAACTTCTCCAATTCTCTTTATTCATATTCCTGACCAATGGCATTTATAAAGATTACCCACTTGCTTATATTCACGTATTTACTCATTCATTCACTTATTTCGAAAATTTACATATCGCCCTTTTAAGAAGCCTACCCAGAGGCGCTTCATATAGCCTACCTGCACCATTATACGTACTTATACCCATCTTGACCTACTCACCTACCTAGCCTACCTACCTTGGCGATCATGTGCATATCTACATGTACATCTTCCTACCTACCTACACATCTACCTAACTGCTCACCATTATATATCACACATTTTCACTCATTTGCATCGACCCAGTTGGAAGGCAGACCATACAGGACACGCACAATAATAATAATATTATTATTCATTACAATTATTGCCTGATACATTGTTACACCGATTGTTCATCTCATTTTGGTGTATAACATCCTATGAATCAGTTGTTTGCATCACTTGGCAACAACGGTTGTCACGTTGATAATTATTACGTGACATAATTATGCAACAGTGATCTGTAAATCATCACATCCAATTTCTTTGCATCATTTCACACTCATTCAGCCTCAGTCAATAGTCATAGGTATAGTGACTCAACGTCATGCTGGCTCTCTGTTATTGCAGTTGAACTACTTCCAGCATCCAGGTCACGGCCAGTATCTAAATTTCTCCACCTCCTATTGACCAGTATCTGAATTTCTCTAGCCTACCTCCTATTGACCAGTATTTAGATTTCTCCATCTCCTACTGTACTGACCGCTATCTAGATTTCTCCACCTCCTATTGACCAGTATCTAGATTTCTCCACTTCCTATTGACCAGTATCTAGATTTCTCCACCTCCTATTGACCAGTATCTAGATTTCTCCACTTCCTATTGACCAGTATCTAGATTTCTCCACCTCCTATTGACCAGTATCTAGATTTCTCCACCTCCTATTGACCAGTATCTAGATTTCTCCACCTCCTATTGACCAGTCTCTAGATTTCTCCACTTCCTATTGACCAGTATCTAGATTTCTCCACTTCCTATTGACCAGTATCTAGATTTCTCCACTTCCTATTGACCAGTATCTAGATTTCTCCACCTCCTATTGACCAGTATCTAGATTTCTCCACCTGCGTTTGGAGCCCTGTCACTGACCATATTTTAAACCTTAAGACTTAACTATTCCACATTGCTTACGGCTCAAAAGAGATTCACTCGCCATGCTAAAGAAAATCACCTGAAATTTAATATCGGGACATTGCCTATTTCAGATGGATGTCTCAGATACTTCAAGTAGAGACTAGAGACTTAATTCGTGTTCTTTACGAAGGCGCTGCCGGTGCTAGATTAAATGGCAGTCGTGAACAATCGGGCAAAATTTGCAGCTGCACTGTGATCAGGCAGAGTGGATGGTATTATAAATTACATCAATAATGACGACGAGAAGCATTCTTATCCTAATCGGTGCGAGATTCCGAGTTTCAGGCAGATAGACTGGGCGTACAGTTTCCGCCTTTCACTGTATTTTATTAGGGTCGTCGTTGAAGATTCCTATACTATACGTCATAAAAATTATGTCTATTCCCTTCCCTTGCCTTCTCTTTCAAAGTCTTCCTTTCTGGGTCATTCGCTCTCCCCTGAAATTGCCAATAAACGAGAGGTGCTCGGTGCACCGTGGTGATCTGCAGGACATGGCTTTCAGCTCATTCTGCTACTTAAGGTGTCGTCACGCTTGACTGCATTCGAACAAATGTGTTCCAGTTAAGATGGCTTCACTCCCTCGAGGTTTATGTACGGGAACTGTGGCTAATGGCTTTCATTATAGGTTAACATAAGCTGTATATTGACACACAAATTTACATCTACACACGCGCACATACACGCACGCACACACATGCACTCGCACATGCACACGCACACACGCACACACAACCACACACACACACACACACACACACCCACACACACACACACGCACACACACACACACACACACACATTTACAAACACAAAGACCCACGCACGCACACACAAGCATATATGCTTACATATTACATACATAAAGGAAAGGCCTAGATATGAATAAGCACAATTGAAATGTCGAACACGGGAAGAGTCTGCAGGATGACAATTGTGGGGGCGTGGGTGGGTTGACCCGATAGCCTTTCTTAGGATTCTATAAGTTAGGTCTTTTCATGCAAAGATAAGTCTTGATTGCACACCCAAACTCCATGTGGATCAAAGCCTAAATATCCCCATTATCCACCCAACCCCGGTTAAATTTCTACAGTTCTCACACTTTGTTCAGGTGGCGAATTCTCAAACGGTGGCTCAGAATCCAGAAACTCGTCCAGCCTTATGAAGAAATCCCTTCGTGCGCATATAAACAGCTACCGACTCCGCAAAAGTTCCCACCCTTTGCATCCCCATCGCTAACGAAATGCGTAGCAGCCGACCTACGTATAAATGGATGAATCGACGGCGACTAATTGAATTAATAGCACGAAATAGTCGACAGCCGATAGAGGGCAGAGCAGAGCAGAGCAGAGCCCCAAAGCCAATGCGCCAACCATGACTGGCACTGTGGCGCCGCGTAGTGTGCAAAACTGTGCATGTGACTGTTATTCAAGGCTGATGCATTGGACTATAATTAGACTATAATTATAATTATTATTATTATTCATAGGACGCGGAGTCATTATGACGACACGCGGAACCAGAGCCATTACACGTAGCACCCGGCGCCACCTACTGGATGCCAGCAGCAACTAACATGTGCACGCACGCACATACACGCACATATATATATATATAGTTATATAGTTATATGCATATATTATATATATCTATCATATATATTATACTATGTATATCTTTGTGTATGTGGATATGTGTGTATATTTAGAATCATGCCTCAAAGCAAGATCTATAGGCTGTGGAAATTGTATAAGTGCGGCAATTGTCCCGGATTAAACTGTCATGTCCGTTCAGGAACAAGTTCAGAGATAAATAACACACTATGATTATATGAATATAGTCACATATATATAATATGCAGATATATATATATATATATTCATTACATATATGTATTCATATACACTGTATATATTCATACATGAAATAACTAATGATCTTTCATTCTTATCCTGGAACAATCCAACATTTTAGCATTATGTAATAAAAATAATAAATACATGCTATTCATTAGTCACTTTAAGACTCAATGGGGGCGTCATTATGGGCCTCTGTCTAGCGGAACTTGTTCCTTCTGTGAAGCCCATTGTTCCCATTTAATCTGTAGTATTCGTTTGTTTCAATGTATTGTATTTGTAGATGATTAACTGATTCTGTTGAATGTGTTGATAATCATTGTTTAACACTTTGTATTACTGGGATAAATAATTGATTTGATTTGATTTGATGCATATAGGCCTACACAATTGTAGGCTACAATTTGGTGTGGTATAGGATTTGTGCGTGTTCGTGTGCGTACGTGTGTAGGCCCTACGTGTGTGCGTGCTTGTGTGTGTGATAGGAAATATGCAAATGTACCTAGAACATGTACAGTATGTAGCTTAAAATTTACGGTATCCGCTGTAGCCTATATCAAAGTTAATGCACGGCGTATATTTATAAAGCGTTTCAACTGCGTGCGCTATCTATCGCCAGGAATTCTTATCAGTAGCCGTGTGGCTTCAGCCGCTGCAGTGGTTATCTTTGTCCATGAAGAATTTCGGTCACTTGACTTCTGTTGGTGCAGTAGCTGATGGGTGACACATTTCTCTACCGGCCGCCCCAGCCCCCAGGCGATGATGCTGGGTCTGGCTCGATCCACAAGAGCCGACATGCAGCCAGGGTTGCCTGGTTTCGGAATTGCCTCGTCCGAAATCAGGTTGAAAAGTAGCCGAAAAGTCGCCTGATCTAAATGAAGATAATTATTATGGTATGTTTTTGCTACTTACTTTTTGATTTTGTTTGATGGCGTCACAAAACAAGTCATGAAACTATCAAGAAAAATTTATGTAGGAACCTGCAGCTGTGGTATACTGAGACCTACCGTAGACTAGTCCGTATGCCGTGCAGCATGTATTATTAACTAAGCAACACCACACATAAATAGTAGCGAGTACAAATGAGCCGTTGCGACCGCGGGACAACCCAAAAGTAGCCCAAATAGCGCGAGGTCGCGAGGATCTGGCAACCCTGGATGCAGCGCAGCAGCCGGTCTGTCGGTCACCTCTCCTTCCACACGGAACTGTAGCTAACCAGTGTCGATATGCGAGTTGCATTCATGGTGGCCATCTGGTGAATGAACGGTTAAACGTCGCAATAATGATTATAGAATTTAAGGCCAATATTTGAAGAGAAAGACGTTGCTTAGTGATCCCATAAGAAATGAATTGCTGAAGTACAGGCAGAAGCCTGGATGCAGGCAAATATGCATGAACCATGCCTCAGTTGAAATTAGCAGAAGTGGGTCAGGTTAGATATGCATGGGCTCAATTCACGCGAGGGAGGAGTCAAAATGTGACGTCCAGGTTATACGGGGCTGTGCAGGAGCATTGCTGCATACAACTGACACAACTGACAGTAGGCCCATATTTTTGTTCTAAATGTCACCTAATTGTATTTAAGATGCCAATAGATTCTTGAGCATTTTCGGGAACAAAGTCTGACTCAATGGCTCTTTTTCTTGAACTTTTCAAGTCGAAAACTATTGTGAATGCTATACCGATCGAGGATTTGTAAAGGTTCACCAACTTAACTATAACAATCAAATTTCCTTTACAAATATGAAAAAGCGCCCAGCTTAAGGAACCTCGTACATCTCACCCCTGGTCAGTCAATCATAGACTCATAGTAGGGCAGAGGCCACTATATGGGTGAATGCGGAAGCGCGAGGCCTAATTAATTATGATCGCCATTAGGCCTACAAACTTGTGTTACCACACTAGCCGTAAAACGCTCTCTGCCTTGGGTAGCCTACTTGAATGGCTGCATCGCCACTGGTTATCCAGGCACTACTAGAGTCTCCTGAGTTCCTCTATACACATAAAGGAATCTGGTATCCGTGAAATGTATAATACACCGTGGTTCAAAAAAAAGTAAGCCAAATTGTTTTGCATATATCTCTAATACCTGATGACGTATCAAACTAAAATTTTCCAAATATTCAGAGAAGTGGACCAAGAATATGATTTCAAAATTTCATGAGATAAAGTTGAATGGGTAAAAAGATATGAATATTCAAACTTCATATACCGAAATTTCAGTTTACAAGCAATTTTCTGTTAGATTCAATAAAATGTTTCTTTATTATCTCCAATGCCAGGTGATTAATCATTCTGAAATTTTCAAGATATGTAGAGAATTGAACTAACAATATGACCCCAGCAGTATGGTTTGATAATGTAATTAAATAAGATGCTCAAAATGTCTTCCTCCTGCTTGCATACAAGCCTGGAGGCGCTGGCGCCATTTCAATGAAAAAAGGCAACGTCGATTATCCTCTGGTCCAGGCCATCCCACACTTCCAACAGGCGTTGCTTCAGATCGTAAATATCATGGATTGTTGTCTGGTAGGCTGGTCTTGCATCACGTTCCACATTTTATAGTCGACAGGATTCAAATCTGGGCTGTTCGGAGGCCATAATGTGGGAGAAATGAAGTCTGTCGTCTCGATTCTAGGGGGTTTGACCACCGGACGATTGACCACCGGACGGTTGACCACCGGACGATTGACCACTGCGGACGTTTGACCATCGACCGATTGACCACCGGACGATTGACCACCGGACGATTGACCATCGCTTGATTTTTATAAAACTTTACGACACAGACTCAATGTACCACATACTCTATATAATACAAGTATGTAGCCTAATCGAATAATAATACGAAGTGAAATGCGAAAATATACTCAAGCGACTGTAAAGCTGGACCTTTGATGGTAAAGAACAAAAGAGGTTTATTTGGAATGCGTACTTAATACATGTAACTGCGATGTGCTATTTCATGTATAGGCTGTGCACATAATAAGAATTAAAAGAAGCCGACGATGTTTATCTTTAGCCTACTGGCGGTAAATACGAAATTTCGCTTTCAAGCTTAGCTAAACGCTAAGATAAAAGCTATACCGGTTTGCTTTGAAATTTTGTTAATACATTTAAGTCACCACTAGACCGGTGATCAATCGTCCGGTGGTCAATCGTCCGGTGGTCAATCGGTCGATGGTCAAACGTCCGCAGTGGTCAATCGTCCGGTGGTCAACCGTCCGGTGGTCAACCGTCCGGTGGTCAATAGTCCGCGCACCGTCGTCTCTCTTGTCAGCATTTCGATGGTTTCCTTGGTTCTGAGGGCTGGCGCTGTTCTGTTGAAAAACAAAGCAGCCTTCTGGGGCTAGATTTCTGATTGCAGATAGAAGATGTTGTGATAGCAGAACATCGCGATAATAGGCTGCATTCATTTTTACTCCAGGATCAATGAAGACTAAATGGGAACGGCTAAGTGTCGAAACCGCCACGAACACTTGCTGAAAACTGAAAATTCGGGTGATGAAGTTGAAATATCCATATCTTTCTATCCCTTTAAATTTATGACATGATATTTTGGAATACTATTCTTGGTTCAATTCCCTAAATATTGGGGAAACGTTTTTATGATTACTCATCAGACATCAGAAGATGTAAGAAAAACAGATTGGCTTACTTTTTATTGAATCTAACAGAAAATTGCTTGTAAACTGCAATTTCGGTACATGAACTTTGAATATTCATATCTTTTTATCCGTTCAACTTTATCTCTTGAAAGTTTGGAATCATATTCTTGGTCCACTTCTCTAAATATTTGGAAAATTTTAGTTTGATATGTCATCAGGTATTAGAGATATATGCAAAACAATTTGGCTTACTTTTTTTTGAACCACGGTGTATATTACAAATATTAATAATATAAGTTCCTCTATCGGGTATAATTGTATATAATTATTAATTATGATGGGCCTCCCATCAACTTTATATCAACTGGCGCGATAATATGAGTGCGTGGTGGCTGTTGATTATTTATGAGAGCGTGATGTAGGCTTATAATTTTGATCGGATGATTTTATCCAACTACGATTACACTGTGACAGACAGTGCAGAAGAATCTGCAGATGGCAGTTCTAATAAATCTATACCGATATAACAACGGTATGCTTGCCAACATACAATTGACACACCTCATAATTATATACTTAATATACATAAAAATATTTTAAAATATATTTGTACGTATAGCCTATATATAAATCTATATATACATTACATATGTATTAAATATAACTAATATAATCGTATTAGAGTCTCCTGAGATAGATACTCTTATTGGCTTAATTTATTGCCATGTGCGAGTGTGTGTGTGTGTGTGTGTGTGTGTGTGTGTGTGTGTGTCCTGAGATAGATACTCTTATTGGCTTAATTTATTGCCATGTGCGAGTGTGTGTGTGTGTGTGTGTGTGTGTGTGTGTGTGTGTGTGTGTGTGTGTGTGTGTGTGTGTGTGTGTGTGTGTGTGTGTGTGCCTCTGAAGCAACGTGGCATTGCGCTGTCTCTCCATGGGCCGTGTGCACTGGTTGAACCCAAACTCCGATTCTCAAGTGCAATTTGAAGGACCCCCTCTGCGCCAGGGACCTCCCCTTCCTTCGTTCCTCCTCCCGTCAGGGCTCTCATCCGCTTCCTATTCATTCTTATCTCCCATCTCCTTCTCTTCCACATAATCATAGGCGTACGGGAGGTTTCAGAAGTGGGGGGGGGGGGGGCAAAGATTGAACTTCTGCCCGACAAATTTTTCCGGCCAAAAAGCGACTATTTTCCCCCGAAAAACCAGACTTGCCCGAAACTTGACGACCTTTTTTTTTTTTTAGTCGTCCGCGACAATTTTTGCCCGAAAAACCAAACTTGCCCGAAACTTGACGACCTTTTTTTTTTTTTAGTCGTTTGGGTCTGTTTTGCCCGAAAAAACCACCAAACTTGCCCGAATTTGGGGGGGGCAATTGCCCCCCTGCACCCCCGCCTCGTACGCCTATGCACATAATAATCTATCTCGCGCTCTTTTCAAAGACGCTGGTTCCATGCTTCGCATTCTCCGTAATTATGCTTCTAACACTTCCCCGCCCATCCATCGACTCATCACTAAAATCTGCAATTTATATAGCTCTATTAATCCACAGCTGTTCCGCATATATCTGGAATGAAGTGCCGCCAGAATAATGCCAAATATCTGTTCCATCAAACGAGCTCATCAGAACCTCATCTTCTGTTATCTCTCCATATTAAGTCTATTGCTGATAAGTGAAAACACAGATTTTTTCTCAAATCTTATCTGAATTCCGCCTCTTCCCTTATCATCCTGGTTAAACTCAACGCCGCATTAGTCGTCTGCATGCTTGACCCCTTTAGAACTTGATTTGGAACCGATTTCACCGACAAACGATTGCGTTTTTGATTAAGCGCCTGTGAATAACCTGGTTCCCGCGACTTCGTGTTTTGTGCGCTGTAAATATTTCGAGATCATCACGATTAGGCCTATAGGACGTTACCATGCTGTGATTACTCCTCCGCCGCCGCCCAGTAGCGGCGCCAGAGGGTGCTAGGGGAGACTAAGGCCCCCTCAAACAAGGCCATCCGTTTTTTTACATGTGAAAATGATATATTTCCACGTTTAGCCCCTAACAAAGGTGACCTATCCATGAGATTTCGACCATGGAAATGACTAAATAAAGGTCGTCAGAAATTTTGGCGGGTGAAAATGAAAATTTCCTCCGCAAAGATTCACCCCCCCAGAAAAAGCTGTTGCTTTTTTTTCTTCACCGTGTGCTCTCTTTTCTTCTTCTTTCTCCTCCTCCTACTCTTTTTCTTCTGTTCCTCAGGTTCTCCCCTATTTCTTCTTTTCTTCTTCTCATTCCCTAATTTCTTCTCCGTTTCTTATGTGAGTATAATGTAACCTCAATTCTCTCTTCTTACTTATTTATCCTCCTCCTCCTCCTCTTTATACCCATTCTTCTCTTTCTGATTCGCTTCCATGTAGGTCCGTATAATGGCAGCTGAAATAAAAGTCAGGATATATAGTTTAATTCATCCATCGCTTAAGTCCAAAGCGATTTGACTTCTTCCCACAGCAGCCACCCTTTTCTCCTCTGAGTCCCTCCCCCTTCTTCCCCCACCCGTGCTTCCCTTTTCCATCTGCTTCAGGCAACGGACGGACTAACACGACGGCAATTGCCAGGAAATGATTCCGGAATAATTGTATCTGCAAATGTCAGCATTTATACTCTGATAAAAATCCAGGCACCAACCAAAGACCCTTCCAATTCAAACACCGACAATATATATATATATAAATACATATATACACACATATAATTATATATATATACAAATGCTATATATACACACACGCACATACACGCATATATATATATATACATATATATACACACACATATATATGTGTGTGTGTGTATATATATAACATTTGCATATTTATACATAGACCTATATGTATTACGACAAATGTGAATTAAATTAAGACACTGCTATTGTTTTGGATGTATAATATTTATATATATATAATAATTATGGCATCTATAAATCCTATTTTAAGCATTTGGAATGGCAATTATGTGGGTCCTATAACATAAACAAATAACGTGTGCATAAGAGATGTCAGAGCTATTTATATATGAAACATTGCAGTAGTCCTATACGTACTCATGCTGACCCCCGCACCCTCCTCCCATAGGCAGGCATTGGTAAAACATTGTAGGCAAAACTTTCTTAGCCTCGGCATGTACGACGGAGTATGGCCAGTCCTGACCATTAGCCCACGATAATTAATTTATAGAGTTTCATGCAACACACATAATGTTCTTAATGCCCATTTTGCTCTGAGCCTCCAAGACTCCGACTTGACCCAAGATGGGGGCTATATAAGCATGATCGGAGTTTATCAGGGACTAGGGGGGGGGGGCTAAGCCCCTCCAAGAAGGCCCAGATTCAACTTTTTACCATGAAAATGGTATCCTTTTTCGGGGTTAGCCCCTCCAAATAAGGCCCAGACCCAGGGTTAGCCCCCCAAGAACGGAAACCAAACTCCGCCCATGTATATAAGTTTCTCAAAACCTATTATTTTAGCTGTGGCTGGACTGGGAGCGCCTCTGAGTAGGTTTCTTGAAGAAACGCTATATAAATTCACGAAATGAATGAATGAATGAATGAACAATATTATCAAGTCTCCTATACATATTCACATTACCGTGGTTTAATAATTTAACAAATCATTCACATAGAGTAGGCCTATTTTTTAGTAACTATGACATAACGCTGCCTTATTACTGTTTAACGACACTACCATTTCAGAGATGATTAGTGTCGCCCTCATCCTTTATCCAGACTTGAAACTGGCTCCTGATCGTAGTTCAGCCTTTTATAGGCGAATTGTGACTCAAGAAAAGAACGCAGAAGTGAAACTTCGACAAATAGCTTAATTCTATTACGCAGCGAAATAGAAACCTAGAAGTTCGTCATCCATGATGCAGAATGAGAATTCCATAAGCCTAATGGAATGCGGCATTCACCGTCGATCTAATTATACACACAGGAAACGACGCCGCTCGACGCTTATTGCACTGGCGTCTGTTTAATTTCCGTCGTTGCATAGCCAACGCTAGGTGGCGTGTCATTTACAAAATTTGTGGGAAGGACCATTGGCCGCGAGAGATGAACGGTAACTCAGTGGCAGGGAGCAGATGCCATACGATGGGGGTGGGGGGATGGGGGGGGGGGGGGGTGGGGGCACATGCATGGTCTGGTCAAGCACCACACACCCTGCTGAATTTGATGGGACTAAGACGATCTATGTACATTGTACGTATAGCGTGGAGGAAATGACCTTGTTGGCCTTCATTGGGAGTTGGGAGTAATGTCTGTCCTGGCAGACACTACTACTACTACTACCACCGCCACCACCACCACCACCACCACCACCACCACCACCACCACCACCACCACCACCACCACCACCACCACCACCACCACCACCACCACCACTACTCCTGCTGCTGCTGCTACTGCTACTGCTGCTACTACTAACCTAGAACCATCAGTGTCTGATTTAGACAGAGATTATTTTGGCACTCCAGGCAATCGTGCATATTCTCGCTGGTACGAACCGACTGATGGGGGGAGGCTCAGTTGGGTGCCTTCGGTGGTGTGATGGATTGAGTCAGCTGCAGCAGCAGCAGCAACAGCAGCAGCGGCAGCAACAGCAGGAGCAGAAGTGGTCAATGGCTAATGACGACGTCATAAGAATAATTGGTCAAACGACTTATTAATGAATGAAAGGAACTTCCGCATGTCACATCGCATTACACTGCTTTGCATCGCATTACTATAGAATAGACGTCGCATTGTCTCAATACAGTATTGTAAACAAACTAATGTATGCCTACTCGGAGTGTATAATTATAGCCTGCGCTCGAACTTATGTTCTTTTCGATTTACATGCCGTGTGTTCCATCCTCTCAGCTATAGCCATAATAGGCCTACATGTAGCCAACAGCCATAATTTATCACTAGAATTGCAGACAACTTAAAAGGTAGCAGGAAGTGTTTTGCGAGTTTTAAGACGAAAATAGCACGATTTAGGGGAATCGGAAATTTATGGGAGATTTTCGATGCAGTATATGCGTGTCTTTGCGAGAATGCAATCTCTAGTTCTTTACTTTAGAGGTCGGAATAAATAAAATGCCGTTGGTTGGCTTTGGTCGTTTGGGTGACGAATTAAAGTCGTTACCAAGAACCTGGGACTTCTAGGCTCTTATCTATCACAGCGACTGGTTGCAAGAGTGTGTTTTGTGTGTGTGTGTGTGTGTGTGTGTGTTTGTGTATGTGTGTGTGTGCCTGTTTTATCTCTCTGTCTCTGCCTTTGCATCTGTCTCTTCCTGTCCGTCTCTCTCTTTATCTCTGTCTCTCTATCTCTGTCTCTCTCTCTGTTTCTGTCTGTCTCTTTGTCTCTCTGTCTCTCTGTCTGTCTGCCTGTCTGCCTGTCTGTCTGTCTCTGTCTCTCTCTGTCTCTGTCTGTCTGTCTATCTCTCTCTCTTTATCTTTCTATCTTTATCTCTGTCTCATGTCATTACTGTTCTCGTTGTCCATGCGTTTCCTATCTCTCTGTCTCTGTCTCCGTCCGTGTCTATATATGCTCCTGCGTGACTGCCTCAGTAAGTGTTCATGTCTCTATAACTCCATTTGTATTTCTGGTTTTTGTCTCTCTCTATGGGCGACTGTCTGCCTGTCTGCCTGTCTGTCTGTATCGTTCACCGACTCATTTCAATTAACTGCTCTGTTTTAGCCTCTGCAGTCTGAACTCTCCTTCTTTGTCTCTACTCTCCTTGTTGCGAGCTGCATCTAGATGATTAGGCCAAGAGTCATGGGATTAGCTTAATCCTTCGCTTAATCTCTTCCTAAATCATGTACACACTGATTATATATTGTCTTTGGCTCGAATCACAATCGACCTCGTCCTACCTCATCAGCTTCAGCATCAGCATTGCCACCACGAGCAATGACAGCAGCAGCAGCAGCAGCAACAACAAACAGTAGTAGTCTGTAATTCTAGGCCACGTCTGACACCTATATCGTTAAGCGAATTATATTTCCCTCTCAATTCCACGTCACTCTACAGGTTTCCAGTAATGGAAATTCCAGTAAACAAGAATTTGAGAAAAATTGGGTAGGCCTAAGGTTCGAGCCACCTTCCTTTGTACCAACCTATTTTCATTGTGACATACCCGTCATTTCTTGCTAAATAAATCCATAAAATTTAATCCACATGCGCTACTCTACTAGTCTCATTTCACTTCGCACTGTAACCGTGTTGCTGATTGTCAACCTGATAAATTTATATTAAACGAATATAATATTACTTTAATTCCCTCGTTGCCCTCGCGTGTGTAACGTATACAGAATCCATTCGAGTAGCACATGGGTAGCCTATGGAGGGCCGCAGTGTGACGAGATAGTTATGACTGTGAGTTCTAAGAGATCTTATCTTATCTCAGTTGATCGAACAATCGCATAGTATATGCATGGAGGCCTGGATAACATATAGGATTCCTTGGTATATGCCAGCCGGGTAGGGGTTCTGGGCAGAGGGCCTGTTCTCTGTTTTAAACAGACACTGCTGTTCTACGCCGCTCTGTTGTCCACACATAATTATGGTCATGATACAAAAGGAAATCTCTACTACTGAGCACAGAGAAGGCCTTGTTTAGCAATAATGATAGTAACTAGGGGAGGGAAGGGAATGGGAAGCGGAGGGACAATGGAACAGGAGGGAAAGCGAAGGGAAGGGAAAGAGGAAGGGAAAGGGAAAGTCTCCCAGTGGGTCCGTCAGTCGGTCGGTCTGTTGTCCGTCTTGTCTGCATATTGTCTTCAATGTCTTGTCTAACTCACTTGCCTTCTTAGCGACTTTGTCTGTTGATTGTCTGTCTGTCTCTTGTCTTGAAGCAGCCTCTGGCTTCCTCCCCCACACCCACCCACACCACCCCCACCCATACCACCCCCACCCATACCACCCCCACCCATACCACCCCCACCCATACATCGGCGTCTGCTTTTCTTATCCTGTCACTCATCGTCTTCATTAATTCTTGTTTCAGTCACAGGAGAACTTCTCCATTCTTATCTGCAACTCCATCCTCTCATGTAAACAATTCTTTTTCTTTTGCTGATTTCGTCTCCATCTGAAAACTTGCTTTTTCAGTCTCTCTCTCGTGACTCGTGTGACTCATTAGTTTCCATGTTTCTTGGACTTATGTTGCGAACTTCTGAACTTCGTAAAAAAACTATATCTTATTTCAGTTGTTTTTGCGCTACATTGCAATGCATTTTGCGTCGTATTGCATTATATTGCACGGTATCGTTTCATATCGTATCGCATTGTATCGTATTGAATTGGTATTGTGTTGTTTTTGTATTGTATGGAACCGTATTGTTGAACTGTATTGTATTGTGCCGTATTGAATTGTATTGCATTGCTTTGTACTGCATTGCATTGTATTGTTTTTATTGTATTGTGTTGAACTGCATTGTATGAAGCTGTATTGCATTGTAGTGAATCGAATTTAATTGTATTGCGATATATTGAGCTGTATTGTATTGAGTTTTATTAGTTTGTATTGAATTGTATTGTATTGTGTGGAATGATCGCGCGAGCACATCTGTGTAAATGAAAACTCAATGGAAAAGCAACAGCGGAGGTCCTTTCCATCTGCAACGTCGTTTCTGTCCGAGTTTCCTGTCCATCTGCATTTCTAAAGCAGGCCGCGAACACATGCATCGGGGTTGACGGGCATTAACGGCTAATTCCGAGTTATAGGAGTTGAATGACGGCCATCTTGGACTCAGACATGTTTATAGATGGCAAGGTTACAAGTCATCACAGCTCTGGATAAGATCAGAGCGCTCCCTCCTATCGATAAGATACAACAACTCTTATAAATAAACCCACGCCCGGAATGACTGCCTGAAGCAGACACTGATGTGGTCAGAACGACAGTTGGCAGAATTCAACTTACATGCAGATTCATTCATTCATTCATTCATTCATTCATTCATTCATTCATTCATTCATTCATTCATTCATTCATTCATTCATTCATTCATTCATTCATTCATTCATTCATTCATTCATTCATTCATTCATTCATTCATTCATTCATTCATTCATTCATTCAAAAAACCTATTATAGCGCCCCTTCAAGAAACCTACTCAGAGGCGCTCCCAGTCCAGCCACGGCTATTATACTATTCTCCAGCAGGTTCATTGTCAGGCAACGTTAAAGATGCGCTAGTAAGAAGCGTGAATTAAATTTTATTGATTTAAATGCAAGGTAAAATGTATTTGTCTATAAGCCCCTATGCACAAATAGATTATGACCGGCCTTCCCCACACCGTCCATCGTTGTATAGGCTACCCTGTCTTCTCCTTCCTCCTCTTCTTTTTCCTTCTGCTCCAGGCAACGACTAATTCCGTACAACAGCAATTGCCAGGAAACGATTCCGGAATAATTATATCTGCAAACGTAATTAAATTAAGTTATTCTGATAAAATCCAGGCACCAACCAACCAAAGACCCTTCCAACTCAAACATCAACAATATATAGATATAATTATATGCACACAACACATACATGTATATAATTATACGCTCATGTAATTATATTATACATCTAATGATCTTCATAAATAAAAACGTTAAAAGTTTGTATCAGACCTAGGATCTCGGAATGTTGTTGACCGATTCCTTTCAAAATTTTACCAAAACGTTCCGTTCGAATACGCGCGGGTTTGCATAATGCTTTTTTGAATATGGTGAGGGGGATGGTGAGGGGAAGTGGAGGTCGAATGGAGGACATTGGAGGTAGGGAGGGATGGTTGGACGCTCTTTTCAGCCACAGCAACGCGTGGCCGGGTTCAGCTAGTTATATATAGACCTGTATGTACATACGTATATGCCTATACATACATAATTATATTCGGTCTACATCCATTATGTGAGCGTTGCTGTGGCCACATTAGTGGTGTCTGTCACCAGACACTACCAACGTACCACCGAAGATAGTCTGTGGAAGAAATAGATAAGGGGACTTATGATGGTGGAGGTGGTCAACTATCGGTCAAGTGCTTTGGCGATCGGCGGGTATAGTTGTTGAAATATAAACACTTCGGCCGCGGCGATTGGACTCTAGAGGAAGAGAGAGAGAGACGGTGTATGGATGGACGCCTGAGGAGAAGAGACTGGCATCTTGTAGAGGTACTTATCACGTGATGATGGTGATGAGACAATACAGAACTGACTGATAACAATCGCCATGATGATGATGACGACGACGACCATGACAACAACAACAACAACAACAACAACTGCAACACTGAGAATCATGATGATCACACTAATGGCGATTGTGACGTTGGTAGTGACGAAGAGGCTGACGATGATGATAAAGAAACTTATACAGATGCAGAGCATGCGATGTGATGATGATGATGACGACGACGAGAACTATGATGATGCCCATGGTGGTTATGATGACTATGCTGCTGCTGATGATGATGAAGATGACGATTATGGTAATGGTGTTGATGATGATGACGACGATGATGGTGGTGATTTTGATGATGATGATGATGTCGACGACGAAAAGAGTAGAAATCTTAAATGGGCGCTATATAAATTCTGATTGATTCGTCAATTAATTGGTTCAGTTATGATCGTGATGACGACGACGACGACGATGATGATGATGATGATGATGATGATGATGATGATGATGATGACGACGACGATGATTATGTCGACGACGACGATGATGATGATGATGATGATGACGATGATGACGACGACGACGATGATGATGACAACAACGACGATGATGATGATGGCCAGCGTTTGTACCCGGAACAGTGGTTATGCATGATGGTATAATTGCTACTCCGATGCTAATAATAGCCGCAGAGACCCTCTAGCGGTCGAGACAAGATGCAAGACGACGTCCTGATAACGTTGAATTCCTTGAGTAAACGCAGCACCTGTCAACGACTATAGCAGCTCTTAATGGTGGTGGTGGTGGTGGTGGTGGTGGTGGTGGTGGTTGTGGTGGTGGTGGTGTTGGTGGTGGTGGTAGTGGTGGTGGTGGTGGTAGTGGTGGTAGTGGTGATGGTGATGGTGGTGGTTGTGGTGGTGGTGGTGGTGGTAGTAGTGGTGGTGATGGTGGTGGGAGGGATGAGGATGCTGATAAGGAAACTTCCCGCTCTCTCTTTCCTTTATCGCTCAGACTCGCGTTCAGTCGTAAACAACCTTTCCCTAGAAGTACTGGACTGGATAGTCGCCAACATGCAGAACTCTTTGGTCGTCGCCATGCATCCGCGGGAGAGTCATGTAATAGCCTGCCCGAACGTCTATAATATAATTGCATTAAAAGGGTCGTCACTGGATGTTCGTCGGTTATCGCCACTGGTTGCATTCTGACAGTGCCAGTTCCAAGCCTCGATAAAGGAGGAGGGAGCTACGAATCATCTTTGATATGTCACAACGTCGTTAAACAGCAACAAGTTGAATAATCGTTCAACCGTAGATTGGAGATCTTTTTACGCATGAATGGCTACAACATCTCGTTCGTTTGCCTCTGTCTGTACGTCTGTCTGCATGTCTGTCTTTCTGTCTGTCACAGACTGTATGTCTGTCTTTCTATCTGTCTGTCTGTCTGTCACAGACTGTCTGTCTTTCTGTCTGTCCGTCTCTGACTCTGTCTGTTGTCTCCGTGAGCGTTGGGGGTTATACTCAATACACCCTGCCTGTATGTGTGCCTGCCTGTATTTCTGTCTGACTGCCTGTCCGTCCGTCTGCATAATCCTTGTAGGCCTATGTTGCATAATATGCTCTCTACACTAAGACACAGCAGAGCGGCATAATAATTGCCGCCTTGGTGTTAGAGAAGACGTTCTAAGAAAGATCTGGAACAGAACGGGAGTGAGACGCCGTTAAAAGAACGTAACCTACGTACCCTCGAATAGGATGGTACATCATCATCGTGAATAGTGAATAGTGGATATTCTCAGTCACCACCTGTCCATGATTAATCAGGTGAAACACAATCCAGTCGTTGTTACTCGCTGAAAAACTCCCCATAGTGTAAACAGCGACGGGCAAAGTAAGCAAATAATAATTCGCCGTCGACTCTGAGCCCCCCTCCCCCACCCACCCACCCACCCCCACCCCCTCCGTTCGTCCCTCGTCTGAAGTCGTCGACAAGATAAACATTATCCTTCTCAGACTACAAGCGCTCGAATATAAACGGAGATTTCAATCTGTGTTTGTTCAATGTGACCACGATATATAAAGGATTTATTAGAGTTGGAGGAGAGAAAGAGAGCCGTACAAGGAAGGTAAAGATGGTGGCGATATTTTAGAAGTGCGTCCAGGACAAACATGTGTGGTCGCGCGTAGAGAGTGAAAGAGCGAGAGAGAGAGGGGCCACCCCAGAGAAGATGGCATTGATCTACTATAGTTTGGTTGTGATGTCTTACAGACCGCACAAGTTGACCGACTATCCGACCAATAGACATGTTTGAGTTTGCATTGCTGGATGGCTTGATGGAGGACAGACAGACAGACAGACAGACAGACAGACAGACAGACAGACAGACAGACAGACAGACAGACAGACAGACAGACAGACAGACAGACAGGCAGGCAGGCAGGCAGGCAGACAGTCACACAGACAGACAGACAGACAGACAGACAGGCAGACAGGCAGGCAGACAGACAGACAGGCAGGCAGGCAGGCAGGCAGACAGTCACACAGACAGACAGACAGACAGGCAGACAGGCAGACAGACAGACAGGCAGACAGACAGACACGGACGCACACAGACAAAGAGGGAAAGAGCGCGACTTTTGCAACTACAGCAACTTACATCAAAGCACACAAGGCTAATCCTGACTATGTGTGTAACTACGCTTGGAAGTGAAGCGTATTAGTTCCTAGATTAGATCAGTAAATTAATAAATTAATAAATAAATCAATAAATCAATCAACCAACCAATCAATCAATCAAACGATCGATCGATCAATTAATCAATCAATCAACCAAGCAATCGATCAATGAATCGAACAATCGATCATTCAATGAGTATCGCATTAAAAATGCACATAGTGCCCCTTCTGTTTAAAAAATAATATTATTCTCTCTTCTGCAGAAGTCGAGCGTACACCTCATGATGTTTAATGTGAGCTTTCGCCAAAAGCTTTCTCTATTCGCAAGCTACTCCACGCTTGTTACACGCTTAACGACACTGCTTTATCAACATTGATTAGTGTCACCCTCCTCCTTTATCCAGGCTTGGCACTGGCACTGGCAGAGAACAACCAGTGGCGGAGTGTCTAAAATTCTACATCCACGCATTGAATCACCTATAAATAGGTCTTGGTCTTTGCCAAAATAAAACGTAGATTGCTGTTGACCCAAAACTCTAACGACATAACTAACAGTCTCATTGTCTAAAAGTCTGCAAGTTGCAGTCTTGAATCTAATTGTCGCGGATACAGACCATTCTATGTGTAAATAATTAACTTAATTTGCTAGGTCACAGCTGCAGAGCGACTGATCGGAGCTGTCTTTAATCTTGACAGAGGTTCAATGGGTCAAATGACAGGGCCGAAAGAATAATAGGGCCTCCTGCAGCAACCCCCAAAACTTTATATATTCGTTCCCTGTAATCGCACTAATTGGAAGTGGGACCGATGGGGGGGGGGGCTGTACCTATAGGGGCACTTTGTTATCTGTGGCGCCGGTAACTATTCGCGGAGTTGACCTGTTGGCATTAGAGATATTCTATGGAGCCTAGAAATGTTTGACCTTTCCTCGGTCAAAGGTCACAGGCTGTCGCTGTTGGATGCCTTCGACACATTCAAGTCGCTTCTGCATTGGGTAGAGAACTAAAAAAAACTGGAGACAGAGACTGTAGCTACAAGAAGTTTTAGACGATTATATAATTATTTCTATCATATTACCTCTGTCGATCAAATCGACATTATGTCCATCTGTCTGCATGTCTCTTTGTTTCCTTCTTTATGCATACTTTTTTATAGGTACAAATATCTGTCCTTCTGTCTACTTGTTTGTCTCTTTCTGCATGTGCATGTCCATATGTATAATGTCTGTGTGTCTGTGTGTATGTCCATCTGTATATGTCTGTGTGTCTGTCTGTCTGTGTGTATGTCCATATGTATATGTTTGTGTGTCTGTCTGTCTGTGTGTATGTCCATCTGTATATGTCTGTGTGTCTGTCTGTCTGTCTGTGTGTATGTCCATCTGTATATGTCTGTGTGTCTGTCTGTCTGTGTGTATGTCCATATGTATATGTATGCCTGTCTGTCTGTCTGTCGGTCTGTGTGTATGTCCATCTGTAGATGTCTCTGTGCCTGCCTGCTTTTGTCTTTATATCTGTCTATCACTCTATCTCATGTCTCCATTATTGGTTCAAATCTCTGTCTCGGTCTGTCCTTTCTGCTCATCATCTTCTCTTTATTCTTTCGTCTCGTTTTTGTTGGATGTCTTTTCACAGTTACACAACGTGTGTTCGGGTCAGTGTAAGAATTGTGAAAAAATAACTGGGGCGTTGGACCATTATCCACTTGGAATCGGGGTGTGAAAAACAGACTTTAACATGGGGCTGTAAGAAAGACTGGGGGGGTCGAAACCCCCCAACCCCTCGGCAATTCTCACCCTGGTTCGGGTCATTCCATTGTGCCTTTTTGTCACTGTCAATCTCTTCCCCATAATTATCTGGTCCTGTCCGTCAGTTTCTGTCCGTCTGTCTGCCTGTTGTCTCTCTGTCTGTCCATTTTTGTCTTTCACAGTAACTTTCTCTCATGGAGCTGATCGCTGTCTCCCTCGTTTTCTTTGCACCTGCATTCCCAGTAACAATCCCAGCTTCTCATTTATCTACCTCTTCAATAATATTCCACCAATAATTCCCTGATGATAGTCGTCCGTGCGTCTATCCATATCCATATCCACCTTCGCATGATACATATCTGTCAATTCTAATCGCCTTCCATCTGTCAATTGACATGGCATTGCCACCTCAGCGGAATTACACCGACGGAACATCTGACACCATTTGAACTGCATGCAGACAGACGGGGACGGACAGACAGACAGACAGTACATCAAGCAAATGATGCTAGTGAAACAGACAGAGACAGACAGAGACAGACAGACAGACAGACCAACAAGCAGACAGAACGATAGACAGACTGTCTGTCTGTCTAGATGGACAGACAGACAGACAGACGGACGGACGGACGGACGGAAGGACAGACAGACAGACAGTCCATCAAGCAAATGATGCTAGTGACACAGACAGACAGACAGACAGACGGACAGACAGACCAACAGGCAGACAGACCAACAGGCAGACAGACCAACAGGCAGACAGACCAACAGGCAGACAGACCAACAGGCAGACAGAACGACAGAAAGACAGACAGACAGAACGATAAACAGACAAACAGACAAACAGACAGACAGACAGGCAGGCAAATCCAGGGTTGCCAGGTCGTCGCGAAAAGCGCGAATTGGGCGACTTTTGAAATCGCTCGCGACTGAAAATTTCGTCCTCGCGACTCGCGCTTTTTTGGGCTACTTTTGAATTGTCTCGCGGTCGCGACGGCGACTTTGTTTGGGCGACTTTTGGGGGGTTTTTCAGCGACTTTTTGGACTTTTTGAGCGACTTTTGGGGTTTTTTGAGCGAAAAAAGGGTATTTTCCACGAGAAACACTAAAAAAAGACGTCAAAAAATTAGACGACCTTTTTTTTTTTTTTTTTTAGTCGTCAGAAGAAATTTTCGCGACCGAAATAGAAAAGCTCGATGACCTCGCGATTTTCGCGACTTTTTTAAAAAATCTCGCGACAAAATTTTTCCGAAATCTGGCAACCCTGGGCAAATCAGCAGCTACAACTGGAGTGGTTGTGTCACTGGCAGCAGTCCAAGCAGAAGGCCAACTGGAGTCCGCTCTAATCACCGGATTAGGCGGAAAATTGCTTGGATTAAATCCCATTCTTCATCGGAAACCTGATCCACGGCGAATCCGACTCGCCTCAACTTGCCATCACCTCCCAACTGGTTCTTAATTAAAAACCGACGAGTCAGACTATTATGTAAGATGACGTGGCTATAATAATAGGCTATGAGTTGTTTCAGCTGGCACAGCTGGGTGCCACGTCTGTTTCTTCATTCAGCGTGTAGATCTATGCCTTTTATTTGGAGTATCACGTTACTTGAAAATCTGTTGTTTACGATTTGATTCTTCCAGTTGTATTTAATTTGTCAAGAAAAAAATCGAAATTTGTTATTTTTAACCTGATTATAATTGTTACGCAGTCTTTTTAATATGATGCTTAAGTTCAGCGGGTGAATTGATGTTGCCAGTGACACCTAGCGAATGCGTTATGAGGCAGTCAGCCGATGTCAGTGACATCTGTTGATGTCATTAAAATTGTCAGATTTATCAATTATTTTGCTATCACTGACTCGTAATTCGTAAATTCAATAGAAGGCAACTCCAGGACCTGGAGACATTCGTGAATCATGATCCAAGCCCTGCAGACCGTTGGCAAAATCATAAATAATACTTTTTTCGTTTATTCAACAATCTGGTTGACAGACCGCAACCGGTTTCATCATACATTCATTCAGACATTGAGACATTTTAAAATTGCATAGTATGGTTATTTTTATGATTACACTCGCTTAGATTGTTCTTATACGATGTTCCCGCAGCGCGTTTGCAGACGGTTCATTAGAGTACATACTTACTACTTTATAATGCGCTCTGGAAATAGGGTATCACTCTAACATAAACATCGATGCATGGTGGGCATAGCCAGTGGGCATAGCGACATACTAACAATATGGCGGACCCTAAAGCTTCGGGGGATGAAAAAGATAATGCAGGTCGGTTTTAAAAATGATTAACTTCATTTTCAGGTTATAGAAATGCATTGGAGTAGTTTATTTACCCGTCAGCCATTATCCTAGGTGTGAATGCATTCGAAGCAGTCTGGTCTTAGCGTACAGTTATGATCACGACATTCAATAACGTGGTGTCCGTTAGCCTATATTATTCAAACTGGCAAGACGCTTTTAAAACCTGACCCTTAACCAACACGTCGGTCCCCGATTCTCTAGTTTCGCCCCAAAACGAGTAAGTGTAGATCACACAGAAACTTGTACATACACACTTATAGTTTTGCAAAGTTGCTACTGTCTTGTGCCTTAATATTTATATGCAATTTCTATATTGAGCATATGTTTGTGTTGCTATTGGCTACTCTCGCGATCTGTAGTTTCATACAGCAAAATCTAAATTGTTGACGTATATTCCATTTGCTAGAGTATATTGATAAAGACTAGATATGTCTATTATTTCAACATAAAAATTGTTTGTCTGTTCCGTAGAGTCTTTAATCTTAGATATTCAGAAAAAAGTGACAGAGGCCTTTGACATTTTTGACCACGAAAACAACAAAACAGTTGATGTCAGGTAATTTACTTGTTGGTACATATTGTTAAAATTGATTTGACATATGATGCTTGCAGCATATGCATTTATGGTTATTTCTTATTTTAGAAATATATGCATTCACGATGCATTTATACTAATTTGGCATGTTTTATGTTAACGCATTTGAACGTACTTTTAATTATTTGAGATAGTCATCTTAAAATTTATGTTGCAGACTTATCACATCTCATAATAATCTTTGTTTATAAAAAAAATGAGAAAAACATGGTGAAACACCACACATTGAAGCACATTAAATAAAAAATACTAATATTGTGATCGTAGCAGCGTCATTGATGGCCGGCAAAGAGGGCCCTCGGAATAAAGGAATTACTATTATTTCTTTTCTTGCTCTTTTCTGCTTTTGTTATAAGTAATGTTGGTTTTCTGTTGCTAAGTAGGATATTAGAAATCATGTGCATCATTTAAAATTATAATTAGCGTAGTTTTATTTCAAACAGAAAAATTGCTATTGATGTTTGCTTCCTTTGTTAAATGTTTAGCATAGTTCTTGAAATCCGAATTGTGTAGTTTTAAACTATTTACTGTTTATCTGCATGCTTCCTTTAAGAAAATGAATAACAATAAATTAGAAAGTTTATGATATGATATTTATCTTTCAGTGGTTGGCCTATTTCACTTTTAGTATTTACGCTATGTTCTAACATAATGGATCGCCATATAAAGTACAACTTTCTGAGGATAGAAACCCATGTCATAGGCTGTATTGAGTTTCAATATGTTGCACGAGGTGAACCATAATCATATTGTTGTTTTCTGTTTTGCTAGAGAAGTCGGTACAATAATTCGTTCTCTGGGCTGCTGTCCTAGTGAAAATGATCTACATGAGTTGTTTACAGAGGTAAGAGTTATATTATACTTATGGTAGGTCCAGATTGGCTTATCAATCATATCTCTGGTATTGAATTCATCCTCTGTATATTCATCAAATTATGGCCTGGTTGTTTTGCACAATAGGTTGATGCTGTGTACGTTGTAGAATAATGTTATGTAATGCACTGTAATGTAAATCTTCGATGATACTTGTAACACATTTATGGTTTTCTGTTTCTGCTCTAGTTGGAGGAGGAAGAATTTCCGGGATTTATTCGTTTCGATAAATTTCTTCCTCTTATGACCCGAGTGCTGCTGGAAAGAAGGTGAGGAATACTGTCACCCCATCACGATTGTCATCATCATTGTCATGATGAGAATGACAATGCTGATGATGATTGTTTGAGAAATTGATTAGACCTATAGTAGATAAAGGATTAAAGGTTATCAGAGTTGGTGCTGTGGTGAAGATTTTGATCATAGGAATTTTTATGCAATTGATTATACAATATAATATTATATGATCAAGCATTTCCTGGAGATGCTGACAAGGATACTGAGAAACTTGAAAACCTATTGCCGTTGAGCCAAAGTGGTTTTATATAACTGTAAATCGATAGATGCGTTTTGAAAGTTTTCCTACTGTGACATAAAATTTCATAAGTTTATGTTTTTACATTTTTATGTTTTGTACTTCTCAAAAATATTTTTATTAATAAATTTGTACTGTTCGCTATTTTTAATTTATTGCATCACCATTTTCTTGATGAAATTTTCAATAATTTCTTTTGGGGATCTTCTCAATTATGTTAAGGTTGTGATTGAATATTTGAATTGATTTAATTGTAAAACACATTTTTTACATTTATTTAAACTGTTCTATTATGGTTATTATTATTTGTTGATAGCAATGTTGATTAATGTGATTGGTTGTTATATTATCATAAGATATCGACCAGCCACAGAGGAGCTTCTCTTGAAGGCATTTACAGTCTTGGATGCAGAGGAGAAAGGCTTTTTGAGAGCGGAACAGCTGCAAGAAATAATGATGAATGAAGGTATGACAATGGATCTGTTTATCAGAATGCAATCAGATCAAAATGTGACTTATATGCTATAAGATTGCAGGCGATTTGCAGCTGTATTGCAATTTTTATGCAGTTTAAAGACAATTGCAGTATATTTGCATTACAATTGCAATGTCATGATACAATAAAGTGAGATGCAGTTATAGGCAACTTACAGCACATGCACTATGTGATGCATTGCACAGCTCTGACAACTGTGTTGCAGTGCAGATTGCAGAACCATATTTTTCTCCCTAGAGCTGCTAACTCCAAACTGTATTGAAAACGAAGTTCTGAGGTATCATAATTATATATTAAATTTTCTTGAATCTTGATCACTTAGTCTACATCAAAATGGAAGTTTGGAATTGGAAATACCTTCATACTCGACATGATCTCCCGGCTTTTGGCCTGGCACTGGAACGAAAGCAGTTTTTTTTGGTGGCGAATTTGATTTGGTACAGCGACGGTGAATAAGCTGGTCACCCTGACGTGGCTTTTGAGGGCTCTGAGAAATTCTCCAAGATTTACATTGCATTACATTACAAGCGTAAATGCAAATGCTCATTTAATTTCTTTCAGTTCTTT
Organism: Lumbricus rubellus; assembly: GCA_945859605.1. NCBI lineage: Eukaryota > Metazoa > Annelida > Clitellata > Crassiclitellata > Lumbricidae > Lumbricus > Lumbricus rubellus. The sequence goes on from OX243818.1 coordinate 11,627,547, forward strand.
CATTTGCCTGTTGTTGTTTTTTTGAAGGTGAACCGTTTTCTGCTGAGGAGATGGAGGAAATGTTGTCAGCTGCTATCAACCCAGAAACAAACAGCGTTGCCTACAAAGACTACATACCTCTGATGACAATCGAAGAATCATAGGAACAATAAACGCTCTAGCTCTTAATTACATTGGATAAAGTCTACATTTGACTAGATTCACGATCTTTTTGTGAGCAAATGTCTGTTGACTGGTATGATAAATAGGCCTATAGATGTGTTATAATACAGCAACTCTGCGAGTAATTAAAATGTTTGTTTTATGAGGTTCTTAACACTTCACGATCGAGTGACTGAAAATGACTGGGAACAAATGTTTAAGCACTGAAAGGCACTAGATACATGCAGATACATTCATAGTTATCTACGTATCTAAGCCCACCAAACTTTAACTCAGGTGCTCAACCAAGATGTAGGCCTACAATAATAATATTATTACTGACCATTTCTTCAGCTGCAAGTTTTTAGATTTGCACTAAATAGCACTATGTAGAAGAGCCGGGAGCGCCTCAGAGTAGTTTTTTTACTTGAAGGAGCGCTATATAAATGTCCGAATGAATGAATGAATGAACTGAAGAGGCAAAGTTTTATGAGAACTTGTGTGATGCATGTAGCTTTAGTTTTGTCTTCATGATCAGAGACGGTAGAGATCGCCATATTTCCAAACCTCAAGATGTAATTCTGACAATTATTATTTCCTTGCCTAAGTTACTTTCACAAATTCTGAGACTATCTTGTCAACAAGCGACAAGCCAAGTTGGTAATGAATTACTTAACTTTATAAGCTCATGTTGGAGATAACTGAAATTCTTCACACTAAAAATAATAATATAACATGAATGTGGCTTTGGCTATGCTTACGTATAAGCTCAGCCACCATGCAGTCTCATCCTTTCTGAAATCCTGCAACCGCTTCTTAACCTATGCTGCGCCTGCTCTTTGTAACGGATTCGAATCCCTGTTCGCTCGTCCTCTCTTACTTTAACCTTTCATCCGTTTGCACTCTCTTCTGCGCTACTTTCCAGTTTCCACTCACAACTGAAAACTGAACTTGTCGAGCTAATCCTATCCCAATTCTACTCAGATTCCACCACACGATCACCATTATCACAAATTAGGCCTACTACTGTAACAGTACTGTCTCCTCGGCCTGACCTCCCGGCTTTAGACCTGGTAGCCTACTGAACGAACAGGGCAGCTTTGGCTATTGTGGACTTGATTTGATTATAGCGCCAGTGTTATGCTGGTGTCTCTGACATGGCTTTTGTGGGCCCCAATAAATAAAGATTTACAATACGGGAAAGCCAGTAATTTGCAGTTTGCATCTGTTTTTCTGACTCAGTCCTGCGATAGATAATGATCGACAACCACTTTGATACAATGCTGCGCTCGTGAATAAGCTGAGTAGCCTTCTTTGAATGTTAACTACGATTTGGATTAAATAATTGCGCTGTATAAATCAACAGGGGTATAACGGCTTCTAAAATAATGTTAATGATAAACATTTTTCCTCATGTATATCTTGCGCACGTGTTTATATTTTAATTTTCTATTCTTGTATTGTTGTAATAAACTACAGATTAAAGTTTAAAGCCTGTATTGTAACTACTCCGGGTTGATAGACATCTTTACACAATGAACAATTTTTTTACATGCAGACGAGAATTACTAGGCAGATCTGAATGAAGTGCAAAAATCTGCTAAATGTTACACCGAAAATCGGCATTATCGCCGTTTGAGAACATCATTGAAAGAAAAAATTATTTCTGACTTATTTTTTTCCAGTAATCTGAAGCTGTAGTTTAGTCACAATTTCAATAGAAGCTGTCGCTGAGAATGGTTGAATTTGATGTGCCTAGCTGGGATATGGACGAGAAGACAGAAGCCATGGTTGATAACATCTTCAGCAATATGGCCATGTTAAGTGCAAAAAAGGTTTGTACTATAGCTCGATTGCATCGTTTACCATATGCTTTTCTGTACAGCTGAGATGCATGTTAATTACTTTATTTATTACTACTACAACTACTTGCTGATGAGGGTAGTGAAATGATTTGGAGAAATGATACCATGCGTTTTAAAGATTGGGGAGGGGCAAGGCTGGTGATGTACTTGTGGCCTTCGGGGCCCCTCTTATGTGACAAAAGTTTTTTGAGCCAGTAAGTTTGGATAGGCAGTAACAGATTCCACATTTGATCTGAGGTTTAATTTGCCTGCAATTGTCAGGAAACTGCCTTAAGTCGCATCAGCTTGTAACTCGAGTGTGTATCATACTGTGTCATTTCCGACTTTGGAGCAGAAATGCTCTAAATCCTGACTGCAAGAGTGTGTCTAATTTAATATATAAAAAATATTCGCAAGACCTGTGCAGTGTGCACCTAAGCGGGATGTAAGCTTGTCGATAAAGTGACATAAGAATTCTTTTAAAATCAATGTTTTGTAGGTGATTATGTTTTATTAAATTGTCTGAACATTGAAATCAAGCTACCAGAATATATTTGGCCAGTTACTCCACTTTTTCTTTCAGGGCAAAATATTGGAGAAGACAGCTGGAAATGATGCGGCTAAAACGAAAAAGAAGAAGAAGAAAAAGCAAAAACGAGAGAACATGAAAGCAGCGTCTACACCAAATAACTTGGAGCAGACAGCAGGAGACGATAGCGTTAAGACAAAGAGTCAGAAACGAAAAAAGAAGAGAAGAAAATCCGCCGTTGAAGTCAACGACTCAGTTGCCGATCAGTCTGCCTGCACCGAAGCAAATTTATCTGCTGTTTCTGATGCGCAGAAACCTGGGGAAGGGGTGATGCCGGAAGCAGAAGTTACTCAGAAGAAAAAGAGAAAGCAGAACAAGAAGAAGAAGTCTACCAGTAAAAAGAATAAATATGCGCACTTAGGTCGAAAGAGCACGAGTGAAAAACTTGGTACCAACGACCCTTCGGCAACGAAGAACGTAAAAATTTGCGTTGAACCTGCCGTTGGTGCTGCGGCTGATAAAAATATGAGCATGACCAATGATGGCAAAAGTGGAAGCCGGAATGAGAAGCAGATGTTTTCCAAAAAAAAGTCTGGTTTAGACATTGTTGATGATTCTGTTAAGTCGTCGGGCAGGAAACGGAGATTTTCTGAAGGTGACCGTCAGGAGGAAAATCTGTCAAAGTCAAACTGTGACAAGAGAGATAAAGTAAAAAAGAGAAAGATTTCTGCTCAGAAAGAGGGAAGTACAAAGTTACTTAAAAGCAAGCTTCTGCAAGAAGGTGATTTTAAGGGAAAACAAAAAATTTCTGTTGGCAGTAGTGCAGTTCAAAATGCAGCTGAAGTAAAAATGAGCTCAGTAAAACAGCCACAAACTTCTAATGCAAAGTCTGTTAAAATTGAATCTGTGAAACAGATGCAAATTTTGAAAAATAAAGATGGGGTTCTGAAACCTAAGCAGGAAAAGAAACTTAAGAATAAGTTCGACAAAGACCTTGGTTCAGAAATTGTACAAGAAGAGAAATCGTTTTCAGTAGAAATAACTCCGCATAAAAAAGACAGTCCGCAGAAACCGTCTTTTAATATCATCAAACTTCGAGCCGCTCTTGCGGCAGCCAAAACACCCAGCCAGCCCGAGGAAGCGGCAAAATCTAAAAGCAGAAATGCTGCAGATAATTCAAATACCGTGGAGAAAAAAGACGAAAAGGAAAAAATGGAACCAAGTCTGCGTGAGAGCATGATGGCGAGGTTATCTGCCGCACGATTTCGGTTAATCAACGAAGAACTTTACACTTCAACGAGTAAAGATGCGGTTGAACTGTTCAAGGCTGACCAGGAGTCTTTCAAGATTTATCATGAAGGGTACCAGTCTCAGGTTTCAAAATGGCCAACGGTTCCAGTGGATAAAATGGTGGAGTTTATAAAGAGCCGGTAAAATATAGCTCTTGTTTTTGTTCATTTTCTGTCATTGTTAATGCATGTTTAATTGACACTACTTCTGACAGTAAAATAGATGCCAGTAATTTACTTGTCAAATTGTATATGCAAATGAAGTGAAAGTTAGGAAGTAAATTTCATGATTGTGTTCTAGAAAAATTACTTAAAAGCCTCTGTAAGTAAATGCTAAATTATGCAGTTAGTATTCTCAGTTGATGAAATAGTTTTAGTTATAATATTATCTGTGACTTATGCATGATTAGAAAAAATTACAAAGAAGAGGAACTATTGTAGAATTAACTACTCTTGAGCCCTCTGATAATATGCTCTGTTATAACGTGGATTATAGTATAATATGGTAGATGAGTCAAATGCAAAACTTTAGATCAGCTATATATGAACAATTATTTAATTATAACAAAAGCCTGTCATAAGTCAGATGCCTGAGCACTTCGGTAGAGGTTCTGGCGTGTTTATACAGCACTGCATGTATCTCATAAAACATTCTCAAAGTCACTTCAGTTGCACATGCTTTAGAACTGTTCTACATTAAGTGCCTTCATGATGTTATCATTAGGTGCTATATAAATGTCCAATGTCCATATACATAAATGTATACATGCAGAGCCGTTCCTTCTCTGTGGTTGGTCCAACAACCTGGAGCAGGCTTCCCTTGACTATGCAACACCTCCCAAACTGTTCTCAGTTTAACAAAATGTTGAAGACTTTTGTTCACCCAGGAGCGCCTCTGATTAGTTATCTTGAAGGGAGGGCGCTATATAAATTCTGATTGATTGACTTATTGATACATACATATGCACATGCATACATACACGCATACCAGCATGCACACACACACACGTACACACATAATTGTGATTCTGACTGCATACTGTTTCAATTGAGGCACGGTTTGAGCCGACTGTACTTCAGGATGCACTGAGTTAAGTTTTTCACTTAAAAATATCTGTTTACACAGGAGTTCTGGCCTCGTTGTCGCTGACTTTGGCTGTGGAGACGCGAAAATTGCACGCTCTGTACCTAACAAGGTGCACTCTTTCGACCTCGTTGCTCTAAACAAACATGTCGTGGTTTGTGACATGAAACGTGTAAGTCATTCTGTAGCAGTTTTATGTAGAAGTAAATAAGTAATATAACTTCTGTTGAAAGAATTAAGAAGTGTCATTGATTTTTATTATTCTGTCTTATTTCGACTTATACTTATATAGAAGCATTTTTATGTGAAAGTAAATAAGTAATATAACTTCTGTTGAAAGAATTAAGAAGTCTCATTGATTTTAATTGTTCTGTCCTATTTCAACTTATGCTTCAGTAGCTTTTTTATATTATTAGCTTTGCGAATTATGAGTACGAGTGTACGTGCCCTAAACGCCCATGTACGAGTGTACATGCCCTAAACGCCCATGTACGAGTGTACGTGCCCTAAAGAATGCCATGGCATAATTCAACTGCCTGCCGATGAGATGAGCCTGTTCTCACAGAAGTTTAGCAGGTTTCAGGTTCATTTAGAAAGATACGTCGGTTTTAAAATATTTCCTATAATGACCATCTTTGTTGTTGTGTTTTTTTCTTTCTAGGTTCCTCTCAGCAAGGCTTCTGTTGACATTGCCGTTTTCTGCCTGTCACTGATGGGCACTAACCTCGTCGAGTTTCTGTGTGAGGCCAACCGTGTTCTGAAAACCGGGTAACTTTTGCAGCTGAACGCTACTGATTTTTTAAAATATAAATACTGCATTTGTTTTAGTAATGGTATTTGCTGTGGATTCCGCATGATCCTTCTATAAGCACGTAAAGACTGTTCTTTTCTACCAGGGTTGAACTGGGAGCGCCTCTGAGTAGTTATCTTAGGAGGAGAGGCGCTATGTAGCTGCACTGAATGAATGGATGATTCAGCGTCTGTACAGATGGCATGTTGAGGCCTAGACTGAAGCGTGCTTGGCAGGTAGAATGTTACATGACTTGTACGACATTTCCCAGTAATCAAGATTGAAGTTTGTCAGTCTGAAGTCACTATATTTTGTCTGCATGCAGATGGTTGTAACCATTACCTTCTGCGTTGGTCTTCATATCGTGGCCGACTCGTCTCTGAAACTGAGATAATTACACGCTGTTTGTTTGCTTTTCAACACTCGACTATTAGAGGATTTTTGTGGAGGTATTCAATGCCTAGTACCATAATTCTGTTTACCTTACTCTGGTTTGACTGCGGTTTTAAAGCTTTGGGCTTCTGAACAGAGTTCTGGATAATGGATTTTGCCATGCTCGACTTTATGGTGGATAGAGCTGAATCTTGAAGTCTGGGCATGATGATTGTTCTTTTATACATATGTGACCCATTTGACCACAACCAGGCTTTTGTTGCATTTTGTACAATTTGAGTGTCACACTTCTTTTAAAAGAATAAAGTCTCTTCTTTAAAATGACACACATCTTTATTGTTTTACCATGTTACTGTCCAAAGCTGTGGGTACAAGTATGGTTCAACCATTTGAGTTACAATTCTGAGAAAAACGAATTTAAAGTTTCCTATTTACTTTGGAATTCAAGATTCTTTAGCAACCATGTTCAGAATTGAATGAAACAAATAAACAGACTGCATTGTCTTGCATGATAGGCTAGAAGGAAGTCTGGGCTTCTTACTCATACCTAATTTGTTTTGCTATGCTAGCCTTATGTTGAATATGGCCATTAATGGTGGAAAAGTGGAACATTTCTGGAAAGTCGTTGATTATTTAAACAATGAACACTTCAAAATCATCCAAAGTAACATTAAAAATAAGATTTTTCAAACATTGTTGCTTTTAAATTGCTTAAAAATATTTATCTTTTTCAGTGAAAAACCAAAAATTGTAAAAATTGAGTTTTCATCACATTTTTGGTCATCATCTCAGAAGCATGTGTTGCTACATGCGCCTGGTTTCAGTCTGATTGGTCACATATAGTGTTGTGAGGCGGAAATCTTTCCCGGAAAGTTTCATATCTTTCCGGAAACTTTCGGAAACTTTCCGACGTATCTTTCCGGAAACTTTCCGAAAAATTTCCGATATTTTTCTATCAATACAATATTACTAAATAACAATTTAAATCCATAAATATGCTTAAACATCAATCACAGTAAGCTATATTAGATAGTCATTGCTAATTTTTTCATTCAATAAACAACACTTGTTGCTTACTGTTTAGTGTACACACCGACAATACATTTCTGAATTAATTGCAATCAGACTTCACTGTTATTATGAAGAAAATTTTTATGATTTGGTCACCTAACTCTTCTTATTTTTTACTTCTGAAAATATGAAACAAAAACAGCAATTGATTCAGTACACTATAGACACCAAATGTTTTAATAAGTACTGCAACAGATTAATTCCTACATATATACAATTATTTTATGCTTGAAATATGATGTTATTGGCAATGCCATTGCAGTGTGAGACTAATCTATTTTTAAATCTGCTTTTCTTGGTAAGCAGCAAAAAATATGTTTTTGTTTAAATTTTCTATCTATGAGTTGTTGCCTTGAGTAAGCAGTGTATGGACAAGGAAAAGCCTTTTTTATTATCTTATGTAACCTTATTTATTTATTTACTGTCCATAATTATTTTCTTTAATTTATTACTTCTGAAATCCCTTACATTCTTTCCTTACTTTCAAGGATTCAGCTAATTTACATCACCATTTAACTGTTGCAATATAATCCTAAATAGCACAGTGAAAGAAATAGTTGAGCAGGTTCAAAGCAGCTGCCAAAATGTCAAATCGTCAGATATTTTGAACTGCTAATTAAAGCATTTAATAGTCATTTTAATTCTTTAAGGTGAACATTTCCCACATTGCCAATAAAAGGAACTTTAAAAACTCAAATTTTCATATGTTTTCTGATAGGGAAAAAGTGACATTATGTGTTAGATGTATTTTTCGGTCTACGGAAAGTTTCCGGAAAGTTTCTGGAAACTTTCCGGAAACTTTCCGGAAAAATATCTTTCCGGAAAAGCTACATCACTAGTCACATATATGTTTATATATTCTCTTTTATGTCAATAATAGCTATAATGAAGTTCTTCTGTTTTTCATGTTATTACTTGCTCTTAATTAGATAATTGAATTTTGTGAATAATGCATATTTTAGGGGTGTTCTATTAATTGCTGAAGTGGTTAGTCGCTTCGACAGAATATCAATCTTTGTCAAGAAAATGCAAAAGTTCGGCTTCACACTCGTTGAAAAGGTTCGTTTTTAATGCTCTAGATTCAGAAAAAGAATCTTAATTCATTTTAAGATCCATTAACTATGGTAGAAAATTTGTATCGCTCTACTATTGGGTTATGAAGTTAGATTATTAGTTGCGTTATTGTATATATAAATTTTTACTAATTGATTCATTGCCATTAATTAGCTTTACTGACTTGGTTTTTTGCCATATTCTACATTACCAAACTTTATTTTTATCGTCATTGACATAAAACAGTTCTCTGAGATGTTCTTAGAGTTGTGAAGGAAATTTTATTAAATATTAATAATAACAATGTTTATTTATTAATGCAAAATTACAAGTATGCAGTAAGATTGCATGATATAGTGGTCACAGATGATGACAACTTTAACAGGAGTAATATTGTATTGATATCCGTGGACCATAGCACTGTATGATGCATTGAGCTGCACATTGAACTGTATGGCAGCTTGCAAGGCATCCATGTGTCCTACGGCTCATCAATTACAGTTGCCCCCTAAAGAATTAATGAATTGAAGACAGAGTCAACCTAAGTCGGGAGCACTTCTGAGTACTTACTCTTGAAGAGGCGTTATATAAATGTCTGAAATAAAAGAATTAATGAATAGAGTTACCAGAATAATTAAATTATTTGACACCATTTCTTCTTCAGCATTCTTCAGTAATTATTGTTCAGAATCTGATGTTGGATTACCATTTCATTATCTATCGATATCGGTATCTATCGATACTTAAGGCTAATTCCTATGTTTACTCTGTTGATATCAAACTTCACTGAGGCTTGCTGGTGTAATCGTTTGTTTTGACAGTTAATTAATCATTAAACTTTCTTTCTATAGAACCATAATACTAATATATTTATTGTTACAAGTTTAAATGGTTTAGTCTTATTTTGCATGTCACAGTTCAACACAACAGTTGTTCATATTCAAACATTCATTATGGTTTTTCGCTTTAGCTTTCCGTAGCTTCAATAAATAGCCTGGATACATTTGTTGTAAATTGTGTTTCTTATTTTACAGGATCAGAGCAATACAATGTTTGTGTGGTTTGAGTTCAAGAAAACCGGACAACCTTCCACTGCAGCAAAACTTCCGACGATTGAATTAGATCCGTGCATCTACAAAAGGCGATAAAAGCTCCAAGATCACGAGGAACATGCTTTGAACTTGGTGCATATTTTTGTGGCAATTTATCAAAATGACTTTAGCTCATCATCCGTGGATTTTCTGCCAAGATATCCATAAATTGTCTCATCATGATTGTTGGATTATTTCGTTTTGCATGGAAAACTTGCCATTGTGATAAGCTAAAATATATTTAGGAATATTTTAAAATTATAGTTGATCAAATGACATGTTTTTTTGTTTCCTCACTCTTCAGTATGTATATGGTTAAATGGTTATGGCTGCTACGATAATTTAAGCTATGAGCAAGCATCATATGGTGCTATGGTCCATGATAGGGTCCCAGGTCTGAGGTCAGTGTGTTATCTATCTATGCGAGCTGTGGTTTACCTTAACTTCGGCTTACTCTGGTTGCCACGCTCTGCGCTATTGCTCTATGGGAAACTTTGTGGTTCCACAGGCATGCATAGTCATCAGACAGAATAGGGCTTTCTCGATTGCGGGTCCTCTGTTTGAAATAGCTTCTTCTGTGGCCTGCATTCCGTTCCGCAAGACTTGTTTAACTCTATGAAGTACTCAAGACTTTTATTCGGCTGGTCATGGGTCGGGAGCACCTATAGTTATCTTGAAGGGATACTATACTATTTAGATTCGGTAGATAGATAGATTCTAAAGTTCTTCGTTGATTTAGAGTGTCGGCTCAACAAATTGAGGCCATTGAGGGACATGACTTATGAATTATGATACAGTAAGCAAACCATACCATGCATAAAAGGGATAATGCTGAAACGTCCATGTTTAGTGCAAAAGTGCCACATTACCCAGCATGGCTTATTACGTTTTCATTGTGGATAGATATAATTTCTACATCTGATTTAGAGTAGTAATAGTATTCATCCAGACATAATATAGTTGTCTCTTCAGAGATTAACAAGTAACAGGATCCGAAATGGTGGAGGTATTATCTGAAATCGGAATATTTTTGATTAGCATGGTATTACGCAAATAATAAAACAAAAGCTTTTAAATCCACTTTTATTCCCAGCAGCCTATGGTGGAGGCAGGAGCACATATTGACAAACGTTAACAGCACTTGGCAGCAAGAACTATGCCTTCCATTTATGCTAAAAATAGCTCCAGATTGTTTCAAAGACTATTATAATATGATAGTTTGAAGCCTCAAACATTTTCCAGAGGTTCTTAAATAGTCATTAAATGATTTTAAGATAGGCATGCAGTGCAGATGTGCAGTACTTAAGCAAATTACTCAAAAGCATTGTTCAAGAGCTGTTAGATCTTTTGTCTTAAGTACACAGGGTAAATTAATAAGAACGTCCAGAAAAATACACATATATCACTCATTTATTAACAAGCACAAACCGTTGCTCTTTAAGTTAAAGATACAAAGGTATAACGATTTTCTTGCACTTAAATAATCAGTAGCTTTGTCAATTTTACGGGCATAAACGGCCAGTATGACACAAAATTTACAGACAAAACCAAGGCAACTGGTGCAAGTGGGTTCGCATCTTGTCATGTGTGAACAACTTGCAATATCATTTTGATTAAAAAGTCAGATTAACAATATTTAGCATTTTACATTGATCTTAACATTGTGCATTTTCACAGCACTACCATGGAAACTGGGTTCACACCATGTCATTGCAATGAGCAACCTGTATAACATCACCGGGTATCTAACAAAAGTACAAGGCACAACACACCTGTATAACACACCTGTTCTACCATGATTAACTACCATGACAACGCATAGCATGAACAGGTCACTCGCTTCATGAAGCAGCCTCTAAGGCATCTATTGAGCAATAAAATAGCTTCTGCCAAAAGTAGCATTGTCCAGAAGATAATACATCATAGCACTCATCTATTCATAAATTCAAACTGGCTTCTTCAACATCAAAAGACGTAATAAATTTTCCTGTACATAATAGAAGCTTTTGAAAATATTACTAACTGCAGCTAAATATAGGACTGTAGGCCTACTTGCAATGTCATAGATCCAGTGGTAGCCATAACTGACTAATAGAGAAAAACTTATTAAACATGCAAGCGATTCAATACGCAACAATATAGGTAGCAGTTAAGTTACAGAAATGAACAAACTGGCAATATTGTAGCATATTAATAACTGCAATGAATAAATACATGCATGAGTAATTGAGTATTGAGCATATTCAACAGGGTAAAACAGTAAATTTTCATTACACACAACAGAAGGTATGTTACACCCAGAGGCTTCTACATGTATCTATATACAAGGTGGGTGCAACTTGAGCCCACTGTAAAACGGGTACGGGTATCAGAAATGAGCCAAAAGGCCCAAAACTCGTTGAAACGAGGGAAAGAACGGCCCGGGAGGGGAAGGAGAGAAATTTAACCTGGTTGTTTATGGGGAGAGAGAGGGTAGAAACCCCTGATTATACCTGCAGAATTTCAACATGGGCATTTAGATTGGTAACATCACTACTGAAAAACGTTGGTAGCAGACAGACAGGTAGGCCTAGGCTTCTAATAGTAGATTAGCATTCAATAAATACAAACTTAAATATCAGTAACTGCTCAGTTACAATATAATAATATGTACAAACTTTGCTTAACGTAAAACACTACCGTTGGTTTGTACACTCAAACCATTTGTCCAGTCATTATTTTTTACCTATGAGCATTCGTATAGTTTGTCAACGAGTCATTTATGCTCAGAAGTTGCCGGAAAAGCTGATTGTCACTGTGGCAAAACTACAAAAGAAGTTCTAAAGATCGCAAAACAATTGAAAACACGACTTTAACCCTTTAATGACCAGCCACATATGTTTTATATGCATTTTAGTACAAACTGGTCGTTAAAAGGTTAAAGACAGCGAGACAGTTTGTACATGGACATGGAATGCTGGCTTTGCTGTTGTCGAGACATGAACGCCAGTTGCAGAAGAAGAGCAGAAGAAGAAGAAGTCTTTGTTGAGTATTTGATTGTCACTTGAGTGCAGCATCAGATGCTGATGATTGTCCTCTCTTGTTGCATTGTTCATTGTTGAAGCCTTTATAAGGATGACACTGCAAGACAGAAACCACAATAATTTAAGGATGGAACTATGATGATGGGGATGGGGAGGAGGATGAACGGATGGGGAGTGATGGATGGGGAGGAGGATGAACGGATGGGGAGTGATGGATGGGGAGGAGAATGAACGGATGGGGAGTGATGAATGGGGAGGAGGATGAAAGGATGGGGGAATGACGGATAGGGAGGAGGATGAACGGATGGGGAGTGATGAATGGGGAGGAGGATGAAAGGATGGGGGAATGACGAATAGGGAGGAGGATGAACGGATGGGGAGTGATGAATGGGGAGGAGGATGAAAGGATGGGGGAATGACGGATAGGGAGGAGGATGAAAGGATGGGGGAATGACGGATAGGGAGGAGGATGAACGGATGGGGAAGTTATGAGTTATGTATGGAGAGTTTCAGGAGGATGAATGGATGGGAGAAGTGATGGATGGAGCGATGAATTATTGATAGATGTGAAATGTATGAATAGAATAATGCAAATTATTATAGTGGGTAAGGCAGACAATACATGTATCATTATGTATGGAAAGAGAGGGTGACGCTAAATATCTTTGTTACTTGAGCAAGTTCTTCACGTACAATTGCTCAAGTGCTTCGGCGTCAAACTCCGATTTAGTGTCCGCGCTATAGTCGGGAGCGCTTCTGTGTAGTAATCGTCAAGGGGCGCTATGACAAGTGCACATACACATAACGTAAATAACTACTATGGGGCGCGGTTGTGTAGTGGTGGCGTCGTTGTCTTGGAGCCGGAAGGTTCGAGGTTCGAATTTATCTCGCCGCGTAAGGACCTTGGGCAAGTCCTTCACTCACAAATTCACAATTGCTCAGCGCTTCAGCGTGAAACTCCGATGCAGTGTCCGCTCTGCATTCTGGACCGCCTCTGAGTATAGGGCGCTTGAAGTGAACATACAAACAAAACTAAACGAATGCATTAAAAACTGACCTGGGCAAATTCCCGACGTCACTAGATCAACGATTGACGGAAGTTCGTCATAGTTTCCCACGTGATAGACATGGTTGTCAGCAGGACTGGACGCGAGTGCCTTCAGATCGTTCGGGAGGACCTCCTTTCCCACTCCAACTACAAACAATTCGACATTCTCCTCATCCCTCAGCCGAATCGCTTCCTTGGCCGCGTGCTTCATCTTGTCGAGTGGACCATCGACCACGAGCACACCGATCCTCTTGACGTGCGGACGCCCTCCGCGTTCTGCTGCAAAGGCCGACTCTTTCATGTAGCGCAAGACGGATGCAGTGTTCGGCAGGTTGCGTTGCTCGATCTGTTGCAGCGCTCTTCTGATGTTTCGGTCGAGGGTGACTTCCGGTATGACGTCACAGCCCTTGGGAACGAGGCCGACGTGGACCTTCTCGGGACCGATGTCGAGACGCGATGAGATGTTCTTGAAGAACTGCATTGTCTTTAGAGTGTCGTTGACGTCGGCGGAGGGGGAGGCGGCGAAGACAATGTCTGCCTTCACTCCGATTCCACAAGCTGACAGAAACGTTGCAGGGTTAAGTGATGGCACAAGAAATGAGTTGGAGTAGTTGTGATGATGATGATGATGATGATGATGATGATGATGATGATGATGATGATGATGATGATGATGATGATGATGATGATGATGATGATGATGATGATGATGATGATGATGATGATGATGATGATGATGATGATGATGATGATGATTATGATGATGATGATGATGATGATGATGATGATGATGATGATGATGATGATTGAGAACTCGAGATCTGCTCGTCTCAATAGGCCTATATAGTATAATTATAGTCCTCAAAATTAGCCTACTCTTCGGCTAAGGACAGTTACAGTACTGTAGAACAGTGTAGGTAGCCTACATACTGACGTGTAAATATTATTGAATTGTTCATTAGTCAACTTATGCATCTCCTTTCAGAGAACACTAGGCACTAGAGGCTGCTTAGCCTGCGTCAGCTGTAGTAAAACCTGTTAACCCTGCTCTAAATATAATTATAACATGTCGTAAAACGGTGACCCCCCCCCCCGGCCGAGCCCTGGCGATTGACGCATACTGTGAAGAATGCCGGATGATCCAAGAGTGGAGTATTAACCAGATTCGAACGGTTGCTGTGGTTAATTATACCAGCACTTGACCAACTAGTAGGCCTATAAATATTTAGTCGGCTGAATAATGAAAGTGTTTATGAGAAAGGGAAAGAAAATTCGAGTGCAGTATGCATGAGTGTTCGGCACGAAGCCTCTTCCTAAGTGGACCCGATAAATTCAAGTGTTTCCGCTGAGATGTGTGACAAATAGGATGCATGCATACACTTGATGGGATCATGGATGAACCTATTTTAGGAACATCCGACAATTATTAGTTCTATAATAAAATCGCGATAGGCTATTAGTGTTTAGCCTACAAGTGTTTATTTGCAAGTGCTGTCACAGTGTATTTCCGTGACTTTGTTATTGGCTGTAGAATTCCAGAACCCTGTGATTTACCGATCAATCAATCAGCCAATAAATCAATCAACCAATCAATCAATCAGTCAATCGATCGATCGATCAATCATTCAATCGTCAATCAATCAACCAATCAACCAATCAGTCAATCAATCAACCAATCAATCAATCAACCAATCAATCAGTCAATCAATCAACCAATCAACCAATCAACCAATCAACCAATCAATCAATCAATCAATCAATCAATCAACAAACCAATCAACCAATCAATCACGGGTCGATTAATTAACTACTACGCAGAAGCCCACCTTGATCGACCTGCACCGAGGGGTCGGCGGTAGTTCGGACTGTTGGTGGCAGGAAAGTCGGTGAGATAGTCACTGAAAAAGAAATCATCATTCAATAAGGACAAAGCAAAAATTAATTCATCCATCAATCTACCTATCCACAATGTTCACATCCTATTACTCTCAATATAAAAAAACTTAGATCTCCATCATTTGAAATTATTCGTATTTCACAGAGCTGTTAATTTTAACACCTCAACCACAAACGCCAAACTTGCCAAGTCGCTTGAATGAATAAATTAAAGTTATTAACCCTTTAATGTCGGAGGGTATAGGATTTCCCATACATTTTACTACACTCTCGGCATCAAAGGGTTAAACGAATTAAAGAAATCTAGCAATTCGCGTAGCTATAATAGGCCTACCTTTGCAGGTCTTAGCGGCCAGCGCATCCCTGATCGTTCCCAGCGCTGAGTAGCTCGCACAGGTCAGCACGTACTGGTCAGCCGGTTCACTGGCTATGTTGATCAGCTCCTTTTTGTCGACACCACTGCCCACACCAACCGCAAACACCTGCACGTTCCCGCTCTTCTTGGCGCGCTCCGCCTCAAAGGCCGTCTGCTTCGCATCGTTCGATTTACCGTCAGTCATAACGATGATGACGTGGGGTACGTCTGGCCTGGCCCCGTTCTCCTCGGTCAGCATCTCGTCCTGTACGTAGGCAAGGGCCGCGGCCGTGTTCGTGTCACCCCGCATCTGGACCATCGATTTGAGGGCGGCCTCGATGTCCAGCCGGTCCTGCGAGTCGCTCAGCTGGTACTCCGGATGCGCCCAGTTGCTGAAGGACACGGCGCCTACGTGGACCTGGTCTGGTCCGAGGGGGAACTGGTTGATGAGCGAGGTGACGAAGTTGATCTGGCGATAGAAGTCTTGGCGGGAGATGCTGCCCGATGAGTCGAGGACGAAGACGATGTCGGCCGGTTGTCCAGTTGTACATAATGGATCTACAAGATATGAGGAGAGGCAAGGGTCAGGAAATGGTATGGTATGATATGATATTGTTTGTATGCGCACTTGTTATAGCGCCTCTTCCAGCTCTCAATCGCTACTCAGAGGCGCTCCCGACTACAGCGCGGACACTGCATCGGAGTTTCACGCCGAAGCACTGAGCAATTGTGAGTGAAGGATTTTCCCAAGGTCCTTACGCGGCGAGGTGGATTCGAACCTCGAACCTTCCGGCTCCAAGGCAACGACGCCACCACTACACCACCGCGCCCCACGCGCGATGTAGTATGGTATGGTATGGCATGGTATATTTACACTAGTTTCTGGCCAGGTCATTGTCCTACACTTGGACCTGACGATCAATCAGTGGACTGAAAGGTCTGTTTTAGATTAAAAGGACCTGATGACACGCAAACGCAACTCAGCCAATTCTTTTCTTTCGCGTTAGGAATTCATCCTCTTAATTCGTTTTTAAGTGTTGCAGCTGCAGTAGCCCATAGTGTAGGCCTACAGGTAATAAATTATAATTCTGTGGAGCCGTCAGAGCGACAAGACATCTGTTCTTTAAAAATTGTTGTGTTTAGTTGTTGTGTGGTTGATTATGTTGCTCCAGAATGCAGAAGTGTTGCAAAAACAAGGCAATTATTTTTTTTGAGGGAGGACACCGTTTTGCATCAACAGCACACTCCGGTGGGTTCTGATGAATTCGCAGCTGGGTATCTCATTCTCTGTCTCTCTCTGTCTCTCTCTGTCTTTATCTGTCTCTCTCTGTTTGTCTGTTTGTCTGTGTGTGTTGTCTGTCTGTGTGTCTGTCTCTCTGTCTCTGTCTTTCTGTGTCTGTGCCGGTCTCTCTTTCTCTCTATGTGTCTCTCGGGCTTTCTGCAGGCTTCCTGTCTGTTTGTCTGTCTGTTTATGTCTCTGTCTGTCTGTCTGTCTGTCTGTCTGTCTGTCTGTCTGCCTGTCTGTCTGTCTGTCTGTCTGTCTGTCTGTCTGTCTGTCTGTCTCTCTCTCTCTCTCTCTCTCTCTCTCTCTCTCTCTCTATCTCTCTCTCTCTCTCTCAGCATATGCTTCTTTGTGAAGATGTTTCTCCTTAGTTCCGACTTTCATCACCAGGGGGTCTAGTTAATTGGAACCTGTTTCCGTTGAGGACATGTGGGCATCGATTAGCAGTTAATGAAGCGCAGGCAAAGATCGTGTGTTGTTATGAACACGTCAAAACAGATACAGAGGCCAGAGGGATATACAACAGACACACCAAAAGGAGGGACAGTAACACGCAAAGAAGAGCAAAGTACAGACAAAAAACATGGAAAGCCATAGAAGAGTGAGAAAATGTGTGTTTGTTTGTCTGTGTGTTTGTTTGTGTGTGTTAGATAGTGTGAGAGACGTACAGATATATAGACAGAGGCAGAGAAAGAGGGAAGGGAGGCAGGGAGGCAGAGGGAGGAAGGGAGCGAGGGAGGAAGAAAAGAGGGAGGGAAGGAGGGAGCGAGGGAGGGAGTGAGGGAAGGAGTGAGGGAGGGAGGGATGGAGGGAGGGAAAGAGGGAGATAGATATTGACAGATGGATGTATGGATGTACGGGTTGACTGATTGGTCGATTGATTGATGTATTGAGTGATTGAGAGATGGAGTGAAAGGGAAAGAGAAATGAAATAGACACAAAAAAGAAGCCGAGAATGAAGCGCATCAAGTGTAAATGGAGACAGCTGCTGTTGATGATGACGTGTTGACGGACATCAATTCACACTCACATCAATTCACACATCATTCTCACATCTTTCTCACATCATTTTCACATCATTCTCCTGTTGATAAATTGACGGAGACAACTGAGCGGAAATGATTGACAGATGATGGATTGATATTCATAAACAAACACAATAATTATCCGACGAAATCGAAGGAGAAGAAAGATGAGAACGAATGTAAAGAAGATGAAAAGGCAAAAGAACAAAAGGAAGACATAAATGTTTACGAAAAAAGAAAGGAAGGCTTAGGAATTTAAGCGTGTAGTTGGAAGAATCGGAGAAATGAATTATGAAAGGATGAATGAATTATGAAGGTAGCACGTGAGAAAGGAATGCTGGATGAAAGGGATGTTGGAAGGAAGGAATGAAGGAGGAAAATGACAAGACTGAAAAGAACGGGAAGAAGACGATTGCGAATGAATGCAAGGAATTAGGATTTATTTACATGTATGCATGCAGCGAAAACGAAAGGCGTGAGAATAGAGAGTTAACAAAGAGCGAACGAAGAGATGTAGAGATAGAGAGGGAGACAGACAGACAGACAGACAGACAGACAGACAGACAGACAGACAGACAGACAGACAGACAGACAGACAGAAAGACTGACTGACTAACAGACAGGCAGATAGACAGGCACACAGACAAACATACAGCAGACAGACAGTCAGGCAGACAAACAGGCAGATGGACAGACAGACAGACAGACAGACCGACAGACAGTGACAGACAAAGACATATAAAAGGATAAAGCGAGAAACAGACAGACAGAGAGGCAGGCAGGCAGACAGACAGGCAGACATACAGATATAAACAAACAGACACAGACAATGACAGACAAAGACAGATACAGAAGTAGAGCAACAGACAGACAGACAGACACATGTCCGGACACAGACATCCTTAAAATATCAAGTAGAAACATCTTCAACAATCAACATACCACTTTTTCTTGACGAACCAAACGGAACGGCTGCGTTGAGATGCCACTGTTGAAAAATATAAAGTCTTTTAATAAACAGATGATTATGATTACAATGAAACACTTAAAACGGTGAAGCGGGTTAAGACAGACTCGATTATAACTGATCACTCATTCATTTATTTATGAAATTAAATTAACGTAATTGGAATCACATAGTTTATTTTTATTTGTTTGTTTAACATCATTTATTTATTATCTGTTATTTTATATATATTATTTATTATTGATTGACTGGTTGATTGATTGATTAATTGATTAATTGATTGATTGATTAATGTATTAATTGAAATTGATTGATTGATCGATCGATCGAATGACTTTTACTTCTTGTATTATAATATTTCTATTGTTTCTATAAATGCCATATATTTATTTATTTAAAATTCAATATTTATTTATTTATTATCTATTTATTATTCATTTATATATTATTTATATACCTATTTAAGTTATTTATTTATTTGAATTGCTTAGTTTACATATTGCATTGATCTGTATATTTATTTATTTTATTTATTCTGTTTATTTTGTTTATTTATTTATTTATTTATTTATTTATGTATTTATGTATTTATTTACTTATTTATTTATTACAAATGATAAGATCGTAAAGGCATTCAGCGAGATCGCGCGAAACAAGTACTCGCTAAAGAAGACTCAAATGAACGACTAGTTTATGATGAAAGATGCTGATGTTGATGACGGCGATGATGACGACAACGACGACGATGATGATGATGACGACGACGACGACGATGATGATGATGATGATGATGATGATGACGACTATGATGATGATGATGATGACGACGATGATGATGGTGATAATGATGAGGATGATGATGATGACGACGATGACGACAACGACGACGACGATGATGATGATGACGACGACAACGACGATGATGATGATGATGACGACGACGACGACGATGACGACGACGACAATGACAATTGAGAAGAGTTTGATCTTTGAAAGAAAGTGAATCTCACCTGTACGAGACAGACAATCAGAAAGGTGAACACTTTCATCATTGCTGCTTTTCTTTCAGACAAAAAAATACTCTGAACCCAAACACAGATTAAAATTAAAGATTACACTCTGTTATTATTTCTTTTGCACAAACGAACAGCGCTCGAAGAAGTGTGAGTATTAACACGAGCTGCCTTCTCTGTGGTTTGAATGAACGGAAGTAGTTGTTCGTCTTCTGCGGTTGTTAGCTCTTGATACTGGCGGCTTTTGATGTTGGCTCGGGCTTTAAGCGTGTCGTGGCCTTGGTTGGCCCTCGTTGGCCCTGGTTGGCATGCCTTCGCGTGCGGCGCGGGCTGCACGTCACCGCGCCCTGTCTATTTTTAACCGAAGTTCCGCCTTCACTGCGTGCGCAGGTAACGCAGAAATAATTATTTGACTGACGGACTTGTAAGCATCAGCCGCGCGACCTCTGCAGTTGACACCAACATTCCGCGAGCATTTCTGTGGGCGGTGAGTTAAGATCATAAGAGGAAAAAGGTGGAGAGGTGGAAAGGTGGAGTTGTGAGACAATAATTACACGTTTCTGATGAATGGGAGGCTGCTGCTGCTTCTGCTTTAGGGCGTAGACTACGCAACGCAGGTACACATAGGCCACCGGAAGGAACGACGGTTTAAAAAAAAATGGTTTACAAGGGATGGGCTGCATGTGGATTGAGGAGGACGAGTGATGCGTGTGTGTTTTGAGAAATCGTTCATCTTGGTTTAATTATAAAGAAAGGTGCTTTTAACTTGCTTGCTGACGTCACCTTTGCATCGTCTAATCATTCGGTCCCAAGTCGTTCTTCTATCTGATGACGCTAATAAGAATTCTATGCTGTTTACAACGGCGTAGAATGGCTAACGTCAGCCGCAGACGGGCAGCACACCGCGACCGTGTGATGGTCACGGCTCCATTGATAACGTACACTAGAATACAACCGCGTTTTCATATACTAACTCCTGTAGGCATAACCGGTTTGCGGGCCACCGATAGACTCGCTGACTCGATCTTTTTTGCAAATAAGATTCTATCTAACTTGGTAGCTCTTTTGTTACCTTAATAGCTCTTTTGTTACCTTAATAGCTCTTCTGTTACCTTAATAGCTTTTATGTTACTTTAATAGCTCTTCTGTTACCTTAATAGCTCTTCTGTTACTGTAATAGCTCTTTTGTTACCTTAATAGCTCTACTGTTACCTTAATAGTTCATCTGTTACTTACCTTAATAGCTCTTCTGTTACTTATCGTAATTGCTCTTCTGTTACCATACGTGATCCCGCAGTATAATACACTGTGTCCGGAAAAAGGGACCCATTTTCTAAATATCAAAATAAATAGTAAATATTCATCGATTTTTACAATTCAAAAAGCATTTTAATCCTGACATATTTATCTAATACTGGTGAAAATATAAAAGTTCCAGTCACAATGATGACGTCAGAATGACGTCATTTGCACTAAAGTTCATTTAGCGGCCAGTCATGCATGATTTCGGCTGGTATTTTGGCTCTTAATTGGTGAAACGGAAATCCATTTAACAGAAACAGGAGTAAAAATAAATGCAACTCATTGCAGGAATTACCTCCTTCATATAAAA
This sequence comes from Lumbricus rubellus, assembly GCA_945859605.1. Classification (NCBI taxonomy): domain Eukaryota; kingdom Metazoa; phylum Annelida; class Clitellata; order Crassiclitellata; family Lumbricidae; genus Lumbricus; species Lumbricus rubellus. Next base: position 11,649,053 of record OX243818.1, read on the forward strand.
TTGATGTCTGATATCCGCGAATACTCGGATTAATAAACATTTCAACAATATGGCGTTCCAGCTCACTGAACTCGTTAAACTGCTGAACTGTTGACTAATGAGACTCCGGATTTCATTCCTCTTATAATCTTTGGCCGCCCAACGGCCCCAGCTTAAGCCAATTGATTATAAAACATGGAGACTATTGCAGGAGATGGTTACAAGACAAGGAAAAGAAACATTGAAGAACTACGTGAGCGAATTGTTAATGCCTGGGAGGATTTTGATAAGCTGGTTATCGATGCTGCTGTTGGCTATTAGCGCGACCATTTTGAAGCTTACGTCGAGGCCAAAGGTGTACACTTTGACCACAAATTGCAGTCTGGCATAATTCAGATATACAAATAAATAAAACTTACATTTAATATTGATAAATTAAATTATAAAATAGGAAAATTTTGGATGATTTTTGCCCATTTATCTCTTAAAGTTGACTTTTTGTGCAAATGACGTCATTATGACGTCGATATTTGGACTGAAACTTTTATATTTTCACCAATGTTAGACAAATATGCCTGGATCAAAATGGTGTTTGAATTGTAAAAATCGATAAATGTTTACTATTAATTTTCCTATTTACAAAATGGGTCCCTTTTTCCGGACACAGTGTATATATCTTTTATATCGTATAGGCTACATTGCCGTACATTCCTTTATCTCGATGAATAAATCGGAATTTATATTGCGCCCCTTCAGAATCACTACTCGGAGACGCACACCCAATTCACAACCGAGACCAGGCGGAAGAAATGTCTTCGTATCAGAGGATGGTCGAGAATAACAAATCGGAAATCTAATCCAAAGTTCCTCTCTAGCTAAACAAATGAATCTTGGAACTATACCTTCCTCCTCCACTCACTGATTTCAATATCGCTGCAGAGGGAATTGTGTTTTTCCATTCGATAATAATTGGCTGTTTGGAGATATTTGTATTAGCGTTATAAGTCTCAATCGTAAATGCGAAATTCTCGAAAGTTGTGCTTATCAAAATGGAAAAACACAAAACTGTGCGAACACCCCACACCCCGCGTGGCGCTGAAAGTTGTTTACTAAAATAATAGATGCATAGCGACGCTGAGTCGATATGCCTTAGGAGCGCTATATAAATGCTCCGATGAATGAATGAATGATTGGACGAATGAATGAACATAAGAAAGAATGAATGAACGAATGAATAAACCAATGAATGAACAAAAGAATTTTTTAAAGAATGATTTAATGCAGAAATGATTGAATGAATGAATGAATGAATGAACGAACGAATATAAACGAGTGAAGTGAATGAACGAATGAATGAATGAATGAATGAATGAATGAACGAACGAAAGAAAGGATGAATGAATGAACGAACGAATGAGTGAGTGAGTGAGTAAATGAACGAATGAATGAACAAAAGAATGAATGAATGAATGAATGAATGAGCGAATGAATGAACGAATGAATGAATAAATAAATGAGTGAGTGAGTGAGTGAGTGGACGAGCGAATGAATGCATCAATGTGCAAGTTAGAGAAAACCTATAGATGCCATTGAAAGGAATTCATTTTATTAATCCTTTATGGCCGAATGCCAGAATAGTCCCACCAAAGAATTTGTTTGATTAGAGCAAATTAACATTCTAAGCAACCCCGACGTTAGTGTCTGCCTGCAAAGCTCCTTCGCAATACTGAAACAGTCTAAGAGGCCACACTAAGTTGACTAAGTATCGCAAATGTTTTATAACACAATGCAATGCAATACAATACAATACAATGCAGTACTATTGCTTTAGGGAGTTTAGGCAAATGTTCTAACACAATACATTGCAATAGGCCTACTATTGCTTTAGGCGATGGAACAACTACCACATTGTATGCATGAGACCAGTGAGCTACTACCTACATCACGCAGACTATCGAACATCAAAGCATTTACAAGTGATAAATGTATCTGCACTGTGGATTGTTGGGCGCTGCAGCCTAAGGTGTTGGAAGATTGAAAGCGCTGAATGATCCACAGACTCATAAAACGCTCAGCCACCGCAGGCTGGAAGCACTTAGAAAACAATTCCTTTTTCTCAGCTGACGCCTCCTGTCTGAGTTAGTCGATTTTTCATCAATGAATCAAGGAATTGGTTGATGAAACAACTGATGAATGGCCAACGGAAGTGACGTCAAACGATGTCGTGATGAATACACTCCAGATAAAAATTAGTGATGAATGCACGCATGATTAAACGCACCGGGAGAGATGAGGAGGATGAGGCTCCAGCATCATGAATCTACTCTTACGGCTGCTGCTGCTGCTGCAGATGATAATTATGTGAGTGGCGCGTGGTATATATGTATACGCTGCACGATTCTTGTGTGGTTGTTAATTGGTTTTTAAAGTCAGTCTCATACCTTTGACATTTCCACGAAATATCATCGGTCAATAATAATTAGATAATTACGACTGTGGAGGTTTGCATCGGTTGGTTAAAGGCGTGGTCGCCAATGTGCCAGCGAATAGATCTTTCAATTAGAGTACAGAAACCATTACGGTGAAAAGCGGTGGTGTAGTGGTGGCGTCGTTGCCTTGAAACCGGAAGGTTCGAGGTTCGAATCCACCGCAAGTCGCCGCGTAGGGACCTTGGGCAAGTCTACCACTCGCAGTTGCTCAGCGCTTCGGCGTGAAACTCCGATGCAGTGTCCGCGCTGTAGTCGGGAGCGCCTCTGAGTAGCGGTTGAGAGCTGGAAGAGGCGCTATAACAAGTGCGCATACAAACAAACACCGTTGACTGGCTGCATGTTGCGCAAATACAGTGAACATCTCGGACCGCACAATCGTAATCGTAATCCCCAAATTTCTTGAGCGCCAAGCGTAGGGCACTAGTTTATTCACGAGCGCTGTGTCAAGTCAGAAGGGTTGTTGAAGAGGGTTCTCTAAAGGAGGTCGTAGTCGGGTACCAAAGAAACATAATTGATAGAGTATAGCTGATAAGGTAGGTGGCGTTTAGGTCGAGAGTTGGATGACGGAAGTTCAAGTGTGTCTGTGTAATAAAGCCTAAAGAGGCGATACTTTAGTTTCGAATGGAAAGCCCGAGGAGTGATGGATAGAAGAGCCTTAGGAAGGTGATTGTGGGTGACGGTAAAAGATGGAGTAAGAAGGGGAAAGCGGGATGCAGGAGGAAGATCATTCCAGAGGCGTGGAGCAGTGTTTTATATGACTCGGTTGGAGAATTTGAGATGAGTACTGACAGGAGATCGATAAAGAGTGAGATAGGCGGATGATCGGGTAGAGCGGGTTGCTGAATGGTGAAGAGTTAACAACATACGTGGAATCAAACCCCATACGCAGCAACGCACTATCACTGTTTTATCATTCAGCAACTTTGTTATTATGGGCTACATCTTCTCAAAGAAAACTATAATTTATCTAATTCTGATGGCGACGGTGTTGTTGTTGTTATTGATGTTATTTGGTGGTAGACTGCAGGTGATGGTGGATTTAGTGAAGATGTTTTGTTATTAGGCCTAATGGTGGTGGCTGTGGTGGTGGTGGTGGTGGCGGCGGTGATGGTGTTGAGAGCGGTGGAGGTTGTTGCTCTGGTGTTGGTGTTTGCAATGGTTGTATTGTTGGTGGTATTGGTATTTGTGATGGTGGTGTTTGTGCACCATGGTGGTGATGTTGGAGGTGTTTTCGGTGCCTGTGCTGTTGTTGGTGGTAATGGTGGCGGTCGTTTTGATGATAGCCTTGGTGATGGAGGTGGTGTAGTGGTGGTGGTGGTGGCAGCGATGGTGGTGATATGCAAAAACGTGTCAAAATTCTGCCTAACATTGAATGACTCTAGCAGAAGCCTTCTCCACAACTTTTAAGCGAATTTCATTCACAACCTTTTACGCACATCTTTGCTGTTTGAACATGCACTTGCTATAGACTATAATATATTACAGAGATTGTTGTTCTGGCATTTGGTTTCTTTTTCCTGCCTTCAGTGGCAATAAAGAGTCTCTCTAATCGAGACCACATTTCTGAGACTTTAAAGGTCGACATTTAATTGCAAGTCTACTGTAAATATTATAATTATATGTTCAAAACAACCTCTTGGGCGTATGCAGCAGGCTAGTCGTTGAAAGATTTAGTCTAATTGCTGCCAAAGTACAGGTTCTTAAGAAAGTTAAGAAAACAGCCACGAATATCCAAGATGTTAACTCCGTCACTGTTTGCGCTTTGGCAGTGCCAGTCTCAAGCCTGGATGAAGGAGGAGGGCGACGCTAATGATATTCTCCTTACTTTATCCTAACTTACCTTTAAATTATCTAATCTTATCGTCACCTGATATCTCATTGAAATCCTTAGCTTACCTTGCTGCGACATTACCTTTCCGCACCTGAAGTGGTTTCACCTTGCTGTTCCTTATAGGCTAACTCATGTCACCCGCTCTTGCCATATACCATAACTCACATTAGCCATATCTTCTTATCTCTTGATACCTTTCTCTTAACTTTCCCCATCTTGCCTTTGCTCGATCTCACTGTAGCTTCAGTTGCCCTAACTATATTACCATGTATATATCAACAAGCAATTTCCACTTGTCTTATAGGCAAGCATGTGCACTTCGTGCACATGTGTTTTGCCTTTCTTCCTGATTTCCGTAATCGTGGATGAGGTGCATATGTCATAAATACCTTCGTGAACTTATAGGCTACTTCCCTTTTGCATAATCTCTATTTCAGTGCTTCTAACAAGGAAGAAACGTGCGTTACCACATGACGGCATTTGATATGGGCCAAACCAGTAATTGTAGCCTAAGTGTCAAGTCAACATAGGCTACTATTACGATATATTAACGCATAAATTTGCTTTCTTTGTGCACTTGTATGATGACAGTGTTGTAAATCTAATGTCATTCGTCTATATAGGCATAGGCTATACACGCCTAAATAGCCTAAAGGCATTATAAGAATTTCAATAGCCTAGGTCTAAAATTCTCATGAGGCATCATACATGCGGTGTCCCGGGATATTCTATCCCTCTAAAGCTATCCGGGAGTATGAATAATTAATCTATCCCCTCGGATGGAATATACAGGGGTAAACCCTTCTATCCCAGGCGTATATCCCCAGCCTAATTGATACATTTAGGCTATGCTGCAATCAAAATTAAAATGGACTCTAATTATTGTTCTAAGTGTTATAAGCAATGCAAAAGTAGGCAGCTCGAACTTTGTTAGTGGCTCTAACTGTTCTTAAGTGTTCTAAATGTTCCTATGTGTTCTAAATGTTCTTACGTGTTCTAAATGTTCTTATGTGTTCTAAATCTTCTAAATGTTCTAAACGTGAAGCAAAGAATGTTATAGCCAGTAGGAATGAACACATATGTCAGTGGCAGTGTTCAAAATGGAAGATGATTTGAACAAATAAAGACACGCGGAAGTGGGTTTTTCCAACTTCTCTTCATCTGCGAGGACACAATTATTAGCTATTAGGTATACTTTATTTCGTGACACCGGATGTAGCCTATCATGTAGGCTACACGGACTCACGTAGGGTTCGAATTAACAACAGACTTATTCTGGTGTCGTGTCCTTATCGTCTGGGTATAGTGTATAGGATTGAAGAATTCGCGCTTGCATGATACGTCTGCTGTTGATTTATTTGGAATCTTATAATTATTAGGATTCCTTTGTGCGAAGGCCAGTCAGCTGCTGTCTGTTGCGTTTTGGCCTAAAGGTTTACATAAATCACGAGCTTTCACGAGAACTTGAGAAGGACGATAGTACTGTAGCAGAGGCACACAAGTGGAGAGGCCTCGATCTATAGATACGGAACAACATCTAGACATACATGTAGATCTAGTCGCCAGGTCTCGATACCGACTTACAATGTAACCTGGACCTGCTGCTTTAATTACATTCAAACACAAGCGCGCGCACACACCCACAACTTCCCCCCACACACACATACACGCACGCACATCTATAGTCATACACCAACATGACGTGAGATTTACAACGCTGTCATCATGACTTGTGCTTATTAAGGAAAGCAAACTTATGCATTGATCTATTTTAATATGCTTACCCGACACTTTCAATAACTGGTCGCAATTTGCCTTTCTGAAAAGGCACAGCGCTCACGAATAAGCTGATGCCCTGAGCTTGGCTTGCGAGTGACGCTTTAGAAATACGGAGATTACGATCACAATTATTACATGTACCTACACACAGTCACACACGCACTCACACACGCAAGATTAGGCGTTAGATCTTATTGACATGTAGGACCCTGCACCAAATTATGGCTTGGAGCTCTGGGTTAGTCTTGTATGAGAACATTTTGTGTCTCGCTCTCGGGTCCCCCCCCCCCATCCCCGACCGTATGCATTTCTTCTCTCTGCTGCGCTGGGTAATCTGGTTATAATCCGTTCCGGGCGTTCCCCAACCAGAACAGTTCAAATGAGAATTGCCGGGGGTTGGGAGTTTCAAACCTCCAGTCCTTATTTGAGCCCCACAAGTACAGTCTGTCTTTTACACCCTAATTCCAAGTAGGTCATAGTCTAACTCCCCTTCCCAGTTATTTTTCCACAATTCTCACAACGTAGCAGCCCCAGCCTGGCACAGAAGCATCGTAAAATGGACCATGGCCTATAGGCCTATATCTAGCATCTTAGGACTTGGTATTTATTTCTTCACCTCTAACCCGCAAGCAATTAAACAACGACTTTTTCGATCATATCCCTGACTTATTATGGAAGCGCATTACACGAGTCCTTCTGGAATAGGCGCTACAAATATCTTTTATTGCAGTTACAATAAATTATTATTACAACTCTGCTTAGTTTGCAGATATTCATAAATAGTATTAAATACATTACGCACACATCACTACCATCACTATTCGTATATCATAAAGTACTCATGCAGACTTTCCTCGTTAGCCATGCCTGGGTTGGGAGTACATCTGGATAGTTCTGTCGAAGAGGAGCTATACACAAATTCCTTCGATAGAAATAGAAATAGAAAATATGCATGTGCAATGTTGTGCATGTCGGCCTATAGGCTACATCAGCACGACATTTTGAAGGGTAGAGGCTAGAGTTGATTGAACTACTGCTATTAACCTAAATATTTATCGTTACAACGAATAAATACACAGAGCAGTAAATCATTCTCAGACGTCGTACCAATTGTTGGTCGTCATGAGTTTTGATGGGCTGCTTCTGTCCGTACAAAGGGGTAACTTCAAAGTCTCTGTACACCCAGAATCCTAGACACGACCAAGGCTCCTGGCACGACAGCCCTGCTAGTATAACGTTGATCGAGGATAGGCCTATAGTAATTGTTGTATGCTCTATTGTATCAACAATCCAACATGCGCACAGCTTTCTATTATGGTAGGCCTATACGTCAATATTTATGCGCCTTAGTTTTATTGCATATTATGGAATATGAGTAAGTTGACTTATTATTTCTATTGTTATATCATAACAATGATAAAATAATCTATTATTATTATAGGCCTAATATCATTATTATTATTGTTATTGGTATTATTATTGTTGTTGTTGTTATTATTATTATTATTATTATTATTATTATTATTATTATTATTATTATTATTATTATTATTATTATTATTATTATTATTATTATTATTATTATTATTAGTTTTATCATCATCATCATCATCATCATCATCATCATCATCATCATCATCATCATCATCATCATCGCCATCGCCATCGCCATCGCCATCATCATCATCATCATCATCATCATCATCATCATCATCATCATCATCATCATCATCATCATCATCATCATCATCATCATCATCATCATCATCATCATCATCATCATCATCATCATCATCATCACCACCACCACCACCACCACCACCACCACCTCCACCACCACCACCACCACCACCGTCATTGTCAGCATTAAAAACGTTATTAATAGGCTCTATTATTTTTATTATCATCATCATCATTAATGTTATTTTCATAAGGTCCTATTCTATTTTTTTATCTGAGGTGCTTCATTTTCCCAGGGACTTGAAGATCATCATTAATAGTTCTGGATAAAAACCGTCTGGTGCATAGGTCAGGCCTCGTCTTATGACTGTTACTGTTGTTGTTGTTGTTATTATTATTATTATTATTATTATTATTATTATTATTATTATTATTATTATTATTATTATTATTATTATTATTATTATTATTATTATTATTATTATTATTATTATTATTATTATTATTATTGTTGTTGTTATTATTATTATTATTATTATTATTATTATTATTATTATTATTATTATTATTATTATTATTATTATTATTATTATTATTATTATTATTATTATTATTATTATTATTATTAGCATACTTCGCACAGAGGCGCATATAATCCCACAGAAATTAAAAAATTATAGCCTTGCGGAAAACGAATAAAAATCTATGACGTCTAAAGCTCTCGTATAGATTCGGCAGATTATAATTAATTATTACCGATATTATTGTTGCTGTTGTTGTTATTGTCAATATCACTGCTGCTATTGCTCTAATTTTTAATGAATATTAATAACATGATGTTATACTAACGAATACCATAATGCGTCGTCATTATTGCTAGGCTGTAGTCGACACATCAAAGACATAGCTTGTGTATTATAGAGAGGGGCACTCCTCACAATGACGCAACCGAAGTGTGTTTGTTCCCAAGGAAGAGCACGTTACACCCACACAAATATAAAGTATAGTTGCTCACCTAAGCCAACATACTTGGAAGCAAGACAGTGGAATGTTAAAGTATTACTTCCTCCTCCCAGTTACATAACGGTCTCACTACGGATAGAGAGACCTAGCCTACATGGAGATATTTCTATGACTCATCTTATCAGAGTCGCGTCTGGTTTTTGGCGCCTGAGCTTAATCACCGAATGTTTTACTTCACTGACGGAATTCAAAGCTGCGCATACTTGATTGGTGAGAAGTATGCGATAAACTCAACTACTTCCTTCCGCTTGTAGTTGCTAAGTGTCTCTTCTAGTCACCACACTCTAAAAGTAATGTTTGCCAAGTGGGCTGTATTGGCAACTGTTATAAGTCATAAAGCACAGCAGTGGCATAGGCCTAAGCTTAATTATGTATAGGTTTGCAAATATTATACTGTCCGATGTCATAGAGTAGGCCTAAACAAAATCTTCAGCCGCTTGTAACACTTCATCAGCATTTCACTGTGCGCGATATACACGGTGTCCCAATTGAACTGATACCCTTTTTGTTTTGGCGATATACTTGTCAATTCTAAATGAAACTCTATAAAAATTCAGAGAATGTAAGAGGGATAAATTATCAAAGTGTCTTGAAAATTTTATAAAATTCTACGGACAGAGTCCGATGTTATGCACGTTCAAATTTGGGCAAATATAATTGTAAGTTTCCAACATGTAAAATATAGTCAAGTGGTAAGCATTGCTGGACTATCAACCAGGACGTTGGGACTTCGAATTCTTGTTTCAACATGTCTGTTCTCTCTGCACCCTTAGCCAACTCAGCCACCATGAGTACACCGACTGCACACCATCGTCGGTAGAATGCGGGTCGAAAGTTACGGTACTAGCAGTCTCATTTCAACGACACTGTGTGTCTGTGTGATAACAGAGATCATTAGCGTCACCCTCCTTCTTTATCCAGGCTTGGGACTGGCACTGCCGAAGTGCAAGCAGTGGCAGAGACGGGTCAGACGTTGTATGCATTTTCATGCAATGAAATGTATGTGTGTTTCTAAAATAGAGACTACCTACTTGCTTACTTGCTTAAGGATACCTGATCTCACGTGGAGGCCACTTTTAATTACGACATTATTAATGCAGTAGGCCTATATATGTTCGCATAAACAGAAATAAGACAATTAGTCTGGACCAAACGATTAGCCAATTAACAAAGGTGCAATTTGAGACGATAAATAGCCTACAATTATAGGCCTAATGGAGTGTAGGTATACGAGCACGTGGGCCAATAACACCCTAGAATCTAAACCCAACCGTAGCTTTTATGAGTTATAGCCTACATGTACGCTAAATGTCCCACGCTTTGGAACGGGTTCCCTTTGGCGCAGCACTTGCTCCACGCCAGAGGTCCATTCTGAAAACATTTTGACATTGATTGGATATAGAAATTATGTACGTTTGTTTATTATACCATGTCTGTACACCAAAATGCGGGTAGCAATTGGTATATTAAAGAATATTCTTACCTTATCTTCTTATTTACTCTTTTTTGAACTCACTTCTTCAATTAGGCCTACACTACAGTCTGTAGCGCTATTTCAAGCGTCGCTGTGTAGGGGAGAATGTCCTGCATTGGGACAAATTTTTCATTTTATGGCATACAATCTGTGTTAGTTGTAGTACATGTATATTGTTCATATAGTCCGAAACAGCAACTTTTCATGAACCGAATACGATTTTATTGCATTTTTATCACAGAAATAAACCCCCCAAAATTAGAATTTTCAGTTGTGAAAAAATGTGTCCCAATTCAGGCCATAGCGTCCTGCATTGGGACAACGCATGTGGAGCATTGGGACAAACAATCAATCTGGTTCTAATCATATCTAATAGACTTAAATAGAGTATAATATATCATATTCCAGTTGACAATATATAAATGAGTGACTAGAGTAGATTAAACAATAATATTATCAAAAATTTAATCAATACGAGCAAGCTTCCGTTGACCCAGTCAATCATAATAAAAATTGGACTTACTGGTCAATTTCAAGTAAGTGCAATGTATCATATCTTTACCCATCCTGATAGCATTCTGTTTAACACAATATACAGTGAAACCGTTTAAGTTTAATTTCATATGATGAATTTCATGCATTGAGATAGTCCCAATGCAGGCCATGTGCGCATGTCCCAATGCAGGCCATCAGTGGCCAAGGCACTATTTTTGAGATAATGAAAAAGATACTCAGTGAATTACTCCCAAATTTCCCCATATGCTTTGCAATACACTACTCTAACTAATTTTCTGGTATTTTAAGCTAAATAAGCACTAGACATGGAATGCAGTAGTTGACACTGCTTGAGTAAAAAATTAGTTTTTTAGGCCGAAAATTAAAATTTGCAATATCTCTGTAAAACTTATTCTTTAATGCAGGATAAGACGTATGATCAACCGCCACATAATATGCGTTCTCTGTATTATTTTTACACGCGATAATATACAGAGACGACTTCTGTACCACCACTGTCCCAATGCAGGACCTGTCCCAAACCTGGACATTATCCCCTAAATATTCGTAATGAATGAATAAATTAATATGTGCATATATATATATATATATATATATAGGCTATATATGTATATGTATAAATACACGCATACACACAAAAACACAATTCATGCATAACATAGGCCCTATATACAATGACACATACATACATGTGTATGCATGCAACATACACACATACATAATTGCATACATACATGCATGCAAGCATGCATGCATGCATACATACATACAAACATACATACATACAAACATACATACATACATACATACATACATACATACATACATACATACATACATACATACATACATACATACATACATACATACATACATACGTACATACATACACACATACATGCATACATACATACTTACGTACGTAGTACGTACGTACATGCGTCCGTGCGTGCATGCGTACGTACGTACATACAGACATAGGCCTATATACAGTACATATATGCATATATACATGCATACAAGCATGCATGCATATTTACCTAATACATATGTACGTACGTACGCACGTGCGTATTTACGTTTGTACGTATGTACATACGTATGTATGTATGTATGTACGTACATACATACATATACATGCATACATGCACACATACATTGGTTTATAAATCAGTGTTTTTCGCGGCGTCACTCATGACCGCGGTGAGGATCATAGACGTCATCTTTACCCTATCCTACCCCAAAATTCGCGTAAACATCTCGTCAGTCGTACGTACCCTAAGTTCGCGTCCTTTCATTGAAAGAGAGACAGGTGAACACCCTGACAAGCATGCATGCCACAGCATAAAACTGGCATAACGTGTTTGCCTTGTGCGCCGAATAAAGCTCATAGCTAACACACACATTTGACATTTCTATTTCGGACAGAATTTTCTTTCATAAATAATGATTATCGTATAGTAAAAGTTGTCTAAGTTGAGGGGCATTGAAGCATTTCGTGTTGTAGACATGTTTATGGCCTCCGTCGTCTGAACACTTTGAATACTTCGAAGCTCTGCGCAAATTCCACAAATATTTCACATTCCCGGTCGACTTTACTGACTTATTATTATTATTATTGGCCTAATGATCGGCATTCGAGGTAGAATTACGCAAAGCGGTGTAATACAGCACGCCTGTAATTTACACATTATGTTTATGACCTGATATATTACCAAAGGAAAATTGTACTCATGTGGATCATGTATAATTATATTTAAGTCTAATTATCTATTGTAAACACACCCATATAAATTCTATATGTCTCGTATATATAGGCCTAATTATAATAATTGCAGTACAGAATTTAAAATAAACACTTGGACTATTATAAACACAGAGTAGGCCTAGGTTATAATTTTTTATAGAGTTTCTGTGTATAAATATACATAATTAATAATTATATATGTTTATGGTTATTAAAAATAACTCCCTAATACACCTGAACTATAAGACTCGCATATATACAGATGATGTCATATATATTATATGTATTAGAGAGAGACAGAGACAGAGAGACAGAGAGACGGAGAGGAAGAGAGAGACAGTAAGAGAAAAATAGAAGAGCGAGAGAGAGAGAGAGAGAGAGAGAGAGAGTTTCTTTTATGTATGAAACTTGCGCGTGTTGTACACCGTGATTCAAAAAAAAGTAAGCCAAATTGTTTTTCATATATCTCTAATGCCTGATAATATATCACGCCAAAATTTTCCAAATATTTAGAGAATTGGACCAAGAGTATGATTCCAAAATTTCATGAGATAAAGTTGAACGGATAAAAAGATATGAATCTTTGAACTTCATATGCCGAAATTGCCGTTTACAAGCAATTTTCTGTCAGATTAAGTAAAATGTAAGTCAAACTTTTTCTCATATCTCTAATGCCTGATGGTCAATCATTCTAAAATTTTCCAGATATGTACATAATTGAACTAGCAATATGACCCCAACAGTATGATTTGATTATTTAATTAAATAAGATGCTCAAAATGTCATCCTCCAGCTTGCACGCAAACTTTGCCATTAGGCAACAGCATCGTCGATTATCCTCTGGTCCAGGCCATCCCACACTTCCAACAGGCGTTGCTTCAGATCGTTTATATCATGGATTTGTTGTCTGGTAGACTCGGTCTTTCATTATGCACGCTTCACACTTTATATTCCGTGAAATTTCACTCCAGGATCACTGAAGACCAAAATTGGGAACTATCAGGCATCAAAACTGCAGCGAACACCATAACAGATTTGCTGAAAACTGAAATTTCCGGAGATGAAGTTTAAATATTCATATCTTTCTATCCCTTCAAATTTATTAGGCTACATGATATTTTGGATTCCTATTCTAGGTTCAATTCTCTAAATATCTGGAAACTTTTCGTATGATTAATTATCAGGCATTGGAGATATAATAAAAACAGTTTAGCTTACTTTTTTATTGAATCTGACAAAAAAAATTGCTTGTAAACGGCAATTTCGGCATATGAAGTTTAAAGATTCATATCTTTTTATCCGTTCAACTTTATCCCATGAAATTTTTGATGCATATTCTTGGTCCAATTCCCTAAATATTTGGAATTTTTTTGGGTGATATGTTATCAGGCATCAGAGATATATGAAAAATAATTTGGCTTACTTTTTTTTGAATCACGGTGTATATCATAATATCATGTCACCATTACAATAACACAGGGGCGTGTACGCGACTATGGCTGCGTTTCTACACGTTACAATAATTGAGCGTCCTCCTGAATAGAGAGATACCAACAAGTAAAACGTATTATATCAAGCTGTCACAATTATGTTGACGCATTAATAATTGAAAACACGACCATTATTAACACCGCGTGACACGGGGTGACGTCGTTAGAATATATCGAGGTTACACCAGTCGCATTTCACCGAACCCATAAGTAAGGCAAAACAGTCAGTCATGCGAATTTGCCATCACCTTTGTCGTCTGCATGCAGCGTGTAGCCAGGGTCCATTGCATCCTCGTTTGGGTATCAATCACTCGCACTATACTCTTGTGGCATTCGTAGGCTACCCTGTAAAAACGGAAATTCCTCAGCGGAATATTTCACAGGCTATTCGCCACTTTGATGTGCCGACAACGTGGTCTGGTATTTGGCTCCCTGGGAACTATATCGTGGTGCTGCGCGTGAAGATGGCACGTGATGTTGTTATGACATGGTGGAGAATTGAGATTATTATTGTCTGTTAGTTAGTAGTGTCTGTTCATTGTCATTATTAGAGTCGGTTGTAACGCACTACAAGTCTACAACCACCTGTTTTTGACGTCTGATGAGGAAACGACAGATGCTCTCTTCTTGAGTCTTTACAGCAGTGCATCTGATTCATAACTTCTCTGTCTCTCTGTTTCTGTCTTTCTGTTTCTGTTTCCGTCTCTGTGTGTCTGTGTGTCTGTCTGTATGTATGTCTCTCCATTCTTTGTCTATCTGTCTCTGTCTCTGTCTCTATTTCTATTTCTGCTTCTGTCTCTGTCTTCTGTCTCTATGTCTCTCCATTCTCTGTCTCTCTGTCTCTGTTTCTGTCTGTCTGTCTTTCTGTCTGTCTGTAGTCTCTCCATTCTCTATCTCTCTGTCTCTGTTTCTGTCTGTCTTTCTGTCTGTCTGTATGTCTCTCCATTCTCTGTCTATCTGTCCCTATTTCTGTTCCTATCTCCGTCTCTGTCTGTCTGTCTGTCTGGCTGTCTATCTGTCTGTCTGTCTGTCTGGCTGTCTGTCTCTCATCCACTCACTCAGTCGCTCACACATTCACTGTCAGACTGTCTGTGTATGTTTCTTTGCCTGTCTGCCTACATGTATGCGTATCTGTTATTTGTGTGTATCTCTGTCTGTTCCTCTATTTGTGTCTTCCTGTCTCTGTCTCTTTGTTTGCTTTTTTGCGTGTCTCGCGTGCTCTGTCATTTTACAGCAGGCTACGATCAATCAAGTTTTGCACTTTTTTAAAATCTCCACCTGCCTTGATGCTAAAAAACCCAGAGAACAGACTCTTTTTTAGACATTGATGTAGACTCAACTTGACACCGATGTGCGCTTTCTGTACGCTTTCTGACATAATTATAGATCAATCTTTCTATTATAATAGTCGACGAAAAACGAAGGCTGTAACAATAAGTCAACTATAGCCATCACTATGACGGCATTGAGAATTTGAGAGCCTCGCGTGGGTTTCATAATATATAGGCGCTATATTACTATCCATGTACATAAACCTTGCATACATTTCGAAGAGCTGCGTTTTTTCAAATGCACTTACAAGCAAACACACGTGCATCTACTCGTGCATATAGCCTACGCACGGCGCGCGCTAATATTTATATACGAGTACTTGCGCACACAAGCAGACACATAATTTAGGCCACAGACATGCACAAATCCATGAGTGCAAATATTCATCAATACACGGAAACATAAGTTATAATTATTACTTTTTAGTTATTAATTATTTATAATTATTACTAACTTTGCGATCTTCTTTAGGCACCAACAAGGTACAGTGCATAGCGAACTTTACACTGAGTTTGGCGACCACCAGTTGAGTGTTGTGCTGTTAATTGCTTTAATATGTCTTAGTTACTGCGTAAACAACAGAGAATGATCTACGCCAGAGAATCTGTGTGTTCTGTGTTTTCAGCTAATTGGTGCATCTGGTCTGTATGAGGCGAGTTATGGGTGTCCCCAGGGAGAGAGGGAGGGAAGGAGGAAGGAAGGGAGAGCATCCTTTGAAGAGAAGCGTGAGAAAGCGGACCATTGGGTCTGCGTGTGTGGGCGCTGCCATCTTAGGGTGAGTAATTGCGGGTAAATGAGACTCTTTTTTGTTTCCGATTATTTTCAAGACAATTATTGTCTTGATTTGAGACTACATGTACATTCGTGCAAGATTCGATGGAAAGAAGAAACAGAGGCAGATCAAGACAATACGCTGGATTGGCGACACGAATGAGGACATGACATTGGACTGGCATCAAGGGAACAATGGACTTGACAAGCGGTCGAGGACAATGGAGGTCATATATTTGTACCCACCGCCTAATTGTTATATGATATTGGAATTGGGTTCATATGTATGTCTTTTGGATTAATTAATTAACTGACTTGATCAATTTAGCGAATTATATTATATTTATTTACTTTATTACCATGTCGCACACCTAAAGGCGGTTAGCAATTTATTGTCCAATTAATTGAATTCCTATTTTTAAATAGATCAGGAACGGATGGTGATGCTGCTACTGCTGATGAAGATGACATGATTGTGATGATGATGATGATGATAATGATTTGATTTTGGCGATGCTGCTGCTGCTGATGATGATGATAGTCATGATTGTGATGACAATTATGATGATGATGATGATGATGATGATGATGATGATGATGATGATGATGATGATGATGATGATGATGATGATGATGATTACGATTATGATGATGATGATGAGACCAGCAATACGATTCCAGGAACTGTGTGTCTCATCATGAGAAAATTGCGCTGACTAGCTTCTTAAAGACGTCATATAATCTGACATAAACGCTCTACTATAATTATAAAAGCATGGAGGATGAAAATAGACTTGAATTAATTACAGCAATTATTTGGTCATTAGTTAAATTAGCGATTGAGAAATTAATTGATGAGTGGAAGAATAATTTGATCGTTAGATGAATGGGTGGTTATGAGTGGACGTCTGGATGAATGGATGTCGTGGAAGGATGGGCTGAGGAGTTGATGGGTGGGTGGATAATTGGGTGGTTGAATAATTTAGTTAAATGAATCCGATCATGAATAAATAATTAATTTCAATGATTTTTTGCTGAATGAATTTTTTGTGCGCTTCACCGACTGTTTTTGCGAGAATGAATAAAGTAAGCAAAGAACGAAGCACCTAACCAGCTGCTTAATTGTTATATCGATTTTATAATAATCCATGGATGAGGTATAGAAATAGCTGCCATGGAGAGGACTAGTCATCCCCAGTCTTTATATCGATGATTAGAAATACGAACTAGTTACCACTAATATATAATTATGTCAAACAATACGGTACAAAAACAATACAATACAATACAATGCGGATTATTTTGATGTTTGTTTGTACATGTATGTTCTAGCTCTCGCTACTCAGAGGCGCTCTCGAATGCAGAGCGGAAACTGCATCGGAGTTTCACGCCGAAGCGCTGAGCAATTGTGAGTGAAGGACTTGGCCAAGGTCCTTACGCGGCGAGGTGGATTCGAACCTCGAACCTTCAGGCTTCAAGGCAACGACGCACCTTAACAACTTTAGACGTCCTCACTGCAGACACGACCTACCATTCATATATGATATATCAGAACATTTGTAACGCTGAGCAATTGGTGAGTGAAAAACTGCGTCAAGGTTCCTACACTGCAACTGCGTCGATCAAGGCCCGAACTCGCGACATACATGTAGACCGATCGTTCCAATCAGCTGGCCACCGTGCCCCGGTATACCCCTAAATTCCCCCTATCTGCCTCCAGGGGATAGGCTACAAACCCATGGACTGTTCTTGTTCTATGACGCTTGACGACAGAAATAATAAATGGCCTCAGCTGCGAAGGGCTTGGTGGTGATTTAATACGAAGAAATCGCGTACAAAGAAAATACTTCGAATCGCAACGATATTCGCAAATTTTGACCAGACACAAAAGACGAACGAAAAAATGAAACCCTCTCTCACCTGTTCAGCGCAGAGGTACATGTAGTAGCCTACATGCACTACGTCTTAAGAGGCTACACTTGAAGCAGTGTAGCGATGAAGCTTTAACAAAGGCTGACAGCTGGCATTAATCAACGCTGTCCGTTCATAAACATTCCGGGCTTCATAATGCATGGTCTGCCTGGATGGATGGATGTCTACAGACGACAGCGTGTCGCTTGTTGGGCAAAAGAATGCTTCTCAACGGGCGCCTGATTTCAAGTTATTGTAAGTGGATCGGCGTGATCGTTGGCAGCACGTTGCTCACGAGGAGGCCTGAATTCCTGGGATTTTTTATAACGATGACAACGACGACAGCGAAAAATGTGGCTGTGGTGATGATGATATGATGATGATGATGATTATGATGATGATAATACATACAGGTATGCATACATACAACCGTATACATGCATACATATAATAATGGTGATAATAATAATAATAATAATAGTAGTAGTAGTAGTAGTAATAATAATAATAATAATTATTATTATTATTATTATTATTATTATTATGATAATAATAATATTAATAATAATACTGATAACAACAACGATTTCTATGGCGCCATGACACAGTAACAAAGTCGCCGCACATACTTGGATGGACCTCACAAAATCTAGAGCCCAGATTTGAAGGAGTCAAGTCAGTCAACTGAGACAAACGCTCGCCTGGCGGGAGGAAGACCGTTACACATCAGCAACTTCTCCTTTCTTAGTCTCGGCATATTAAAGCAAATGGGACAGTACTCTCCGTCCTATAACATAGGACCTACATACACATTAGATATATATATATATATATATATATGTCTAATATATCTAACTCTATGTCCTAACATAGGGCCTACATACATATTATATATATATATGTATATATATATATATATATGTGAATACACACATTCAACCGAGCATACAGTCATGCATACAATAATGCATACACACACACACACACACACACACACACACATACACACCCATCAGATAAACTGTCATCCTGCCTCATTCTTATCCGCTCCTGTCACGATTCGTGCTGCGCGTTTCGCATACTTGAAATAACTTAATTTTTTTGACATTACCAGCGACAGCTGGCAGACCTTCAAGCGCTAGATCTAGAATGCGCATGCGCAATGTAAGTTTTTGTGAGTAAATGAATTGACGGTGCTAAAAAAATACGCTGACTTTATAATACTCCGTCAGTGGGAAGTTAAGACGGCGAGTGAGAGAACTGGCCCACTGGCCATGATATGATGAGACAGAGAAATGAAAAGTCGCTGATGTATTGTGGGGCGCGGTGGTGTAGTGGTGGCGTCGTTGCCTTGGAGCCGGAAGGTTCGAGGTTCGAATCCACTTCGCCACGTAAGGACCTTGGGCAAGTCCTTCACTCACAATTGGTCAGCGCTTCGGCGTGAAACTCCGATGCAGTGTCCGCTCTGCATTCGGGAGCGCCTCTGAGTAGAGAGTTTGAAGGGGCGCTATAACAAGTGCTCATACAAAAAACACATTTATGGCAGCCTGTTGGGGGCTCTGCTTCCTCTTCTTCTTCTTGTTCTTTGTCCAGTGTCCTTCTACCGAATGTCCTTGCTGCTTAATTAGTGGAATTTCTTTCTGTGGTAAATAAAACAAACACGGCTTTAACTTAATTCAGCGACTGAAGAACATCAGGACCAATGCAACCCCCTACTTGGAGGCATAATATATAATTATTATTATTACAAAGCGATTTAATTAGAGTCCAGCTGGGAACAAACTGCATGGCCTACAAGTTTAATTAAAGAGGCTTGTAATTCCACAGGGGGTCCTACTCCTACGTCAGGCCCAGTATGGAAGGCATGCCAGGAATTTCAGAATCGTGTCGCCAGTAATAACGTCAGCTCCGGGAAAAATTAAAATTAAGTTCGGTCGTGTGTCTAAACACTAAACACTAAACACTAACTTAAACTATTCCGAGAAGATGGCGTCTGAACAGTAGCCCCGCTTTTCCCAGCAGCAGCAGCAGCCGTGTTTATCCGGCAATTAGAGAAGTTTTTAGCAACTTAAATTATGCCTACTCGTTGCGTAAAAATACCGCAATTGACGAGCTCAGCGTAAACAAAGATAATTATTGAAGTTCCAAAGCCCATTCATTATTCACTACAGCTGTAGTACCGCGGGCTGTGCGTCAGACGCCAAAGGGCGGCGCTCGGAACAGCCGCACGCAGCTCTTGAACGCGCCTCCCTCCTCCTCCAATCTATTTTTATCGCTGCGATAAGCACGCCGCCTGACGACGGATGACTGTGAAAATATTTCTGCGACGCCTACAGATCCGTGTTTTCCGGTTATCGAAATGCCGCGCGGGTTAGTACCGCATGCCTCTCTCTCTATCTATCTCTAATAACACCCTCTGTTGTACCCTCACCCCTCGCGGTGGCTATAAAGTCGGCGACTCGGGCTGAGCTTTACTACACAGCTCGAAAGCAAGACAGAAGGAGAGACAAGTTAGAGTCGACATTGAAGACTAGCAGAACTAAACATAGATACGTGTTTTTACGATAGACCTGAACTTTCTTTACGTGTTCGCAGACATCAGAGAAGAAACGCAGCCGACAGCAACAGAATACTAGTTAAGAAGTTGATTCGGTTGAAAGAAAGTTCGCGATTCTTACAGAAGACAACATGCAGAAGATGAAGATATTTGCAGATGCCAGAATCTGGCAGATTCTACTAGTGGGATTCTTTGTAAGTATTATTGCAATTAACTTACATCGTGTCAATTAGATCCAATTAATTATGATCACCAATTTTATGATCACCTTTAATGTCGCGGTCAATAACGCCACTTAACATAGATGCCTGTAGTTGGTGGCAGTTAGACAACGCGGTGTATGTTGTACAGCTATTGATGTCATTAGAACATTGCAGCTATTGCTGTCATTATAATTATCATTGCAACTATTGCTGTCATTGTAATTATCATTGAAATGATCGCTGTTATTTTAATTATGCCTATCATTAAGCTATTGCTGTCATTTTAATTATCATTGCAACTGTTTCTGTCATTATAATTATTATTACAACTATTGCTGTCATTATGATAGCATGTATCATCACAATTGCTGCTGTCAGTATAATCATCTTTGCAAGCATACTATTGCTGAGATTTTAATTGGGCCTATCATTAAACTATTGCTGTCATTTTAATTATTATTACAACTTTTGCTGTCATTTTAATTATAATTACAGCTGTTGCTGTCACTTTCGCTATCATTACAACTATTGCTGCAATTTTAATTATCATTACAACTATTGCTATCATTTTAATTATTATTACCATTACAAGTAGACCTATTGTTGTCCTTATACTTATGATTGTAACTATTGATGTAATTTTTACATGGAGTCTGTTGCTGATGTTTGTCACCGTTATCAATCAATACTAGTAAATAATTATTGATGGGCATTTGTTGGCGATTGTCATCATGCGAGACATCATCGGTCATCATGATCAATGTGAGTAAGAGAGAGAAAAGGAGAGGAAAGGCAGGCAGGCAGACAGACACAAAAAACAGAGGCAGAGGCAGAAATAGAGACAAAGAGACAGACAGAAACAGAGAATGAAGATCGAGGAAGAGAACGATAGAGGATCTGGGGGAGAGAGAGAAAGAGAGCGAGACAGACAGACACACAGACAGGGGCAGAGGCAGAGACAGAGACAGAGAAAGAAACAGGAAGAGAGAGAAACAGATACAGAGACAGGAACAGAAACAGAGGCAGAGACAGACAGACAGACAGACAAAGAGGGAGGGGTAAGCGTGCATAAGCAAAGTTAGCAACGCAGCCCAAAAAAGCAGCATGCGGCCTTAGCGCATCGTCGCTCAGTCTCTATCGATGACTAAAGCCTGTGACGTTGATACACGAACATCAGCCATGTTATTATTATTCGGCATACCTCGGCCTGTTTAGAATAATTAGAAGACATGTTTACCGTTTATTTATTAACCATTGGACCATGAAATACCGTGACCCACCCATTTAAAAACTTATCGGGTTATAGGGACCTATGCATAGATCTGGGCCTACATCTATTACGTTACGTAAGCTTATAATAATATTATGTACATGCTTCCACTGATATTACAATACTTCACACGTCCAAGATAGCTGAAGACATCAGGGGTTATAATTGAATAACTATGTATAAAAATTATATATAATAATAATTATTTAAGCATTTATTTTTCGCATTTGCTATGGGTCTCTCTTCAAGCAATAGGCCTGCTATCAGATACGATAATTATGTTTTGATGTTCTATTGTTAACGTTGTATTATTGTATATGTATATGTGAGTAAGTAAGTAAGTAAGTATGTATGTATGTATGTATGTATGTATGTATGTATGTATGTATGTATGTATGTATGTATGTATGTATGTATGTATGTATGTATGTATGTATGTATGTATGTATGTATGTATATGTATACCTATGTACGTATGTACGTATGTATACCTATGTACGTATGTATAGACCGATGTAGGCCTATCTATGTGACTATGTAGGCCTATTATCTGTTGACTATCTATGTCTGTATATAATTATACAAACACACATTCCCAAGATTTTCGTCAACATATCGAGCACCTATCGAGTTAATTTGTTTGTATAATTATTTCACAGCCTTAATTTGCAATGCTAATAATTGTTGGCCAATTTTCTGGAAATCGCCAACGACGCAAAAGAGTCATTAATTTTATCAGACCGACGGAATGATACACGTAGGATGTGTAATTGGAGACACTATAACACTTGTATTAAACGGAGACCAATTACATCCGATACAACTTCGACTCTAATTAGCCCGACTATTTTTTCCAGTTATTTTTGGGGCACGCCTCAGTTTATCGTAATTATATCTATTACAGGTCTAATAGCTATCGTTATTTCTGACGAATTAATTGTATTCTCTGTTTTTCTTTGTTGTTTCTACAGATGAGTCAAACCTGCCGATCAGCCGCGATAGGTGAGTTCAGAAAGGTTCAATAAACTTAATAAAAACATAAAACCAGACGAAAAGCTGTAAATAAAATAATAAACGTTACACTGCCTAAGTTAGCTTTGTCGAACACGCAATGCTAAGATTATATTTCTTTTCTTCATGTAATTCCTATTTTACTGTGTAATTTCCATCATCACCATCATGCTGATGATGACGATGATAATTATGATGCTGACGACGACGATGATAAAGATGAATGTAGTCATCGTCATCGCCATTGTTATTGTCATCATCACCATCATTACCATCGTCATCTCTCCTGGTCTTTGTATCTCTTTGTTCCAGTCTCCTCAGTGAGTGAGTGAGTAAGTGAGTGAGTGAGTGAGTAAGTGAGTAAGTGAGTGAGTGAGTAAGTGAGTGAGTGAGTGAGTGAGTGAGTCAGCGCATCATATCGTCTGAAGTCAATTTCTAGCACTCGTATATCCACACTGATCATGATTTTCAGAGCATAGAAATGCTACATAATGTTATTCAGGATCTCACCTGTATGCATATACCTGACCTCTTACCTGTGTGATTGCTATTCTTGCAGAAGAGGCTCCATGCAGCAAACCGGCGGACATCTACTTCGTGCTGGACGCATCCGGTAGCATCTGGGGTCCGGACTTCAAGAAGCAACTGGCCTTCGTCAACACCGTCATCGGTGAACTCCAACTTGACCCAGAGGTCGTCCGCTGTGGCCTCATCACGTACGGCGACATCGTCAAACACGAGTTCAGCCTCAACAAGTACGCCGGACGCAAGAGGGAGACGAGCCTGGCCGTGACGGCGGTGAAGCAGCTGCGAGGGGACACGCGCACGGACAAGGCCCTTGAGCGCATGAGGGAGCTGATGCTGGCCGAGGCAAGGGAGGGTGTGCCACGCATCGCTATTGTGATGACCGATGGGCAGTCAAACTATCCGAAGCTGACGAAGAAGGAGGCGGAGCTGACCCACAAGACGGGCATCACGACCTTTGCCATCGGGATTGGAAAGAAGGTGGATGAGAGGGAGCTGGAGAGCCTGGCCAGTCACGAAGATTACATGTTCACCGTTGACAACTTCGATGCCCTGTCCGCTGTGAGGATCATGCTGTCCACAAAGGCCTGCGACGTCCAGTTCGTTCCTCCACCCGTAGAAATACAAAACATTGAAGGTATGTTCCGCCCCTATCGCTCAAACTATTTCAAGTTTCTATTGTAAAGTATATTCTTAAATCTGTATTGTATTATACTATAGCCAGAAATTTTTCTTATTACGTTCTATTGTATGGTAAGGAATAGTTGCAAGTGAAGTGCAATGAGGCACAAGCTTCAGAATTAATGAATAACAAACAGTTACTGGAAGTATTTAAATGAGTTTTAGTTGTATGTCTTCTCTTCTCTAAGTTCTCTGCCAAGCGGCAGGTCCAAACGTCCAATGTCTCCATGTTTCACGCTGTTGTGCCATGTCCTTCAGTTCTCTGTATCCCTCTTCCATCATCCCGTCCAGAAGTTTTTGTCTAGGCCTTCCTCTGCTCCTCTTTTGTACATTTTGTACAACTGTCTGTTTTTTGTTGTCTAGGCTGCAAGTATGGTCCAGTTGTATGTAAATTAAAAAATTAAGTAATAGGAAATAGGCAATATGTACGCGGTAGTATGGAGTTCAGTAGAAACCTTGAGTGATATATAATCCAATAAAAGTAGACAGATTGCAGAATGCAGCTCAGAAAAAATGATGTCGTCCGTGCAGCAATGCATAACTATACATACTCACATACAATACATGCATGCTCATTATTACCGTCAATCGTGCTTAGATCCGACATTTAAACCGGCAACTGTCCGCTTCCTGTTGTCTAGGCTGCAAGTACGGCCCAGCCGACATCATCTTCGTCCTCGACTCCTCGTCTAGCGTCTGGATCGCGGACTTCTCTCGACTGTTGGGTTTCGTCGAGGACCTGGTTGAGCTGATGAGCATCTCGTCCGATGACCTTCGCTTCGGTGTCCTCACCTACGGAAGCACTCCGAAGGACCAGATCCTGTTGGACCAGTACACGACGACCTCAGCGCTGACGAAGGCTATTACTGCGATTGCTAAGCAGGGAGGTGGCACCAACACGGCCGCTGCACTCCGCCACTTGCGTCAGGTCTTCAAGGCAGCCGGAAAGGGACGCGAAGACGTTGAGAAGATCGCCATTCTGGTGACGGACGGACCCTCGGACAGTACCCGTGCCACCGCACAAGAGGCCGAGCACGTCCACAACGATGGTATCCGGGTGTTTGCCATCGGAGTTGGAAAGGACGCCTACCTGGAGGAATTGGAGCAGATCGCCGCCCAGCCGTCCAAGGATAATGTATTCACCGTTGATGCGTACAACGGGTTGAGGAGCATCATGCCGCGACTGGCCAGCAAGATGTGCAAGTTGGATGTTGCGGCGTTTGAGAGAGGGGGTGACATTGACATGGAGTGGACCAGACCAAAGACAGCCGCCATCCAGTCAACCACCACCACCACCACCACTCGACCAAGGGTAACAGCAAGAATAACAGCAAGACCTACCACCCCTAGACCTACCACTACCCCAACTACTACTACTACAACGACTACGCCACCGCCGCCGCCGCCCACCACGGCCAGAGCTACACTGCCTCCAAGGGGTGAGTAGTTGAACTATATAGTTTCAATAAGACACGGAGTCCGAAAGAACTCTAGCTCAGCTGTGATGAATAGGTCTAATCTTTAATATTATTATTTGCCCTCTACTTATTTGGAGCTATTATACAATGATGAACCATAAGGCAATAATTACACAGACAGTCTTTGATAGAAGTATGTCTCTAAGTTAACTGCAACAATGATTTTAATCTGATCTAAAACGCTGAAAATAAAACATTTGGATGCTCTAGCCGCGAACACTAAATGTCTATGCCTCAATAGACCAACAGTCTAAAGTTTTAGTTATAAATTTATTTAATAATGATGATGATGATAATAATAATAATAATAATAATAATAATAATAATAATAATAATAATAATAATAATAATAATAGTAGTAATAATAGTAATAATAATAATAGTAATATAAATAATAATAATAATAATAATAATAATAATAATAATAATAATAATAATAATAATAATAATAATAATAATAACAACAATAATAATAATAATAATAATATTAATAACAATAATAATAATAATAGTCTGCGTTGATGGTTTTAGGATGTGGAGAGGTGAAACCAGCTGACATCGTCTTTGCCCTTCCTGCCACATCCACCACTCATCAGACAAACGATGCCATCGACTTCATCCGCAGCGTGGCAGATCGAATGATGGTCTCCCCCAAGGGCGTCCACATCGGTCTGGCCCCTCGCGGTTGTCTCTCCGTTCCCGGGTTCACCCTGGACCAGGGCAGCGACAAGAACCAGGTGCTGAGGATGTTCGACGTCGGCCAGAAGTCCAACCTTCAGGCGAAGACCGATTCCGTCATCAAGTACCTTCGCAGCGTCAGCTTCCGACCCGAAAGCGGTGCCAGGCCAAACGCCAGAAAGATAGGGGTGCTGATCGTCGACCGGCCGCTGAAGAACTTCGATAAGGCGGTCGACGAGTCGATCCTGGCGAAGAGGGACGACATCGACCTGGTGGTTATAGGAGTGGGAAAGGAGGTTTCAGTGGAGGAGTTGACGATGCTGGCCAGCGCCAAGAGTCCCCATCACTACTCCGTCATGACCGTACCTTGCTACTCACAGCTCAAGAGACTGACGCGGCGGCTGGTCCACACAGCCGATCAGTTCTGTACAGGTGAGCCGGAATTATACTAGTTATCCTCTAACCCATCTACTGGGAATTTATATGTAGCGCCCTTCAAGGATATCTGTACTATAGGGCTCTCCCAGCACAGATTCACAGCCTTGACTTAAAAGAGTTCACCGAGCCAATCTTATGTCCGGTGGAAGACTGTTCCAGCGTCAGGGACCAGCGGCTGAAAATAATAGTCTTGATTATTAATTATTTATTATGAATTTACCTTTTGTCTTCCTATAAAAGAATATTGCTTGATTGATTAATTGATTGATTGAAAGCCAAGCCGTTTTCAAATTGGCTCTTTGTGGGTTTGCTATAAGCTGAATAAGCTGAGCTTATGAAGTACGGTTTGGACCTGTCAAACAGATAGTGTTCCGACGTCTTGAAGATGTCCCTGAATAGAGAAACATTTATTCGAATGCATGCATACTTACTCTGTAAAAAAGGTTATATTTTACTGAGCGACAGCTCTAAAGGATGTATCCTATATCGCTATTGCTTGGAATTTATTCAACAAAAGAGAATCGAGCTACGTATTATATCAAGCGAGGACTTAGGAATTCAGTCGAGAGAATAAAATATTAGTCCTACTCGTCTGTATCTATAGACCTAATGCTCATAAACTAGTCCTATATATAGTTGCTACAGATAAGTTATAGGTATTTTTTTTATCTGTTGGACAGACCCATTAATTGCTCTTGTATTATACGTCTATACTCTATAATAATAATAATAACGATGATTTACTTTTGAATGTTTTAGCCGACTAAATGCCACGTCGAGGACAAATTCTCACCTAGTCAAGCTCACAGTGTTCTGCTCAGCAAGGCGTCATCGTCACGAGAGGGGGTCATTGCTCAAAGAACGACCCTCGTAGTGATTAACGACAGTGTCGTCAGCTCCTTCGATGTTCAAAGCTCAGAGTTGTTCAGCCATGAAAGAAGGCCACGGACAGCATAGAGACTCGAATAATACTCTGTGATGATTTATTTGAAGGTCGTGATGTCGGCTGTGACGCATTATTTTAAGGTCCAATGATGTACAATGTAAAGTATGCTTCCACTGTAGAATCTTGCCACGTGTGTCGTTTTTGTATAATGTAGCAGTTCAGTTGTTTAAAAGTGATTTAAAACAGAAAAACAAGGAATCTGTATAATTATTATAGGCTTGAGCTGCTTGCCATTCCATCGATGTTCTAATTATGTTCTAATTATGTTCTAATTATGTTCTTACGTTGTTCGTGTATCCGCAGCTAAGTGTAGGCTACAGATTCCGCAATGAAATGTTTTCTTTTCTTTCTGAAAAGATGAAGTAATATGTCTAGATCTGTATAATGTTCTGTGTACCTCTCAGGTCAAGTTAAATGGCTGGTCCTCTTCAAGTTACCCTGAAAATTTCAGCTATTTTGTGAGATCTCGAACTAGATCTATGCAACTTTTAAGATACGACACAATCAGCTCTTTATAAGTTTCGCTTTTTCGCTTGTATATACCTGCTGTATGACTGTTAAAGTAGTTTGTACTTTGTAATAATATTATTATTAAATCGAATAGTGTAAAGAGTCTAACGTGTTTCGTAACAGAGACTTAGAATAGTTAACTTCGATTCAATTAAGTGTATCCATGTACATGTATATTTAAAACAAGTTTCACGGTCAGTTAACGTTGATTTGCGATTGTCTGTATAGAATGATAGCTTTTCCAGCAGGCTGGGATGAAAAACAGAAGATCTGAAAGCTTTCGTTAAAGTTTTAGAATACCGGTGCTATGTTTGGTGGACTCAACTTGGGTACATGTGAACTTACGGTGACCATATTCAAAAGTGTTCTTAACTCAGTTTTTTCGAAATGACTTGCTCGCTATATCAATAACTTTGCTGTATATATATACGAAAGTTTGCAATATTTTATCGTTCTGAAAAGTATTCTGAATGTCTATATCAGAAAGGTACTGCGGCCGGTGATTCAGCATTCTTTACTATGTTTTCTTGTAAAGCATTAACAGTTTACCATGTTACCGATTTTCATTACGTTTTCATAGATTGCATGACACATTCTGATAGACTGGATGACTAATTTCTATAGCGCTCTCATTAAATGCAGCGAAGAGATTTTTTGAAAAGAATCAAACTCTGAACGAGCCTGATAAAATTTAATACGATAAGCTTATTATAAGATTTCTATATTTTGTAAGTCGAAAATTCAGTAGATTGCGGTTCGTAGCGGACTGTCACTCAGAATTATAACAGCAATGACTGCAGTGTACAGTTTAGACTCAAACAATAGCTTTGATGAAAATGTTCTGCGTGTCTTGTAAAACATTCGAAGAAGCGACATTTGTAGGTTGTGCATAACACAGAAGTACTCTATTGTAGTAGCCTACATATGAATCTGGCTTTTCCATTTTGCTCGTACTATGTAAAAGTATCTCTGTTTGAAGGTACTGGAAATTAGTATTTATATACCGGTTCTGAAGATATATCTTGTTTTTTGCGACGATTTAATTTATTTAAATTAAAACCAAATGTGTGATCAGAAAGTGTTTTTTCTTTTCCCTCATCACCAATCCATCCTGCCATAGCCCTATAGATCTATGTGAAAACTGAAACCCCAAGTACACACAAAAGATTCACAGATGTGCCCAGATTTCAGTAGCTGAAAAGCACAAAAACAAGACATTGCCATAAACAAAACAAAAATATCTACCATCCATCAAGTCCGAAAAGTAAAATCTCCACGCTACTTTAAGGAACTTACACTGTAGCTTGACAAGCCTCTGAAAAAGGACAGCAACTATAATCTATTAGATGTGAGTGACCTCAACAAACTAAGACCTTGGGCGGCACAACACCTGCGCTAAGGGCAGTGACCTGTACAAACCTAATTCATAACGCATTGGATGAACACAAACAGCACTCACGCCCTTGAAACTCCATGACCTTCAACAACCGTAACGAAAAACAACATATGTTTTGCGTGAAGGCAGTAACCCTTCAGTTAACATTCCGTCTTGCGATAAACACAACGTCCACGTTAAAACTTGACAGTCGTAATTATTCAAACGCGGTGGAATACCGTACACAAAACGCCGGAGTTTTCAAGGCAAATAACTTACAATAAATGCTGCGCCTTGAAAATCTGGACACAAAGTGAAAACATTTATCTGCTTCATAGCGAACTTCATAGCATGTAATAAACAAAAGCAACGCCTTGGAGTGGAAGCAACGCCTTGGAAGCAAAGCAAAGCAGAACTCAAGTCATGTTAGTCTATGACCTGCAACAAGCAACACATGTAGTTTGACCTCAAATACCAATGTCGTCACAAGTCTTAGGAAGTCTCGAACATCGTTACCGTACTTCAGAGCGCTAGTCCTGCAGCAAGCTGAAATCACTGTGCTGTTAATTATTTGCCTCTGATTGACGATTTGGCATCTGCCACTTTCATCTCTTACCATTCAGTAATGGTGTAGGGTATGTTGTGTGCCTATAGGCAGAAGAATTGTGGGTTTGAATCCACCTCAAGCCGACGTGTATGGACGCCGAGCAGTGAGCAAGCCCTCATTCGCAATTGCTCATGCGCTTCGGCGTGAAACTACTATTCAGTGTCCGCGCTTGAAGTCGGGAGCGGCTCTGAGTAGCCATCTTGAAGGGGCTTTATAACAAGTGCACATACACAGGCCACAAAGCAAATAGACAGCGAAAGAGGAACTGACGTACATTCTGTGGAAAGATAATAGTCGCTTGTGGCTTCCGCTTTATACCCACGATTCGCTCTCAACGTTATCCAATTATAATATACTGATCTACATTGGCGTATACGAGGCGAGGATCCTAAGGGGCAAGTGCCCATATAGGGTGTCCCATATTGAGGTTCATCATTTACTCTTCTCCTGTGCTATTAGGCTGAGTCCGTGTATGTCCATGCCACACCTATCCCTTACATCGTCCAACCATTCTCTACTTGGTCTTCCTCTGATTCCGGTACCATCGATCATTCCGAATATGATCTGCTTTACTTGTCGGTTGTTGTTCATTCTGCATAGGCCTACATGTCCGAAGAAATTTAGCTTTCTTTCCATTAGTTGCTGTATGATGTTTCTGGTGTTTTTTCACTTTTCATATTGAGGTTATGTTTGAAAATGCCAAGTCTCATCAGCCAAAAAGTATCATTGCTGGAAGATAGCATGATGCAACTGTACTGCGACATCGGACCCATGCAGTGTTTAATCTGATCCCCCTGCTTTTTCGTGGGAGAGGGAATTCAAGTTTCTGCCTGGGGTGGAGGGAAGTCTGTTTTCTTCGGACATTTTTAGACGACCTGTTTTAGCTATATGGTCAAAATGTTACCAAAATATCATTTTCACCACTTTAAAAACTGATGGCCTTTTTGTCTTCCTCTCAAATTTCATAATTTTATACATATGCATGTCGTCATGACCTATCGAATATTCGTGTAGAGGGCCTTACTCCCTCCAGAGACGTCTAGATTACACACTTGATGGCAGGGCGACAGCTAAAGTTGAGAATAACCAGAAAGACACGACAGTGCACGACACAGAAAAAACAATTAATTGAGCAAATAATTGTGTAATTTATTACAAAAGTCCACTGAGTGAGGGATGTTCCCATTCAGTCTCCACACTGTTAACTGATTCTATTTGCAACAAATCTAAATGTTCAAGTCTCGTAACGAAGAGTTTTTCTGCCTTGTCGATTGATCGAGTTGAGGTTGTCTTTCTCTTGAAGCATGCAGTGTTTCGATGGCTGGCCACTGCGATCTGGCTCCTCCATCGTCCACCACTTCCTTCTAATCAATCCAACCCTTTCTTCCCCCTTCTCACCCCTCGGCTCAACAACGCACAACACAAAAATAAAATGATAAATTTAAAATTAATAATAATGGGCTTGCGGGATATTAGCCTAATCCGCGCCAGGGGCCCTCCTGCCTTTGCGAGGAGCTTACGGGGTTTTACACCACGCCAGAGGCCCGGCAGGTACTAATACAAATAAACTACAAACAAACAAACAAACAACAACAAAAACACAGAGCCACACAACCGTCGCTCATCGCATTCCCCTCATGTTTTATTGATCTCAGGCAGCAAAGCATCTGTTCCTAAAACAACATAGAAATCCACGAAGATAATTAATACATGGCATGATAGACATGCCTATGTGGTAACATTCAATAGAAGTATCTGGGACCCAAGTGTCGGTTAGGATCAGGTTAGGCGTCGTGATGGTCGGTTATAGGGTCAGATTAGTATCGTGATTGTCGGTTAGGGCTAGGGTCAGGCCTAACCGTCACTAGAAACTACCCAAAGATACTGTAGGCCCTATATGCTTGTTCCCGATAGTACTGCAATTAAACTATAAAGATTTACTATTGATCATCCTGCTGGGGACGTGCCTCGTTCGTTAGCTAGTCTAATTGATCCACACACAATCTAAAAAAGTTGTAAGCCTCTTAATTGAAGTAACAATTTTTGTAGACAAATCGACCCATAAATGAAGCGTAAATTTTGAATCACTTACATTTGCGTCTTCATTCTTCCACTTCAAACAACTTTAGAATCGGCATTCATTCGTCTTCGGGTATTTTTTCGTCTTGCTTCAGAATAGCTTCTAAAATAAAATTGAATTAAATGAAGCAACGCAGTCCTCTATAATTCTGCGGAATATATATTAAGTCTTTAAATGGTAAAATAAAACACATGCGGACATTATGCACTTCATTCTTCGTTACACAAAAATAACGTACGGATATGGTTCGAAATATTTATGACGTCAGATTAAACCTCTATTTTTGAAATGACGTCACAATGCTTGCTGCGCTCTTAGACTTGGATCAAAAGATTAGAGACAGAAACTGAATTTACGAGTCCGGCTAACTATAATAGCCTTACATGTACGCTATGTCTGCATTTGGCTGTCGTCCTTCTAGCCTATGTATCGAATTTCTGCTTATAATTACTATGTCCTGTTTCCGTAATTCCGTTTGTCCTTAACTCGTCTTTCTACAGTCTGACCATCTGTCTGCCATTTCGTTGCCATAGTAACGCCTTTTGAAACTTACCGATAGATTATTTTTGGTCTTCGAAAAGGCGGTGTCGTACGATATTCGAATAATTTCTTTTTCACTTCGCTGATCGTCTGCCGCTCAATTCAACAACTGTTGTTCGTCATCTTCTCCATCATATCTTCATCGTTTTTCTTTGTCGACATAAATTATTTCGTCGTCTTCTGCGTCTACTTCTGTGCAGTCATCAGTTGAAATGAATCGAGTGAACAAATGAAAATTGCGTCATTTTGCAATGACGTCATTTTTTTGGAGGTTTATGACATCGAGTAAGATGATGTAAAAGAGGCAACCGCATTGGGTGTGGACTTGAAGCAATCTTGCAAGACAACTTAAAATTTAATATCGCTGATTTATTTATAGGCCAGTCTAAATAGCGCATTTCATCATATTGCAATACAAGAAATTTAATTGCAAAGTGGATTAGGCTTACTATATGAGCACACTAATAATTCATCCTCAGACGGAAAAACACGATTCGTAAACTTTGGTTCGCCTCTGGACTCTGGTTAGGTCTTTGTCTGATTGAATTATGTCTGGGTTACTTAGGCCTATCTGTTAAGAAAGGGTGCACTTTAACCGATTCAACGCAGGCCGATGGTCTTAGATAGCCTAACAACAACAACAACAACAACAACAACAACAACAACAACAACAACAACAACAACAACAACAACAACAACAACAACAACAACAAAATCAATGCTAAATAAGTCGTGACCCCAGAACTATATAGTTCCATGTCCACTTTTTGCGAAACTGAGAAAAACGAATTTTAAGATTTGGTGAGGAAAATGTTTTTCCCTGTTTCATTGATGGCGAATAAATTTACATTTTCGGACAGCACTGTTTTTCCCTAGTATGATCTTAATATTTGTTTTGATCATAATTTAAATTTCATACGAGTAATTTAGATATAAATATGGCACGGGTGACCATTTTTGTACAATTTTTGGACATAGAGCAGTATAACATTAATAATGTCGCGATAATAGACACAGGAAATTATAAGATAACGTACTATGTCCACTAGCAACTTTGTTACGCAACAATTTTGAAGCGACGTCCTGCTGTTATATTTCCGTTTCGCTTGAACTTTTTCACAGAATACTATTATATTTCGTAAAAGCTATCCTTTTAATCTTGTATTCGCACTGCCGGTTAAAATAATCGTCTACATTTCGGGTTTTTTGCAAGTTGGGTTTGTAAGCGTCACCATTAAGTCAGACAACAAGTCTGGGTCACGTGTTCTAATCTCTTACTGCTATTGGCTATGGACATAGAACTGTATAGAAATATCTCACACATCCATAAATCGCTGTGTATTTTTGAGGACATAGAACGTTGTCACCTTGGCTATGGACATAGAACTGTATAGAAATATCTCACACATCCATAAATCGCTGTGTATTTTTGAGGACATAGAACGTTGTCACCTAACAACCACGTGACACAAAGTACACTTTCTATTGGCTGTGGACATGTGCCTCTATAGCTTTGAAAAACCTTCCAAATTTATGGACATAGAACTATTTTGTACTGGCATAAGAGCTATACAAAGCGTTTCCAGTTAAGCTAGACGGCTGAGGACATAGCCCATGTAACCGCCATAACGGATATAGCGTTAGGTTGATTTTTCAAAAAAGTGGACTTAGTACTATATAGTTCTGGGCTCACGAAGTTCTGACGTAGGCGCCGCAAGTTCACGAATGTGTCAATCTCATAAAACACTTAAATGTTTCTACTATTCCTCTCTTTTCTTGTAATTCAAAGTCGTAGCAGATTTTCGGAGCTCATATCAATGGCCGTTTGTTTCCATCTCTCTGTAGGCTATTTCTCGGATGCCAAATTGGACTTTTTCATTTAAATTCAATTCAATTTGACTAGGCATGAGCGTAGGCCTATAGTCGATTAATAAAAACATTATCCTATTGACGTTAACCCTTTAGCGACCAGCGTGGAACCAAAAGTTTGACGACATCTTGTGGCTTTTGTCGCCATAAGATGTTGCCGAACTTTTGCTTTCAATCCTAATAATATTTGTGACGATGAAACGATGTGGGCATAATAATTAGATCTATAGTATCCGGAATCGACGTGTCGGTTAGTTTCAGGTTTAGGGGCCGTGAGGGTCGGTTAAGATCAGGTTAGGCGCCGTCAGGGTAGGTTAGGGTTAGGGATAGGGTTAGTGTCGTCATTCGGTCTCGGATACTATAAGTTTGGCATGAAGGCGAAACTGCACAATCGGGGACCGCTATTAATAGATTTTAGGCGTTGTGAGGGTCGGTTAGGATAAGGTTAGGCGTCGTGAGGGTCGGTTAGGGCTCAGGTTAGGCGTCGTGAGGGTCGGTTAGGGCTCAGGTTAGGCGTCGTGATGGGCGGTTAGGGTTCAGGTTAGGCGTCGTCAGAGTCGGTTAGGGTTAGAATTAGGCTTAGTGTCGTCACTCCTTCTAACAAATTGAAAATAATTTACTATTACGTAACATCTATTACTAGCGGTCCCCGATTGCACAGTTTCGCCAGATCGTGCACCTACGTTTCTTATTCAGGAAGTTACCAGCAACGGATTGATGATCTCTTACCTTTCTTTACGGTCTTGTGCAACCGGTCTACCGTCTATGAGAGAGACAGAGAGACATGCTTCACAGAAACGATCGATTCTTTTGAAAGTTTTGAAACATAGATGGTTTGGATCCAGTTAACTTTCGACCTATTGCTAAAATATGTAACTTTTCTGTCGAGAGACTATTATAGAGCGCATTGTTGCTAATCATTTGATTGCATATTTATACGTACCATTAATTAACCCCCATAAATTGCATATTTATACGTACCATTAACCCCCAGAAAAGTATATATTTATGCAACATTCTGCCCAGAAAAATACACAGCACTTGTTCACTTTTTCATGTATAGCCTACATAATTACATATGAAGTTTTCTAATCAGTACAGAAGAATTGGACTGCAAAGTTTGTCAAGAAGGCCTAGATAAAGTTTCTGGGAGGAAATTTTGGGTCAATTACTAAAAAAGGTCGTCAGAAAATTTCCGGTCAAAGTGTGTCTTTGGTGTCTGGCTGCAGAGCGGTTATCGTCCGCCCAAATCGGCTGTTTTTCCCGCCCCCAGAAACCTAACTCCCCCCTCAAAGCATGGGGTACTATAGATTAGACACTGGCTTTAACGTGTTTTCGCGGATCAATCTTTTTATTTTTCTGTAGTTGTTTTTCTCACAATTAGGCCTACGTGTATTTAAGTATGATTGGTCTCAATGGTCTATGTTTATCTCGTATGGCATCGGATGGCGTGGTCTCCAACAGAAGATATAATTATAGATATCATCTTCACTTGAAGTTATATAAGAATTAAGCGCCTTTGTGTAGGATTCTTGAAGGGGCGCTCCATACATTTTCGGAATGAATGAGTTTAGTTAAGATTTATTCATTAGTTTGAATCTATTTTTACGGCGAATAGGTTTTGTGATAGCATTCTCTGATTTGAAGCAACCGATTGAATACAGGCCTAGTAGTCAGTAGTTGATGCAATTAAGTTTCTCTTTTGTCGTTGATCATTTATTCA
The DNA here is from genome assembly GCA_945859605.1 of Lumbricus rubellus. Lineage (NCBI taxonomy): Eukaryota > Metazoa > Annelida > Clitellata > Crassiclitellata > Lumbricidae > Lumbricus > Lumbricus rubellus. Next base: position 11,685,566 of record OX243818.1, read on the forward strand.
CTTGTAGCCCATGCTAATGACGACCAATAGGTGACTGTCGCAATTGTACAGTTATGGGTTTTCGAGGGTTTTTCCTGTAGAATTCAATGACAAGTTCTGTGATTTCTGCCCAAACTGTCGGTTATTCCATGTAAAATAAGTCTCAAGTTAAGACTCGAATGGTCCAGACTAAGATTAACCCTTTAATGCCGAGATGGCAGTAAATGGTATTGGAAATCCTATACCCTCCGGCATTAAAGGGTTAAGAGACTCATTTGGCTCAATACGCCACAAGCCATGGCTTATATAACTGATTTCTCTAAGTTCCTTAATCCAGTGCATTTAGAGTTTTAGGCCCCATTTCCCCAAACGATTAGTTCTCTCTCATCACCTTACCACACCCTGCTTCAACTCACCCCACTTTCCTTTTCTTGCCTTCTCTGTTATTATCTCTGGCTTGCCTCACATCGTCTCGCCTCGCTTTGCATCGCCTAGAAGTACCTTGCCTCGCATGATTTGGTGGCGTCACAGCACCCAACATTGCCTTGCCTCGCCTCACGTTACCTTGCCTATTCTCAATTCAATTCAATTCGCCTTGCCTTCCCGTACATCGCCTTGCCTCTGCAGTTCACGTTGCGTTAATTTGCATCGACTTGCCTTGCATCGCCTCACTTTTTCATTCACGCCAATTCACCCCGACTTGCATCACCAGCTCACCGTGCCTTGCCTCGCCTCGCCAAGTAAACAAACCACGACTTGCCTTGCTTCAGTGATATATAAGACAACAGTCAAACACTTGACTTGCCGACATCGTCAAGCAAAACTATTCATTGATATTAAACATACAGAACAATCGAAGTTTCTGCCTTAATTGGAGCGACTATGTTACCTCAAAAGCTTGATTATATAAATATAAATATATATAGTAGGCCTACGTGCTTGTACTTTACAGTCTCCAGCATGCATCAATACGGGAAGGTAGGGTCTGTAGTGTAATAGCACTATAATTAATTATGTAAGCTGCACTTGCACTCACGTGTACATATTAATATATGCATACGCATCTATAGTATACACATACATTTTTACATGCATTCGAATATTACGCATACGCAGCTAACCTCGCGTAAAAATTAAATGCAGAGTAATAATTATTATGCAAATAATTATCATCTGAGTTGTTGCACTTCGGATAATTATCGTTCTTAGAAAGCTCTGTGAATTATTATTATTCAAAGGCATGTGAAGCCTTTGTCTGCGAATTCAGTGTCCATGGTCCATGGTGGTCAAGCCGTGTGTTGTGGATGTGTCCATGTGAGTTGGTTCGGAGCATGATGGAAGACGACGTTGCTGGCCACCAGAGACTACTTGGAAGAAAAGCGGTTGAAGACTGAAGGCAGTGATGCGTTTAATCGGGGATGAGCAAGGCACTTTGGAAGGACCTGAAAGTAAACATGCACACACCCGTACTTAATATAATTATGCCACAATATAATGCACATTATGAGATTCTACAAGTAAAGCGTGCAAGATAGGAAAATAGAAGGTAATGTGATAGGACAAAATCATTCATTTATGGCAAGAGAATGAGCGATTGAGTAGCCATTAAGGAGAGAGGAGTATCCTGGTGTTCATGAGGTAGGCCTAGAATACTGTAAAGACCATGGCGTGTTTTTACGCGAGGAATACGTTGAACTGGTAAAGAGAAGCCGACCTGTGTTATAAAACTGAAATTGAATTTTAGTTAACGGAAAAGTTTTATCTCAGATGGCGATGTTGGCTGAAACTAAAGCTAGAACTGAAATTGGAACATAAAATTGAATTGAAATTTAAATAATGTACTGAAACAACCTACCAGCAGTAGTAGCAGGTTGTCTGATCTGTCCGCCAGGGTCTAGACTTCTTAGATATCGACATGGTGACTTTCGATGACTAGACCTACTTTTGAATCTCCTCCTCCTCCTCCGCCGCTGGTCGACGATGATGACGACTTTGAGGAGATCGTCCTCGTCGTTGTCTTCACCGATAGTCCCCCATACGACGACGACGGCTGATTCTGGAAAAATATGGTATTGGCATACAACAGATCATAGTGATGATGATGATGATGATGGTGGTGGTGGTGATGATGATGATGATGATGATGATGGTGATGATGACGATGGTGGTGGTGATGATGATGATGATGATTGAAGATGATGATGACGATGGTGGTGGTAACGATGATGATGATGATGATGATGGTGATGGTGATGAAGTTGTTATTATTGTTGTTGATATTGTTGCTGTTTTTGATGATGACGTTTTGCTGTACAGTTGTTGTCGTTGTTGCTGTTGATGATGATAATGTTGTTGTTGTTGTTGATGATGATTATGATAATGTTGCTGTTGTTGTCGTTGTTTTTGATGATGACGTTGATGATGATGATGATGATGATGATGATGATGATGATGATGATGATGATGATGATGACATGATGGTGATGATGAAGATGATGCTGTTGTTGTTGCTTAATTCTGCTGCTGCTGCTGCTGCTGGTGATGACGATGATCCGTAAGATTCGTATCTAAGCATAATAATTATTTTGAGCAATATAATATTATCGTGTGAACTGACGGAGACTGATTCTGTGACGGTGGATATCGACGATCGGTTTCTTGATCGCAGTTCTTGAACGGATCGTTCGGCAATGTCCGCCCTCGCTTCGGCTTCCTCAAGGTCGTGCTGGATCTTACGGTACTTCGCCAGGTTGATGGCCGCTATCTCCTCCTACAACATATACCACAAGTATTATAATTATTGCTATTATTGTTATTATTGTTATTGAATGATTTATTAAGCAATATATTGGATGATGAATCAATTCATTAGGCCTATAATTGGTTTATTGATTCAGTGATTTGGGGCTATTATTCAACTGACTCGTTGATTTATTTATTTATTTATTCGTTTATTTATCTGACTTTTTGGTTTGTATTAGACTATTATTTTTTAATCATTTGTTCTTTATAGCTGTCTACGGTATATCAGCAAGGGCTAAATAAAACGAAAGTAAAAATAGATCATAATTTTATTGTGAGATTGTGTGAACTAACGGCTTCTTCGACTTGTCGCTTGTAGTTCTTGATCTTCTGCTGAAGTTTGTCGATCATGTCGTGCATTCGATCCTGAACTTTTCGATCCTCGTCCACCTGTAGACTCATTTCCTGCAGTCTCCTCTCCTGCTTCCGCACCGTCTTCTCCTTCTCCGTCTGTCGGTTCTGCTCGCCGTTCAACTCAGATTCCAGCTCCCTGATTCGCAATTCCAACTTCTGGATCGTTTTCTTGTCTCCCTGCAGTGCTGCGGCCTCTGCCTCCACGACGCGCAGCTGGAGCTCCTTGAGCTGAGCCTCGAAGGTCCGGCGCTGGGTCTCGATCTCCTTCGCCTGGTCATGCTCGTGGTGCAGCTCGTCGGTGACCCGCGCGAGATCGGCCAGAGCCTTCCGCGCCTGGTCCTCCGTCGACCTCAGAGCGTGCGACTGATCCTCGTATTCAACCTAGAGGAAAAATCAGGTCGGATGGCGTCAATGTAGTTTTGTTAAAATTAGGTCAGGATAGGTTAGAGGTTAGGTAAGATGAAGCAATTTAGCAAGTGGAAGTGAGACTTGACGAAGTAAAGGATTTGCAAATTTTGAAGATATGTATAGGTTGGAATAAAGATGTATAAGGAAAGGCAAAACTCAGATGAGGGCAGTACCTATTTAGAAAAGGAAATACAGAAAAGAATGTAGCTAAGGAAAGGAAATAATTAAGATGTTATGAGTAATAATGTAGATAAGAAAAGGTAGCATAAAGATAAGGAAGGAAAGTTGAAGCTATAAGGAAAGAAAAGAATTCAGAGGAGAGAGAAATATTAGGACAGACTACCAGAGAGGATAACAGAACGAACGAACTTACATGTACATAGTGTCGCTAACTAAAATGTGCTACAAAAATAATAAACAAATGGATGTGGACAATGCACGTATATAATTAATTTATGTATACTAACGCGAATCGACTGAAAGTCAGACTCCAGCTTCTTCTTCGACACGGTCAGACTCGAGTTCAGCGTCGACAGTTCGGAGATTCGTTCGGCCGCTTCCGTCAGCTCTCCCTCGAGGACCTTCCGGTTCTTGTCAAGGACGTCGAGCTGTGACTTCATGTCCTCCAGTTCCCCTGCGAGCAGGGTAGCCCTCCTCTCTGAGGCGACCAGTTCTTCGCGGGCCGTGTGCCGCTGCTTGTGTTCCTCGTCCACCATCTGCTGGAGTTCCCGGATCTGTTGCTGGTACTTCTTGTTCGTGCGCTCGACGTCACCCTTCGACTTGCTGATGGCGTCCAAGGCCAGCTCAAGGTCGTTGATGTCCTGCTCCAGCTTCTTCTTCACCCTCAACGCCTCGACCTTGTTGCGACCTTCAACTTCGAGGCTGGCCTGGACCGTTTCGATGGCTCGCTGGTGGTTCTTCCTGTTCGGAAAATGTTACCGAATGTCATGTCATGCCATGTCATGCCATGTCATGCCATGCCATGTCATGTCATGTCATGTCTTCAACGTCGCTCTGTCATGATTGTGATTTAATGAAAATTAATGCGATCGGATTCGACGTATTATAAGGTAGGCTATGGAGGGGGGCTCAAGCCGCCCAATGTAACGACATATCGATCGCTATGAATTAACTTAAAGTTTGAATTTAATATGCTGTAATGACATTCGATGCGATATGGCTCTGAGGATTGACACGTGAAGTGAAGCACCAGTAGGTCCAGTAATGATAAGCATTAGAAATGTGTGTAGGCTTATTTCCTTTACCACCAATACATGTAGCTCAGTTTGGAAATTATAACACCCGCACTGTTCTTAATGCGGCCCTGGTATTGGTTGTGAACGATGATATGATGATGATGATGATGATGATGATGATGATGATGATGATGATGATGATGATGATGATGATGATGATGATGATGATGATGATGACGAAGACAACGACGACGACGACGATGACGATGATGATGACAACGACGATGATAATAACGATGACGACGACAATGATGATAATGATGACCCACCTGATGCTCTCGAACTCTTCCTCCTTCTCAGCCAGACGTCGTTCATTCTCCTCCCTGGCGATGGACACCTCCACCTGAGCCCGCTGCGCCTTCGCCTCCTCCTGCTCTAGCGCCGCCTCTGCCTCCTCCAACGTTCCCTGCAACTCATGTCTTTCAGCCTCAAACCTCTTCGAGATCTTCTCGACCTCCAATGATTTACTTCTCGCGTGGTTCAACTGATCTGTCAACTCGTGAATCTCCTCTGTATACATCAATGACAAACACATTCTTTAAATAACAATACAATAAACATGTGCAGTACTACACAATACAATACAGTACAGTACAATACAATATCATACAACGCAATGCAACCCGATAATAATAGTGCCGGTAGTAATAATAATAATAATAGTAATAGAAATGGTAATAACAACAATAATAATATGTCTGATGAGAGGACTATTTTTAGGATGCCCATCGTTATTAGGCTATTAACATTATTTATTTATTTTTTTACCAGAGGTATCTCAGATCCCTCGAGATTTCAAAAAATTATCCGGAGACTTTAAAAAAAATTGTATTCTGCAACCCGATAATAATAGTGCCGGTTATTATTATTATTATTGATATTATTTTTGATATTATTAATTTTTTAAAAATTATTTTTATTTTTAAATTTATTTTATTTTTATTATTAACCTATTATTACTATTATTGGGTCGTTTTGTAGGAGCGCCATCGCTGAGAGTACGGATACGAATATAATAATGTATATATTACATACACTTTAGAAAACAACTGTTACTGTGTGGTCATTGTTTGTTATGAAGTGTGTGTGGCCCCGTGGCCTAATGGATAAGGCGTCTGACTTCGAATCAGAAGATTGCGAGTTCGAGTATCGTCGGGGTCGAGGAACTTTTTCTCATATTTCACTATGACACTTCATTGCACTTAGCACAACATTTATATCCATGAAAATTTCCAATTGGAACACTGTAACTAAAATTTTTCCTCACCCACCATTTTGAAATTCAGATGCAAGCTATTGCTTGCGCTAAAATCTTCGGGCGCATTAGACTATATTTTTGTCTATCGTCTGTATCGATGTTGCTGATGTCAATAGCGAAGTAGTAGCCTAGTGCTGATCGACTAATCCGTGGACCTGACTAAACAGTTACTGTAGGCTACATGGAGACTGATTAACACACTGATTGACTGATTGGCTAACAGATTATCTAACGACTGTTTGACTAATTGATTGTATGAATGACTGTAGCCTAGCCTAACTAAGCCTGTTCAGCAACCAAGCATTCACTAAACAGTAAGCGCTGATTCTGATGACTTATTCTTATAGATATATTTGGTGTTCTTTTTTAAAATGCGCTTGATAAATAGCCATATACACAACAATCATGACTTGTACCCGAGAGGTTTTTGCTTTCCCGTCTCACTCCTTCGATGGTTGCATTCGTCTCCTCCAGCTGTGTCTTGTACTTGTACGCTTCCGCTGCGTTCGCTCTCGACTCCTTCTGTGAATTCTCGAGTTGAACCTGAAGATCGGTGACCTTGTGCTTCCATTCATCGACCAACTTATCGAACTGACGTTGGCGCTTCTCATTTTGATCGTTGCCCGCCTTCAGCTTTAGCAACATATCACAAAATCACCACATGTGAATCAGGACGTGTTTTGCCTCTTCTGAAAAATTACATGCGGGCGACAATGGACCCATATTATAAGCTAGCAGGTATATATTTTGCTCGTGTAAATGTCATCTTGGTATAATTATTATAAACGCATAATTACCATATATTACCATATTATGAATCCATAATTGGCTTAATTGCCATTGCTTATTGATTTTGACTGTTTATTTAGTTGCTAGACGATTTGCAATGCGTTATTATTTTGATATTTATCCTTAGGGTACTGATGAGTAGCTCTACTGTGGGTTTAATGCACGACGCTTGAAAGCAGAGATATACAGGGTGGGCCAATAGGAATGCAACAACTTTGACGCCTTATAACTTGAACAATTTTTATCCAAACATTGTGATCAATATACTAAATTGAAGGTAATTATCCATTCTACTACTGTGTAAAATCTTGCGCTGATATACGGCACCGTTTAAATAAAAATGTTGGTGCGGCGCACACCTTTCAATTTTGAACGTAAATAATGAACATCATGGCGCCGCTCACGGAAGAGGATAGAATTTTAATCAGAATCTTAAGAGTAGAAAAAGAATACAATGCACATCAGATGTTGATAGAATTCCCTTCTAGAAAATGGAATAAATATGATATACATCGATTGATTAAACACATTGATGCCACGGTTAGTGTTGTTTTCGTTAACGAAAACGAAAACGAAAATTGTAATTAACGAAAATAAAACGTTTTCGTTAACGAAAACTAAAACTAAAACTAAAATACGCTGACAACGAAAACTAAAACTAAAACGAAATATGCAACAATTAAAACTAAAAGTAAACGAAAATTGATCAAACGAAAACTAAAACGAAATCTGACCAAACGAAAACTAATTTATTTGTTCATAATTTTCCCTATTTACCTTATTTGGGCCTATTGTGCAAATGGCATGCCATACTTTACCTCTCTAATATTTGTTTATCTATTATAAGACAGGCAAGAGGAATGAGAGTGAGACCGGTTTGTTTATATACTTTCACTAATAATTGTTCATTTGATTCAATTATAACTAAACTGGTTTTTTAACTGCACATTAATTCAGAAATATAGAGATTTCTGCTCCAATTTGTTGTGTGTCTGAGATTACTTAAACTATAGTGAGCCTATATGTTGAACTTCAGGCAGCAATGTTCTGTGCTTAGCTTCAAGTGACTGGTGGCTCTGGGTCAAGTTCCCCAATTTTTTTTCAGTGCGGAAAGATTCTTAAATGGAAAAATACCACCAACATTAAAGTTCACCTCAACGTACAAGCGGATATATGCTGAATTTTTGGAAGCACTTAAAAGTTGTTAGAGAGCAGAAACAAGACCAAGCATGTTGATAAGGTGGTCTTCAATGTTCCTCTTGGTCAGCCTTGGAAAAGATAATGCATGCATTATTTCCACCTAAGCATTTCCCCCCAAAATACTTTTAAAGCGTTTAAATATAAATTCATAGTTTTTAGTAGGCCTAAATAAGGTGAAGGGACGCTAAAATAATTTACGATTTGGGTTGATACGTAATTTTGACCTTCCTGTAGTGAGCAACTACATATCTCGTTGCCATAATATTATTAATTCCGTAAAGGTTATTAACTAGGCCTAATGCTGAGGTGTTTATCAATTGTGCAAATCAACAGCAAATGACATTTCACATAATCTTCGTATTGATTTGTATCGATTTAGTTTATTCAAGAAACGGTATTACTAAAACTAAAACTAAAACTAAAATTGTCCTACTAAAACTAAAACTAAAACTAAAATTGATCCATAAAACTAAAACGAAAACTAAAACTAATACTCAGCAATAATTAAAAGTAAAACTAAAACTAAAAATAAGACTAACAATCAAAACTAAAACTAAAACTAAAACTGGGACATTATTAAAACAACACTAGCCACGGTAACGTCTAACAGCCGCAACTGTGGTCGCAAACTTTCTCCCACGGCGCATCGTGCACGTCATACGGTTGCCTATCTGAACGCTAACGTACCAGTTTATTGAACCGGAGAACTGGCCACCGAGCAATCCGGATTTAAACCCGGTTGACTATTATTCGATCTGGGGTTGTCTTCAGCAACTGGTCTATCGTGAACCGATACGTGACGTTGAACATTTGAAAAAATTGATTGTTTACTGCTGAATTGAAATAACCCGAGCACTGATGGACTCAGCCATCGATCAATGGTCGTCTCGTATCCATGCTGTCATAATAGCACGTGGTGGACATATTGAATATTTGTTTGACTTATGATAAATTCACTCAAGATATGAATTGATATTAATTGTTAGAACTAGTGATTGTTTAGAATTGAGTCATTGACATATGAAGTTTAAGACTTTTGGTTTTTTCTTGCAGTTTCAGGGCAAAAAAGGGAGATCGAACATTAATAGCATTATCTCAATAAGTCGTAATAGTATCTCTTAGATATTTTGCAGATTGATAAAATGGATAATTATGTTCAATCTGATATATAGGACAAGACGCTCAGATAAAAACTGCTTAAGTTATAAGGCGTCAAAGTTGTTGCATTCCTATTGGCCCACCCTGTATAATCTGACTTACTGATTTGCTTCTATAATCACCATCATCATCGTCATCATTGACGTCGTCGTCATCATGATTATTATCGTTACAGTTGCCATTGTTATTGCAACTACTGTATTAATATTTATAGAGCGCGAGTTGATATGTCCGATATTAAAAAGAGTCTGAAGTCTGAGTGTTATGGTTTCGGAATTTATATAGAGCCACCTTCAAATGCTGCATAGGTATGACAGCGCATAATACTTGTAACTGTAATCATGCTATCTGGAATAACCTCCCACTAACCTTGCGACTTATGCCTAGGGTAAATTCACCTGCTTTTTATAAGTCGCTCAAATCCTATTTTTTAGCTGTGGCTAGACTGGGAGCGCCTCTGAGTAGGTTTCTTGAAGAGGCGCTATATAAGTTCTCGAAATGAATGAATGAATGAATGGATAATATTCCATGAGCTCCACTGACCTTTTCAACCTCGACGAGCAGACCTTCGATGTCGAGCTGCAACTTCGTCTTGACCTTCTCCAGCGCCACGACCTTCACAACGCTCGCTTCCAGCTGCGCGTCTCCCTCTTGGACCCTCAGCGCAAACCTCTTCTTCAGATCCTCCACCTCCTCCGGTCGGATGTTCCCCTCTCCACTCTCGTACTTCTGTCGCCAGAGGGCTGCCTCACCGGAGGCGTTCGACAGCTGGCGCTGCAGCTCCGAGCGCCCCACCTCCTCCTCGTCCAAACGTTCCTTCAGCTGTGCGATCTGCTGGAGCAGCGATCGGTTGTCGCCGACGACCTTCGCGCGGGCACCAGACTCGCTCTCGATGCTCGCCTACGGAAATTGTGCAACACAAGTGACGAGCGCTATATAAATGCTGACTTAAGTGCGCTGATTAAATAAGTGAATGAATGAATGAATGAAGCGGGATGTCCATCCCTTTAGGGCCCCCTTTGTAGCCAATGCATGCATATTTTCTACTTTTGCTGTCATCTGGTTTTCTGGTTGCAATAAAGTGAATTGATTGATTGATTGAATGAATGAATGAGTGAGTGAAAAGTAGGCTAGTTTCGATGGTTTAACTTTAAGGACATCTTATGACTGCCATTGCCGTTGACGACCTTTCAGCATAATAATATCAGGATGAATAAATGAATGAATAGATGAATGAATGGATGGATCAGGTCGACTGAGCCTTCCATTCGGCAGATGGCGTTGGTAAAATGAATAGTATGATGTGATGGGCTCCAGACAGTCAAATCTTACTTCTGTACAGTGATTCCGTTAAGGTCTGAATTCTTGGAGTCATGGACGCATCACATCAAGAAAATTGGAGTCCACGCCAAATGGATGAGAGTCATGGACTCCACACCCATCCATTTTTGGAGTCCCATCGGGCCACAGTAGGTTAAATGCAAAAATTCCGAAATTTTTATATTAGGCCCCTGCATGTAGACGAATGGGTGACAAAGGGCCCAACCCTTATTATTAGCCTACGTACCGGTAGGCCTATAGCCTACAGGGCGGATACAGAAATTTGTGAAGGGGGCAAAAAATTTCGGTTATCTTTGCCGGAAAAATCTGATGACCTTTTTTAATGTGTGAAAAATTTACTATTTCCCTCTAAAAAATCTGATAACTTTTTTAGTATCCGGACGAAATTTGTCACAAATATACCATTTTTCCTGCCAAAAGTTTGATGACCTTTTTTACTCATCTGGTCGTAATCTGTTGACCTCTCTAGTCGCATTGATTTAAATATTCTTGAAACCAAATGGGGGAGCACGTCCCATGCAATTTTTGAATGGGGCATGGCCGGATTGGCTACCTGGATCCGCCCCTGCCGCTAACAATGACACCATTTCATAAATTTTTGGAGACTAGCTTATGACCTGTAGGCTATAGGCCTACCAATCTTCCAGACGATAATTCTTACTTTTCAACATTTTAGCATTTTTCTTTTTCTTTTAATTTTCTTGATTTTAAGATATATATCCGACGACTCTCATTACTTTTTAAGCCAGGAACGCTCATAGGACGCTCTAGCATAGCCCATTATTGATGACATAATAGTCATAATAGGCCAATTATATAGCCTATAATATGTGCTAGGTTATGTGCGTCACTCACTATAGCAAAGAAATAAAATATTCATAAATAGGTTATTGCATAAATAATTATTCACCAATCACCAATTTGTCGCATTGCATAAACTGAGACAGTAAGTAAGTAGGTGTAGCCTAAGAGACAAATTATAGGTTACGGACCCCACGGTATTTTTTATTGGTGTCCCATGGACGCATCGTTAATTTATTTGTGCGTCCATCCACAACTTCGGTGCGTCCATGGACGCACGACCTTTATTTTTGTGCGTCCGGTGTCCAAATTTGTGCGTCCCGGACGCACGGACGCACACTAACGGAATCACTGCTTCTGTATAGTAACTTGTGAGCATCCATTGAATGGATGAGTCATCGTCATTACGTCATCGTCATAGACATTGAACTTGAATCATTATTATTCTGCGTTGAGTCAGTTTGAAATCAACAGAAGATAATCATTACTAATAAAATTTATTAATAATAATAATAATTATTATTATATTATTATTATGCACCTTCCGAGGCTCTTTCTGTTCAAACCCTGAAGACGAGGCCTGACAATTCCGGTCTAGTTTTTAAACAATAATTAGTTTATTCCTAAGATGTCGTTGAACCTAATAAACCGCCATTTATTTTTTCAAAAACTGACACAATCATGTACGGACGAGTAAAATAATCGTTTTAAACATTAGGTCCTAGGCCTCTCAGTGTCTTGGTTGATAAGTTCTGTCGTGCCCAACACGGACAACGAATTTATTTTTATTAATAATAAAATTTATTATTATTAGTAATAGTAGATGTAAAATTAATTCTTTGGGAATTTTTTCATTGAAGAAACAATTAGCTAATAAATGAGTTTAAATGGTGCTAAAGGATTTTCTGGGATTTTTTCATTGAAGAAAAAAGCCAGTTAAAATAGGGTTTAAACCAGTTAAATTCTTAGTCTTTTTAATTTTCTGGGGGTCTTTTATTATTTCCTGAGGGGGGGGGGGGGGTGCTCGGTAGTACAGTGGTTAGCGCGCTGGACTGCCAACCAAGAGGTCTTTTATTATTTCCTCCTCTTCTCCTTTGGGGGGTGTTTTCCATTGAAGAAAAAACGAGTAGCTAGGGAAAGGTTTTGAGGTAATAAACGAGCAATCTGGGGGTGTTTCCATTGACGATAAATTAAGCTAAAATAGTGCTACAAACCAGTTAAAAGTCTTAGTCTTTTGTATAAGCTATTGTATGCAAGAAGGCCTTATCGTTGCAACCGATCCATAACATCGTTGACACTTCGCACGTGGTACAATGCGACTAAATCTTATTATACCCAATGCAATTTGAACAAAATTCGTCCTTCACCCCTGAAGTCGTCCCCCCAACTTCCGTTTTCGTCTCCGCAAACAAATCTTGTCACCATTGTACGAGAGGTACAACTTCAGGGGTCAAGGTTGTTAAGACGCAAAAGAAAATCGCTGTTTGCCAGTAGTCATCAGCCACACACACACACACACACACACACACACACACACACACACACACACACACACACACACACACACACACACACACACACACACACACACACACACTTTTTTCCTAGGTTTTTTTCTAACTTTTTCTAGGTTTTTTTTTTCTTTTTTTCTAACTTTTTTCTAGGTTTTTTTCTAACTTTTTTTCCTAGGTTTTTTTTCTAACTTTTTTCTCGGTTTTTTTTTCTAAGTTTTTTTTCCCTAGGTTTTTTTTTTCTAACTTTTTTCTAGGTTTTTTTCTAACTTTTTTTTTTTTTTTTTTTTTTTTTTTTTTTTTTTTTTTTTTTTAACTTTTTTTTTTAAAACTTTTTTTGTAACTTTTTTTTTTTAGTCATTAAATTGGTCCAAATCTTCAGAAATGTTCTAAAATTTCCGGTTCGGAATCACAAAAAACCCCAAGTTTTCCCCGAAAAACCCAAGTTTTCACAAGTTCGCAGAAAGAACCCAAGTTCTAGCAGACTAGGGAAAGGCTTCTAAAATTATACCATAAATCAGTTAAATTCACAATGATATCAAGTCTTTATTGTTAACCCATGAATTGAATGAATTATCATAGCCTAACCATTTAACCAAAGACCGATTACCACTTTTCCTAATAATCTTCTCTATTTTAAATGTATCTTGCGTTGTCGATTGTAGCTCAGCTTCATAAAATGTCCCTTTTATTTCTTCTCCATGATAGTCAGAGATTTTATAGGTTATAGGGTCTGTGTATTGGATTTGGGTGATAGTAAATATTTCTTCACTCCAGTTAGCGGTATATCCTTTCTCAAATGTCTTCTTCTTCTTGGAAATTCTTACTTTATCTCCGACTGAAAATTTAGGTTTAACAGTTTCAGGTACAGCGTCACCGTATAGATTTAACCAAACAGCTTTTTCGTTTGCTTTGACACTCGCTTTAACAGGAGTCATTTTAATGGAAGAATGTCTTGTGTTGTTGTATAAATTAACCATATTATCTAAAACATCGATATATCTCTGAGTTGAGTTTGCTGTAAAATATTTAAACATCTTCTCTTTTACTGTTCTATTAAATCTTTCTACGATACAAGATTTCTCTTCATTCTCAGTTGAGTACAACTGCATACCTAGTGATTTTACCTGTTTATTATAGAATTCTGTTCCCTTATCGACCCAAAGTTTTTCCCCCCTTCTTTTGCTCGTATTAAATATTTTAACGAAAGCATCTGCCACAGATTCTCCGCGCTTATCTTTTAACGGCTGAATAAATGCATATTTGGAAAATATATCGATGACGCTTAACAAATATTTCACACCAGAATTAAATTTAGCATAAGCCTGCATGTCAATCAAGTCTGCCGCCCAAACTTTGTCCACTCCCTGAACATAAACAACTCGCTTCCTAAACTTCCTGACTATAGGTTTATGCAATTCGTCAGCAAGTTCGTCTGTCCATCTCAGAGCTTTTTTTTCAACCCCATTCCAAAATGGGTTTTTGTTGATAATATCGGTTTAACTATAGATCTTTCAATTCGTTCGCGGAACGAAGGATTAGGTATATTATTTAATTCATCTATCATAGCTCTGTCAGCGACGTTTCTCCCTGCCGTATCAGTATGTTTAGCATAAGCCATGTCATGGCGATAGGCTGCTGCATCAACTCTGTCTACTGGTTTACTCCAGTCTTTTGGCGTCCCGTCAGGGTTTAAACGCAAATCCAGTCGAGTTCCTGGACCCGTGAAAGAATGTCCTGGAAGATGCATTTCGCCCGGATATTTTGCCCATGGAAGTTTAATATTAGAAGTAGCAGAATTGAGAGCTGATACCAAATCACCTCCTTGTACAGTAGTGGACATTTTAGTAAACTGAGTTTTTCTAGCGCCACACTCAACACATACACATCTAAGCATAGGTCTGCCATTCTTACTGACAACTCGTTGAATATCTCTACACTCAGTTTGTCGCTTACATTTTACACAATACGAGTTGTGCTCCATTTTAATATAATATAATTAAAATGGAAGTCCAAGACCTATCGTGGAATGAAGAATCAAGTAAACGCTTTAACAGTCCTCTCCTACCAAGAAGCATCAGAGGTTTGATCGTCGGTAAGTCTCAATGCGGCAAAACAATATTACTACTTAATTTATTACTGAGACCTGGTTGGTTAGACTACGATAACCTGCAGATCTTTGGCAAAAGTTTATTTCAATCAGAATACAAGATACTTAAGAAAGCATTCGAAGAGAAATTACCAAAGGAAGCAATTATAAGACTTTTTGATAATCGCGATGAGATAATGAAATTAAATGTATCACCGACCGCCGTAGTCGAAGAGATGTCTAAAAACATGGAAAAGAAATCCGATATTGACTGCAAGTTCTTTGAAACCTCTGAAGATGTTCCAGATCCACGAGACTTAAGTCGAGATAAGAAGAATCTCATGATTTTTGATGATTTACAGTTAGAGCGACAAAATAAATGCGAATCCTATTATATAAGAGGTAGGCATAGTAATGTAGACTGCTTTTACCTAGCACAAAATTATTTCAAGCTGCCCAGACAAACTATCAGGGAGAATGCCAATTTTATATGTCTATTCCCTCAAGACCTCAAAAATATTAATCATATATACAGCGATCATATAGGTGTAGATGATATGACTATAGAAGAATTTCGAAAACTATGCAAAACTGCGTGGGATGAAACGCATGGTTTTGTGGTTATAGACCTTACTAGTAAAACAAATAAGGGTAGGTATAGAAGTGGATTAGATACATTTTACATTAAATAAAAGCAATAATAAAATGATAACAAAATTTAAGATTTTATATTCTAGGTTTAAAAATAGCTATCTAAAATGGAAACCCTTCTTGACGAAATTTTATCTACTACTCAAACGATTGCACGCAACACAGAGGCTAAAGAATCCTTTTGCATTTTGTTGAGCGAAAGGAGCACACGAATTCGAACGAAATTTAATCCACTAATCGAACTGGATAAAAGTAAAAAATATGAAATGGCCCTTGTTAATCTTGAAACTTACTACAGTTTTCCCAATATAGACGAAACAAATAATAAATTCGTATATTCGTCAGATAACGGTGTAACGTGGGAAGATTTAGACATTCCAACCGGTTGCTATGAAATCGATGACTTAAACGAATACATACAGAGAATTCTAAAAGAAGAAGGTCATGGACAATGTATAAAGTTGCAACCAAATAACAATACTTTGAAGGCTGTTTTGGAAATTGATGAGAACTATAAAGTTGATTTTACAGTACCAAATTCAATTAGTACGGTTCTAGGATTTCAGAGTCGTGTATACTCCGAAGGATATAACGAATCCGAGCACATAGTCGATATAAACAGCGTGAATAGTTTACGAATTACCAGTGATATAATAGGATCATCGTATGCCAACGGAACTACGGAGAACATAATTTATTCTTTCTTTCCATCGGTCGGGCCTGGTTATAAGATAATCGAATCTCCTCATAATCTGGTTTATCTTCCAATAACGCTATACTCTATTTCATCGATGGAAACAAAACTAATAGACCAAAATGGAAAACTAATTAATTTAAGAGGTGAGGAATTGTCGATACGATTTCATATAAGAGAGGTTTAATTTAAAGTTTATATTTAATATAAGATGAGCGCTTACGCTAAGGTCAAAGTTAATATTTCTGAAGGGCAAAAAGAGAAGATTAAGCGAGCTGTTCAAGTCGGAACTGGGGTGAGTATAAGACTTTCTCATGAAGATATAACTGGTGAGCATGTATTAGCTCTAAACCAGAGGCAAATTAACAAGTTAACTAAAGCGTATCAGAATGGAACTGGTGTGACAATTAAAATGGGTAAAAAGCAATTAGAAGACAATGCGAGAGTCGAAGGCGGATTTATTGGCGCTATTCTACCGTTCTTAGCAACAGCCGGAAAGTTTCTACTGTCTAGTGTTCTTCCGAGTTTAGCCACAGGAGCCTTAACAGGATTGGGTTCTGCAGCTGGTTCCAAAATTGTCGATAAAATTAGTGGATCTTCGATCTCACACCCGATAAGTGGATCTGGGGTGCTCTACGTTAAGAAAGGAGGAATATGCTGTAAGATAGTGCCTGCTGGGGAAGGTCTTTTTCTATCTCCGTGGAAAAAGGGTACTTCAATAACGGGTTCTGGTTTGTTTATGAAAAGAGGAACAGGATATATCAGCGGTGAAGGTCTTATACTTGGTCCCAATTCACCATTTAAAAATATTCCTATTCTTGGAATGTTACTTTAAACAATCTCTTATATAAATGTCTGGATACGGTCACCCAATACACAAATTTATCACCAAACGGAAGCCTCGTGTGAGTCCGATAATTTGGATGCCTAAAGTGGTCACTCACGCTCCTGCAAGACAACGAGCAGGCGACAGATATGAGATTTTTGCTCAGCAAGCGATAACGATTGAACCAAAGACAAATATTACAGTAGAAGTAGGCCTTGGAGTCCGAATGACCAGTGGAATGTGTCTAGTCTCTCTTAGACAGAAGTTGAAACAACTCAGACTGAGTCTTCAAGATGGTACAGTACTAGAGGACGCAGAGGATATAATAATTACAATTCAAAACAACTCAGATTCACCAGTTACTATAAATGAAAAAGACTCAATTTGTTATGTTAATTACTACGATGCATAAATTGTACGTTTTACGTTTACGTTTTATGTTTACGTTTTACGTTTACGTTTTACGTTACGTTTTAAACATTATAATAAAAAATGTCACTACTGAAAATTAGCGATCCTGCAAAAAGAGATTTTATTATCGAAGAGTTTTTAAAAACGAAAAAAAATATTAAACAAAACTTTCTCTCAGAGAGAATAGACGATCTTGGACTTCAACGAGAATTAACGAAAATCTACAAACCAATAGTCGACTCTCAATCAGCAATTTCGAAAGAACAAAACGCTTTGCTGTCGACAATAAAGGATAATTCTGCAGCAACATCACTAGCTCTAAAAGCACTTCCAGATTCGTTGAAAACCATTCAATTTCCTCAGTATCCGTCTATAGAGGCGTACGATGACGATGACCCAGTAGAAGACATTAGAAGGTTAGAATTAGGAAATATTGCAGTTGAATACCTTAAAAAATATGCTTCTGATAGAAGACTTGTGGACACAACATTCGGATTAAGATCAAGAGATGGAAAATTCTACATCGGCGACCACGAAGCCTCAATCCAAGGAAATGATATTACAGTTGGAACCACAACTTATCAAGGAACTCCAGGATTATGGGAATTGTTAACGTTAGCTAGTCCAAACAGTTCAATTTATGATAATCGTGATCTCAAAGAATACGCCGAGATTCTAACTAAAACGAATGCCATGAGTCAGCCAAATAAACCAAACAAACCTAAATCGTCTAGAAGTGTAAAATATAAACAGATAATAAAACCCATATGGGACGATTACATAAAGTTAAGAGGTAAAACAGGAAGCGGAATAATTACCATTCCTTCGGATCCTAACGAATTAGTAAAACAATTAGAGTTGCGAATATATAGCTACAAAGCGGGAAATACAGGAGTAAGAAATGAAATTGTAGGTATGACTGACGAGTTACTAAGACAAAGAGTGATAACCAAAGATGAATATAAAAAATTGACGATCTAATTTAAAAATTGATGATATAGAAATGCTGGTCCTTGCGAGAAGAAGTTATAAAAAAGTACACGTTGTCGGTGGAGCAGGAATATTCGATTCCATTGCAGGATTTCTCAAGAGGCTACTGACATCGAATGCAGCCAAACAAATTGCGAGCACAGCTGTCAAAGAGATTGGGGGTGTTGCTAAGGATAAGGCGATCGACGTTGGAAAACGATTACTCAATAAGATACTCCCACCAAACACCGTTAGCCAGCAGCCGATAACTCAGGAAACTAAAGTCATTCTAGCTAGATTACTAGGATCGAATCCGCAAATGACGGGAGGAGCTATTAGAATTCAAGATCTAGTAAAACGCTTAAACGGAGGTGGTTTGAAAATGGCTTAAAAATTTATTTTCTTATTTAAAAATATATGTATAATAAAATGCAATCCGATATTCTAAGATTCACAGAGCAACCACTGATCGATGAAGGTATCGAGCGATACGAATGGCACGAGTACGAACCTGTAGCGAGAACTAATCTCAACAGTTCTGGGGAAATAAGAATAAATATTGAATTACAAGACTTATACAGTCACCCAGCGGAGTCATACCTGCAATTCGAAGGAAGACTAATTAAAGCCGATGACACCGCATACGTTAATGCCGATGTAGTCGCTCTTACGAATAATGGGCTTATGTATCTATTCAGTCAAATATCCTATCAGTTATCTAATCAAGAAATCGAAACGCTATTTCATCCGGGTCAAGCTACAACGATGCTCGGTTTACTTACTTATCCAAACGATTTTCAGTTGACTCAAGGCTTAAATCAGCTGTGGTATAAAGACACTGGAGCGACTGCTGTTATTGCGGACAACCCCGGATTTGCCACTAGACAAAGCTTTCTCATTCGCAAACCAAACACTAAAGGAATGTTCAGCTTTATTGTTCCGTTGAAGCATATTTTCGGGTTTTGCGATGATTACGACAAGATTATTTACGGCTTTAAACAGACGCTGACATTAGTTCGTAAAGCCGACGATGATGCAATATTCCGAGATAACGCTGCAGCTGCTGGAAAAGTTGCGATAAACAAAATTTCATGGTTTATTCCACACGTTATTCCTTCCGATATGGAACGAATGCAGTTGTATAAGACGATTGAATCAAAATTAACGTTGCCAGTTGCGTATAGAGCTCGTCAATGCGACACAATAACGGTTCCTCAGTCGACAAGTTTCAGTTGGCGTCTTAGCGTAAAAACATCACCTGAGAAACCTAGATATATCATCGTAGGATTTCAGACGGACCGTAGCGGTAATCAGGAAAGTAATCCGTCGCTATTTAATCACTGCGATCTCAAGAACATATATGTGATGATGAATCAAGAAAGATATCCAGCTGTCGATCATAACCTGTCGTTTCCTAATCAACAATTCTCCAGAGCGTACAGAGACGCGTCCTCCTTTAGTCAAAAATTCTATGGTATGGATAAGTTGATTACCCAAAGCAATATAACACCTGTAGATTATAAAGAATTATATCCGTTGTTCGTGTTCGATGTAAGCAAACAATCCGAGCGTTTGAAATCTTCAGTCGTTGATATTCAGATTAAGGCTCTTTTCAATGCAGCAGTGCCAGCCGATACCGAAGCGTATGCTGTCGTAATTTCAGATAGGTTGCTGCAGTTCCAATCGGATGGACAGAAAATGAGTGTAGTGTATGGAAAATTGATTTAAAGATTACTTATATATTATGAAGCTACCAGAGCTTAGAATGTTAGCCAAGCATCACGATGTTACAGGCACTTCGCATCTCAACAAACCTCAAATGATAGCTGTACTGATTGAAAAGAATATTCTTCCGACGGACTACAAGTCTGTGTCATATCGACATGACACGTTGAGCAGTATCAGGAAACAACCGAGAAGAGTAGATATTATAGATCGAGAGACTGGCGTTGTTACCTCGTATCCATCGATGTATAAAGCTGCTAAGGCGCATGGTCAGAGTGCTGGCATAATAGCTTATCATAACGGAAATGTCTGGAGAGATAGATACGAAATTAAAGTGTATGAGAGATAGAATGATATTGAAGTGTTTGGGAGATGCTAATATGGATATTAATATTTTTGCGTGGTAAGATAAAATGGATTTAAAGAAAAGTAGTTTAAGAAACATGAACCATGTTGAACACTTGCTCGACTCATCGGTTCCTGACATTAAGGTTCCTACGCTTACTCCCACACCTGGTAAGTACAAACCAGTAGCGCCTAAGAGAAAATACAAAAATAGGGTTAGGACAAAAATAAATGAATTTGCGGATTGGCTACTTAGTTATGTGCCTGAACGAGACAATAAAGTCGTAAATGAAAAACTAGAATCGTTGAAGTCAACTGTTTCTAGGATATTCGATAAAACTAAAATTCGAGAAACGGCGTCGGCTATTAAAGGATTCACCAAGCAATATAGAATAGATGGAATTAATGGAATGGATGCCTCTTCGTTTCTTGATTTCGTCAGACCGCAGGTAGTTAATCTGTTGTCGAACAATCGTCAGACAAAGACTAATTTAGTTCTTACTTGTACTATGGAACGAGTAGACATGAAATCTGGAATAGTGACTTCTGAGGATATACCATTCGTTTCCAGGGCAGAAGTTATTTTAGAAGCTACCGACTTGAATGAAATATACAGCAGAAAAAAAGATAAAATCATGGAGTCTATTGCTAGTTTTCAGATGCAAGGAAGTAATTGGAGATTTAAAGCCGTTGTAAAATTAGATATAAATACGGTAAAATATACCCCCTTAAGAGGTAGTTCTTACATTCCTCTACCCAGCTTCTTAGCTAATAAAAAGGCAATCATCAACATGAAAAACCACGACGAAGAATGCTTCAAATGGTGCATCACTAGAGCTTTGAATCCGGTGGATGTCCATCCGGAAAAAATAACGAAAGCTTTGACAGAACAATCGAAAAAACTTAATTGGAGTGGCATTGAGTTTCCAGTTGCTGCTGATGCTAATGTGATAGGTAAATTCGAGAGAAATAACAATATTAATGTTAATGTATTCGGTTTTGAAAAACATGTCTACCCGCTTTATCTGTCTAAGTGTGAAAGTAGTATTTGTGTAGATCTATTGCTTATTTCCAACGGAGAAAGGAAACATTATTGCTGGATCAAGAATTTTAACAGATTGATGAGATTTCGGACTAATTCGATGTATTATTGTAAAAGGTGTATGAATGGTTTCACAACGCCAGGAGCGCTTAACAACCATAATGAGTACTGCTCTCAACATAACGCACAAAAAATAGAAATGCCAGAACCAGGAACTATGTTAAGTTTTAAAAATTATAACAATTCTATGAGGGTTCCGTTTATAGTCTACGCAGATTTTGAGTCTTTTGTAAAACCGATCGATACATGCCAACCAAATCCAGAGTTGTCGTACACTAATAAATATCAAAAGCATATTCCTAGCTCCTTTTGTTACCACATAAAATGTTTCGACGATAGTGTATATTCTCAAGATCCTGTGACGTTTACGGCTGAAAGCGAAGATGATGATGTTGGTCAAATATTTGTAGATAAACTAGAAGAGAATATAAAACAAATATATAATCAATTCAAATTCCCTAAAAAGATGAAATTTACAGAAGAGGACAAGAAGTGTTTTGATACAGCTACTACATGTCATATCTGTGAAAAAACGTTGGGCGAAGACCGAGTGAGAGATCACTGTCATCTTAGCGGTAAATTTAGAGGGGCTGCTCATAACATTTGTAATTTAGACTATAAAATCCCCAAGTTTTTTCCTGTAGTGTTTCATAATCTTTCCGGGTACGATTGTCATCTGTTCATTAAGAAACTGAGAGGTAATAATGGAGAGAAAATTAATTGCATACCTAATAACGAGGAAAAGTATATATCTTTTAGCAGAGAGGTCGTTGTTGATAAGTTTGTAAATAAAGAGGGAAAAGAGATTACCGTCAAGCGACAACTGCGTTTTATCGACAGTTTTAAATTTATGGCTTCTAGTCTTGATGCTTTATCGAGGAACCTAAGCAAAGACCAGTGTAAAAATATTGGGAAACGATATACTGGAAAGAAGCTCGATCTTTTGCTAAGAAAAGGCATATATCCTTATGACTACGTCGATTCATTTACTACCTTTAATGAAACCGAACTACCACCAAAATCCGCATTCTATTCTAAGCTAAATGATTCGAATATTAGCGATGAAGACTACGAGCATGCAAAAACGGTATGGAAGGAATTTGGATGCAAAACATTCAGAGAATATCACGATTTATACAACGTTTCGGATGTTCTGTTACTTGCCGATGTTTTCGAAAACTTTAGAGATGTGTGTATGAAGAACTATACGCTTGACCCTGCATGGTATTTTACATCTCCTGGTTTAGCCTGGGATGCCGCTTTAAAATTGACAGGCGTGAAATTGGAGTTATTGAATGATTATGATATGATTCTGATGCTTAGGCAAGGGATGAGAGGAGGAGTGAGCACAATATCAAATCGTTACGGGAAAGCGAATAATAAATATATGAGCGATTTCAATAGTAACGAAAATTCTACATTTATCACTTACCTGGATGCGAATAATCTATATGGATGGGCTATGATCAAACCTTTACCTACTCACGGGTTCAAATGGATGAACGAAGATGAATTAAAAAATTGGAGAAGTATTCCATGCATATTGGAAGTTGATTTGGAATATCCTAAAGAGTTACACGACCTGCATAACGATTTTCCGTTAGCCCCCGAAAGCATTGAGATTGACAAAGTCAAAAAGTTAATTCCAAACTTAAACGATAAAAAGAAGTATGTGCTACACTACGATAATCTGAAGCTGTACGAGAGTTTAGGTTTGAAAATAACAAAAGTGCATAGAGGTATACTATTCGAAGAAAGTGATTGGTTGAAAAAGTATATCGATTTAAATACAGCTCTTAGAACGAAAGCTACTAATGACTTTGAGAAAGACTTTTTCAAGTTAATGAATAACAGTGTCTTTGGAAAAACTTGTGAGAACATTGAAAATCGTGTTGATGTAGAGTTAGTGTGTCAGGAGGAGAGGGCTATTGAACTAGCCGCTAAACCTAATTACGATAGATGTACTATTTTCGATGAAAATCTAATAGCCGTTCACATGAAAAAAACTAAATTGTACTATAATAAACCTATATATCTTGGCATGTGTATATTAGACTTGAGCAAAACGTTGATGTATGAATTTCATTACAATTACATCAAGGATAAATACGGAAATAGAGCTAAATTATTATTTACCGATACAGATTCTTTGACATACGAAATTAAAACTGAAGACTTTTACTCAGATATCGCAGAAGATATTAAAGCTCGATTCGACACGAGTGAATACTCGAAAGATCATCCATCTGGTATTGAGGTTGGAGTAAATAAAAAAGTTATTGGAATGTTCAAGGATGAAACTAGTGGGAAACAGATAAAAGAATTTATCGGGTTGCGAGCAAAGTTGTATTCTTATAAGATGGCTGCTGGAGATGAGCACAAGAAATGTAAAGGTATTAAGAAGAATGTTGTCCAGAAAACTATTACTCACGAAGATTATAGAAACTGCTTATTTACTAAAAAAGAACAACAACGAACGATGAATGTTATTAGATCTTATCATCACGATATTTATACGGAAGAAATTAATAAAGTTGCATTATCTGCAGACGACGATAAACGGGTAATAATGCAAGATGGCATTCATACTTTGGCATATGGTCACTACTCGTTGAAAATTTTTAATTAATGTTTATATTAAATAAATGAGCGTCAAACAAATCGATGTTTGTGGAGTAGTGCTACCGAATATTGCTTTATCGAATGTGGATCTAATCGAAGCGGCTAAGAAACTAAACATCAATAATTTTATAGGAGTATTTCTCAGAGACGAGCTGCCGAAGAAACCTGGACGGAATGAGTGTGGGATATTGAATCTAGATGATTCTAATGGGGTGGGAAGTCACTGGGTCTCTTTCTTAAAGAGCGGTAATGAGAAAATATATTTCGATAGTTACGGCCTTCCTCCCCCTCTAGAACTGATAAAGTATTTACGCCGTCCAGTGTTATATAACAGCGAGCGAATACAACCCGATAACGAAGTATTTTGTGGTCATTTGTGTTTGTATGTATTGAAGATGGTGGGTGATGGAATGAATTTCCAAGAAGTTATAAATGGCTTGCATTAAAAATTATTATATATAAATATATATATATAATGCCTGTCGATAAATTTGGTCACACCGCTGCTGGAGTAACATCACGAAGAGTAATCGTTGGAGGTGTTACTCTTAGCCAAGTAAATGCTAATTTTCTTCGATTGGATGGGACAAATCTGCCGACTGGAAATCTAAATATGAATGGATGTGTGATAAAAGGTCTCCCAGTAACGAATACTTCGACTGCCGGAATGGATGAAGCTTTAAGTAGGGGGCAAGCCATAGATTTCATAACGAATCACGACGATTCTCCGTCCAACGATAATCATTTAACGAATAAGAAATACGTTGATGCTTCGAAAGTGTCTAAAACTGGTGATACAATGACTGGCGACTTGTTCTTAAACGTTGGCTCCGATCGTCTGCGTTCAATGGGTTGTAAGGACTTGAGAGGAGAAAATAAAGAATTCACTATTTTCTTAGGTAGTATACGAAATAAACTACAATGTTCGTTAAATAATCCTATTACATTACAATCGACGGATGGATTTCTATGCAAAATAGGCGTAGAAAATATAATGAGAATCGGTAGAGCACCTAACGATCGAAAAATCGACGTTTATCAAAATATCCTAATGAATAGTAATAATATCAACGATTTAAGCGATCCTCTTTCAGCTCAAGATGCCGCTACAAAGAATTACGTTGATAAATCTCTGAAAAAGTGCCACGTTGGATATATTCCTCCCTTGGAAGCTGATGAAAGTGTGACAGGATTCGTTGCTAGCGCTGGTTCTTGTTCTTCCGGAAGCAAAGCCTACCATGCTTTCACTAATCTCACTGACGATGTTAACGCAGCTTGGGTTTCGAATGACGATGTTAACGCAGCTTGGGTTTCGGGTGAAGATGAAACTGTTTGGTTACAAATTAAATGTCCTGAGCCAGTTAAAATTTGGAGAATTGCGTTGAAAACAGTAAATGTATCTGAATGGGGTTTCGCCGTTAGCAATGATGGAGAAATGTTTGTACACTTACATAAATCTTCAACTCCTTCAGAGGCTGTTCCGACATTTTTTAATATTTCTACTACGAATGCGTATCAATATTACAGTGTTAAAGTACTGGCAAAGGATAATGATCTTCCACGAGGGATTCAGGTAATGCAATTATATGTATACGATGACTAATCTGCATTAAAAATTATTATTATATATAAAATGCCTGTCGATAAATTCGGTCACACCGATGTTAGTTCATCGCAAAGAGTAATCGCTGGAGGTGTTACTCTTAGTCAAATAAATGAGAGTTTTCTTCGATTGGATGGAGCAAACATCGCGACTGGAAATTTAAAAATGGGTGGTCACAAAATTAAAGGACTACCTACAACGAACACTTCGACAGCAGGAATGGATGAAGCCTTAAGTCGTGGTCAAGCAATTGATTTGATAACGAATCACGACGATTCACCGTCCAACGATAATCATTTGACGAATAAGAAATACGTTAATGAACAAGTTACATTGAAGGTGGCTAAGACTGGTGATACAATGACTGGTGATCTAATCTTAAACGTTGGCTCCGATCGTCTGCGTTCAATGGGTTGTAAGGACTTGAGAGGAGATAATAAAGAATTCACTATTTTCTTAGGTAGTATACGAAATAAACTACAATGTTCGTTAAACAATCCTATTACATTACAATCGATGGATGGATTTCGTTTTAGAATAAACAATGAAATCATGTTAGAGATGGTTAAGTCGACGCAATACAATATTTCATCGCAAATAAATGTGCATACAACCATCTTTATGCATGATGGTTACATTACAGGTCTACACAATCCCAACAGCGCCAGCGATGCAGCTACGAAGCAGTATGTAGATTCTATCACAATCGGTCCCGCGCTTAGCATTCATTCTTTAACTCGTCAAGCCATAGACGCTAAAACTCACACAAGAGTTTCTTTCGATAGTGTAAGATTCCAAACCGATGCTGGTATAAGTACGAGACTGACTCGTGTCACTCCCGGAAAAGCCGGATACTATTTGGTTTCGACGTATATAGAATTTTGTGACACTAATACCGCTCATGGTAACGTCTACCTGTATAAAAATGGAGCGAATTACATGCAAATTGCGGGCGGAGCGGGTACGGGAGCTGCGCACAACAATTCAACCGGTTGTAGCATAGTTTTTGTAACCAACACCGATTTTCTCGAGATATTCGTTTATTCACACATCGCACTAAATATATTCGCTAGAGACTTTTCGGTAGTATTCTTACGACCTTAATTTCCTTGCTGATCGAAATAATAAAAGACTTCCAAAGGGCGGTGGCCAATCCTCTCCCTCACCGTCTCATCATCCACTGACCGTGTACTCATCATAGCTGAGTCGGCTTGTGGAACAGAAATCTCGTAACAAATTTCTGCCCCGGCGGGGAATTGAACCCTCGACCTCTTGGTTGACAGTTCAGCGCGCTAACCACTGTACTACCGAGCACCCCCCTCAGGAAATAATAAAAGACCCTCAGAAAATTAAAAAGACTAAGAATTTAACTGGTTTAAACCCTATTTTAACTGGCTTTTTTCTTCAATGAAAAAATCCCAGAAAATCCTTTAGCACCATTTAAACTCATTTATTAGCTAATTGTTTCTTCAATGAAAAAATTCCCAAAGAATTAATTTTACATCTACTAGTAATGACTGAGAATCGATTGACACAAAGCTGCTGCTGACCTTCAGTTCTTCCACCTGTTGTTCAAGGACGACTTTCGTCTTCTCGAGCAACTGGATCTGACTGGCAGAGTCCTGCAGACGTCGGCTCAGTTCGGCACTCTCCGACTGCGCTCGGTTGCGTTGACCTTGAACGTTCGCCAACTCCCTCTCCAGGTCGTTCAGCTTCCTTCCGAGTTCTGCCAAGTGGTTTTCCAGGTGCTTCACCGACTTATCCGAAGATGCCTGGCATAGATATTATTCATCGTCATCACGGTCATAATTTATTGTCATCATCATCGTCGTTATCATCATCATCATCGCCACCACCGCCGCCGCTAACACCATATGACACCATTGACACCATCATTTTCATTTAGAAATTAATACCTCGCCAATTGATCAATGCACTTTGGGTGGCATTGGGCCTAGTAGATCTATATAGCGTGGTTGGCTGGAAGAGATCGGTTAAGTTAGAATGTGCCAGGAAAAGAGACCAGATGAAAGGTTTTCTTAAAACTAGCAGCATTAACCCTCGGGCTACCAGGGGGGGGGGTGGTATCCACCCCCCCCCTAGGTTTTTTCCAAATCAAACTTTTTCGTTCGGAATAAAATTGTGACGTTTTAGGCAGCTCTAGAGGATTCATTTGCACACATTTTGAGCTAAAATGTGTGATGATATACCATACCATTCAAAAGTTATACCCGATATACCCGAGGCACCAGGAGGGAGGGGGGTGGATACCACCCCCCTTAGATTATCGGCTGTATCTTATCCGTCCTTTGACATGAAGAGACACGAATTACACCATTCTGTAGAAGGAATGTGGGGCTGCATTGTGGTGGTCACGGAGTTGTCTTTTGACAACCGGAAGTGCTCAAAATAAATTAAAATATATAAAAAGGTGTTTTATTTTCATAAAATTTTCATGTTTTTCCTATTAACAATTATTCATAATTTATTTTTCAAGAGAAGTAAATTATGCCATTCTATAGAGGGCATTTAGGGCTATTTTTATACCAATTAATTTGACATTTGATGACCGGAAGTGCTCAAAATAAATTTAAATGTGTGAAAATGTTGGGTTTTTTTTACAACGTAAACCGATAAGTCTGCGTAAACGTTTTTCAGCAGCTAATACATGTTTTTTTCTTTTTATTGTAATTAAAACTAACTTATTACTAGTTTTTATAGTTGGATATTGGACTTTATTTTATGTAAACTATTTTTAAATAAATAATTTATGTTAAAAACACACAGAATCTAATATTTTCTTATGTGAAAGTATGCATTTTGTGAAATCGACGGGTGCCTACGGAAAAAAATTCATAATTCCGGGGTGCTTTCAGATATTTGAACTTTCAAACCTAAATATACCATTTTGTGCAGAAATGAATGCTGAATCCATTGGTGTGTTACAAGTTATGATATCTCAAACCAAACCCAAAATCCAGGGGGTGGTAACCACCCCCCCCTTGGTAGTCAGTGTTACAAAAAAGCTTGGTAGCCTGAGGGTTAAATTAATTTGGCCTGATATCATTCTGCGAGAAATAATTCAAATAAAGTGTAGGCTAGAGCAATAGCCTACTTGCAATCAACTAAGCCTGTAGCTCCGCCATTTAAATAACAGAGAAGTGCAGATCATGGCTGTTTAACTTCGCCACTGGTTGCACTCTGCCAGTGCCAGTCCCAAGCCTGGATAAAGTAGAGGGCGTCGCTAATGGTCTTTGTTACCACACAGTGACGTTAAACAGCAACTATCACCACCATCATGGCTGTCTATATTAGACACCTCTTTCTTGCAGTTTATGTAGCTTGAAAAGGATCTTTATCTAAGGGGATATCATACTCCGTCCGAACCGTTAATCTTCCCAAAGACTAAATCGATGTCAAACGACTTAATATTGACAATTTTAGCAAGATCTGCTAAACCTGGTAAGTTATATGACAGCCTGTAAGAATCACTTGGTTTTGAATCTCAGACTATGTCTTATTACCCCCTAGATCCATTTAGACATCAAAAGTCAAATGCCGATCGCTACTCTTTTGTACTTGACGTAAAAATTAGATCTAAGACGAACGTACCTTTCCTTGTGTTAAAATTTCGACTTGCCCAATCAGTTGATCCGCCTCAATCCGTATCTGGCCCTTCTCACGTTCACTCCTTCAAGCAATAACAATAGCAATAGTGAGACCGCGTGTCGGTAGCGAATTCTATTTCTACGATATAGCCTATGTATGTACGTACTGCTACCTCTTTTTTCTGCTAAACATGCTGTATAATTATATAGGATACATTTTATTAATGATCTTGCTTTGCAAACAGTAATCAGTGCTAATGGCTGCAATGGATTCATCAACATTTGTGGTTTCCCATTTTATATTTATTTGCTTCAAATGAGAACGTATTACTTTACAATAAGTGACCTCGACGAAGAGAGAGAGAGAGAGAGAGAGAGAGAGAGACAGACAGACAGACAGACAGACAGACAGACAGACAGAGACAGACAGACAGACAGACAGACAGAGACAGACAGAGAGGCAGACAGAAAGACAGATAGAGAGGCAGACAGATAGGCAGACAGAGAGCCAGATAGAGAGACAGACAGACAGACAGAGAGAAAGACAGAGAGAGAAAAAGGAAAACAGAGGGAAAGAGAGAGACATAGACAGCGACAGAGAGAGATAGAGATTCTTACCGATACAGTTAAACACACAAAAAGACAGACAGGAGCAGACAAAGAGATAGAGAGGCAGAAAAACAGAGAGAGAGAGAGAGAGAGAGAGAGAGAGAGAGAGAGAGAGAGAGAGAGAGAGAGAGAGAGAGACAAGTGCGATCCTTACCGAGTCACTGACATAGACAGACGGACAGACAGACAAACAGACAGACATACATACAGACAAACAGACAAACAACCAGACAGACAGACAAACAGACAAACAGATAGATAGACAGACAGACAGACATACAGACAAACAGACAGACAGACAGGAGGCGACGTACTTTTGCTTGGCCTTGTGCTGCTGGTCGAGCTGGTCGGTCAGCTGGTTCAGCTGATCCTGTTGCTTCTTTCGAAAAGATGCCAACTGAATATCGTTCTGCGTCTGGACCTCTTCAAGATCTCGCTGCAGCTTTATAAACTCAGCATCACGCTTCCTAATCGTCTCCACCTTCAGACAAAAACAATATCGATTAAACTATTGTCAATTAATTATAAGTTACCCTTCTTGTATCTGCTCTCTCTGTCTGTCTCTGTCTGTCTTTGTCTCTGTCTGTCTACATGTATATCTGTCCCTGCCCCATCCATGTCCCTGTCCTTGTCCATGTCCTGTCACTGTCTCTGTCACTCTCTCTCTCTCTCGCGCGCTCTCTGTTTCTGTATCGGTCTCGGTCTCTTTCTGTCTGTATGTCTGCCTGTCTGTTTTTATGTCTGTCTGTCTGTCTGCCTCTCCTTCTCTCTTTCTCTCTCATGGCTGTTTCCTCGGCTTGAGCTCAGATTCTGACACGTAAAGGCGGCTTATGAGTACATAGACTCGTGATTTATTTTAGTTTGTATAGTTTGTATAGAAACTATAGATTAAAGTTTGTCAGGAATAAGCAAACTCCGCCACTGTTCGCACACTGACAGTGCCAGTCCAAAGCCAGGACGAAGGAGGAGGGCGACGCTAATGATAATTTTTGTCACACATTGTTGTTAAACCAAAACTACTGGTGATAAGCTGATCCCACTGACGCAACTTTCATGTTTCGCTAAGATACTTTAGAGAGTTTTACATGATGCGCATTGAACTACTCGGCAATAACGAGTACGTTGACTGTACACCGTAGATGGGAGGATCAGGCGACTAAGGAGAGGACTTGCTGCTCATATTTATATGCTGAGGTCAAGAAGATTGGGTTGCTTCGTAGGCCTATTCGTATATGTATAGACTATATGAAGATCCTTCACACATAATGTTCATACATTTATGCATTCAAAAATACATGTATGAATTTATGCCATACATTCATAGACTCTTAGGAGTCTGACAGGAAATGTCAGGTAGGAGAGGGGGCTGTATTTTCCTTGGAACAAATTCCTGACCCCTCTCTCCCCTATACTGTGTACAGTGTACACCGCCATGCATGTAGTATAGGCCAATAGACCGGCTGTGGCTTCTCCTTTTGCACATATAGTCCATCGATCTCCAGTATGGGCCTCGTCTATATTTACACCGACGTCGCTTCTATGCAGCGTCTGGCAAGCAGGCTGGCTTCGAGATAGTCCAAGGCCTAACTGCCTATTATTTTTAGTCTATACTTCTGCATGTATGTGTATGTTACCTGCAGCTTCGAGGCCTGCGTCGTTTCCTCCAAATGTTCGGTTAGCAGTGAAACCTCTCGCTCGAGATCGGCGCGTTGCTTCTCGGCCTATCCAACAAGCAACAGAAGAAAACAATATTTATCACTTTGATGATCATATGCATATCAAACTGTAGGAAAAGGTAAGAAGGGTGTAGTGTAGGCCATAGTACTATCTAATACAATACTATAATCGGAATATCGGGTCGCGAACATAATTTTGTGAAGAGTTTGCTTTGGAGTGACGCTGCTTAAGTTCCCAATAACAATTATTCAGAAATTCATTCATTCCAAAAATTAAAATAGCACCAATTCAAGAACACGACTCAGAGGAGCTCCAGCCCAGCCACGGCCAAAGAGAAAGGTTTTGAGCAACTGGTACATGTAGATTGAAAGCAGCAAATTATTCCGAGGTAGGCCTATAGTAAGCCCGTTCCAAGTATTTAAGCGACCGAGAATGCTCGGCGCTGCCTGACCGAAGAAGCCCGAGGTACCAGAACCCCTCCCCCTTAGCCAAAATGCGTAAAGCTCGACGGGAGGAAACAAGTCGGAGACAGGAGACAAAGATCAGTCTAAGTAGGACGTACCTCTGTTCTACTACTATACTACTACTGCTGCTACTACTATACTGCTGCTGCTACTACTATTACCACTATACTGCTATACCACCACAACCACCACCACCACCACCGCCACCACCGCTATTATTACTATTATTGATGTTGTTGTTGTTTTTGTTGCTACTATAGTTGTTGTTGTGGCTGTTGTTGTTGCTATATAAAAAACTGGCTAAGTTTCGTTCAGATTTTCAAGTGCCATTCGGGTTCAGCATATAGATACCCCACAATAAGGGCCCATATGTTTTTCTAGTCAGAACAATAAAATTATAGTCGCGATCGCTTTAAATCAAAATTCAAAAATAGCAGTGTATCAATGCAGGACAGATAAGAGAAGAGGGTCTTGCTATGAGTTTACCCGTCCCCAAAGCTACATTTGTATAGCGATTAACCAATATTGATTACTCCCTTCATCTCTTATAGGATAGCACACTGTCTCGATGTTCCATGGTATACATGTACGGTGTGCCAAGATGTATAGCATAATAAGTGAAT
This sequence comes from Lumbricus rubellus, assembly GCA_945859605.1. Classification (NCBI taxonomy): domain Eukaryota; kingdom Metazoa; phylum Annelida; class Clitellata; order Crassiclitellata; family Lumbricidae; genus Lumbricus; species Lumbricus rubellus. The sequence continues at coordinate 11,718,441 of OX243818.1, forward strand.
CTAGACTTTAGTATCAGATCAGTGCAGCTCAGCGAATCAGAGATATGGAAAAGGTGCCATGAAAATGACTAAGCGCACATGATTATGCCAGATGTTGGCATAAGGTTGACATATTGCCGCTTTCATTTTTGTCTCTTCTTAAACAATGCTCTAAATACGCATTCACACTTCGCCTCTGCAGTAACTTCAAATCCTCGTTCTCTATCGATCATCATCTAAATGACTTATGTTGCCATAATGTTGGCTGTAGTTGTCACGAGACTACTACTGTGTTTCTGCTTCGGTTGTCATCGCACCACTTTTAAGGCAACACAGACGAAGTGAATTCCTTATTCCTCCTCCTCATCGCTGCGGTCTGTATACACAGCATGCAATAATTCCTCACCACATGCAGCCGGTGTTTATATTGAAATTCCCGCCAATTGACTCACGCAGTTGCAAATGGCAACGGCATCTCCTCTTTCTCCCACTGGCGCATTCCTCTGCTGAAGACTTGCCCCGCATGCTGCTGGCATCATCTCCTGGCACATGCATTAAAGCAGCGCGTTCTTCCACTGGCAGTGGTTGTTTGTTTGTATGTGCACTTGTTATAGCGCCCCTTCAAGAGCTGTCTACTCAGAGGCGCTCCCGAGCGGACACTGCATCGGAGTTTCACGCCGAAGCGCTGAGCAATTGTGAGTGAATGACTCGCCCAAGGTCCTTACGCGCGAGGTGGATTCGAACCTCGAACCTTCCGGCTCCAAGGCAACGGCGCCACCATTACACCACCGCGCGGTTGATTTGCTCATCTAGAAAGGTTGTGGATCTCAAACCGTGTGTATATTATATATTTATGCATATATTATATGCAAAAATATATAATATACACACGTGTTCGCGTTATGTACCTATTATATATATACATATAAAATAATGTCTTATATACATGTATGCATACGATGTTCTTGATGTTTTAGTAGGCCGCTATACATGTAGCCTATATCTAGCATGTGCATCAACAAGCAGTGAACTTTAATCAGTCAGCTCAATGAAATGAAACAAAATAATACTCTTTCACAACTGCTTACTCTTCACAAAATCAAATCCGAAAATGAACTTTTGGTCCATTGGTCAAGAAGTGGACAAATATTTCTGCGCCACCGAAGCCCGTTGTGTCGTGCAAGTCGTATTAACTTACACGCAAATGCATGAGAAATAAGACAACAGTTGAGCAAAAAGACAATAGGTGAGCAAAAAGACAATAGGTGAGCAAAAAGACAATAAGTGAGCAAAAAGACAATAGGTGAGCAAAAAGACAATAGGTGAGCAAAAAGACAACAGTTGAGCAAAAAGACAATAGGTGAGCAAAAAGACAATAGGTGAGCAAAAAGAAAATAGGTGAGCAAAAAGACAATAGGTGAGCAAAAAGACAATTAACAGGTGAGCAACAGGACAATAGATGCGGAGGTTACGACAATACAGTGTGTACCCAAAAAGACAACAGGTGAGGAGGATGCACACAACAAAAGAAACACGCGACTCATATTATATCAAATGAGCAAGCATCATCTCATCTACCTCAACACTATTTCTAGATCTGATCCCATTCAGATTCTGACCTGACACGACACTGACAAGACTTCCTGATTTTTAATAATAGATCTATATATATATAGCGCCAGTATTGCACGCATGATCACCATGATCAATCATGGTCATGATCATCATCGTCATCGTCGTCATTTTCATCATCATCATCATTCATTCATTCATCAAATGTTCATTTGCGATGACAAGACGCTGGGTAAATATTGTGAGTGAAGAAATTGCTCAATGCAACTAAGCACAGTGCTTAAAGTGTAGAAAAAAGATACGCATGTACGCCCCAACCTTTCCAGGTTGTGCTGGAAAGAATTGGGATTCGACCTCTGACCTCTTGATCTACAATCCTACTTCTTCCATCCAGTTTCAAAGAGAAATTTAATATCTCAATTGCTGATGAATAAATCAATCTCGTAATAAACAGCCGTTCAGGAAAATAATCTTATAGACCACATCAGCTAAATACAACAACAACATTTCAATGTCAGCTGTAACACAGGTCTAACATTTGCAATAGGTCTACACTGCCCTACAGTCTTTGGAATCTAAAGTTCTAAACGTTACCAGTACATTACGCTACAGCCTACAGCGGCAGATCTAAGTATCTTGACGTCTGCGTTTAATTTTAGAAATCTGGTGAGTCAGTGGTGACTATAAAAGTATACATATATATGTAGATATATATAAAATTATATGTGTATATATATATATATGGGTGTGCTTTCTTTGGGTTTAGAAATCTCTAAAAACGGTGGAATTGGTGCATAGAAAAAACAGAAGCAATCTTTCAGCCAAGTTGGTTCCTCTCCGCAACAAACCGCGGCAAACGCTCTGTGTTTGTTTGTAGGCCAAAACAGATCCGAAATTTGAGGCATTTCTACGCAGATAGCATTCAGAGTCAGTCTGAACTGAGCGCTCATGCAGTCTGCGTGAGAGAAAAATAGGCTACATGCTTCCTATCGCAGACCAAATGCAGCACGGATAAGTCGCTGCTGTTGGATTGGTTGGATTCTACAGACTGTTGATGTTGCTGTGTGAGATATCAATTCCTTTTATGTTTGCTCAGTACTGAGTCAGTAGGCCTATAGGCCTACAGCGTGGAGGAAAATAATGCTCTCTGTATTATTAGTTCGTTATATCTACAGAATATGTCTCTTAACTTGTATAAAACTCATTTTTATTCCAAGTTGCTCATTAAGTGATTTCCGAATTCGTTAACCCTACAAGGGAACTTTCACCTGGCGTCACAGGTTTTCAACTGTTGAATAGTTCCAATATTAATAATTTTCAATTGTTTTTTATTCAGCTGAAGAATGAAGATTCCATATGACAGGTCTTTGTTATAGTTGCACTTCTATTAATTTTCATTCATTCATTCTTTCCGGGAATTTATACAGCGCCTCTTCAAAGAGGCAACTCAGAGGCGCTCCCAGTTCCTGGATGGGTTCAGAACTATCAGAAGCAGACGGCTTGAAGCTATCCAACCAGAGAGGGAGGCTTCAATATTGTGGCACATCAGAATGATCCGATCAACAGAGGTGACCGCATTAACTGTACGGTAGTGGACCGCTGCCTACACTTTGGCAGTGCCAGTCCCAAGCCTGGATAAAGGAGGAGGGCGACGTTAATAATCTTTGGTAACACACAGTGTAGTTAAACGGAAACTTCATGATGTACTGCTATAGTAGACACAAGCCGACCTTTGAGGTAGGCCTACGTCTTCTATCACCCCTTCTCTTCTTTTTCTACTCTCTTTATTTTCTTTTTATCCTGTTCTTGCTCCCTGCTAATCCTGATAATCCTGCTCCTGCTCCTGCTCCTGCTCCTGCTAATCCTGCTCCTGCTACTCTTTATAATAACCTTTTATCTCTTATCTTTTCTAAAATTCTATTTCTCCTATGTATACTCTCTTCTTTTCTCTCATCTGTTTTCTCCACTCCTCCTCCTCCTTTTGTGCCTCCCTCCAATCTCCTCATCACTTCATTTCCTCTTTTCCCTCATCGTCCTTTTTTCCTCTCCACAATTTTTCACTAACCCATCTGTCTCGTTCTTCCAACTACATACAGGAATTAAATTGCGATCAAGTAAATTCTCGTTCACAAGATTAAACTAGTTAATGAACAATGAGCATGATGAACATCCATAGGCCTACCTTTGATCGGCCCAATCGTTCAGCGTCCAACTCTTCTTCAAGCTCCTTAATACGATTCTGAAATCATAAGAATATCATCCAAAGCAGTGGATTATTTCATTTCTCATAATTTATTTCAAACGCATCCATTTCGGCCTAAGAAGAAGGACGAGCCACATGTAGGCCTACTTTGGACTTATGATCACTCACGTCTTGAGTTTTATTAGACTCCAAAACAAACTACACAAATCGAGAGTAGAGTCAGTAGAACTAGTAGCCTACCAATAACAAAAGAGCGATGGTTTCTAAACAGTTGCCAGGTTAAAGTCGTTATTCCGTAACTTTGTATAGGTATCATCGCTGTAGACAAAGCTTTCCTTGATTTAATTAGGCCTAAATGCTACAAAACATCTGGTAGAACCGGTATAAAAGGCTATAGTTTTAGAAGGAATAGTTAGTCATGTTATGAATTATGATCCACTGTTACTGAGTCCATCAGATGGCGTATGGGTCAAGCGGGCGTCATTTCGGAATCGAGGCTTTATTTGAATTGACGCAATTTAGGCGGATTATTGAACAGGTCAGCAGATAACAATTTCTAAAAAATTAGAAGAAATAATTATTGAAGTCATTAGGCCTATATTGGAACTCTGGATATGCTGGGCTATAATTATTATTATTCATATCATCAGAGGCGTCGCCAGTCTGGGTGGTTTGAACCACATCATTGCGAAAAATATGACCCACACAATTTTAAAAATTCGTTGAGTTTTCATTCGGCTATGGGGGGGGGGTGTGGTCGAACAAAAGCTCGTTAAAATATCAAATTCCCCAGATTTATTTCCTCATTTTCTAAGGGATAGCTAAACCCCTGCCTATTAGAGAAGATAGATATATTAGGCTATGTCTAGGGCAAATCTAGGCATTGACGTACATCGTACATGACCCGGAGTGAGGAGGAGCTGGACGACGAGAAACCCAGATCGAACCCCTTCCTCATCACGTATCGACTCTCCGTGCTGATGTGGCTCGTCACTATGCCGCCCTCCGTTCGGTTCTTGAGCACCTGAGGATGCGTGAGGATGGCCTCGCGGACAGACGACGAACCGCCACCGGAAGTCGACAGCTCCTCATGTCTGGCCGCAGAGGACGACGAGGAGGATGAACTGGATGCTGCCGCGAACGACGAAGACGAGGAAGAGGCGGACGCTTTCGAATGCGAGGAAGACTCGTGCTTGCTCGCAGATGACTCGTGCTTGCTCGCAGACGACTCGTGCTTGCTCGCTGACGCCTCCACAGCTTCGACCTCGGCTGCTACTGCTACGGCCTCTACTGCTGCTGGTTGTTCAACCACAACGACCGGCTGGACTTCCTCGACCACAATCGCCGTTTCCGTATCGGCCATTATCTCAGCTGCTTCTTCTGCTTACTTTTTAACCTGTAGTTGTCTCTTTACGCTCGCGCTGCGAAAACCCTAAAACGAGCGGAGACAAAACTGCTCCTCCAATCGACTGAACTGAGAGAGTTAAGAGTACCACCGGCGGAATCTCCACACACACTGTAATCGACGTCGGAGTGTGTTAGAGAGGGAGAGAGTTCGCGGTCAACGCCGTGAACCAGAGAACCGGAGAGTCGGCGGCAAAGAAGCGACAAACTCGGCAGACGGTCGAGAGAGCAAAGGGAGCAACGGCGGACGAATGCGCCTCTGTCGGTCGAAATTCTCCGATGGAGCGACGGCTGGGTAGGAGCACTGATCGTAGGCCTATACCACCAGTCCACCACCAGACGGAAGGAAGGATGGATGGACGGAAGGAGGAGCGAGCTTTAGCCGGTGATCGGTCTATTCCTGGGCGCTTATGCAAGAGTATAGGCTCGTAAAACGAACACAGCGCAAGGCCCGGTTTCTCTTTGCTCAGTGGCTGCTTGGGTTTTTCTTATAGAGCTCATTCTTGCCGGCTCCCGGCTTGCTCTCTGTATCTTTCTCTGTCTTTCTCTGTCTCTGTCTGTCTCTGTCCGTCTGTCTGTCTGTCTATATCTCTGTCTCTATCTGTCTGTCTGTCTGGCTGTCTTTCTTTTATCTCTCTGTCTCTATCTGTCACTGTCTCTCGCTGCCTCTGGTTTTGTGAGTATCTCCCGAAGTCGTCTTGGTCGGTCTGTCTCTTAATCTTTGTCCTGCTCTTCTGTCTCTTTCTTTCTCCCTCTTCGTCTTCTTCTGTTGGTCACCGACTTCATTCGAAGCTGCATGGAAGAAGACTTGAGGTCGACGGAATGCGTGGCAGCAGCAGAAGACGTTTCAAGGTCATCCTGATTGACGATCCAGACGGAAGAGCCGTGGAACGAGAAAGACTCACTCTCGCCAACACACTCTTCTATCTACTAACTTTACGGTCTCCCGTTTTCGTCTGTCTGTCTGTCTTTCCATGTGTCTGTCTGCTTGTATTTCTCCGTGTCCATGTGTATGTCTGTGTCTTGGTGTGTTACGTCAATGGGTTTTTGGACTTGATTATAATCTTTTCGCGCATCTTTGTTTTAGACTCTCTCTGTCTCTCTGTCTTTCTGTCTCTCTGTGTCTCTCTGTGTCTCTCTGTGTCTCTCTGTCTCCCTCCCTCCCTCTCTCCCTCCCTCTCTCTCCCTCTCTCTATCTCACTGGCTCTCTCTCTCTCTCTCTCTCTCTCTCTCTCTCTCTCTCTCTCTCTCTCTCTCTCTCTCTCTCTCTGTATAATAGTATTCATCTGCTTGTCTGACTAGTGCGTCAGTGTCTAATGTCTAATGGCTCATAGGCCCCCACTATTCCTGCGGCCATGGTGCCAGGAACGATACACTGAGGCATTTGAAAGGAATCTTTTCTTCGACCATGCAGCACCAGCATGCTCGTAGCAACCAGAATTCTTTCAACAGTTTATATCCGTCAGTGGCTGTGCTGGCGGGGATCGGCTGTCTAGCAAAGTGTCTGGTATAGTGTCTAGTTATAGTGTCTAGCATGGTGTCTAGTATTGTCTAGTATAGACTACTGTATAGTGTCTAGCATAGTGTCTAGCATAGTGTCTAGTTATAGTGTCTGGTATTGTGTCTGATATAGCGACTAGTTATATAGTGTCTAGGATAGTGTCTGGTATTGTGTTTTAGAGGGCTTTTTAAAAGGTGCAGTTGTACAAAACATTGTGCAGTTCTAAATGGATTTGCACAGTTGCAGAAGCACTTCTGCACAGTTAAAACTAGCAAAAATAGTCACTGTCCTCGGATTGGAAGAAATTTACAATGCAGGATGGTCCTGGATGGGAAATGAAAAATGGAATTGTGCAGTTCAACAAATTTATTAAAAACAGCACTGGTGTCTGCTTCTATTATAGCGACTATAGTTTCTAGTTTCATGTTCAGCATAGAGTCTAGTAAAGTGTCTTGCTTTAGTGAAAACGAGGTCCGGGTCGGTGCCATATTTGTTTGTATGTGCACTTGTTATAGCGCCCCTTCAAGCTCTCTCTACTCAGAGGCGCTCCCGATGCAGAGCGGACACTGCATCGGAGTTTCACGCCGAAGCGCTGAGCAATTGTAAGTGAAGGACTTGCCCAAGGTCCTTACGCGGCGAGGTGGATTCGAACCTCGGACCTTCCGGCTCCAAGGCATAGGACCATGCAGAAAGGCTATATTTGTGTTTGCGTGCTTGCTACATACGGTAGGTAGCCTATATGCAGACGTAGACCTATTCGTGATTTACGTGTACAAGCGAGCAATATTCCATGTATAAAATATATTTATGAGGTCAAAAGGTGCTGAACTGGGGATGATATATTATGCATATATTAGGCTATATCAGCACGGCGCATAAAACGCATCCATGCATGCGCTTCTCTAAACCTTTTTCTTGGTCTGCATTCCAACGACGCCGATTAATCGCCAGCTGCTGAAGCTGCTGCTGGAGGCTGGGCCAAGAACAGAAGATGCTGAGATGCAAAGGCATCAGCAGCAGCAGCAGCAGCAGCCACTGCTGTCTGATCAGCAGCTGTAACCCTAGACAGGTATAAGCATCCATGAGCCAGCCGACGCAAGGCCTAGGAGGCAGGAAGGCATCTGCTGCTACTGCTGCTGCTGCTGCTGTTGCTGATGATGCGAAGGATGAGGGTGGGAGATAGCCACGTTGCTGGAAGGATAACTATGGCAATTTATGTAACCGGCTAAAGATGGAAAATGCTCGTGCGTTCCTGTAGCTTACAACCGCTACCAGCCTACCAGCCTACCAAAACACCAGCTCTCGCTTTATATTTCCCCACACAGGTTTTCCACTAGAAACTGAAAACATTGTGTTTCCAGTTGCATTCTGTTTTTTCCAATTCCACAACCTCCCACGCCGTTTCAACTCTAAACAACATCCACCTCACCTGTACCTTGACCTCTGCCTATCAACTTTGTTTTGATTCAGCGCCTGTCAATAAGCTGGTTCCCACGACAACTCTTTTTGGGCGCTGTATAAGTTAGGCTACTATATAGCTTATTATTAGCCCTACCAATAGGCATACCAAGTACCATGACGTATCATCATCATCATCATCACCACCACCATCATCTATTGTCTTGCACAGATGGGTGCAACTGATAGTGATGTCTGACGTGTTGCGATTCAATTAGAACTGGAATTAGCTCTTGAAATCTGCCAATCTAACTAGAATCAGTACAAGCGGAGTAGGCCTACAGCCCTACATACGAAAGAAATGAAGACTTCATAGCATCACATAATATTGACGTCATTGCCACAAGGAGAAGGACTCGAACCCGAAGTAATCGTCATCTCCAACCTTCTAAAACGCTACTCGAAAGCCAAGCGCGGGGCACCAGCTTATTCATGAGCGCTGCGTTGCGTGAAAAAGGGTTGTCCGTAAGAGTAGTAGGCCTACAAAGGTGGTACGGGTTGGGTTACCATAGGATCAGAGGGGCGGCGGAACAGCTAGGCTACCAAGGCGAGTGTAGGTCTAGGAGTTAGGCAAACGTCTATCCTCTATCCTCAAACCCTTAAGGGTGGCGTATACCCAACCCATTGGAACCCACACACGAAAAAGTGCAACTTCGCGTTCACGCAGTCGTAAAATGCCAATAGAATTGATGTTCAGCCGAAAAGCCACCACACGAAAGCAGAACCTAAATAGGTCAGACATTCCGCGCCGAGAGACAGGTGCGCGTAGGTCTTCCACGATGCATATATATATATATACATATACATACTTATATATATATATATATATATATATATATATATATACTTACGCCATTCCAGACCACGTGAGGTAGGCTAATTGATTTCATGCAACATATCACTCTGCTGTTTATTAACAGCTTAACATCATTAACATTATAATAAGCAATACCCCTAAATGATATTGCATTTAGACTTTAGTAATAATAATAATAATAGTGATAATAATAAATAATAATAATAAATACCTCGGGGCAAAAAAATAACAGTGGCACATAAGAAATTATAAAGAGATTTCACAAATGTTTGTTATTTTTACAATACCAACTTGACAAGGCTAAAACTCCAAATTGAGTTTCTTTAGACCGAATTAGACGTCGTGGCTGGAACGAAGGAACTTAGCATCACTCAAGATATTACTGTCTCCAACGTTACTCTGGCAGTGCCAGTCCCAAGCATGGACAAAGGAGGAGGGCAATGCTATCAACTTAGCAAACCAAACATCCAAAATTACATTAGGACTAATGCAAATGTGGGATTTTAAAATTACCCTTTAGCACGGTCTACTGTAGAAGACTGTCAGCTGTGGTTTTAAAACACAGTTTCAAATATCTTATATACTGAAAATTATGTCGAAGTAAAAGAAATCTGCATATCTCAGCACCAGAAAGGTCAGGCAAAGTTGTGTATCGCAGTGCATGATAGTGTGACTTTATTTTCTAAAAAAATAAAGAAAAGTGCAATTGGTTTTTAAAGCTTTCCACCTAAGAGTTTTCCTGCTATTTGTGGTACTATAACAGAACAGTCTAGCATTACCACACGAGGTTAATATGCAACCCACATTTCACTATAAATAGAGCTCAAAAACATCCAATTTGACGTCCATGGAAAGCTGAAAGTGCATTTCCTATAACTAGCATTACCAAAGATCTTTACGCTGACATTTGAAAGCCTATTAGGAAGGAAATGGTCTTTTGCGCATCATTTCAAATGAACAAAAACAAACACGACAACAATTAATTATTCATGACAAGATCTATACAATAATACAAGACACATACAGTCATCAACTAATATTTACAGAATTCGCTTAATTTCTACAAATTATCTCATCTCTCTCTAGAGTCTAGAAAATCATTTCTCGCAAAAATACGGCATTTATGACTCGTTCTGACTGCAAGCGGAATGAATGATTGCACCATAGAATGCGACACCAACAGAATCAGTAACAACATCGAATTAACAGCAACAAAATGGCGGCTGCTGGCCGGCATAACTATAATCCAGTATGGCAACAAAATGGCGTTTTCGACCTCTATTCATAGTCTATCTATGAGCTATAGATCAATCAGTGCAATAATATTCCAGGTTTAGAATAGGTCCATGGAAATATCATATCGTCATTAGGTAGATACCAGAGCACAAAATTTTCGTCCAAATCTGACTTCTTCAATTGAAAATTATCAATTTATCATACAAAATGAAGGAAATAAATGATAATTTTTATAGTAGAGTCAAATGATGTTATTCACTAATCTGGTAGCACTAATCCCGATAGTTCTCGATTTACAATGGGAGTCCTTTGCCAGAACATAGGCTTAACGCTAACAAACAGCAACAAGAAAAAACGTAACACTGTTAACTTTGATACTCTTCAGACGCTGGCTCTGCAAATCATCTCAAATGTTTTCACAACATGATAACATTATCGATACGATACAACATACGTTACGTGAACATACGTTAGGCTATGTGCAATTCAATTGACTAGCAGCAAACGGCAACTCCATTGTCTGGGCACAGCAGCCTACTTCACGCCGAATTTCATGAATTTCAAAGAATAGCAGCATTAAATGATGAATTAACACCAAATAATATATTCAATCTCTTACGCATCACTGGCTTACCAAGACATCCTGCAGATCAGGATCAACATACTACTTATATTTGCCAATGGCTGTCATTGGCTCATTGTAAAGGAAACTCGTCATGGCAGACTTAGAGAATTCAACCCGACATTGCCATGGGAACTACATAACTGCCGACCTATCCTTTCAATCCCCTTGACCTAATCATCACTTTATTTTGATGCAACATTACTAGATGCTCTACACATTGGACAACAGCATGACTGAAGTCACCAATCGTTAACAATAATAATGAGAAACTATAAAGTGTTAACATAATTACCGTAAGCACACAGCACACAGTGATAATTAAGCTGTCAGCACACTGTGTATTATCTTGGCAGACGTCAACATACATTGTAATTAACTAATTAAATCTCGCAGAAATAAATAAATAACAAAGGAACATCTCAAGAGATTAGATAGATCACCATGGAAATGTTGCAATCCTCCATTGCAACTAATTTCACATCATAAATTATAACACTCACAACAACTCCACGAATTAACCAGCATGCTGAACTCACACTAGTGTAGCGTATTGTAAAATTGGCGTAATAAGAATGCAGTAAGTAAGTAAGACAAGATTCATCACTATGTGCCTCATGAAAACAATGATTCTACGGACAGTTTGAAACATGCGACTCAAATTTCATTCTTTTGTAACGTCATTGCAAAACAGACTTACTTATAAAATGGTTGCCAAAGATAGTGTTAAAATAGAGCCCTAAAATGTGGTAAAATTATTCGTAAGCCAACTGAAAAAAAACTGCAAAATGGCCTTACACTTTTGATACCACATAAAAACTGGTAGTGATTTTTACACTAAAAGCAGAACCCCAATAACAATGTTAAACGCAAGAGGACAAAACAATGAGAAATCATGAAACCTACGCTTCCCTGGTTGGGAAAGCTAAGGTAAAAAAGGCGACACATTTGCACATTCATTACACACTGCATTCAATGTCATTCGCAGATTGTACTTTCGCATGGATGACATAACAACAGCAAGACAACCTCTTCTAACAGGTACATGACCTAAATACAACCGACCATCATAATTATGGTCTGTTAAAAGCTGAACACATCAAAGCATACACGTAAAAGCAGTCATCCTAATAACCACAGAGTTAGGAGTGGCGATACAGTGTGGTACGCCAGATGAATTATATATCTCAGAGTGCATGCTCACTATCATAGCAGCATGGATTTGACTTAGTCCATAAATGCTACTGCCTCAATCTGGGTTTACTCAAAAGCAATGAATTGAAATTGAATTTTAACACTTCTTTTGGATCAACCCTTCGAACCCGGCTGGCCGGTTTTCCGACCCGTTATCCATAGCGTTACGGGAGCTCAGGGTTCAAAGGGTTAAGCTGAGTTCAGCTGCTTGCGGAATGCGTACTATTGACAAACAATCTTGGAGGGAAATGTTCAAAGCGAGGAGTGAACAGATTAACGGCAGCTCAGATCATTTCAAACCTAAATCAGCAGAAAGTCAGATGACAGTAGAATGAATGGTAGAATCATTGAAATGGTTGAATGCAAGGAACCAGATGAATAGTCAACATAATGAATCAGTAAAACTGTTCACAGCAAGGAACACCCAAGGAATGGTCCAAAGTAAGGAACCAATCAAATGGTCCAAAGTAAGGAACCAATCAAATGGTCCAAAAGCAATGAACCAATCAAATGGTTCAAAGTAAGGAACCAATGAAATGGTCCAAAGTAAGGAACCAATCAAATGGTCTAAAGTAAGGAACCAATCAAATGGTCCAAAGTAAGGAACCAATCAAATGGTTCAAAGTAAGGAACCAATCAAATGGTCCAAAGTAAGGAACCAATCAAATGGTGCAAAGCAAGGGACCAGTCAGGCACCTGAAAACAGAGAACCAGTCAAATAATTTAACACAAGGAATGAATCAGTCAAAAGGTCAAATAAATTAAGTGATGACCAATAGAATGGTCTGCATTGTATGTGTGTGTTTGCGTGGTGTATATGTGTGTGTGTGTGTGTGTGAGAGAGAGAGAGATCGATCTAGATGTCCCAGCTGAACAGGTGGTGCTTGATCAGCATGTCACTGATGCCCTCCTTAAGTGGCTTGCTGAGGTCCTTCTTCAACGGCAGTTCCCAGTCTTGAGACAGGCTAAATGCAAACTGAGCCAGAATTCTGAAAACACGCATTCACAACACAACCAATGAAACGACAAATGTGGTGACGCACAGAAAGGGTTAAAACTGCTGATACATCAGACGACATTATCATGTCTTCTGTTTGTAAAATGTTATATTGTGTTATGTTATCTATTTTATTGAGAAAATAACTGGTCTTTCAAAACACGACAGTTAACAAGTGCCAAGAGATAAGGTGATGAAGTCCAGTAGACGTTTTAACCCTTTAATGCCGAGATGGAAGTAAATGGTATGGGAAATCCTATATCCTCCGGCATTAAAGAGTTAAACAGCATAGCCTACGTGATAAAGATAGTGGGTATCAAGCATCAAATGCTTTTCCATAACGGATAGATCAAGCAGCCCTACAGCAACATATTACATCTTTCAACCGATCATCTTACTCATCACATATAATAATTGCATATTACAGCATCATTCCTAAACGTACAGCAAAATTGTAAAGTTTGTAGTTTCCAGAAAGGCAGTGGCAAAAGAAACAAAGGTCAAATAATTTCCAGAGTAGTAAAACGAAGAAAGGCAATGTAACTTCCAGAAAGATATTGGCAAAACAAACAGATAAGGTCAGGTAGCTTCCAGAAAGCTAATGGCAAAAACAACGTTAATTAGGTCACTTCCAGAATGGTAGTGGTGAAGCAAACAAGAAATGGCATGGTAAATTCAAGAGAAGTTAATGTATGGAATATTCAAGGATGGTAAGGCAGGGCCAACTAAAGAAGAATGGTGGACAAGAAATGAGGTAAGATGCATTCAAGTAAGGTCATGAAACACGTGCTCTGGCACCATCATCTTTTGATGCATCATGGAAAAAGGAACAAAGTGGCATTCTAAAAAGAGTCATTTAAACAAAATCTCCACAACAAAAACAACCAAAACAGCATTGAATATCACTGTCTTAGAGTTGCATAATCCCAAAGTAATATCACGAAACCAGAGAAGAAGAAAAACAAAACAATTGCTCCAGAAAATAAGGCACAAGAATTAACAATTTAAAATAACTTAAATACTAATTATATGGAAATGTAGCCATAATTAAACTCTTCATAATTAATCTCACGCATCAATAGTTTATCCAATCATATTTTTAACAAAGACTCTTTGTCAACTACTTTTACTTTTCTGCAACCTTAACACTATAATGATGAACAATTGGGGAAATAATGCAGCTCGATAAAAAGTGTAAAAACTGTATTTAAAATAGTCTGGCAAATGTGTCCATGCAATTTCTTTGGCATGCATCTTAGTCATTGTTGTGCAAATACTGCAAAAGTTTTTAACCTGATTTTGTAGGCCTAATTTCTTCAATGACTAAAATTTGAAACGGAAAGTTGATGTCAGGTTGAAATAAAGTAACAAGAGTGAGTTTACAACAGGCTATGGCAACTCACATTTATGCTCAGCTATTACATATTAAATATCATTGACATTATTAATATCCAAAGACAACATGAATTACTTTAAAAGAATTTAGAATAAACAAGCTTTTTTACTCGAACAAACAGATAAAAAACTTTAGTATTGATAATTCATTCGCCTATAATCAAAGATGTTCCAGCAATGAACTTTGGATAACATGAATTGCACTAGACAAACTTCATATAAACTAAATACCAGTCTTTGATTAATTACAAGTTGAATAGATGTAACAACAGTATTGCTATAAAACACAGTAAAGCAAGCACCACATTTCCACGACACTAAACTCATTAAATTACAAACACAAAATTTAAATACAAATGAAAAAATTAAAAATGAAGCGTATCAATTATCAAGCCAAACACATTTATAAAAATCTCACATACATCAGAAATCAGATTCTGAATTTAAAACAAATTCCGATGAAATGCACTTGAAATTCATAATTTTTTAAGTTTTGATGAACTAATTAACAAAATTATTGAAACCGTCAACATTCTACTAATTACACCTGGAATGTAAATCCAAACAAGTAAATTTAAGTGAAACGATTTAATCTTATAATTAACAAAATGGAAAATTCTTTAACTATAATTATTTGATACAGATTCCACAATTTTCCAATAACGGCAACTTTATTTCTTTTGTAATTTAGTAAATTTCCAAATTTAGGCAAGGTTTCACTGATCATCATTCACTGCCACATCAAAAACACAAAAAAGAAAGAGCAGTACGCATGCATGCAAGAATATATAGATATATGTACAACATTGTTTTTATGCATGTTTTGCGTGCATTTATGTATGTATGTATGTATGTATGTATGCTTGCGTGTATATTTTAGAAACCATCTAAAAGGCACCGAAACATAGCAATCTAAGAAGGTGCAAGAAAGGTATCTTAAGGTTTGCTGAAATTGTGCTTCTAATTAACTAAATACCTTAATTATAATTTAATATGTTAACATGAACACTAACAAAACAAACAACAAAAACGAAAATTATCAAGAGACCAAAAATGACAAAATTAAAGGAAAAAATAGTGACTACGTATAAGAAGATAAACAGAAGAAAAAGACTGTCCTTCAAGTTAATTACAATCTGCGTCTTTCTCTGGTCTGAATCACTCCAAATAATACGCAGAAATTTCACTAACACATCATTTTTCGCTAGATCATCCCAACATAATTAATTCTAACTGTTATGCTTCCACTGAATGCCACATACATCTCGGGCTACATAGCCATGAAAAATAAGAGCAGAAAACTTCCATGCAGTGGTCTCTGCCTCTCTCAAGTCAGCTGGACGATAGGTACAAGAAAGCTGATTCACAAATCGCCAGTAAGCTGTATGACACTTTCTCGGTCAAGTGATTTCATAGATCATAGGGTGATTCCATGTCAAATCAACCAACATGATTGACATGACCGACTCAGATTTACTTGAAATTTGGCAGACTTTTTGGTCTAGGCGAGACATATAAAAACCTGCAAACAAATTTTTTTGGGTCAACAACTTCCCGAGATACGGGTCGTCAAACTTTGACCCAAAACGCTTGACCATTTTCCTTTGGACGTCTGTATCTCAGCTTGTATAAGAGCTAGAAATGTGTTCTTGGTGTCATTATTTAGCTCTTTTGATGAACTATTCGAGTAGATTATTTATGACTGTTTTAAAGTTAAACATAGTGAATATATTTGACAATTTAGCACTTTGACCTTGATCTTGACCATTTCAGTTTTTTTTTTAAATCTGAAAAAAATCACACCTATAGCTTGAATGGTCTTGAACATCCCCTGAAAAAATCAGAATGGGATCTCTAATGGTTCTTTCGCTATAATTAATTTGTCTATAATTCCACTCAAAATTCGAGTTCAACATATGGGCGATTCCAGTTTCAGACGACTGGATATTGAAATTCGCACAGAATTATAGACAAAATAATTATAGCGAAAGAACCATTAGAGATCCCATTCTGATTTTTTCAGGGGATGTTCAAGACCATTGCAGCTATAGGTGTGATTTTTTTCAGATTTAAAAAAACAACTGAAATTGTCAAGGTCAAGGTCAAAGTGCTAAATTGTCAAATATGGTCACTATCTTACAATGTTAAGCAGTCATAAAAAATCTACTCAAATAGTTCAACAAAAGAGCTAAAAAATGACACCAAGAACACATTTCTAGCTCTTATACATGCTGAGATACAGACGTCCAAAGGAACGTGGTCGACCGGTTTGGGTCAAAGTTTGTCAACCCGTATCTCGGGAAGTAGTTGACCCCAAAAAAATTCTTTGCAGGTTTTTACAGGTCTCACATAGCCCAACAAGTGTGCCAAATTTCAAGTAAATCTGAGTCGGTCATGTCAATTTTGGTTGTAAATTTGGTTGAATTGACACGGAATCACCCCATAGCGGATTTAAATTAAGCTGTAATAATATTCACATCTCAAAAGCCTATTAGGAATGTATAGACGCCAGTCTGTTTGTCACTCAATCCACGCTCTGCAACTTAACATGGAGAGCTCCTTGTGATTTACGGCCTCTCACGAAATATTCTTATTAATCCACGAGTTGCAGATCACATTTGAATTCACATCTTCATGGTGTCAGTTAACATTCTTAAACCTGTACAGACCAAGGGTATAGCATTTCCCATACCATTGGCTACTCTTTGCCAAGTCTTAGGTCAGTAAAGGGTCAAAATACACCAGTAACATCCCTCTCTACATCCAGTCTTTCACTTTCCAACAGAAAACAAAAGACCATGTATGCAAACAAAGACAGCCACATGTAGCATTTACACTACACAGAAGTGTAAAACAACTGAATACACTATATAGACAACAGTTTTAAAGCTTCAACCTAAAAGCAAGCAATTAAATAACCTCGCTTAAAAATCATCGCATGCAGCCATTTTTAGCACAGTCTTCAATCAACCGAATCCCACAGAATCAATTTCGACAAGCCGTGGCATGAATCACTCAGCCTCAGCTTAAGCGTTGAAGTCTCCATCCACACAACTGTCAGTCCAGCGGCTGGTAGTGTCTGCTCGCACGCACGGCAAACTCTACAGGTCCCAGCTAAAGAGATGATACTTAATGAGCATATCGCCGACATTTCGTTTGATATCGTCGACCATTTTCTTCTTGTTTCGCGGCAGCTCCCAGTCAAGGGAAAGGGTAAAAGCAAACTGGGCGAGAACTCTGGAAGAGAAAATTCGCAGTTAGGGTGGGGCGAGCTCAAATAATCAATCATTTATCATAAATTTGCCCTCTCCTTAACCCTTTAATGCCTGAGGGTATAGGATTTCCCATACCATTTACTACCATCTCGGCCTTAAAGGGTTAAGTTAACTAACACCAGTGTTAAGGAAACATTTCGGGATGTTCTTCTTCCTTCAGTAACCCAATGCCTACGTGCTGCTGGTAAACAACACAAGCCAGCTGGACAATTTTCTCTTAACCCTTTACCGACCGAAATGTAGTAAATGGTATGGGAATCCTACACTCTCGATCGGTAAAGAGTCAAATGCTCTGTGGCTTCACCATTCTGTTAACGGTCACGTGTTACGAATCAGTTCGCATGTAATTCACGGATGCAGACAGAAAAGAAAGAAAAAAATTCTAAATTAAACCAACCCGTACTATTCCATAAAATCCTAAATCAACTGATCCAACAGATGTTCCAAGCCAAAAAAACACTAACTTTCCAGCAAATTAAAACTAAAAACGAATAAGAAAAAAATTAAAATAACCACAGAAACTAAACTTAATACTAGTAATTATCGAAATTAACAAAATCAAAAACTAAACAAGCAGCAAACAAATGTGTAAAAATAACCATGAAAACCTAATAACTAAATAAGAATACAAATATAACATTTAAAGCATGCTTTACAAATCTGATATTAAATTAAATTACAGACATAAAGTTCAAAGCCTGCTTTAAAAACATAAAGTTGTAAATTATATGCACTTCTCAAGTTCTCCTATTGACTTTTCAAAACAACGCGTTTTTACCAAAATGTGATTGTGAAAAGCAAAAAAAATTGTAGAATAAAAGTTTCAGAATTAGTCAGAAAACTACCAAATCTTGTCCATTACCAAAATGATTATTATTATCACAATAAAATAAAATAAATATTTTCCCCCCAAAATAACCTGCACCAGTCATGAAAACTTAAAATTTAATTGATCATGACACCTTCTAATTTACAAAGTACACCCACAAACTGGTATTTAAAATAAAATTTACAATCTATACACTCCAGAAATGCAGATTCAAGCATGATATTATTTAAAGAGAATTCAATTTTTTTAAATCACGATTTTACTAGCCATAAAACTCGTGTTGAAACTGCAACTTAAAAAATAAATAACTGAACCAATCTATGAGAAGTGCATCATAATAAACAAAGATAAGAGGAAGAGTGAAATTGAGAACGGACCTTAGTTCGCATTTGATCTGTACCCAGCCAGGACTACGCATGAACGACCACGGCTGATACCACTTCTCAACGACTTCCACGCAAGAACAGAGTGTCTCCAGCCAAAGGTGCAACACCTGTTCACTGCAATTCAAAATAAATCCAATACATTTAAAGTAATAAGCAATTTTATTTAAACTTATTACATTTTAAATCAAAAGGTATATTATGAAACAAGCAGCTCAATCAGGAGTTTGGACACAATACACAATGAACATAACCATACGTAGAGATTGTTTTCTCTTTTTTCTCACCTTTGGAATCACCTCAAGCAATGCTTAATTTATCTTATAGCTTTCTCAGAAACAAACTGAATAAAGTATTTCATCCAATTAGACTCTTCCTTAATTTTTGGTGTCCATTGCTAGAACACCTCTCACTATGTAATGGTACTAATTCTGTGAAAGTGATCTGAGATATATCAATGTCAGCTTAACAACAACAGAGCATTCGAGGCTTACTTGAGACCACAGCAGATCAACGACCGAAACTTGACGTCCATCTGTGCGTGAACGGTGTCATGAGTGAGGTTGACAGCGTGAACAGCCTGCACAGTGACACACACATTTCATGTTACAATGGCAGAGAATGGAGAGGAAGAGAAGGTCATTCCAAGCAGTATATTCAATCCATTTATTGTAACCATCAACCATAAACAGTAGTCACAGTACAAGATGCTTCACATGATCGGATGGTAACAAGGAAGGCCCTAAGGGATGAATATCCCGCTAACAGAGACACCTATTTACATGTGCAATTTTAACTGATGGCTAAACGGTTGATATCATGAATTGAACAGTAGGCTAAAAAAACAGAATGAAATGACAAATAATTATGTAGCAAACTTAACTAAAAAAACACACATACAAAACAAAAATATTAGTATTATTGCTTCTTAAACTCATTTAATTATTATTAATTAATGAAACTCACATCTCAAAAAAACCTGGGCAAGCTTGATAAAAATGCGAGTCTGTGCATAATAACGAACTTCATCATCAAAACACAGTTACGCTATCCATCATTGTTCAAGCACAGTGAATTCAATTACTTAGTGACAGAATGTACTTCATAAGCACAAGTTAAGTCACATCTTTGGTGACACAATGGACTTTCAGTTATCCCTTTAGAATAAAACTCAAGTAAGCAGTGAGACAGAAGATTAACTTACCTTTCACCTTCACATTACCACCAGCATCTAGCATAAAGAAGATTAGAAAAGCGTAACATCCGGCAACTTACGCGATATAGAATTTCTTCTGGAGTTAGTACCTTACCATCCTCGTCCAGTCTAGTAATGAAAAAAACAAATAAAATGTCACATGTTTTAGTCGATTTTCAAAGATATCAACGCACAGCATTACAAATTACTAATCTCACAATTAAATAACCGGTTAAACTCATCGAACAGCGAAATAGAAGTTGAATGCAACGTCAATGTGAGCCTTAGATCTTCAAATATAATGCAAGAGAAAGGTAATGATGCTTATTAGTATTGCTCAACATTCTTAAAAATGCTCTCTCAAAGGTCTTCCACATTGATCTGGCAAGCTGCTAATAAAATGATTCCAGATTATCTTTTTTATTGAAGAACAGCGTAAAGTCTTCATTAGTATTGTTGTACTAACTCACCTGAATGTTTTGCAAAGCACTAGTCGCGAGTAGACGGACTCAAAGTCTTTCTCAACCTCTTTAGTGGCTGCCTAAAAAAAGAATAAACAATATGAAATTAAACAACTAAAACCAGCGAATTTGACACTCAATTTATATGCATTAAAGAAATCCCATAGCAAATAGAATAGTTTGATTTCTTAAAATAGCAAATAGAATAGTTTGATTTCTTCAAATAGCAAATAGAATAGTTTAATTTCTTAAAATAGCAAATAGAATAGTTTAATTTCTTCAAATAGCATATAGAATAGTTTAATTTCTTCAAATAGCAAATAGAATAGTTTAATTTCTTCAAATAGCAAATAGAATAGTTTAATTTCTTCAAATAGCAAATAGAATAGTTTAATTTCTTCAAATAGCAAATAGAATAGTTTAATTTCTTCAAATAGCAAATAGAACAAAGCATTTAATTTCTTCTACAAAATGTCAAAATGTTTTCACCTCTTCGACGAATAGCCACGGATGTCCAGGGCCACCAAGAAGCGAAGATCGTCTGAGACCATGTTCGAATACAGCCTTCAGCGCAGGACAGAACCTAACACATACAGCACAGTCAATCAATCAATCAATCAGTCAATCAACCAATCACTCAATCAATCAACCAGTCAGTCAATCAAACATATAAATTAATATAGAACCCAATCAATCAGTCAGTCAATCAATCAATTTGTCAATAAATCAATCAGTCAGTCAATAAGTCAGTCAATCAATCAGATTATATATTACACCATAAACTTTTTCTAACAGAACATCAAGATGATTCAAACTGTTACCATTACATAAACAAGTACTACTTGTTTACTGACAATGCCTTTGTTCTGAACACATCACAATAGACCTTGGTGTTCCCCTTGATAATACTCTTGAAAAATCAAATGTACTGCATCACTAAATCCTGTTTCTTCCATCTCAGACGAATACAGCAAGTCAAGAAAAGTCTGCATGAAAAATTTCTTTGTTTATTGCACGAAATAAACGCAAAGTCTTCCGCATGCGAGCTTACACTCCTCGGACGATATCCGTGATCGTTTCGACGACTGTGTCATCACCGGCTGACGAGTAGCTTTTGCTGCGCTCGTCCAGAAGCTCGACAAACTTAGCGGGGAACCAGCCTCTGAGGCCGTTGAGCTCACCAATCCAACAGTGGTCATCTTTCTGCGAAATAATCTGGGCAGACACAAAAGTACCGTACAAGCATAACTCAATATTATAGTAACTTCTCAAAAAAACTCCTCAAAAAGCCTTTCCACATGGATAGAACAAGACCTTGATCAATCAATCAATCATTCAATCATGTCAATCATGTCAATCAATCAGTCAGTAAGTCAATCAATCAACCAACCAATCAGAATTTATACAGCGCCACTTCCATCACATAGATTGGTTTTCAAACTAGAGTCAGAAAAAACAAAAAGCTCAGATACCGTTGAATTATTATTGTCTGTCAAAACCAGCAGTAACATTTTAAGACCAGTACTAGCAACCATTTCCATAACATTTTATGGGGGGATATGAGCCTAAAATGTGTCATCCGCACTGAGTCAGTAGACTCTACTGCAGGAGTCAATATTTTCTATCATCAGTTTACACATGTTGACATCAATACAGTAAAGGTCACTATTATAATAGCAATGAGCTACACTACTTTCCAAATCCCTTTCACCCCACACTTGTCGATAAAGTGTCACTAAAATATTACTGTTAAATCAATTATGAATTCATGCCACACAGTTGCAAGTAGAAACTACGAAATAATAGCATAATATTTTTATTAATGTTTTTAAAACATAGCATAATTATTACTCTTTCATAGGAAAATATATCAACTGAGTTTTTCTGGTATTGTTTCTTCATCTTTCTCTTGCTTTAAATTCTGCCCTTTCTCTTGGGGGTCGATCGCACTGGGAGCGCTTCTGAAAGGCTTCTGCTAAGTGAAGCACTATAAAGATGGTCATATACAATACAACACAATACTGTTTATATACAGAAAATTGAAAAGATATTGTTTAATAAGAGAAGATTCTTTGCAACAAAGACACTGACTGTGATTATGTCATTTTTCCGGAACCCTAATTCGTCATCGTCGTGCCGTTCAAAGTCCAGCAGAGCCTTCGCCCTTCTTCTTCTGTGCCGTGCAACATTGACGTAGTTCTCAAGATCTTTAGCATGACTTTCCATCGTATAGTCAGCTTGAATATTCTAAAATACGAAGACAAATCAAAAAGTATGTTATACAAATCCAATCTAACAACTATGAGATAATTATGTCAGTGTCATCATCTTAATCTAATCTCTAAGGCCAATGAGATACACAAATGACAGCGAGTCCCTTAATCAAGACAAAAATTAATATGACAGAATTGCATGAATCAGTTGTCAATTACATTTAGCGCTGTAAAGTACAACTATAGAAAACTACCATAGAAGTATATAAAAACTTAAAAATAAAAAAATAAAAAATTTAATTCTAGGGTAAAAAAAAGGAAATAACAACACAAAAATTAAACATGAAAAACATGAACAATGCAAAAACCACAAAGTGATAATAACAACAACAAAAACACAAATCACTCAACACACAAAAAAGCATAAAGACTAAAATGAAATATAAATAATGTTCTCAACCAATAGTAATAACCTATATACTCACAACTTTCGTATTCTTTGGATCGATCGATTGGAAATGTCGGGCGATCTGGAGAATGGCTTCTCGAAGGTCGACGAGAATTTCCGTCTGCCGGATGTTCTTCGCTTTATCCGAATCGAATCCATCTCTATCGCCCCACAACATCACCGACATCAATGACTTCGAGCGATGTAAATGACGTTTAGTCACGTGCTATCAACGCAATAAAACAATCACATCGCAATTTCACAGATCACTACCAACGCAATAAAATGGTAAATGCTTAACATCACATTGCAAAAATTTAACAGTTCACTACTGAAAAGCAGATGACAAGATAAACAACAACCCAATTTCATTTGCAATGCAAATATCTATATTTACTATGAAAAGAAAGCCCCCAGAACAATGAGCCATCTTAGCACGTTGACCGCCACCCTACACACCATGTTAAATGACTGGATTTGGTACGAGATAACTCGTACTGGGCGGGCAACGTGTTAAAAGATTCAGAATCTAAACTTCAGGCAAAACTAAAATAAAAGACTCCTGAACAACAGATTTGCAAGAATAGAAGAAGAAATCCTGAGATAGCGGCATTGACTATGAACTGCTGCTGGCGACTTCATTTTCTTAGTCTCAGCATACAAAGGCAGGTGGCCCGTTTCCCCCTCCTCCTCCAGGACGAGGGCAGGGTGCTGAAGATTGTTGAAGTGGAGCTGGAGGCTGCTGGGTCGTTTCTGTGTCGGGTCACAAATGGATTTGGGTCAAGTGACGTCCTTCACAAGGTCTGTGGGTATATGCGTTCCAGTTGAATCAGGTTTTCAATCTAACCTAATCCTAAATCTCACCCAATACAATGCGTATCATCTTTTCACTAAGAACTCGTTATAGCTGAGCTGGCAAAGGGGCGTAAGAGGAGCAGAAATCTCTCTAACCACATTTCTGCCCCGGTGGGAGTTTAAACCCCAACATCAGAACGAACATTCCAGCGCCCAAACCACTACACTATTCAGCACCCAAACAACTCAATGAAGCAACGTGAACCAATCAACGTCGATGGTTACCTGCTTTGGCAAATTTCTGGCGGACTCTGGATTAACGATGGCACCTTGGTCAGCCATCAGATAAGCGAGATGCTTACGGCGTTGGCTGTCAACCCACACGTCGGTCAGAGAATTTGCAACTTTGAATGATTCCTACAAAGGACAAAGCAACACATTGTAAGGAATGGACAACACCTTTTTAAGCCAACAACCATACTGAACTGAAGACTAGTACTCATCCGGATAGGTAATCAATGAGTGATTGCCTTACAGTGTCCGCTCTGCATTCGGGAGCGCCTCTGAGTAGCGAGAGCTTGAAGGGGCGCTATAACAAGTGCACATACAAACAAACTCAACAGCAGTAAAAAAATCAATGTTCAGCAAAGTAATGTAACGTAGTAAAACAAAGCAGAAAAACAACAATCAGACCAGAGCCCCTCCGAGTAAGAATTCTGAAGGTGCTATATAAATTGTGATTGACTGGAATCGACCATATTACATAATGTCTCACCGCCAGAAGGATGTCAACGTCCTGAACATCGCCAGGAACGTCTGACAAGACGTTAAAGATCTGCGCTGAATTCTCAAGCTTCTGGATTTCAGGTTCCTAGAAATAATCAGGAAAAGTCGATTTCCAAGAACTGGTCAAGTAGTTGGATATAAAAAAAATTATAACACAAAGTCTTTATATATAAATATTTTAATATATATATATATATATATATATATAAAATTATATATATAACATATACACTTTAGTAATTGCATGAAGGTTAAAAAGGTGTGACTCATAAGATGCTCTAAATGTCTGACAACTTAAACAAACCGTCTTCAGAAAAACTATTCATGTCCATATTAAAAAAAACCATAACGCACCTAATGCAAAACATATTAAGCTCTGAAACTTTTACTGCAACTGCAAGGCAAACTAAACAGACCTCGGTTGGTTAGAGCATCTGTGTGATTTTCAGTAAAACGTTCCTTCCGAGTTAAACCACCTGCTTGGCACGTTAGCTATTGACCTCTGGGGCTACGTACAATCGTACATGCAACACATATTAATTATACCAGTAAATCACCTTCATTCTCAGCATTCCAAGGGTCATTTGGAAGAGGACAGTGGACCCTTCGTAGAAGAGCAGATCCCAGAGTCGCAGCAGGACACGGATGTGCACGACGCTTGCGAAGATCGTCAGGAACCAGTGTAACGTGATCAGAGACATCTCTAAATGATCAAACAAATCAAATATCCAATATATATATTCATTAAGAGCACTTATACATCGACTCTTCAAGACTATCTGCTCAGAAGCACTCCCGACACAACCTCTGTGAAATAGGCAAAATATAATATTATGAACTTCATAAATTGTCACATGCAGTACAATTGTCTACAGTTCAAAAACCATTAATGTGCTGAATAGCGAAGACACTTAGCTTATCACATAAGTCTGGTAAAAAGAACACCTTATGCTAGTTTAGACACTGTAGAGACTAGCAACATACCAATGTCGTGTTCTTTAAGCACTCCATCCAAATCAGGTAGGTAGCTGACAATCAGTTCTCGTAGTACTCTCTGATCAGCCTGTGGCAAGCAACCAACAAACATTGGGTGTAAGTAAGATCTACTTATAAATGAAGGCTTGTAACAATACTGTATTGCATATATGACCATGTATAAAGCGCTTATCTCAGCAATAGCCTCTCAGAAGTGCTCCCAGTGCGAACAACCTCGAGTGAAAGGCAGGATTTGAGGTGAGAGAAAGATAAGGCGAGACAACCAAAAAGAAAAAAATTAAAACACTTACTATGCATATACTTTTGTCGGAGAATCCAAATGCAAGAGAGTTATCAACCCACAGCAAGAATTAATTCTCTTACCTGTACACCAATAAGCGTACTGGAATAGTATGAAGCGGGAAGAAGGTCTTCAATGATCATGCACATCATCCAGAACGCATCCTCTTCTTCCATGAACAGAAGAAGTGATCCCGCAATCTACCACAACCAAAACAAAAATACCAGTTAACCAAAAACTGTTTAGCTGTACAATGTACAATACATTTGTACATGCTTTAATCCGAAAATGCTACCAACATAATTTTTTTAAATTGCACACTTAACAAGGAGAGGATCAGTGATATGCAATTTTTCGTCCGTCATAAATCAAGGATACTCTAGTTTCAAAATGTCCATTGTCCAAATACCTACACGCACAAAATAAACATTTTCCAAAAGATGAGCCATTTATAAGAAATTGCTGCCACTAAATGCAATGAGTCACGTAAACCAGACGTCGGCTTAATTCCACCAACCATTCCAGTTCCCTGGCAGTATCCGATATCCGGGTAGAGCCAGGCGAGCGCCCGCAGGACTCGGCGTAGTCGTGGAATACCAGTGCTATTGATGTTGCAGAAGCACGAATTGCTCGGCATAGTACGCAGAAGATCCTGACAAACACCAAACAATGACAGATACTGTAGACTATCCACCCTGGGTGTACAATGTACACAGTACAGGGCCACCACTCTTTTCACTATTCTATGTAGAGAGAGCTTTTCATCCCCTACATGTGAACCTCTATCATGCTTTATGTCTTGTGCTTTTTACAATATTGCTGGTCCCATGGTCTGGATTTGTCTTGCACTGGCTTTGCCTTTGCTGCAAAGCAAAGGTAGGACTTTTCTTATAAATATGGATTTTATTGTACGCTCAAAGCTGTCATTTTCAGCTGGGGATGGGTTGGGAGTGCTGCTTAGTAGCAAACATGAATGACTACTACTGTAATAGTCTTAGAAGAAAGTATTCTCATCATGCTACTTTTACATTAAATCAGCACCCCAACAATTGAAATAATTTTCAGCAGCGCGATCTGAGACCTTTTCGTTCTGCTTCGAGGTCATCAAGTACAAGTTAGTATTAATACTCAATTAATTAATTAATTAGAGCATAACTGAAAGTAACAGGGATAAACATACAATACAATAATAATAATAATTAATAATAATAATAATAATAATCTGAGACCTTTTCGATCTGCTTCGAAGTCATCAAGTGGTCGTTGGAACTCGCTTTCACGATCATTTTGTAGTTCGTCTCTGACTTCAGCTTCTTCTCGAGGGCGCCGGAAATGCGCATCCAGATCTGCGGTCTGATGGAATGCGGAATTCCCTGACGAATCATCGTCTTTAGCTTCTCGGAACGTGGCAAGCGACTCTCGATCTGAATTCAGACACACCAAAAGCCAGCTACAGTCAATCAATCAATACATCAATCAAACAATCAATCATCTAATGAATCAATAAATCAATCGACTAATTGATCAATCAACCTACTAATCAATCGATCAATCAATCAATCAACCAACTAATCAAGCAGTCAATTAAACATTAATTAGTGACACGGTTTTTATTACTCAGCATGCAATGCTTTGTATGGCATCTGACTACAGTATATGTGTATAATACTTTTTGAGAATTTCTCAAAAGCATGCAAGCCATACGGTTAGACAGCCATTGAATAACGACACTCCGGTGGTTTCCTGCGTACCGTAATACAACTGACGGATGTCTTCAGAATTAGACACCAACACAGCATATAAAGAAAAAACCAGTAGGTGCATACACTCGAAAAAGACTGAACAAATTTCAAAAGGTACAACACAGTTACATTCCAAAACAGCTGAAGTGAGACACACTTACGCTGTCCCACGTAAGATACACTAACCTTGTCTCACACGAGACACACATTCCTTGTCCCACATGAGACACACAACTTGTCCCATGCAAGACACACTACTAACCTTGTCCCACGTGAGGTCCTCCACTTCATTGTTGTGCGTGAACTCCAGGTACGCTGTCCACTTCAGTCTGTGCTGTGGATCCTCCACAAACGGAATGCTCAGCAACTTACTCGAATTCTCTTCCGGTCCATCTAGAAAACGGAATTACCGGTAAACAGAAGAACATTGCTCTATTGGTTCACTATGCTCTATATTGTATTAACACATTCGCTGCCGAAACAGAGTGAGATGTTAACAGACACGTGTGCCAATGTAAAACGAGGGTTAAATTTTTTTGTTTTTTTATTTATTATTTATTACTTATTATTCAATATTAATTATTATTTATTAATTATTTATTATTTGTTATTATTTGTTACTTATTATTTATTTATTTATTATTTATAATTCATTATTCATTATTATTTATTTATTATTTATTATTTATTTTTTATTTATTAATTTATTATTATTTATTATTTACTATTTATTTATTTATTTATTATTTATTTTATTTTAAATTTTTTTAATTCATTATTATTTATTTACTATTTATTATTATTTATCTATTATTTATTTATTATTATTTATTTATTGCCTGCTAACCGTAGTATTGCGTCTACTGAAGTACGTATAATTATATACGTACGTGGCACTTGCCGTGGGCTTAATGAAGTACGTATATATACGTACGTGGCACTGAATGTGTTAAGCACATATAATATTAAGTACATCAACGTCTGCAACAAGTTGCATGCATAGCACCTTTCCAGAACATCGTAGATTGATCAGTTGATTTGGCTCCTGGCTAACTAGTCAGCTAAAATTAATCGGTTGGTCCTGATCTGTAAAATTTCACTGACAGGTTCACTGACTGACCAAATACTTGCACTCACGACTGACTGGTACCGACCATTTTAATAATTTGAATTATTCATTTATTTATTATAGAAATTTGTATCTATGGCCCTTCACCAGAAAATCACTCAGAGGTGCGCTCTGAATCATCCAAACGATCACAAACCATTAACTGATCGCCTAACCCTTTGCCAACCGAGGATATAGGATTTACTGCACTACAGTCAGTATAGGGTTAACCGTTTAACGACAAGAGAGACTATCTCCATACATTTCGGAGCATGCTCATCACTGAAGCTGTACTATATATATACAGGGTGGGCCAAAAGTATTTATCCAACTTTGAAGGCCTATAACTTAGGCAGTTTAGCAAGTAAGTGTATGCTTAATGCATCAAATTAAAGGTAGTTATATCAGCTATAAGTCCGACAAATTTCATTACGGTAGCTTGCACTACGCGCCATATAATTATTTTGTACTGCACCTACCCTGTTTTCGGACGTAAACAATAATTTCATCATGGCGCCGCTATCAGAAGATGACAGGACTTTGATTCGAATTTTAAGAATTGAAAAACATTTGAATGCATATCAAATGATGAATGAATTTCCTGCTAGAAACTGGAGTAAAAACAATCTCAACCGATTAATTAGACAAATTGACGCGAGTGCAAGTTCTAAACGTAAACCTGTTACTGGCTGTCTTCGTTCGGCACGTAGGCCTACCGCTGACAACATCGCTTGTGTAGCTGAATTGGTCTGTAGCCAAGAGGATAATCCAGGCACAAGCAAAAATCCTGACCTAATAGCCCTGACTTAAATCCCGTTGATTACTCAATCTGGGGTGCTTTGCAGCAACGGGTTTATCGTGAACGGATAGTAAACGTCGAGCATCTCACTCGTTGCTGGACTGAGATCAGCCAGGAACTCATCAACGGGCACGCCGCATTCATGCAGTCATTCGAGCTCGTGGAAGACACATTGAATATTTATTTGATTAAATAATTCTTGGATTTCTTAATGGCTATCAATAATGCAAACTTGCAAAGACTAATTTTCCAAGTATTGTGTTTTGCAAGATAGACGAATTAAAATCATTGTAAAATCATTGTAAACTGATACATATTCAGTACAGTAGTTTTATGCAATTATTATTAAAGCTAAAAATGTAAATTTTTCAGCAGTTGTAGCTGATACAACTACCTTTAATTTGATGCCTTAGGCATACACTTACTTGCTAAACTGCCTAAGTTATAGGTCTTCAAAGTTGGATAAATACTTTTGGCCCACCCTGTATATGTATATAATATACCTTCCTCTTCGACCTTGAAACCGAACTCGTCGTAGCGGTAGTCCAGCTGTCCAGCTGCATCTTCCGACTGAAATGGAAGACAATGCAAAAGGTTAAATAAAGTTGCAGTTAAAATATTTAAAGTTCTTTCATATTGTAACCAAACCGCTGTGTTCGGGAAGCCAAAACTAATTTATAAGAGATATGTTAAAGTTCGCCCGTCAGTCTGAAATGGGCTTTTTTGGCGCAATGTTTGCTACCCAGAGTTCACTGACAAAGATTGGTAAATGCGAGTGTCACATGAAGTCAAGAAAAAGTTCACAAATGAAGAATATATGTCAGTGTGGACTCATCTTAGCTATCATCAATAATTAATTAACTGTAATCACTGACAACGACTAGCTCGATACTTTCGTAAGTAAAGAAGTGCGTCCTCTTGTTCTTAGAATTCAACTTGAAACCAATTGTAAGCAATAAACACCTCAAAGGCAATGCTTCAACATATCCAGCTTACCATACTTATGAAGTACCTAGATATTTACTGCATTGTAAAGCAGTTTTATGAAACATTTGTACTTGATTTTCTTAAAACATGCCAATGCAGATCTATGACATGATGACCAAGATGTTTACTGAGGCCAATAAACCTGAGGAGTATTTGAGCAAATAGAGCAACTTTGCAAGAATACCATAATGGCAATAAAGTTCTTTGTTTTCTTGACCTTGGCATGTGACAGTGGTTGGCCAGTCCCCTCCCACACCAGCTGATTATATTCATTTATAGTTGAGTTCGCAATATGAATATAAAGTGCAGCAGAAATCTAAAACCATCTTTTAGCTCTGACAGGTTTTGAACCCTTAAACTCTTGGTTTACAGCATTACATGCTACCTAGTAGGCACACCCAATAAAGCAGGCAGCACAAAGAAATTTTACATTAATATAAAATGCATTATCAATTCTGGATGTTGATATCCCCGTCTCCAACACAGATCTCCATGCAAACATATAAATAAATGTCTCTTTACTATTACAAGTCAGCCTGGGCATCAAACAAATACAATTTAAATTCTGCTCTTACCTGGCTAAGTCTGCACAGAATATCCTGTGGCCACATCGATGGTGTAAGAGCCGAGAACGGTCCACCGGGCAGTGGACTGACGTCCGCACAAACCGACATGATGTCCGGTGACGTGCAGACACTTAGTCCCTCCCCGATTCCAATAGGTATATCCTCATCATCCTCTGATAACGTGTCAGCTGCGAGAACATTTCACGAAATAAAATCGCATCAGAATGAATTCCAATTCATCTTCTATTCAGCGTTTACTTTTATTATTTCACGATTAAAATTCGATGGATATAAACGTCGACAACGAAAACTCGACGGCGTTTTTCGGAGCCAGCTTGCACAGATAGTTAAAGCTGAACTGTGGAGGGCAATGTGGGTCACGTTTATTTTAAGAGCGAAAATGCAATTTCAAAGCAATATCAGAGCGAGCATGCAAGGAAATTCAGAGCAAATTCTAAACCGACAGGCAACAGAAATATATTGATCACGCAAGCAGCACACAGCTGTGTCGCAGATGGCAATACATGCAATCACAATACATGCAATACACACAATCACAGCTCTGACACGAAGGGATTGTTTGCTCAGCAACTAGTCAGCGATCGGCCGATACAAAAGCGCAGCGACAAGTTTACACTCTGAATGCGTGACAGCAAGAGTTCACGGTAAAAATGCATCCTAAACAATCAATGACATTATGAGTTGAATAACGGTGCTTTCCAGCCATGCTGTTCACAGCCAGATGTTCACTAACAATCTTCTAGACTTTCCCAAGGTCAAGACCAGGGCTGCACTGGCAAAATAAGAGGAGAGTACACGGCACTACACGCCACAGTTGCCTAGGGCTGTCTAGAGTTTATTTTCCCGTATATTATGCACAAATGTGCGTGAAACTCCGATGCAGTGTCCGCTCTGCATTCGGGAGCACCTCTGAGTAGGGAGAGCTTGAAGGGGCGCTATAACAACTAGACATGCAAACAAATATTTGTGAGGTGAGTACGGGCTGTATAGCCGGTGGCGTATACCCTCGATTATTTTTACAGCCATGGTCAAGCATCTTTTCTATCACCAACATCTCGTCGCCTCAGAGTCATCTTCGCGTATGTCCACTTTTGTGAATTCCAAGAAAAACGAGGTAGAAGTTTCGCAACTTTGGACGCCAATAAAAGATAATCCGTGCAATACAACTTCAGGCAATAACTTCATATTAAAGCATCGACATTAATTAAAGGATGTTATGTTAAAATTAAACTGAAACTTATAATGGTTTTTGTGAAATTTTGGAAAATGTTGTATAAAATGGACTTAAATCAATTGCAAGTCATCCTGACGTGAGAAAAATTTTAAAAAATATGAAATAATAAAAGAAAGCAATATACAATCAATTGCGACTGTGTTCGTTTCAATTTTCGCAAGTTTAATACCCTTTTTTAAATAAAAGAACGTTTTTATTTTCTGGACATACGACACTATGATACTACGAAGTGGGATGTCGTATCTCCATCGTCCAATCAACGACGAGCTTTTCTGGACATACGACAATGCACTTTTAAACCGTTAATGCGCAAACTGGAGATACGGCAAAATAAATTGGAGATACGACAAAGCAACACTGAAATTGGACATACGACAAGTAGTTTTTGTTGAATATCTTTAAAACGAGCTGTCGTATCGCTTAGTTATTGAAACTGAATGAAGATAATCATATTTTTGCTACAAATCAAGTCTAAACTCGATTTTGAAAAAAATGGACATACGCGAAGATGACTCTGAGGCGACGATCTGTTGCCAGCACAGACAATGCCGTATGCAGGAAAGTCTGTTGCTCAATCCTCACACAAAGATCAAAAGAACAACACTTAGAACTTTATGACCCTTTGAAGCAGTGATGAACGTTGAACAAGGCATTACATTATAGAGCCGTTTGTGAGGCGCCCTTGTAGCGGTATGATCGGGTAATGGCGCCGTATAAATTGTCGTTATTATTATTATTTATTAGACTAGCGTTAATTACTGTTAAATCTAGTTACACCCGACTAACGAAAATCTGAAAACTATGAATTGACCAGATGAAGAAATAACCTAAATTAATAATAGCCTGAGATCACAGTTCAACAAAATCTGTGACTTCTGCAAGGGAAAAAGCATAAATATAAGTCGACCATAATTATAGCAACAATCATTAATAAAAATAATAATCAAACATGAAAAACAGCTCAACTTATTAAAACAAAGATATTATGAAGATCACAGAATCAGCCCTTCTGCAAATGGCGTGCTCCCACTTGCACCACACCTGCTCACAGGGTCTATTCTGATTTGTTCTATTCTAGCCTTGAAACCGCTCAAGATTTCTAACCATACTGAGGTCGATATCAACCAAGTGGTAACCTTGACGAGATGCTATATAAACATTTGCATTGAACAACCGAAACATCGATATTCTGGCTTGCTCAGCATAGTGCATCCAATGTCGTCCATATGTTACCTAACTGCACTTTTACTAGATCTTCAAATCAATGTTTTTTTCTCGCTGATTTTCTAACTTCACATATCACATATACATGTATATGTAGCCAATGTTGCAGCTAGACGAAATATTTCAGCAATGGCATTTTAGTACGAAAAGTAAACCATGTTGGTATTCAAGTGGTCATTAGCTGATAATATTAAAATTTAATGGCACAGCCAGCAAACTAGCAACCTAAGGCAAGAACGTACAACAGCGAAGAACAAAGCATGCACAGAGTAATGTTAACAATAATCAATTGCCAGTAATCAATAACATTACATGGCCCAAAACAGAATCAAGGACCAAATTGCAACGAGCAAAGGAGGCCCTAACAGATTGGATGTCCTCAAACCGACTCCGCCTCAATGCCCTAAAAGCCCAATTCATTTGTTTGGGCACTGGGCAACAACTGGCTAGTGTCTAAGCTCGACCTTAGCATTCTCCCAACTCAATTTCCATCTATCAGGTGTGCTGCAGCAACCACTACCAATTGTGGCAGCTCAGGGTCATTGCTTGCTCTCTGACTTCCCTTGTCCATGTGTTTGCGCTGAGCCGCCTCGACTACTACGCCTCTATCTTTGCTGGTCTCCCGCAGGTTTGAATTGAGAGGTTGGAGAGGGTCCACTGGGCTGCAGCGCGACTTAATGGCGGGTTCACCAAGTCCGACTGTGTATTGCAATATATGTGCGAGGTCTTGCACTGGCTTCCTTTCCCACAGTTCATCTAATTCAAGACTGCATCTTTGGTGTAGCGATGGTTATTAGGCTGAGCACCCTCTTGACTGCGTCAGCTTTACCTCTACCTCCGTCAAGTTGGTTTGATATTCACGTTCGA
Organism: Lumbricus rubellus; assembly: GCA_945859605.1. Taxonomy (NCBI): domain Eukaryota; kingdom Metazoa; phylum Annelida; class Clitellata; order Crassiclitellata; family Lumbricidae; genus Lumbricus; species Lumbricus rubellus. The sequence goes on from OX243818.1 coordinate 11,753,028, forward strand.
TATTCAGACATTCGGTATGGAAAGCCGAAGGTAAAATTCATATTGAAAAATCATCTTATGACCGTACATCTGCATATGATTTCCACACCAAAGAATAATTAGTCAACAGTTATTGACCTAGCCAATCAGAAAATAATTTTAGACTGATTTTATCAGGTGGATAAGTGGGTCAAGTGGGTCCAAACACGGGGAAACACCATTTTAACACATTTTCTCACTATATGTGTGACATTATTTTTTCTTTTTTCAGTTTTGCATTTTCTATGATGAGTTATCTACCTAGGTAATCAAAAAATAAGCTTAGACTAATTTTATCAGGTTGGTAAGTGGGTTAAATGGGGGTCCAAACACGGGGAAACACCATTTTAACACATTTTCTCACTATATGTGTGACATTATTTTTTCTTTTTTCAGTTTTGCATTTTCTATGATGAGTTATCTACCTAGGTAATCAAAAAAAAAGCTTAGACTAATTTTATCAGGTTGGTAAGTGGGTAAAATGGGGGTCCAAACACGGGGAAACACCATTTTAACACATTTTCTCACTATATGTGTGACATTATTTTTTCTTTTTTCAGTTTTGCATTTTCTATGATGAGTTATCTACCTAGGCAATCAGAAAATAATCTTAGACTGATTTTATTAGGTGGGTAAGTGGGTCAAATGTGGGTCCAAACACAGGGAAATGTCAATTTCTCCTATTTTCTCACTATATGTGTGACATTATTTTTTCTTTTTTCAGTTTTGCATTTTCTGTGATGAGTTATCTACCTAGGCAATCAGAAAATAATCTTAGACTGATTTTATCAGGTGGGTAAGTGGGTAAAATGGGGGTCCAAACACGGGGAAACACCATTTTAACACATTTTCTCACTATATGTGTGACATTATTTTTTCTTTTTTCAGTTTTGCATTTTCTATGATGAGTTATCTACCTAGGTAATCAAAAAATAAGCTTAGACTAATTTTATCAGGTTGGTAAGTGGGTTAAATGGGGGTCCAAACACGGGGAAACACCATTTTAACACATTTTCTCACTATGTGTGACATTATTTTTTCTTTTTTCAGTTTTGCATTTTCTATGATGAGTTATCTACCTAGGCAATCAGAAAATAATCTTAGACTGATTTTATTAGGTGGGTAAGTGGGTCAAATGTGGGTCCAAACACAGGGAAATGTCAATTTCTCCTATTTTCTCACTATATGTGTGACATTATTTTTTCTTTTTTCAGTTTTGCATTTTCTATGATGAGTTATCTACCTAGGCAATCAGAAAATAATCTTAGACTGATTTTATCAGGTGGGTAAGTGGGTAAAATGGGGGTCCAAACACGGGGAAACACCATTTTAACACATTTTCTCACTATATGTGTGACATTATTTTTTTTTTTAAAGTTTTGCATTTTCTATGATGAGTTATCTACCTAGGTAATCAAAAAATAAGCTTAGACTAATTTTATCAGGTTGGTAAGTGGGTTAAATGGGGGTCCAAACACGGGGAAACACCATTTTAACACATTTTCTCACTATATGTGTGACATTATTTTTTCTTTTTTCAGTTTTGCATTTTCTATGATGAGTTATCTACCTAGGCAATCAGAAAATAATCTTAGACTGATTTTATCAGGTGGGTAAGTGGGTCAAATGTGGGTCCAAACACAGAGAAATGTCAATTTCTCCTATTTTCTCACTATATGTGTGACATTATTTTTTCTTTTTTCAGTTTTGCATTTTCTGTGATGAGTTATCTACCTAGGCAATCAGAAAATAATCTTAGACTGATTTTATCAGGTGGGTAAGTGGGTTAAATGGGGGTCCAAACACGGGGAAACACCATTTTAACACATTTTCTCACTATATGTGTGACATTAATTTTTCTTTTTTCAGTTTTGCATTTTCTATGATGAGTTATCTACCTAGGCAATCAGAAAATAATCTTAGACTGATTTTATTAGGTGGGTAAGTGGGTCAAATGTGAGTCCAAACACAGGGAAATGTCAATTTCTCCTATTTTCTCACTATATGTGTGACATTATTTTTTATTTTTTCAGTTTTGCATTTTCTATGATGAGTTATCTACCTAGGTAACCAAAAAATAAGCTTAGACTAATTTTATCAGGTGGGTAAGTGGGTTAAATGGGGGTCCAAACACGGGGAAACACCATTTTAACACATTTTCTCACTATATGTGTGACATTAATTTTTCTTTTTTCAGTTTTGCATTTTCTATGATGAGTTATCTACCTAGGCAATCAGAAAATAATCTTAGACTGATTTTATTAGGTGGGTAAGTGGGTCAAATGTGAGTCCAAACACAAGGAAATGTCAATTTCTCCTATTTTCTCACTATATGTGTGACATTATTTTTTATTTTTTCAGTTTTGCATTTTCTATGATGAGTTATCTACCTAGGTAACCAAAAAATAAGCTTAGACTAATTTTATCAGGTTGGTAAGTGGGTTAAATGGGGGTCCAAACACGGGGAAACACCATTTTAACACATTTTCTCACTATATGTGTGACATTATTTTTTCTTTTTTCAGTTTTGCATTTTCTATGATGAGTTATCTACCTAGGCAATCAGAAAATAATCTTAGACTGATTTTATCAGGTGGGTAAGTGGGTCAAATGTGGGTCCAAACACAGGGAAATGTCAATTTCTCCTATTTTCTCACTATATGTGTGACATTATTTTTTCTTTTTTCAGTTTTGCATTTTCTGTGATGAGTTATCTACCTAGGCAATCAGAAAATAATCTTAGACTGATTTTATCAGGTGGGTAAGTGGGTTAAATGGGGGTCCAAACACGGGGAAACACCATTTTAACACATTTTCTCACTATATGTGTGACATTATTTTTTCTTTTTTCAGTTTTGCATTTTCTACGATGAGTTATCTACCTAGGCAATCAGAAAATAATCTTAGACTGATTTTATTAGGTGGGTAAGGGGGTCAAATGTGGGTCCAAACACAGGGAAATGTCAATTTCTCCTATTTTCTCACTATATGTGTGACATTATTTTTTATTTTTTCAGTTTTGCATTTTCTATGATGAGTTATCTACCTAGGTAACCAAAAAATAAGCTTAGACTAATTTTATCAGGTTGGTAAGTGGGTTAAATGGGGGTCCAAACACGGGGAAACACCATTTTAACACATTTTCTCACTATATGTGTGACATTAATTTTTCTTTTTTCAGTTTTGCATTTTCTATGATGAGTTATCTACCTAGGTAATCAAAAAATAAGCTTAGACTAATTTTATCAGGTTGGTAAGTGAGTTAAATGGGGGTCCAAACACGGGGAAACACCCTTTTAACACATTTTCTCACTATATGTGTGACATTATTTTTTATTTTTTCAGTTTTGCATTTCCTATGATGAGTTATCTACCTAGGCAATCAGAAAATAATCTTAGACTGATTTTATCAGGTGGGTAAGTGGGTCAAATGTGGGTCCAAACACAAAGAAATGTCAATTTCTCCTATTTTCTCACTATATGTGTGACATTAATTTTTCTTTTTTCAGTTTTGCATTTTCTGTGATGAGTTATCTACCTAGAAAATCAGAAAATAATCTTAGACTGATTTTATCAGGTGGGTAAGTGGGTTAAACACGGGGAAACACCATTTTAACACATTTTCTCACTATATGTGTGACATTATTTTTTCTTTTTTCAGTTTTGCATTTTCTATGATGAGTTATCTACCTATGTAATCAAAAAATAAGCTTAGACTAATTTGGTAAGTGGGTCAAATGTGGGTCCAAACACGGGGAATAACAGCTTAGGTTTTAATCATTTTTTCTGTTAAATGACATAATGTTCCCCTTTGAGCTATTGCTTTTTTCTGGTGTGGAACTGTGGATGCATGAACGAACATAATGAATTTGTTTAAAAATAAGGGATTCTTGAGTATATATTACTATCTGGGGTACCCGGCTTTGCCCTGGAAATTTAAGATTCGACCCGCTTCGGCTACAACGCCACGACATCTCTCCTCCACTACCCACCTTCACTCCAAACCCCATTCAAACACCCACTCCCTCCACCCCACCCTTCCACACACTCCACCCACTCCTAGCCCCCTTCACCCCCCCCCATCCCCCTCCACACCACCCCACCCCTCCATCTTCCACCCTCTACTCCGACCACCCACACCCTCTCGCCGCCCCTCTCCCATCCCTTCTCCCTACCCCCTATTGGGGGAGGGGGGTGAGGAGTGAAATGGAAATAGCAAAAGTTTGTGTTTTTGCACCCCACCATGGACCCCCTGGTGGGATAGATTCACCAACTCCTTCACTGGCTGGACCTGACGGTTCTCTGTCTATATGCAAAGTGTCAGATCAATAGCTGGGGAAAAAATCCGTGCCTTCTACAAACATTCCCCCCACCCTTACCCTTTTGGTGTTAGAAATTCGCCAACCCCTGCACTTTTTAAGTCTGATAGATCCCTGTCTAGGTGCAAAGTTTCAGATTAATAGCTACGAAACTGTGGGCGTGCATTCTGGACAAAGCCACATACATACACACCTATTACATACGTATTACATACATCCTTTCTTATAGATATAGATAAATTTCTACCCATCTATATCTATAAGAAAGGATGTGGGTATGTTTATTTATATGTTTGTCCAGAATGCACGTTCACAGTTTTACACCTTTTTATTCCAAACCTTCACTGCTGTGTCCGTATCGGTATTGGACACCCAGTGGAGGGATTCGCGAATTTTTTACACCATGGGGGTAAGGGTTGGGGCAAAACCCCTAATTTTCGCTTCTTTTTAAAGCCGTTTTCATGTATAGTTTCACACTTATTCACGTTAAACCGTACAGCTAGACAGATTTTTACACGGGTCGCCTCCCTGCACCCAACACACACCTCGGCCTGCAGGCGCCGGGTGGGGGTAGGTGGGGTGTGTTGGGGGATGATATTTTTCCCCAAAACTCAAATTTCATAGGTGGCGTACCAGTGGAGGTCGAAGTATGCTGGTGCGTGGTGGGGTGAGGAGGGTTGAGTGTGGGGTGGGGCGGATTTTTTTTTTCGAAAACCCAAACTTTCAATGGTAGCGTACCGGTGTACGTCCGAGTATGGTGGGGTGTATATGTATATATGTATGTATACTATACAATATATACGGTATACTATATGTAGTATACATATATATATGTATGTATACTAGATGGGGTACCTGGCGTTGCACGGGAAGTTTAGGATTCACCTCGCTCCCGGCCAAACTCATATTTCCCTACCCCACGACTCCATCCGCACTCCTACTGCCCACCCAACCTACTTTTACACCCCACCCCCACGACACCCCACACACCCACTACCCCACACCCATCCCCGATCTCCACCGGTACGCGACCCGTGAAATTTTTTTCCTGAAACATTTTCAACTCCACCCCAACCAATCCCACCCTAACATACCCCACCATACTCGGACGTACACCGGTACACTACCATTGAAATTTTGGGTTTTCGGAAAAATTTTCCGCCCCACCCCACACTCAACCCTCCATACCCCACCACGCCCCAGCATACTCCGACCTCCACTGGTGCGCCACCTATGAAATTTGAGTTTTGGGGAAAAATATCATCCCCAACACACCCCACCTACCTCCAACCGGCGCCTGCAGGCTGAGGTGTGTGTTGGGTGCAGGGAGGCGACCCGTGTAAAAATCTGTCTAGCTGTAAGGTTTAACGTGAATAAGTGTGAAACTATGCATGAAAATGGCTTTAAAAAGAAGCGAAAATTAGGGTTTTTGCCCCCAACCCTTACCCCCATGGTGTAAAAAATTCGCGAATCCCTCCACTGGGTGTCCAATACCGATACGGACACTGTAGTGAAGGTTTGGAATAAAAAGGTGTAAAACTGTGAACGTGCATTCTGGACAAACATATAAATAAACATACCCACGTCCCACATCCTTTCTTATAGATATAGATGGGTAGAAATTAATCTATATCTATAAGAAAGGATGTATGTAATGCGTATGTAATAGGTGTGTATGTATGTGGCTTTGTCCAGAATGCACGCCCACAGTTTCGTAGCTATTGATCTGAAACTTTGCACCTAGACAGGGATACATCAGACTTAAAAAGTGCAGTGGTTGGCGAATTTCTAACACCAAAAGGGTAAGGGTGGGGGGAATGTTTGTAGAAGGCACGGATTTTTTCCCCAGCTATTGATCTGACACTTTGCATATAGACAGAGGACCGTCAGGTCCAGCCAGTGAAGGAGTTGGTCAATCTATCCCACCAGGGGGTCCATGGTGGGGTGCAAAAACACAAACTTTTGCTATTACCAATTCACCCCTCTCCTCACCCCCTCCCCCAATAGGGGGTAGGGAGAAGGGATGGGAGAAGGGCGGCGAAAGGTGTGGGTGGTCGGAGTAGGAGGCGGGGTGGGGGAACCGGGAACGGGGTGGATGGTGGGGGATGGAGGGGTGGTGTGGAGGGGGATGGGGAGGGTGAAGGGGGCTGGGAGTGGGTGGAGTGTGTGGAAGGGTGGGGTGGAGGGAGTGGGTGTTTGAGTGGGGTTTGGGGTGGAGGTGGGTAGTAGAGGAGACATGTGGTGGCGTTGTAGCCGGAGCGGGTCGAATCTTAAATTTCCCGGGCAACGCCGGGTACCCCAGATAGTAATATATACTCAAGAATCCCTCATTTTTAAACAAATTCATTATGCATCGTTCATGCATCCACAGTTCCATACCAGAAAAAAAGCAATAGCTCAAAGAGGCATGTTATGTCAATTAACAGAAAACATGATTAAAACCTAAACTGTTATTCCCCGTGTTTGGACCCACATTTGACCCACTTACCCACCTGATAAAATCAGTCTAAGATTATTTTCTGACTGCCTAGGTAGATAACTCATCACAGAAAATGCAAAACTGAAAAAAGAAAAATGAATGTCACACATATAGTGAGAAAATGTGTTAAAATGGTGTTTCCCCGTGTTTGGACCCACATTTGACCCACTTACCAACCTGATAAAATCAGTCTAAGATTATTTTCTGATTGCCTAGGTAGATAACTCATCACAGAAAATGCAAAACTGAAAAAAAAAAAATTAATGCCACACATATAGTGAGAAAATGTGTTAAAATGGTGTTTCCCCGTGTTTGGACCCACATTTGACCCACTTACCCACCTGATAAAATCAGTCTAAGATAATTTTCTGATTGCCTAGGTAGATATCTCATCACAGAAAATGCAAAACTGAAAAAATAAAAATTAATGTCACACACATAGTGAGAAAATAGGTGAAATTGATATTTCCCCATGTTTGGACCCACATTTGACCCACTTACCCACCTGATAAAATCAGTCTAAGATTATTTTCTGACTGCCTATGTAGATAACTCATCACAGAAAATGCAAAACTGAAAAAAGAAAAATTAATGTCACACATATAGTGAGAAAATGTGTTAAAATGGTGTTTCCCCGTGTTTGGACCCCCCATTTAACCCACTTACCAACCTGATAAAATTAGTCTAAGCTTATTTTTTGATTGCCTAGGTAGATAACTCATCACAGAAGATGCAAAACTGAAAAAAGAAAAATTAATGTCACACACATAGTGAGAAAATAGGAGAAATTGATATTTCTTCATGTTTGGACCCACATTTGACCCACTTACCCACCTGATAAAATCAGTCTAAGAATTTTTTCTCACTGCCTAGGTAGATAACTCACCACAAAAAATGCAAAACTGAAAAAAGAAAAATTAATGTCACACACATAGTGAGAAAATAGGAGAAATTGATATTTCCCCATGTTTGGACCCACATTTGACCCACTTACCCACCTGATAAAATCAGTCTAAGATTATTTTCTGACTGCCTAGGTAGATAACTCATCACAGAAAATGCTAAACTGAAAAAAGAAAAATTAATGTTACACATATAGTGAGAAAATGTGTTAAAATGGTGTTTCCCCGTGTTTGGACCCACATTTGACCCACTTACCCACCTGATAAAATCAGTCTAAGATTATTTTCTGATTGCCTAGGTAGATAACTCATCACAGAAAATGCAAAACTGAAAAAAGAAAAATTAATGTCACACATCAAGTGAGAAAATGTGTTAAAATGGTGTTTCCCCGTGTTTGGACCCACATTTGACCCACTTACCCACCTGATAAAATCAGTCTAAGATTATTTTCTGATTGCCTAGGTAGATAACTCATCATAGAAAATGGAAAACTGAAAAAAGAAAAAATTAATGTGACACACATAGTGAGAAAATGTGTTAAAATGGTGTTTCCCCGTGTTTGGACCCACATTTGACCAACTTACCCACCTGAAAAAATCAGTCTAAGATTATTTTCTGATTGCCTAGGTAGATAACTCATCACAGAAAATGCAAAACTGAAAAAAGAAAAATTAATGTCACACACATAGTGAGAAAATAGGAGAAATTGATATTTCCCCATGTTTGGACCCACATTTGACCCACTTACCCACCTGATAAAATCAGTCTAAGATTATTTTCTGACTGCCTAGGTAGATAACTCATCACAGAAAATGCAAAACTGAAAAAAGAAAAATTAATGTCACACATATAGTGAGAAAATGTGTTAAAATGGTGTTTCCCCGTGTTTGGACCCACATTTTACCCACTTACCAACCTGATAAAATCAGTCTAAGATTATTTTCTGATTGCCTAGGTAGATAACTCATCACAGAAAATGCAAAACTGAAGAAAAAAAATTAATGTCACACATATAGTGAGAAAATGTGTTAAAATGGTGTTTCCCCGTGTTTGGACCCACATTTGACCAACTTACCCACCTGATAAAATCAGTCTAAGATTATTTTCTGATTGCCTAGGTAGATAACTCATCACAGAAAATGCAAAACTGAAAAAAGAAAAATTAATGTCACACACATAGTGAGAAAATAGGAGAAATTGATATTTCCCCATGTTTGGACCCACATTTGACCCACTTACCCACCTGATAAAATCAGTCTAAGATTATTTTCTGACTGCCTAGGTAGATAACTCATCACAGAAAATGCTAAACTGAAAAAAGAAAAATTAATGTTACACATATAGTGAGAAAATGTGTTAAAATGGTGTTTCCCCGTGTTTGAACCCACATTTGACCCACTTACCAACCTGATAAAATCAGTCTAAGATTATTTTCTGATTGCCTAGGTAGATAACTCATCACAGAAAATGCAAAACTGAAAAAAGAAAAATTAATGTCACACATCAAGTGAGAAAATGTGTTAAAATGGTGTTTCCCCGTGTTTGGACCCACATTTGACCCACTTACCCACCTGATAAAATCAGTCTAAGATAATTTTCTGATTGCCTAGGTAGATAACTCATCACAGAAAATGCAAAACTGAAAAAATAAAAATTAATGTCACACACATAGTGAGAAAATAGGTGAAATTGATATTTCCCCCATGTTTGGACCCACATTTGACCCACTTACCCACCTGATAAAATCAGTCTAAGATTATTTTCTGACCGCCTAGGTAGATAACTCATCACAGAAAATGCTAAACTGAAAAAAGAAAAATTAATGTCACACATATAGCGAGAAAATGTGTTAAAATGGTGTTTCCCCGTGTTTGGACCCACATTTGACCCACTTACCCACCTGATAAAATCAGTCTAAGATTATTTTCTGATTGCCTAGGTAGATAACTCATCACAGAAGATGCAAAACTGAAAAAAGAAAAATTAATGTCACACATATAGTGAGAAAATGTGTTAAAATGGTGTTTCCCCGTGTTTGGACCCACATTTGACCCACTTACCCACCTGATAAAATCAGTCTAAGATTATCTTCTGATTGCCTAGGTAGATAACTCATCACAGAAAATGCAAAACTGAAAAAATAAAAATTAATGTCACACACATAGTGAGAAAATAGGTGAAATTGATATTTCCCCATGTTTGGACCCACATTTGACCCACTTACCCACCTGATAAAATCAGTCTAAGATTATTCTCTGACCGCCTAGGTAGATAACTCATCACAGAAAATGCAAAACTGAAAAAAAGAAAAATTAATGTCACACATATAGTGAGAAAATGTGTTAAAATGGTGTTTCCCCATGTTTGGACCCACATTTGACCCACTTACCCACCTGATAAAATCAGTCTAAAATTATTTTCTGATTGGCTAGGTCAATAACTGTTGACTAATTATTCTTTGGTGTGAAAATCTTATGCAGATGTACGGTCATAAGATGATTTTTCAATATGAATTTTACCTTCGGCTTTCCATACCGAATGTCTGAATATCGAACGTGAATATCAAACCAACTTGACGGAGGTTTTACCTCTCCCTTTCCACTTGCATCGGCCGCCATGCACTGTGCTCTGCTGTCCATGGTGACTTAATGGTTCCCTTCACTCACTCTGTGACAATGCAAAACTTTTCCTTCTCTGTGGTTGGTCCAAACATATTATCTGCTTCCCTTGACTATGCGACACATTTCAAACTGTTACCAGTTTCATAAGCTGTTGAAGACTGTTTTTTTCACTTGATCTCGGCCGGGAGCGCCTGAGTCGGTGTCTTCAAGGGGCACTATATAAATTCAATAACCCTGAGCTGCCACAATTGGTAGCAGGAGCTGCGGCACACATGATCGATGGAGCTAGTGGAACAGAAATCTAACTCATTTCCACTTGTGGAGGATTTTAACTTCCAACTTTTCTCTTGAGAGATCAGCGCGACAAGCGCTCAACGATTGCGCTATTCTGTAAATTTAGCAACAAGAATGAGAAGATATTTGCTGACCCAAATAGATGCAACAGTGGAAACCTAGCATGCTCACGGTGTTGAGTATGAATGAATGAATTATGAAAGGCTGAAACAGTAGTTGACGTGGGACATTAAACCTGAACAAGGCAATCGAGCGCGTATCTGTTACTAAGACATGCACGTATGTAGTCGCACTATCCTACATATGGAATGGGAAGCACAAACCGTGGACTTTCTTGGAGCTGTATCCAGCCGGACTTCCGAGACCTAAGACTGATTTAGCGAAATCCATTTTGCTAAAAGACGTCGATCACCATGCACAATATCAGTATTAATTTATTAAACAGTCGCCCCCGCATCTATCTAGCCTGCTACACTACACTTAGCTTCTCTACCATAATATGCCGCCATCTTGTATCCTCATGTTCGCGAATCGCGATTCGCGAAAACAGTGAACACCAGGGATGCCACTCTGATTTTTTTAAAAGGTCATGATCTTTTTAGTGCTTTCAGCTCCCCCCAAATTTACATATTTTCATGTTTTTTCCTTTCGAATTCGCTGATTAAGTTTTTCAGGTCCAAAAATTTTCAGATTTTGGTAAAAATGTACGAAAAAGGAGAGTAGGAACATCGGCGAAATATTTTTGATTTTGGAGCGATGACTTAAAAAAAAGATCATCAGCAAATTCGAAGGCAGACAACAGGAAAATCTGAAAATTTTTGGACCTGAGATACTAAAAAATGTCGTCAGAAACGAGGTCATTGGAAAATTCAGTGTGTTTCGAAAATTCTGGATCTAGCCTTTTCTAGCCTTTTTCTTCCGGATCTGACCTTTTTCAAATTCAGAGTGGCATCCCTGACTTGAAGGATCTCTATTAATAGTTCGTTGGTCGGAATTTGAACGTAGAGTGGAACTTCGCTCGTCAGCTGATAGGTAGTGGGTTGAGAATTTAATTATTTAATTATCCACAGTCTGATAAATTTGTTCAGCAAGTTTCCTGGCAAGTTTTTTTGCAGGGTGTGAACGGGTTTAACTGTTTAGGGCCGATGTGTTAATTTGAACGCGTTTGCCCTGTTCTTATCACAGGTGCATTATTTTTAAGGTCGTGGATCCGCTCACGCCCGTCACGTGAACCGTCTGGAAGAGGCGAAGACCGCAGGGGGGGGGAGAAGGTAGTTGATGTTAGCAGTTGATGGTCAAGCTATTAGGCTAGGTTGGCCAACAACTGCTAAACAACCAACGCAAAAATCTTAAGAATCTAATGACGACACTAACCCTAACACTAACCCTAACCGACCCTCACGACGCAAAAATCTTAAGAATCTAATGACGACACTAACCCTAACACTAATCCTAACCGACCCTCACGACGCGAAACCTTATACCCTATACGCGAACGACACCTATGTCTTCTATGTTATAACCATGCTTAAATTTAACGATAAAGAGCGCATAATTACCTGTGCAAAATGTTCCTCCATACGTACGGTCATTTGTAAGACATTTTAAACGTTTTACATTGCAATTCGTCTAAAATCGTCAGACCCTGCGTGTCGCACGTGCTCTTGACAGTAGGGTTTACAAAGGATGGGCATAAGCCGCATAAATTGTACTCGACAACCTCCTCCCCTACGGTATTCGACTCTTCCACATTGTTTTCCGCTAACCTGATTGGCCGACGGGTGTTAGCCCACCGTCCGTAGCCAGTGCGACCAATAATGTTACGGGCGTGAATGTAGCACATGGTTTCCGCTAACGCTCGGGGCGTGAGCGGATCCACTACGTATTTTTAATCTGAATCGCAAACTGTTTAGGTATTTGTATTTGAGCATAACTTTAGTATTGGGACCGAAGCATACACGGTATATTCGACCTTCACGACGCCTAACCTGATCCAAAGGACTCCATTACAGTACCGACCCTCACGACTCCTAATGTGACCTAACCGACCCTCACGACGCTAACCTGACCCTAACCGACCATCACGACGCCTAAACTGAACCCTAACCGACCCTCACGACGCCTAACCTGAACCCTAACTGACCCGTCGGTCCCCGATACTATAGTTGTGTTTTGGTTGTGCTGCACTTTAACTGACTCAGTTTGGGTTTTTAGACATGGCGGTGGTGAAGCCAACAATCATTGTTCATGGTGGTGCAGGAACCTATGCAACTATTATTCATGACAACATTGGAAAGAAAACAATCGAAGATGGTACGTTGAATTTTAACTACAACTTTTTATATGTAGCTTATGACTTGTAGTGCATCAGTGTCTAATGCACAAGGCGTGAACCAAATGGCACGTCAAAACCCAGGTGTAACCAGGCCATTGGTATCATCATTTTTATGAAGAATGAAAATTTTTGGTCAACACTTATAATATTTGACTGAAGTTGAATTAGCGATGGACACATGGTATTATGCCAAATTATTGCAATGCAACTAGAATTTTGATGAGCAATGAAAATATTTTATGGTTTAAGTAGAGGCTGGATGAGTGATGAAAACATGGCTGAAACGAAGTTAAAAAATTAATTTACAATGCTATTTGTTTCATCGAAAGTTGGAAAAAAATTTACGACGCTAAACTGCACATTTACCAAAGTCTACTGATGAACCAAGAAGAGAAAACTTTTGTATCCTAAGGATTGATTCACTTGAAATTTTAATATTGCGGCCAAGAACTTGGTGATTCTAAACAGAAACTTCTTGATGCTTTTCAACGCAGGTGTCTGTGCTGCTGCTCTAGCAGGATACCGAGTGCTGAACAAGGATGGGAGCGCTCTGGATGCCGTGGAGGCGGCTGTTGTCGAGATGGAAAATAACCCGATATTCAATGCAGGTAATTTCTGTTCGCAGCGTAAACTTGTGATGTATTGGCTTTTTGAGGGTTTCTTAATATGCAGGGTTACAGAATGCACAGAATAAGTTGACAATTTTGGGGTAGTTTCTGTTAGTGAAATTTGGAGTTTTTGACACACCCTGCCCCGGTTGAGAAGAATTCCCAATTCCCCACTGAGTGGTCCTGGTAGCCCTCTGTCTAGGTGCAAGGTCTCGGGTCAATAGCTGCGAAACTGGGGACGTGCATTCTGGACAAGCACACTTATGCACATCCTCTATTACAGATATAGATATAATAGACATTTGTCAAATTTAACTAGAACTTTCTATGTAGAGTTCTGAAATTAATGAGAGAATGTGGACTGAAAGTTTCTGTTTAACCATTTAATGCCGAGAAGGTAGTAAATGGTATGGGAAATCCTGTACCCTCCGGCATTAAAGGGTTAATTTGGACGTGTAATTTAGGCAAAGGATCGTGTCTGACGATCGACGAACAGATCGAGATGGATGCTTCGATCATGGATGGAGCGACTTTGGGAGCGGGTGGTGTGGCCTGCATAAAAAATGTCGCAAACCCAATCAAAGTTGCCAGACTGGTTATGGAAAAGGTGAGAGGTGTCTTTTTAAAATTAAAGTTGCAGAGTATTGGTGTGCATGTATTGTTGTATTTTTACTTCGTCTTAAAACCACTGCCGGTTCTGAATTACTTGGTGAAAACTGATTATAATAACTTCTGTAGCGTGATTCTAATCGAATGGCTGTATAGAAACTTAAACACACACATACACACACAGCTGCAGGCTTGCGTGTGTCCATACCATAGCTACTCACAGTCATATGTACATGTACATGAAAGTATACGTAATGTCGCTATGAGAAAAACTGATTATTGGTGTCTTATTCAAATTGCTTTTTGCCAGGTTGCTAATATTTTCACAGAGAGAACTATTGACTCTTTGACTGCAGCCTTCATTCGGTCATTATAAAATCAAATAGCAGCATCTGTCATCTGTCATAGATCTTACTCTTGTTTACTGATGTTCTTCTTAGATGCTTAGTTCGGCTGTAGTGTATGTTTAATCGTGCCGAAAGTATTCCTCGTAGTGCTATATAAATGCCTGTTTTATTGAGACACTTACATTAGCCTACATTATGTGTATGCAATGTATTGTTTGCTTGTGTGTGTGTTTTCAGTCTGACCATGTGTTGTTCTGTGGTGATGGTGCTCTCAATTTTGCGAAGAAGCATGGCATTGCTGAGGTTGGCTTCGACTACCTCGTCACCGAGAAAGCTCGAAAGAGACTCGGCAGTTTCCCCAAATTCAATCCGTCTGTCAGAGTGGAATTCTATGAGAAGAGGTATTTAGAATTCTGTTGGCCTGTTAATTAACTAAATTTGGAAGGACTTCCTTTATATTTGCTGAATTAGTTTATTGAAGGACTTTCTCAAGGTCCCTACGAGGCAGCTTGAGGTGGATTCGAACCTGCAACCCTCCGACTGCAAGGCAACAAATATATACCCACTACACCCCCACACCCAACAAGTTATCGGTAGGTGATGGTAGATGTTAATTTTCCAAGCTTGAGCTGACTTCCATTCAGCAAAGCAACAGGAGCATTCTGTTTGATCGTGCAGTTTTTCGATACTCCATTTGATTGCAGGTGATATTTGCTTTAATAATGAGTTATAATTATAGTCATGCATAGAGGGCCTGTTTAAGGTGCTTAAAATATGCTATTCATTAGGTGGTTTGATAAATACCTAAATTAAAGAGCATAAAAAATGTGAAAATTATGTATATCCCAAACCATAACACTGTAAGACCTTGCATGCAGAATATAATATTACCCATTATAACAAAGCACTATCATAAAACTGCTCTTATATAAAGTTACTGTTACATTACTTGTTTAGTTTAGTATGTGAGGCGCCCTTGTAACTGTGTTACGGCGCCATAGAAATCGTCATTGTTATTATTATTATTATTATTACTTGACCATTTACAATTGCAGGGCGCCTGGTGGCTTCCATCCGGATGGTGAGGATCACGACACGGTCGGTGCTGTCGCTATAGACGCAAAGGGAAATGTGGCGTACGCCACTTCAACGGGTGGAATCAGTGCCAAGCAGCCAGGAAGAGTCGGAGATAGTCCTCTCATTGGTAATCATTGCATTTTGGTTTCTTACGGTTGTATGTTATTATCAGGGCTGAAAGTGAGCCGGGTCTGCGACACGGCATCTATTTTTGTGACCTGCTTTTGCCGGGTCTCAGCCAGGTCGCATGTTTAACATTGACTACACCAAGTACAAAATCTTGAGGTAAATTGGTAGCGTTTTTCGGAAATTTGTGGCAAATTACTAAAAGAAAAGGTCATAAGAATGTTTTTTTAATCGGTAGCCTACGTTTTCCGTGAAATTTTTGCCGAAATTTTGAGAGAATGACTAAAAAAAGGTCGTCGGAAAAATTTTCGTGTCAGAGCCAAAATCGGACGTTTTTATTCAGACCCGGCAACTTTTTCAAACCACTTTCAGCCGTGGTTATGATAACATTGCTAGCTTTGGTAGAACCAGTGGTAAAGTGGTGACTGGGATTTTTATGGTTGCGCTTGCATAAGAATATATCTGGTAAGTTATCATTTGTTGCACTTTGTTGACTATGACCTATCTATGAGCAATCAGTGACTAGAAATTTCTTTCGGATGGACCATGAGTATGAAAATGACACTATGATGGACCATGATTTATTCACTTTTCTAACCTTACCTTTTTTTCCATTCCTTGCCACATGTATTTACCTTACCTAAGTGTGCTTTTTAATACTATACACTCTCTGACCCGACTTTAGCCCCTGAATTGACCTAATTCTTTGACTTTAGACTATTCTCTTTCATTTCTTATTCGAATGACGGATCTGAGCCAAATCCAAGTGAACTGGTCGTGTCGTATGTTTTATGTCCAGGCGCAGGAGGGTATGCGGATAACTTATCTGGAGCAGTGTCAACCACTGGACACGGTGAATCCTTCATGAAGACATGTCTTGGGAAGCACATCGCTCTTCTTATGGAACAAGGTGACAACCGATTGTTTGATATATACGGCCTTTTCCTTTCATCAATTAATTAACGAGAGAATTTCTATGTTTTTTATTTTATTTTTTGTGAATTGTAATTTTGAAGAAGATTGATTTTACAGGATATGGGGTACGCTCAAATGCTAGGCATTTATTTGTTGTTTGGAAAGATGAAGTATGTTGCTCCTTCACTTGCAACTTATTTTACTAACCGTGTTTCAAATCTACCTGTGACCGTGTTGTATCTTGTCAATCTGATTTTAATTTAAACGAATATATATTGTATTGTATCTGACCATTTATAAAGCGCTTCTCGCAACAAGAGCCTTTCAGAAGTATGTGAGTACTGCCTTAGTGGCAACACTGGAATTGCAAATTCTGTCTCTGAGTAAGGAATCTCAAAATTTTGCTGTATATAAATGTTCTGTATACATGAGTGAACGTAATTTTGTAATCCCAGCGCTGGATTCCTTAATTCAAGGATTGACAATCCATTTTAAACTGAATTACTTACCACCTCTCCTGAAAGTTGTTGGTTGAATTAAATTGAGCAATAAAAACTTGAATTGAATTGAAAAATTGAATTGAAAGTCTGTAATGACCTTGTCCCTTGCTACTTACAAGAGATATCAAATTACAGTTGTATTTTATTGCATAATATTTCATTTTATTATGTGTGCATCATTAGCTAATTCTTTTGACAGTAGTAGGTAATAATTTGCGAGCTGGCTTTTTGTTTGGTTTTAACAGAATGATTAATTGTTGTTAATAAGCTAATTAATAAGTGATTCATGATTGAAGAACACCTTAGTGTAAGATATTTCAAATTGTTTTTTCTATTGAATCAGACTTTTTGCACTTCCCTACACCAGATACACCTGCAATATTTTTACAGGAAAAACGGCTCAGGAATCTGTGGAAATCGGTCTGAACATGATGGAGCAGCGAGTAGGTGGGGACGGTGGGTGTATTGCGCTCGATAAACGTGGTAACATCGGCATTTATTTCACCGTGGAAGGCATGGCGTGGGCGTACTGTCGGGGTGACAAAATCCATCACGGTATCTACAAAGAAGAAGAAATTATCAGAGTTGTGTAGAACCATCTCATCGCCTTAGGACTGTTTTCGATCCTGTGATTTTGTTTCATCCGACTAAATTTTGAATAAGCAACTTTCAGATGCAAGTCAAATCTATAGCTGGTGATTGTTGCAAAGAAATAAGCAATGTGAAGTGTGTAAGAGAATAATAACTGTTTATATAGTAAAATTAAAGACAAATAGGTATATTCGGCACAAATTATTATCTTAATGCTAGTTGGCAAATGTCGCTTGGGGGACACTCCTTGTATCTCCCCATGAGCTAGAACATTTTTTGTCCCTGCAGTATTCGTGAGATTGTGCCGATGTTGTAGGTTGTCTAATGTCTATCCTAAATCTAACATTTACAGGCATTATGCAGATTGGTACAGTTATTCCAGTTTGCAGTATAAATGAAATTTAAAAACTGAATTTGAAAATATACTGGATGTGAGGTAATCTGACTAATCTTTGTCGCTGATAATTATAGGTTTGAACATCTTGACAAAACTGAACTATTGTTCAATGTTTAGGCTATTGTGATGTATTGCATTATCTTGTAGAATGCTTGTGGCAATATAATACGTATTGCACAGTATTGCACATCTTCATAGGAAAAAATGGTGATAGACCGACATTGTTGATATTGTATGGAAACAATTAAAAAATTAATTGATCGGGGCTGTGGAAGCTACCTTGTATCATAATTATTTTTTCTATACAGTGTGCACCGTTGTATATTTCATAGGATAATTATTGGTGACTGACAACTATTGTTGATGTTGTATGGAAGTATTCTTAAAGTTGGGTTATCTGGTTACTCAATCTACCTCATGATTTTGGTTATGGCAATTTGATTGTACTGTTTGTGAAATTTATTGTTCAATAAAATTAATTATTTGATTTGATTGCATGTTGTATGGTTACATGATTTGCTGTATTGTCATGATAAGAATTTTATATTGCTTCTGAGGGGAGCAGCCAAAATGATCTATATCTATGGTACATTACGGTCTAGTAAGTACATTATGATCTCTGAATTATCTTGCACTGTTGGAGTCTTCAAACTCTGCCCTGCAAAGTGATGAGAAATCAAACCAAAATTCAACCAAAGCCAAAGTTAAAATGCCCAGCAGATTATTAATGGAATCGGTTTTTTGGTATCTTCCATGCTCAAAAATTGACTCTATCTGTTGTTAGATGTGTAGTGGTCCGGTGCAGAATTTTCCTTAATGCCATGAGTTTTCATCCATATGCCATCCGGTGAAATTGATTTTGTGACGAGTAAAAATATAGATTTTTAGAACTGCTGTGCTGCTGTTCACTTGCTATTTGTATGCCTGTAGTAGGCCTACATCTGTGGTACATAACGTCGTTTTTGAATTTTGGAAGTTGGTTCAAATGGGTATACTACTGGTTAAGAAATACAGATGAATTCATTTATTTGCATCACTTTGTTTTTATTGTAATGTATGATTTATTGTTATATTGTAATTGTTTCATTGTAATTAATAGCATTCTCAGTGGTTGGTTCAGCTGTCTGGAATGGCTTTCATTTGACTGGGCTGGGAGCGCCTCTGAGTAGGAGTAGATTCCTTGAAGGGGCGCTATACAAATTGCATAGATAGATAGATAGATAGATAGATAGATAGATAGATAGATAGATAGATAGATAGATAGATAGATAGATAGATAGATAGATGGGGGTCTCTGCTCGCTTCCCCCCCCCCCCCGTGATTTTGCTGGCTCTTTCTATCGTCTTCTTAAGACTTTTCTTTTTGACCAGGCCTGGGTTGGGGGCGCCTCTGAGTAGAGGTTTTGAAGGGGTGATATATAAATTTATGTGATTGATTGGTTATTGAATTTTTTTACAGCACTGCCTTTGAGAAGTTTTTGAAGGTACAGTACTAGTTGAGGTACATGTACATACCTATAAAGTAACAGCCCATTAAACTTACTTCCAATAGGTAGGCACATGGGCGGAGTCTATCAGGGGTTGGGGGGGGCTAAGCCCCCAAGAAAACCCAGATTTAACTTTTTTACCATGAAAATGATATCCATTTTCGGGGTTAGCCCCCATAAGAAGGCCCAGACTTGGGGTTAGGCCCCTTCCCAGGGTAGGCATTGGAGTGGAACATTTTCAGATGCATTTTCAGCTTGACATCAGAGATATGAGGCTGGTGGCCAGTTCTCAGCATTGTCTTGACAACAACAACAACAACAACAACAGTATATGATAAGTGTACTGGTTTTATTTCGTTGAATTTACCAGGTTATGATGCTGGTATAATCTAGACATCTTGTTATAAGGATTCGAACTTCTGACCTCTTGTTTTCAATTCCATTATGGTTTCATGCAAACCAGGAGTGTACAACTGTATTTACATATTTATGTGTTGTATTTCTCTCCATTGTGATCAACTTAATTAGAGATCGAGGTTGGATAGTGGTATTTATTTATTTCTATTGTGGGGCACGGTGGTGTAGTGGTGGCGTCGTTGCTTTGGAGCTGGAAGGTTCGAGGTTCGAATCCACCTCGCCGCGTAAGGACCTTGGGCAAGTCCTTCACTCACAATTGCTCAGCGTTTCAGCGTGAAACTCCAATGCAGTGTCCGCTCTGCATTCGGGAGCGCCTCTGAGTAGGGGGAAGCTTGAAGGGACGCTATAGCAAGTGCACATACAAACAAACATTTAATGTGTGTAGGTGATGGTTGTTATGGCAGTGAACTGAAGCAGTAACCACTTGCAATGGATGGCTGACCATCCATTAAACACAAGACCATGTGCACTAAATGCGTCATACACACGGTCAGTTGTATTCAATTTGCTTTGTGATAGATGTTACATCCATGCATAATTCATACGAGATATTGAATGTATATTTAATTTTGAATCGTGTGTGCGTGCGTGCATATGCATGTGTAGGATATGAATTACATGCTACTTTTGTTTTAGCCTGCAGTTAATGTGCTTTGTTCTCTTGGATGCCAGTCACTTCTGTTGTGAAATGAAGGAAGAGGTTTTGCAGTAAAATAGACGATGCAGAGCGTTTTTGTGTATAGTTGGGAAGTGAGGAGGTTTTGTGTGCAGAGGATGCGCTCATCTCTGTAGTGTAGTTGGGAGACTAGGAGTAGCCTCCGTGTTGTCTTTTTAACAAGAGTTTATTTTCAGTGCTACCAACATTTTTTATACAGGCATCATATTATTTTATTTTTTTTTGCCCCGAGGTATTTATGATTCCTTAGGGACTTATTGCTAACTACAGTATAAAAACCAGTCCAGAATGACCCTACTCTTCGTTATCTTGATCCTCGAATGTGCCTCGAAATGCGATTATTATTATTATTATTATTATTGTTGTTGTTGTTGATGTAACATTAGGTGCCACTATGAATGAAACTAAGCAATGTGTGGGAAGTTACTTACAACAAAGTGCTATGAGCACTTCAGAGCAGAAACCCAATCCACATACTCTGCTTAGCAACATAATTGCTGAAACCATTCGAATATAGCTTCTCCACGATAGTCCTAATCGCTCGAGTTAGTCTCATTTCTGTGTATCCAAATTGACACCTTTGCTTGATATTATGATGGGTCATGTGGTTGATATTAGGTATCGGCATTGTATATTGCTGCCAACATTTTAGCAGCGATGAATGCCAGGTGCATGTTCTCATGCATTTCGAGTCATTTGTTAAGTTGAATGCGTGTGCTGTCTTAGTTTTATATCTCTCTGACCTCCGTCCCAAATCACACACCTGTTACATAAGTATGGCTTACGTCAACATGCTGTTACTAGATATAAAGGATTACATATTTTTTCTTTTATGGAACAACCAGGGTGAGAATTATCGGAGGGTTTGAGGGGTTTAATCCCGCCCAGTCTGTCTCAGAGCCCATAGTAAAGTCTGTTTTTCATAGTCCAACCCCCAGTTATTTTTTCGCAATTCTCACACTGGCTAAAGAAGTGATATCTTATATTGCTGCAAGATGATTTCATTGACAGACGTGCTCTGTGAACTCTAAATTGTTGAGACAACTTTAGTGAATGACAATATATTCTTATTTATATTATTATCCTTTAACTCCTGGAATGCTGCTTATGTGAGGCCAGTTACTCTAAATAATTTTGGTATTATAGGCTAATTTTAACATCTGCATTGTCTGTGAAGTAATAAACTTAAAGTTCTCACCTCTTTGTATTCCTTTTCACGGATTTACTCATACTTATGTTTCCAAAAGCATGCAAATGATAGAAAGCATAATCAGAGTTATATAATAGTACATGTTTCTTAGCCTGGCTATTCATACATTGACTTTTCATCTGCAGCACTTGCATATTCCATAAATAGCCCCCCTATCATGAATCACATGTTATCAATTCTTGAAAATTATCGCGTAGAGAGGATCAGAGTTCACGTTGGGTGCTTGCTGTCTACATGAGTGGCAGGTTCGGCATATGGTACTTTAAAACAATTATTATAGACAAATGGTGTCCTCTGAGGTCAACAGTTGACGGTGGACAAATGGTAACGAATGTACAATTGTGCGTAATAATTATATAACAACGTACAGTTGCGTTGTTGATATGGTTTGATGAGCTGCTAAGGATTTGGAAGGGAAAGTATACCGGTCGGTGTTTTCTACTTAAAATGTAGGCAGTTGAAATTCAATGAATCAGAGAAATTGAATTTGGCGTAGTGTGTAGTGTTGGAGTAATTTTTCTGGGAAGTGTTTGGACATCTATTGCTCAAAATGGTACGTGTGTTGTTCTGATTCTGTTCTAGAGTGTAGAAGTTTGTTTTTAATCTGATAATTTAGATCCTTATATTCAGGGGCGCCGTTAGGCGTACGCACGTACGCAAGTGCGTACAGCGCGGAAAGGCTAAAAAAATTTTTTTAATTGTAAGTTAAAGAATTAAAGCGTGAAATATTATATTTTTTGTCCAATAAATGCGATGATTGATGCAAATTAGTTTGCAGGGGGTAGTGTTTAGGAGGGGGGGTTATAATTTGAAGCCTTTAGAGTTTCGACCTACACCGGTTAGGCTCTATACTTTATAAATAGGCAAAATGTAACTGGCTTGCGGATGAATTTTGAAACGCTTTGTTGGTAGTTAAGCCTGTTTAAACTGAAAAATTACCTGTATGCGTACAGTGGCGGCGCCAGGGGGGATAAATGGGGCTAAGCCCCCCCTAAACGTGGCTCAGCCCCCTCAAAGGAAAAAGCTGAAAATGTCTAAAACGGCTTACTTTGTAATAAGGAAACTAGACAATGACCAACGGAAACGAAATCAACTATATTATCATAGTGTAGATGCTTATGCCATTGGCGGCACCAGATGAGGGGTTAGGGGGCTAAGCCCCTAAATGTGACTCAGCCTCATCCCAAAGCAAAAAGCAATGAATCTCCATGTATCGGCTTAAAAGTTATTATTATCTTGTTTTCGGACGTCAACTGCGGCGGACGGTCATACATCGACTCACATGTGAGACATCAATTGCGACTGGGTTCGACTCCCGGAAATTGTATCTCTCTGCGACTCAATAAAAAATTATTAGCAATTTAGCATGCACACAGTCCTCTTATTTATACCCTAATGGGGCTGCAGGGGACAGAGGGCTGAGAACCGGTCTGGCGGGGGGAAAGAAGCAGAGATCCGCGATGGCGGACCAGGGGGTTGAGGTACCGACCGGTCTCAGGTCCGGTCGGGTCTGGAAGAGGGAAGAGGACTGGAGGGTTTGAACTGGCGGGGAAAGGGGCTGAGATCCGGACCAGTCTGAACCCGGGCTAGCGGGGGGAAGGGGGCTGGAGGTCCGAGGCGGTGGGGGCTGAGGTTTGCGCGGGGGCAAGGGGACTGAGGTCCGGACCGGCGTGAGTCCTGGCTGGCGGAGGAAGAGGCTGAGGTTCGGCCGGTGTGAGTCCTGGCTGGCGGAGGAAGGAGGCTGAGGTTTTGCCCGGTGTGAGTCCTGGCTGGCGGAGGAAGGGGACTGAGGTTTGGCCAGGTGTGAGTCCTGGCTGGCGGAGGAAGGGGACTGAGATTCACAAGGACAGCAATTTTGAATTTCGCTACAATAGCGCGTCGATGCTTATGCTAATAGAATGCGCCGCAGACCGTGATGATGTTATGTGCACCATGTCCGGCCGGCCTTCTGAGGGGCTACGCCGGTAGTCCTACACAACTATTCATTGGAAAATGGGTGTTAATTTGGCACCAGCAGTCATGGGCGGAGACTTGGGAGCCAGGGGACGGTCCACGAGACCCCGAAGTTTGTGGTATTTCAATATTTCAAAAATATCTAAAAAATGTCAGTATAAATTTCTAGAGTGTTATCTACTGTTTATCCATCATGAACATTTTTGCTAGGACGACAGCAAAACTGGTATACCCTTGCAGTGTGGCATTCAATAATTTATACAACGTGGAGGACCATTATTGAACTCATAAACCATTTCTTTCAGCAATAAAATAATTATGAGAAATTTGTTGAGATGACAGCTTAAAATGTTACCAATAAAGTGCTGATATCCAAAATTTAAACAATGGCCTACAAGGGGACACTTTTGAAATCATAATCCACAACTTTCAGCATTGAAATGATGAGCTAATTAGTAAAAAGATGACAGCCCAAAATGCTATTATTGCTATGTGGAAATTCCCAAAAATATCATGACTTTATCGTTCATAAACAGTTAGCAAACATGAGCCTGAAACGCGCTCCTGTCGATGTCAACAGCGAAAAACGCGCTGGTTTCTGGGGCTCCGCCCCAGACCCCCTAGTCGATATGACCTTCGTGCATTCGGCACTTGCAGCTTCGCGTCTCCAGCGCATGCAAAATTACCGCCCTTAAGAAAAATATTCTACTTGCGTTCCTGGGAGGAAGGGCCTAGGATTTCAGCCCCCAAACCTGAAATCCTGGCGCCGCCACTGATTGTACCCGTAAAACCCCCTACAAACGACATCTTATTTAAGTTTTCATGATTTTATCGTTCATAAATAGCTGGCAAAAAGAGCCTAAAAAGGGCTCAAGTTGAGGTCAACAGAGCTAAAAATGCTTTGGCGGCTGGGGCTCCGCCCCAGACCCCGCTGGGAGAGCTTACGGCGCTCCCCCAGACCCCCTAGTCGGTATGGGCTTCGTGCCTTCGGCACTCGCAGCTTCGCGCCTTCGGCGTGACATAAAAATGTTCCAGTTGGGCTTGGGGCTTCAGCACCCCAAACCTGAAATCCTGGCGCCGCCACTGTATGCGTATACCCAAAAGGGAACAAAAAAGCTTATGCTGGTGATACCTCATAATCGCCAGTAGGCATATACGGTATATACAATATATACATACATACATATTATATATATATATATATATATATAAGCTCGTATCGATCGCTGTTCGCTTCATATTATTTTGTGCAAGTTGTGCGTACAGAAAAAAAATCCTGGCGGCGCCGCTGCTTATATTATTGAATATTGAGGAAATATTATTGACAGGTGATTAGAGTTGCTGCGCTGCTGTATGTAAGAGAAGTGATACCAGTGTCGTTTCAACTGACGTGGAGTTTTGCAGTTAGACTTAAATGCATTATGTTGAAGGTTTTTCCTTATCTCTTGCAGTACCTAACACCATCTTTAGGTTAACCCTGAATGTATGTTTGTAACAGCCTGTTAGATAGGAGTCAGTGAATTACAATATACATTATAAGTACATAATAATTATATATGTAAGTGTCTAAAATCCCAAAATAGTCGTTTTCAAGGGGTATCTGATCTATGAAATTTAGAATTCTGAAGTCTGTTATTTACATTCAACACTGCCATGTGCTCAGTCTGGCTCCAGTAATAGGACCACTGACCAGTATATGCATTGCAAGTACAGATTTATGGCCTCTTGTCTGCTTCTCAAAGCAAGGTTTTCAGTTTTACTTTCAGTCTTTTCACTGAACTATTTTTGAAGTAGGCCTAGGTCTAAAATGATTTATATCCTAGAAAACGCTAATATTTACTGCTTGGTTTCATTCTGTCCAATTCGGTGTGAAGGAATGCCCTCTTGGTACATGAAAATGTGAATGCTGACATTTTAAATGTAGTTTTATCCTCTGCACATATTGCTTTAATTCTTTTCATCCACAATTCGTTAAATGTATACATTCATTCATAGATTTCTATAGCACCTCTTCAAGGAGACTACTCAGAGGTTCTCCCGACAAATAAGTACAGTTTTGGGTTTCCCCTGTATTACCTCACTTTCTCTCATCTAAAAATCTGCCTTTTCTCCTGACAGTGTGCCAGGACTGCCATGGATCAATCCAGATGCTTTGCATACAAATGCCATACATATGCGTTCTCTTTGAATGGACTTCCACCATCAGTTCGCTCCACCTTTCTCTCTCTTTCCTGATTTTTCTCTCGCCTCATATGCTTTTTTTCCGGGTCGATTGCAGTGGGGCGCTTCTGAAAGGCTTTTGCTGAGAGAAGTGCTTTATGAATGGTCATATACAAATACAATACAACATGTAGGCTATATATATACATTCTAAAAATAACTTAATTTACTGCGAGTTATTTGTACGACAATGGTTCGGGTCATAAAAGAGCATCATAATAGGAATCGTATTAAAAACGTATTGCAAGTCATAGAGAAAATGTTGAAAAGATTATTGACTTTGGAGATATATGATGTTTACACATGGAAAAGCCTTTGTGCTCGTTGCAGATTATGGAAACTGAACTGGTAACGGCGGATTCAACAGTCACAATAAACGAGCCGCCACCGCCTCCATACTACATTAACTATGGAATGACCGATGAGACGCCTCCACCCGCTTATGAATTCAGTATTGCCAACAGCACCGACAACTCGAGTAAACCCCTTTGTTGTATACACATAACAATGCTATTATGTGTTGTGTGTGCATGTGTAATAATGATGATGACGACAATGATTTCTATGGCGCCGTAGCAGACCCATGTCGCAAAAAGGGCGCCTATACGAAATATAAAATCGAGCAGACGAAGCCTGTGCCACTGGTTTGTTTGTATGTATGTGCACTTGTTATAGCGCCCCTTCAAGCTCTCACTATTCAGAGGCGCTCCCGAAAGCAGAGCAGACACTGCATTGGAGTTTCACACCGAAGCGCTGATAAATTGTGAGTGAAAAACTTGCCCAAGGTCCATACGTGGTGAGGAGGATTCTAACCTTGAACCTTCCGGCTCCAAGGCAACGACGCCACCACTACGCCACCGTGCCCCAATGAGTGGTACTCGGCTTGACCTCCCCGGATTTTCACGTGGCACCGGAACGAAAAGGGCAGCTCTGGTTATTGCAGACTTGATTTGATATAGCACCGCTGAATAAGCTGGTCTCCCTTGACGTGGCTTTTGTGGGCGCTGAGAAATTCTCTGAGACTTATATTACATTTAATACTAATCTATTCTATTTATGGATTTATAAAGTGCCTCTCACATTAAAAAACCTAATCAGAGGTACTCCTTAATGTTCATTTGTTTTTAATTTGTTCTTGTTTTCGGACAGCTTCTGACCAGCTCCCTCCATCGTATGAGTCGCTCTATGGTCAGATTAGAGCCGCTCGTGATGAGTCTACTGGGACGTTTGAATTCTTCAAGAAATTTATCGTCATAGTTGTCAGCACTAGTGAGAAAATGTGTTCTTCCTTCAACAGCCATTAAGTGAAAACAATAATTTTAAATTTGTTATTTAATACTACTACTTACTACTACTTACTATTGAAAAAATTAGATTTTCTTATTTTTATCTAGTAAGGAAATTGGTTGATGGTTTCATAATATACTACTAAGCAGGAACCTTCTGTAAAATTTGTTTGTTTGTTAAATTCATCTTTGAGGTCAGCAATTCAGAATATCAAAGATACTCAAGCAAGTTGTACGAGTTCTTTGCTCGGAGTCAGCTTAGAAAACTCAAGCCTGCAATTTGAAGTTTAGACCAGAGCAGTACCAAAATAAATCTCTGCATAAAATTTTAGATAACATTATAATTATGTAATCAAATGCATTGTGTATAGTATAGTACTGTATTCATGTTAATTGGAATTTATATGATGATGTGCAATTAGTTAAATGAATAATAATCTCTCTGCCAGAACAATCTGCCTACATGTCTCATTTATTTATTCATTTCATAGATTTACTTTCTGTCTTTTACATTCCTTGGCAGTGCTTTTTCCAGAACAGGAATATAACGTAGCTAGGTAGTCAATTGAACTGTTACTTTATTGTTGAATTTGTTCAGCAGCAATTCATGCTGTGGCTGTTTCAATTTTCAGTTGGCTGTACGTTTTTTGTTGGTCTCTTGATCGCCATTCCCGTTTCGATGATTGTCATGGGTAAGCAATACGACATTATCTTGACTTCACAATCACAGACAAAAATTACCAGAATTTTGAGCCCCTAATTATCAAAATGATTACTAAAATTTAGACATCCGAACATGCGATTCTTACTTTCTAGCTCTCTTTAAACCCGATCAGCCAGATAAATCTTTCTAGCTGATTACAAGCTTACCATCTAGAAGACCTATCAATTTTTCTGGAACATTTTGAATTGCTATTCAACAAAATAATGGCACAAAGAAAATTCTGTCAGTTTCTGAATAGCAGCAGCGGGCATATTAGACAGACTCCTCATAGGCGTAGTGGTGAACATGCTGAATGATCAACTGAGTCATTGAGGTTCTAACCCCCAGCCAGTTTCTAGATTTGCACCTCGTCACTAATTCCACTGTTATGAATACACTGACCACATACTGTCTATGAGAAGATGCGATGGCGAGGGAGAGGGACAATCTGCCATCATTTACCAAGACTAAGAGAATGAAGTCACTACACTGTTTATGAAAAGATGAGATGGCAAGGGAGAGGACTAATAATCTGCACTCAATTCATCAAGACTAAGAACACGAAGTTGCTAACACTTCATACTTAAGCTTGCCTATCATTCTAGAGCTCTTATAAGAGACTGCTATTGTCTTCTTCTTTGCTATTGTCTTCTTCTTTGCTATTGTCTTCTTTTTTGCTATTGTCTTCTTCTTTGCTATTGTCTTCTTCTTTGCTATTGTCTTCTTCTTTGCTATTGTCTTCTTCTTTGCTATTGTCTTCTTCTTTGCTATTGTCTTCTTCTTTGCTATTGTCTTCTTCTTTGCTATTGTCTTCTTCTTTGCTATTATCTTCTTTTTTGCTATTGTCTTCTTCTTTGCTATTGTATTCTTCTTTGCTATTGTCTTTTTCTTTTGTGACCCTGTACCATCTTTTTGTCTGCAGGTAGCGTATACATTAACGATTGTCCACGTCAACAGTACATTCCAATCTACCTGATCGTCGGAGGTTGTGCGGGCGTTTTCAAGACGGCGCTCAGCCTTGGCCAGAGAATTAGAAACCGGGTGGAGCAACGGGACAACGAAAATATCCACACAAATCCGCTAGATGGCACTCTGAACTGCTTCGTTGTCTGCTGGTTCATTGCAGGTTGTCTTCAAACAATGAAATGCTATGCCAATGTAATGTAATGTAATGTAAATCCTTGATGCTCCTCGGTAATGTAATGTACGCACACTCGCGCACGCGCGCACACACACGAACACCCTGATGCATTCAAAGAATGGATTCTAACAATAGTTACGCATGGTGGTTAAATAATGCAGTTCTTCAATTACAATCCTGCAGCAGTTCTATTATAGTCCTCCGTGCGATGAATGACTGTGATGCCGATTTGTCGACTGGGTGTAATGGGACAACGTAAAATAGTAATCCAACAAAAGGAACGAGCATCCTTTGTAGTGTACTGGAACGACGAGCGCCATTGAAATGAAAGCGGTGGATGTAGCGGACAAAAAGCACTGCTATCTTCGTCCAACCATTCACGGACACAAGGATAAATTATTGACGACGAATCCGTTAACAATAAAGGAGGTGTTAAAACTATTCTCGAATGCGGTGTGGGTGCGACTGACGTGGATCAATATTTTCGCGCGGATCGGGAAATGAAAAAGACATGGACAGCTAAAAAATTTATTAAAAAAACAAGTTGGAGTGTCGAAAAACCCAAGAAAACCCAAGTTGCCCAAATCTAGGGTTACCATGCGTCCGGCTTTCCCCGGACATGTCCTCTTTTTGGCCCCTGTCCGGGGCGTCCGGGCTGCTTTCGAGAATTATGGCTTTTGTCCGGGTTTTCCCCGCCTGTCTCCTGATCGATCGATCTTACCTAATTTTCGGAAAAGTAAGTCTTTTCCGTGTTATATACTATTCCGTTCCGTGAACTAAACGCGCGTTCCAGCAATATTTAGGTCAATGGTATGGGTACCATTGAACTTCCGGTTCGTGATGCGGGCTTTTAAAGGCATAATTATAACGCTACATGTAGGTACACTGTACAATGTACATAATTATAATGGTAAATAAAAATATAATAATTAATATATTCAAATTCACGAAAAATTTGAAAAAATCGCCGAAACGTAAGTATTTACAGACGCACTGAAAACCCAATGAACAGGTTTTCTCAGCAGCCAGCCTAATTTGTTGAAGGCCTTCAGTTTTGGGGCTGAGCTTCAAGCGTAGTCTATGGTAAGTAAGTAAGTACGTAAGAAATTCACTGTTTTGTTTCTGTGTACAGTCAGTGACAGACTGACAGTAATGTAATGTGTACTGAACTGAAGTACTGAACACTCACTCAATAATAATATTATTTAAATTGAAACCATGTACAATAAGAACAATATTTTGTGCGGTTTGATGGGTTTTTTTTGTACAACACTTGACATTGGTGTAGCACTATGAAGTTAGGAGCGCGCTACGAGATGGTAACCGCATGAACATTTTGTGTGTCCTCTTTTTCATCTGAGCACTTATGGTAACCCTACCCAAATCGTCCGAAAATGCCAACAATTTTCCGTCCGAAAATTCGGGTGACTTTAGTCATCCGAACCAAATCTTTCTGAAATGTCCACAATTTCCCCAGTTTTTTTAGTCGAAACATAAAACCCAAGCAAAACACCCAAGTTCTTCCCGAAAAAACCCATTTTCCCAAGTTCTGATCGAAAAAAAACCCAAGATCTTGGGGAAAAACCCAAAGAGTGGCAACGCTGGACATGGAATGCTGTATTGATACGAGAAATGTAGAACGAAACATGGCGTCTGCTTTTGTCGCTTCCTGGCCAAAGAATTTTCGATCATCGTTCATGGTTGCTAATTCAGACTAAAACCGAGTGGGAAGTTATTTTAGAAGGATTAGGCCCTATAGATGCATATTGTCTACATAATTGTAAAGGCTTTTGTTGTCGCTGGTCTTGAGTATTGCAACTCTCATGTCGTATTTCAAATGGTGTGATGAATATGAATATGAAATCAAAAACCGAATGCAGATTTGAAAGTAAATTGCATTAGTAACCTATGATATATGCATATTAACCTGCTGCTGGCAGAGGCCTTGATGGTTGATGAGTTGTAAAACAGGAATTCACTGTGCTTAAGATATTGGACTCGTAGGCCCCATTGATATTTCCAAAACGTGTTGCTAACAATTTCTGCTTGCAGCATCTTGATAATGTCATTTCTCTTTTGCAGGTAACATTTGGATCTACAGCATTGCATACGATTACAGCAGTGACCCAGCCGATCCAAAGTACTGCAATGAAATACTGTATCAGTATGCATTCTGGATTACCACAGGACTTTACATATTCCTGATAAGTACCTGGGTTTTGTTCTGCGTTATTGGGACAGCATGTGCATCGCTTGGGTCAAATTCTTAGCCAACAAAACAAGCATTAGGCGTATAGATTGCGTGAAACAGTGCATTGAGTTTTATATATTTCAGTTATGGCTATTTTTTATGTGTTTCAAACTTTGTATTGATCAGTGTAAACATCAAACTTTATGTTGTTTAAAGTTGCTCAGTTTTTCGCGTGAAACAAGTCATCTGAAGGTTGAAATTGGTTAGCAATAGTTTTTAACTGGTCACAAAGATAAATCTTTGGATTCTGTGGTGTGAGGTTTGCTAGGGTTGTGCTGTTTAATGTTAGCTAATTTCTTTTAAAAGTGGTCATTCAAGAGTTTCCACACCAAATGGCTTCATTTATGCTGGTCTGCAGATAGGTCAACTTTTTGGTTTGAAATTAGTCATCTTTGTTATAATAATGGTTTGTGTTGCTTTGCAACTATAGGTTATAAAATATTATATGTATTATTTAGAAATCTGTTATCTGTGCTAGTAGTTTACTTTGACACTGTCCAGCCCTGTTCAGTTAAAACTTAACCATAGTTGTTTGGTGTAAAATAAGCGCCAAACCAGACAACTACATTTATGGCACATATTTTCAGAATGTAGGACATTTCCCCCCCGGACATATTCCCCCGGACATTTACTCCCGGACATTTCTCCCCCCCCCCATAAGGGTCCCTATGTTAATGAATGACTGCACTAACCCTATCACTAACCCTAACCGACCCTCACGATAACCTTTATGTAACCTTTATGCGCTACTGAATCTGTGAGCGGTGCTATAGGCTATAAATGTTCAATTACAATTACAGAGGGGGAAAACGTCCGGGGAGGGTAATTGTCCGGGGGGAATATGTCCGGTTGGAATATGTCCGGGGGGTAAATGTCCGGCTACCACTTCGGCTACCATATTTTCAACACCTTTCGTCTTTCAGTCAAGCCCATAATTTTCATGCGGAGGATATCCGCTTCAATAGGATGTGTGTTGAGGAACCTGTGACGACGGGAGATCTGTTTCCTCCTCCAATAAGACAAGTCTAGACCAATATTTTAGTTATTGTAGTAGGCCTATAAATTATCTCATCCACGTCCCCTCCACGCATCAGTAATTATTAAGACTTATAGAGCACACAGCATAGGCGGAGACCTGGGCTGAGGATTGGGGGGGGGGCTGACGGGAGGCCAAAGGAAAGTCGCGAGATTTTTTGACGGATGAAAATTTTCCGTGACCCTTTTCCCAAGAAAATTTTCTACTTCCGTCGCCAAAAAGTTGATGACCTTTTTTTTAGTCATTTGGCCTAAAAAGTCCAAATAATCAGTAGGATATAGGGGGGGGCAATACATGGGCCGTCCCCCAACACCTTTTTTGAGGGGGACCGTCCCCCTGTCCCCCTAGGTCTCCGCCCATGGCACACAGTCATATACAGAGTGTACACTTTGAGTCATATACAACTCTCCCTTTATCGCAGATTTACTTGTATAAAAATATTTGCGAGTTCATTAATCAATTCTGTCAACTATAAATATTTTCTTTATTTTTAAAACTATCATGTTAGCATGTCTGCGATTTTTTGTAAGATTGTTTTCTCAAGAAACGTAATTATAGGCCCATGTAGGCCTAGGCTACATACGACGTCTAGATTTTTACGCAACCCGAAGAGAGCTAAACGAAAATTGGGCTTTAGATAGTGTCAAACTGTCAAATTCGGTTCCAAAAGGTCTGCAGCATGGTAGGTAGAAAGCAACTACGACTCTACGAGGAGTGAAAAGAACGACCCCATTCGGAAAGCTCTTGCCATAGACATCTTACAGACTTGCATGTCGTTGGTTTCGGAGAAAGTCTCTAAAGGCTACACTTTCTACGTTGACCAGGATAGACCTACAATGTTGAATTAGCCTAAAGTAAGTAAGTAATGGTAGGCCTATGTTAAATTGGATGACGGATGGAAGAAGAGACTCAACAGCGCGGGGAAGGGGTGGCGAAGTCAGAAATTTTGAATCAGCCTAAAGGGGCAGACAGCTTGCAGAGATAGGCCTACGTTTTTGTAGGTGTTATTATGAAACCCCAAGCCTACGAAATACCAAATTAGGCCTATAGTTCTTGGTGTTTTGATTTTTTAAAATTAGAAATGAAAACAGATCTTTTTTCTATGGCAATAACCGATTATCACTGGCGTGGCGTTGTAATGTAGGCCTACACAATAGACGATTAGGCTATATTATAGAACAGGCTGATCATGCTGTACAGCCAAGTCCAACGAAATCGCATTACGCACTGTAGGCCTGTGCTCCGCAAAAAACCTAGTTGTGTTTACGTCATTCGATACAAATCAACCTAAAAACCTAATTTATGCTTTCATTAAGGACGTTATTTACATTTCTGTTTTCGGCAACTGCTCGGGTGTTGCCTGCAGACTAGAAGGAGTTGTTTAGCATTAACGTGCACTGTTACTCAGCCTATGTGGGTGGCCAATGACGCGCCTACTCGAGTCGTAGGCCTAATCTCGAGATTACGAAATCGCAAGAAAGAAGGACAAATCGCCGGTAAAAGCTTGTTCACAAACGCTCAGTCAAAACAAAATCATTGGACAGGTAACCTAAGGTCGGGGATCGGTTAGAGTTTTAGGCTAACCCATCTTTAGTTTTAAAATAATGGTCACTCGAATCGCTCGTCATTTAGGCCTAAAGGTGATACGAATATAAAGTTTTGGTCCGAAAAAATAACTATGCTTAAAAATCCTCTTATCCTATCGCCGTAGGAACTTAATTTTTCCCTATGATGGGGAACCGAACGCACGACTTCCTAGTCAGCTGTCAAGCGTTCTAGCCGCTAAGCTAACGATTCCTGTTGAACGGGAGAAACGCCGCCAGCCTGCGGCCCCTCGTAGTCAAGTGGACCGGTCGACAAGTTGCAGTGTGCGGCGGCGGTGCTGGCCCCGTTGTTTTTCGGTCGACCGCTAGCATGCAGCTCCATGCGGTGGCGTGTGGGCGGGCGGCCGGACGGACCGTAGACCGCCTCCCGGTGGTAAATGAAAGGGAAGTTGGGCGTAGGGCGTACATTCTGTTGCCGAACTCAATGGGGCTCGTAAATGGGTCACGAGAATTATGCCTATCGGAAGAAAGTCGGTCTCTCTGTGTGTGTGTGTGTCTGTGTGTGTCTCTCTCTGTGTGTTTGTGGCTGTGTGTCTCTCTTTGTGTCTGTGTGTCTGTATTCCTTTGGCAGGAGCCAGAATTGAAACAGGATCGGTCTGTTTTAACGGTCTCTCGTCGAAGAGGTTTGATTCCATGACGCGTCACATGATACCGTTCGGGTACAGAGGTTAAAGCGGCAACTTCCGTGGAATTATTGCAAAGAAAAGTTATCGAGGTGGATATCAAAAGGGTGGGAACCCCCTCCCGCTCATTCTGGGAGTGTATACAAGTCATGCGCTGTAGATTACCCTCGTAGGATAGCCTACATCTGGAATCCTGCATTTTAGGCACACGTTGTATTAGGCCAACAACGCCAGAAAACTCGGAAAATCGTTTCCGATAGCCTGCCCTATTATAGTCCCTACTCTTTAGTTGACTGGGGGTGGGGATGGGTGGGGATGGGGTGGGGTGGATGCGAGTTCAGCCCTGTCACTTTTAAGTTCTAACCCGTCCGCTAGGCCTAGTGACTGAAAAGACGTTGAGAGCTGAACATTAAAATATTTAATTTGTCGGTTGCTATTTTTGTGTAGCCTAAATGAGGACATAATGTTCATCATTTGGACTGACATTAAGGACAGCAATAGGCGACACGACGGAATGGTGGTCATTTGTTTGTACCCATCGCCGTTAAATGGCTGGCGTCAGGAACTGATGATGATGATGATGACGATGACGATGACGATGATTAGTTTCGTGTCCAGAATTACTAAAATTAGATTTGACGTGCCGCCCTGCGCAGTGCTGTTTTTAAGGTAGGCCTATGTCTACAACTGCACATTTGTGTAGGCCTACAACTGCGCGTTAAAAACGCTCAGAATGTACGGTACAAACATTATTCCAGTCCTACTCCTGCAGATCCGTTGGGTCGTTGACCAGCCTTCTGGCAGCTATACCCAGCAGAGCAGTGTTCACGTGCAAAACAATCTCTGAAAGTCTAGTCTACTACTACTAATAAGCTACCATGCACCAACGGTTGGTATAGCACTCACTGCTTACACGTAAAGTCACGCTACAGTAGTAGCTGGCGATATTAACAAGACTTAGTCTTCTGTATAAATCGTGGTAAATACAACTGCGGTTAAGGGGTTGATAACGAGGTCAAGACGTGAGAGCGAGGCTAGGCCAACAAGCACCAAGAGTCCAAGACCTACTGGCCTTAGGGCTGCAACTCTTGAGGCTGCTATGAAGCTATGGCTGGACGCCTGCCACTTTGAGGGACTAAAGCAAAGCGGCTGCGGGTCGACTCAGCAGCTTGTCTGGTAGCGATAAGGATACGTATAGGTCTACATATTATCGATAACGGAAATGACTCGAGCAATAACGGAAATGAGTGTAGTCCTCAGTTGTGTTAACAGTTAACTTATTTGAATAGGGGTGTGGGCCTAATCGTAATCGTTAACTCCTATATTTCTAAAGCGCCTCTAGAAAGCCAAGCGCGGGGCACCGGCTTATTCACGAGCGCTGGTGTGTAATGTGTATTCGCCCCGTCCTCTCCCATTCCCTCGCCGCTTCAATTCTGAACACCATCAGGGTGAGAATTGACGAGGGGTATGGGCGGGGGTCACCTCCCAAGTATTTCTTAGGACCCCATAGTAAAGTCCTCATTGCGCACTCCAAGTCCACATACATGTAAATCAACGCCTAACCCCCCCCCCCCCCCCAAGTTATTTTTCGACAATTATTCTCATACTGAACACCATCCAACGTTTGTAATGTAGGATCAATCAATAGGATAGACCCTAATGTAAATCTTCCTTAATTTCTCGGGCATGGGCGGAGTTTGGTTTCCGTTCTTGGGAGGGCTAATGCCTTCTTGGAGGGGCTAAACCCTGAAAAAGATACCATTTTCATGGTAAAAAAGCTGAATCTGGGCCTTCTTGGGGGGGGGGCTTAGCTCCCCCTAGCCCCTGATAAACTCCGCCCATGTTTCTCAGCGCCTATATGCCTAAACGAGATCATCATCATTAGACCTTCGTCGTTCGGGCTGTCTGATTGCCTGTCCTTATCCCTTTGAGTCTTGTAACTGATCTTAGAACTGATATTCATTTCACCCTGTGTGCCTATCAATTATGTTACTAAGCGCCCGTGAATAAGCTGATTCCCGAGACATCGCTCTTTGGGCGCTGTAGCCGGTAGTGTAGACTGTAGAGAAGACATTTCGGGGGCGCATTGGACAATACCGGTACACTGGCGTGAAGAGCGAGAAGAACCGAGAGATCGAATCCCGAAGCCCCTCCCCGAGTCCCCGTATGGTAGACGTGCTTTGTAGGCTGCTATTAGCGCCGATTAGGCTATTAGGCTACAGGCTGTCTGTTCTGTAGGCTAAGTAGGCTATAGGCTATAATAGTTAAGATTTATGTATTCTGTGATCTGTGTTCTTGTGAATTGTTGCAAGTGACTTGCAACTGCATAATAAATAATACACTGTAACCGGTTGCGGTCTGTCAACCGGATTGTTGAAATAAGGAAGTTATTATTATTACTATTATTATTTCGGGTTTAGATTACGAATTTACGACTGAACAGCTTCTACGGCGGGGTGTAGGCCTCGATCCGCCTCATTCAACAGCCTTCTTCGCGGGTGTATCCGTCTCATTGAATAGCCTTCTTCGCCTGCAGATTGCAGAACGCACCTTTTGAAGAATCGGAAATTATTAGGCTACGAGTAGAAAGGATGAGCAGCTCAAGGCTGTAGTCGAAAATGAGTTCAGAGCTCAGTGGCGGTGGCATAATTTATCATTGAAGTGTTTGCTGTGGTGAGTCGTGAGTCGTGAGTCGTGAGTAAGGCGGTCGCACATATTCATGTCTCGCATAATTTGTCAAACGCCGAAAGCTTTCCGCCGAAGCACAAACACACATTATATGCCCTACTACACAATAACTTGGAATACGTTGGCGTTTCATGAATCGACGGCGACTAGCCTATTTTAGGCAACTTGTATTGAAACAGTCAAATAGACACAATGACAGAGGCTTTCCCCCTTCTTTCATTTCCCATCATCGACGGTAAATTAGCCTACTCTCAATCGGAGGACAATGATCTTTTTAAAAACTACTTTTAATATTAACTGCACAAAAGTGCTTCCACAACTGCACATAGCCTGTGTATAATAGGCCTATTTGCATTTAGAACTGCACGCCTACCAACCCCCCCCCCCTCTGCGTGTCTGCAACTCTGCATGCGGGGAATCAATAATTATTCAATCAAAGTATCAAACCCAGACCTGTGGACGTGTTGTTGAGCAGCCT
The DNA here is from genome assembly GCA_945859605.1 of Lumbricus rubellus. Classification (NCBI taxonomy): domain Eukaryota; kingdom Metazoa; phylum Annelida; class Clitellata; order Crassiclitellata; family Lumbricidae; genus Lumbricus; species Lumbricus rubellus. The sequence goes on from OX243818.1 coordinate 11,790,939, forward strand.
AACCGCTCTGCCATCGACGGTCATAGAACGGGGTTAGCGAAACTAGAGCCCCCCCCCCGATTCCATTCAGGACCCCGCCCATTTTACTACAGATCTGTGCTACTGCTGCTGCTGCTGGTGCCTACTGCTCGAGACGGTCATAGCTTCCACAGCCCCATGCACCCAGCCGCGGCACACAGACCGACCGATAGAGGGGCCTACAGCGCGCACGGCAGCGGCGGAGTAATTTATTACGAAGGCTAGACTGATATAATAATGGAACGCTTCCCGGAACTCATTAATTATGTAGGATGTGGAGGTGTGTGTGTGTGCGCACTGTGCAGTCAGCCGCTCTTCTGTCTGCTTGTCTGTCTGTCTGACTGTCTGGCTGCGTCTGTCTGTTTGTCCCTTCGTTGTATAATGCACGTTAGCCTCGCATAGCCTAACTACTGTTGCTCGTGAACGCATACCATCCTTCTGTGTCGTTTATGCACGCGAGTTGTCTATCTCTGTATAGCCTACGTATAGCCTATCTATAGACTATTAGGTATATGAGACTGTATACAATGTATTGTATACGTACTAATGTATTCCATTTTCCTATGTATAATATACATGTGTGCACGAATGTGTACGATTAACGAATGTGTATATAAAATTATGCATATAGCCTACGTGGCCATGCGTATGACAAGGAGTGTACACACGTACGACGTCATACATACGTAGTACATGAGGCCATATCGTTTATATATTATCCCTCCTGGTGGGCGTCCTCTGGAGCCCATTTCCTGTTGAATATATTAATCACTGTTGACAGGCGGAAGATCTTCCACTAACGTATACATATATAAATATATATATATATATATATAATGGATATATATATATATAAACGTACACGAGAGAGAAAAAACAAACAAATGAGCTAATGCTGCGCATGCGCACTTACCATCTGTCCGAGTGAACATCCCACACGCCACATCACACACACTCCCCTCTCTCGCGCCGCCACCACCCACGATCTCTCTCTCTAAGTCTCTACGCCCCCGGCTTCCCCTCCCTGTCCATCTATCTATCCATCCATCAATCCGACTTGACTGTGCACATTCTACACCACACAGCGCCATGCATCTACTCATTCTGACTCCAGTCAGCATACCATAAGTATAAATTGACTGATCACACTCCGCAAATATAAGAATAAGACTACTAGTTGGGGTACCCGGCGCAGGGACGTAACTAGGATTTTTAGTTTAGGGGGGCTTAAGCCTTAAGTATGACCAATGCTTAAAGTGTAAAGAAGAAGTGCCAGGACGCTGTATTGTAATTGGTCGTGAAGTTGCGAGTGCCGAAGGAACGAAGCCCGTCCCGACTAGGGGGTCTGGGGGAGCGTCGTAAGCTCCCCCAGCGGGGTCTGGGGCGGAGCCCCAGCGACCAGCGCATTTTTGGCTGTGTCGACCTCAAATGGAGCCATTTTTAGGCTCTTGTTTGCCAGTTATTTGTGAACGAAAAAGTTTCGAAAATTATAAGAATAAGTGGTTTTTCAGTGTCGCAAGGCTCAAGCTACCAGGATAACAATAAAGTTTTCTCTTTACCGTAAGCTCCCCAGCGGGGTCTGGGGCTCCGCCCCAGCGACCAGCGCATTTTTGGCTGTGTCGACCTCAAATGGAGCCATTTTAAGGCTCTTGTTTGCCAGCTATTTGTGAACGAAAAAGTTTCGAAAATTGTAAGAATAAGTGGTTTTTCAGTGTCGCAAGGCTCAAGCTACCAGGATAACAATAAAGTTTTCTCTTTACCGCAAGCTCCCCAGCGGGGTCTGGGTCTCCGCCCCAGCGACCAGCGCATTTTTGGCTGTGTCGACCTCAAATGGAGCCATTTTTAGGCTCTTGTTTGCCAGCTATTTGTGAACAAAAAAAGTTTCGAAAATTGTAAGAATAAGTGGGTTTTCAGTGTCGCAAGGCTCAAGCTACCAGGATAACATTAAAGTTTTCTCTTTACCGCAAGCTCCCCAGCGGGGTCTGGAGCGGAGCCCCAGCGACCAGCGCATCTTTGGCTGTGTCGACCTCAAATGGAGCCATTTTTAGGCTCTTGTTTGCCAGCTATTTGTGAACAAAAAAGTTTCGAAAATTGTAAGAATAAGTGGGTTTTCAGTGTCGCAAGGCTCAAGCTACCAGGATAACAAAAAAGTTTTCTTTTTACCGTAAGCTCCCCAGCGGGGTCTGGGGCGGAGCCCCAGCGACCAGCGCATTTTTGGCTGTGTCGACCTCAAATGGGGCCATTTTTAGGCAGTCATGGCCGGTCGTCCGTAACTGCATGTACGCCGTCCATGCGGTAGTCTATTTAAATTAGCCGTAAGCATACAACGGCTTGATTTCATTTGGAGGGGCTTCAGCTTCGTTTGGGGGGGGGGCTTAAGCCCCCCCAAGCCCAACGCTAGTTACGTCACTGAGAATAAGTCGTTTTTCAGTGTTGCAAAGCTCAATCTACCAGGATAACAATAAAAATAAAACTGCTACTGTAAAAGAGAAGGGTTTTGTCTTTACCGTAAGCTCCCCAGCGGGGTCTGGGGGCGGAGCCCCCAGCGACCAGCGCATTTTTGGCTGTGTCGACCTCAAATCGAGCCATTTTAAGGCTCTTGTTTGCCAGCTATTTGTGAACGAAAAAGTTTCGAAAATTGTAAGAATAAGTGGGTTTTCAGTGTCGCAAGGCTCAAGCTACCAGGATAACAATAAAGTTTTCTCTTTACCGCAAGCTCCCCAGCGGGGTCTGGGTCTCCGCCCCAGCGACCAGCGCATTTTTGGCTGTGTCGACCTCAAATGGGGCCATTTTTAGGCAGTCATGGCCGGTCGTCCGTAACTGCATGTACGCCGTCCATGCGGTAGTCTATTTAAATTAGCCGTAAGCATACAACGGCTTGATTTCATTTGGGGGGGCTTCAGCTTCGTTTGGGGGGGCTTAAGCCCCCCAAGCCCAACGCTAGTTACGTCACTGACCCGGCGTTGCTCGGGAAATTTAGAGTTTTCGTCCCCAAACCCAGGTCCACCCGCCCCTGCGGGGCGGCTTCGCCGCCCATTTGGGGGTTTTAGCTTTGGTACCCGGCGTTGCTCGGGAAATTTAGATTTAATATAAGACTTGAAACAGTCTACTCTGAATCTACCCATGCTCCATCAAGTCAACCCATTCTAACTCCAGTCAACCTACTACAAGTTGACTCATAGGCCTACCATTTCACAAATATAACACTCAACTCATTCTACTCATGCTCCATCAAGTCAACCAATTCTAACTCGTCAACCTACTCTAAGTTGACTCAACCTATTCCACACATTTGTGACACAGCCAATTAATTCTCCATCATGAAGTCAATCCATTTTACTTCGACTCAAATTCACTTTATGCAAAATAAACCACTGCTCCATTGACTCAATAAATTTCATAACCTTACCCTATTCTATGCTAACTCAACTGGGTATAACTCAATTCAGTCTACATGGACTTACCCGATTCTCAACTCAACTCAACTCAACTCAACTCAATGGACTCAAGTGTCAATGAACTGCAACCCTCCTCCGGCTGGCAGCTGCAAGGCAACGAACATATCCACTATGCCACCGCGCCCCACAGAGTTGTTAGAGCAGTTCGATGGTACTACTAAGTTTAGTCTGTTCTGCAGCCTACTGCATTGTTCGGTTCAGTGGTAGGCTAGTCTCACACAGCTGAATAAACATTTCATGTTTCAATGTTCCACAAACTATCCTCGCAAACCGGAATAAGGGGCCGTCCATAAAGTACGTCACGCTCCAGGGGGGAGGGGGTGTAAGAAAGTGTGACAGTTTGTGACAGGGGGAGGAGGGGGTCAGGCCATGTGTGACGTCACACATTTTTTATGATGTGTATTATATAATTGTCTAGTCTAATTTTTGCAATTTTTTCTTCAAATTCAATCTACATCGAGTTACTGCTTCAATGAATAACTGTGACAACTGTTGACAATTAACTATTCTACTATTAAAGTCATTTTAATAATGTGATAGTTCTTTTAAGTGGAAACTTTACAGTTTAATAGTGAAGTGTGTTTTAGATTAAATTTGAATAAGGTGTTAATTTTTTTAAAATCGAAAGTGTGACGTACTTTAGGGGGGGGGGGGGTCCGAGACTTGTGACAGTTTGTGACAGGGGAGGGGGGGTAAAAATGGTCAAAAATAGCGTGAAGTACTTTATGGACTTGCATGTGAAAAGGACTAAGGTGCTTGTTGAAAGATTAATTTTAGTTAGGATATTATTCTGCATCGTTTAATATAATATCTCAATAGTATTGTACTAATCAGACCATATCACACACATATCGTGTTTAACCCCACAGCCTTAACTGTGGATGGGGAGGAATGCAATAATTATTGTACATTTTCATCCGGGTCAACAGCCGGGGTGGGGTGCGGGCGGATGGTGGTAGCTCATTAATGACGGTACTCACGACGCCGGTGCATTGTTTTCTGTATTGGTTTTCACATGCAAACGTCCGCAAATGAGCATGGAGGAGGAGGAGGAGGAGGAGGAGGAGGAAGAGGAGGGGTAAGGCTAAATGCGGACAAGGGGAGGAAGGTGTTCAAAGTAGGTCATTTTCTGCGGACGTCCATTATAGACGACCCCTTATTATGACTCAAACTGAACAGACACAATACGCGGATTCGATATTTTGCGTGCGCGTGCGTAGTGGGTCAAGGTCGATTATATCGTAGACTAGCTGTACCCAGCCACGCGTTGCTGTGGCAGAAAGACCTCCCCCTTCCCTCCCCTACCCCTCTCCTCCCCCTTTGTCCCGCTATGAATTATATAAAAATTGCAAACTCGCCATGCGCGAGTCTTTAAGTTTCCGAACCTTTGGTATATCCACATAGATAGTATAATAGGTATATCCACATAGATAGTATATTAGGTATATCCACATAGATAGTATATATTAGTCACCATCTATGATAGAATTGACCTTGACCTACTGCGCACGCGCGATATCGAACCCGCTTATTATAGTTTAACGACACTGCACGACAACAAATATCATTACCGTCGTCCTCCCCCTCCTTTATACAGGCTTGGGACTGGCACTGTCAGAGAGCAAACAGTGGTTAAACGTAACGCTTCCATACCCAACCTTGTCATACCCCAACCCACCACTCATTGAAATGCAGGCTGGTGCCCATAGGCGTAGGGGACATTTCAGCGTTGGGAAGGGGGGGGCAAAAATTAGACTTTTGCCCGAAAATTTTTTGTCATCCGGCCGAAATCTTAATAAAAATTCCCGTTACGTTTGCCCGAAAATTCTGACAACCTTTTTTTTAGTCATCCGGCCGAAATCTTCTGAAATTTCCCGTTACTTTTTGCCCGAAAGGTCTGACGACCTTTTTTGTTCGGGCAAGTCTGATTTTTCGGGCAAAAATACCCGGAAAAATGTTAAAAAGTAAATTTGTTTTAAAACTTTTTTTTCCCGGGTCTGCTTGCCCGAAAAATCAGACTTGCCCGAAATTTGGGGGGCATTTGCCCCCTCTGGACCCCCGTCTCCTACGCCTATGCTGGTGCCCAATAATTGCTGGCAAAACTAACAAACAGACAGTCCAATATTCCAATTCAGCCAAGCTCCATAGCAAATAATCACAAGTTAAGGGGGGGGGGGGGAAACAAACAAATAAAAGCTAAGGAGAAACATCAAGTATGAACGGCTGCGAACAAACTTCAAAAAGTTTTATTATATGTTTTCGTAAAGGCCACGAGATACAACGGACAACAAACTGTACACAGATAATAATTACAAGCGTCGTTATTATGTATAATATATCAGATGAATCCACAACACAACCAGCCAATATTTAAAGTTGAAAAAGAAAAAATGTCATCCAGTCATCTAGAAATGTCATCCAGTCATCTATGTTTCCATCTGTAAATGTCATCCAATATCTATGTTTCCATCTGTAAATGCCATCCAGTCACCTATGTCTCCATCTAGAAATGTCATCCGGTCATCTATGTATCCATCTAGAAATGTCATCCGGTCATTTATGTATCCATCTATAAATGACATCCGGACATCTATGTTTTCATCTATATATGCCATCCAATCATCTATATCTATCCATCTATAAATGTCATCCGGTCATCTATGTAACCATCTAGAAATGTCATCCAATCATCTATGTATCCATCTATAAATGTCATCCGGTCATCTATGTATCCATCTAGAAATGCCATCCAGTCATCTATGTATCCATCTTGGAAACTTCATGCGGAAAAACCCAGCCTAACACAGAATAATAGTAATAATATTTAATAGAAATAATAATAATAGAATCAATAATAATAGAAATAACAATGCACCGTTTATCTACACGCGACGTCGCCGCCGCTGCACACTCGCTCCTCCCCATATACACGACAACAGAAGTAAAATATTAAAATACTAGACGAAGAAGAAGAATATTTACACTAATGTTTACAATATGCAGGTTTACGTACTGTTTAGGCATTCGACGTCAATAAATTCTACACATCAACATCCTGTTAACTCCATCTTTACACAAAACATGTGCTAGGTGTACTGCGAAAACGTTTATACAACGTGCTAGTCATATACAACTATGTTTGCCAGCATATATATATATATATAACTATATATATATATGTATATAAACATTTATATATGTGTGTAATATATATATATGCATTTACATATATACACACACATTCAGTTATGCAAGAAAATCTAGCACAGAATTCCTAGGAACGAGCAGCCTATGAATGCACAAGTTCAATGCAAGATATATATGTACAGGGTTTTACTACATTCTTGTACATTATTATGTATGTACAGAAAGAACATCAAAATTAGCACTGTGGCTCAACCAGATGACGTAAAACTTTCAACAGAAAATTGGCCAGAGTGTAATGAAAAACTCTGGCTTATGCTAGAGTGTAATGCAAAACTCTGGCTTCTGCTAGAGTGTAATGCAAAACTCTGGCTTCTGCCGGAGCGTAATGCAAAACTCTGGCTTTTGCCAGAGTCTCTGGCTTCTGCCCATGTGTAATGCAAAACTCTGGCTTCTGCCCATGTGTAATGCAAAACTCTGGCTTCTGCCGGAAGACAATGCAAAACTCTGGCTTCTGCCAGAGTGTAATGCAAAACTCTGGCTTCTGCCAGAGTGTAATGCAAAACTCTGGCTTCTGCAAGAGTGCAATGCAAAACTCTGGCTTCTGCACTCGGATGTAGAATCAAATGCGCCGCAACCGGCCAGACAACCATGAAAAGTGCAACTTTCAACCGAAAAAACACCGATCGACAAAGATTACAATTTTCTATCATAAGCATGATCACAAAACTAGAAATATCTGTTGGTCAACAACCATTTAGCGTTTCTAAAGTTAACTATGGGATACTAAAAGTGGACAACAGTGTCCCTGGGACACGGACAGATTGTCAGTTTTCCATACAGTTCAGGCGAAAGGCGACAAGACTAATGCTTCTAGCCGACCGTATGACGCAATTTGTCTGACAATTTGCACTGTTGAATATACACACGATGGCACATTTTTTGACTAATGTGTTCAGAGATGCCGTCTTCAATCTGCATCCACTATACCTTAAATACAACGCACAAGATTTTCTACGGAGAAATACTGTTAAGAAACCAAAATATCACATAGTTATGTACAAACCACCAGAAAAAAAGCTTCAAGATTTTTACAGACTTTTACACAGCACAACACAGTACCAACCAACGAAGATTTAACCAAACTCTCAACTCACGTGCGCCTCCCGCTAACAGCCTACTCCAAATAAATCATGCTTTACACATTACACTGCATGATCTTCTCTTTGTGCCGGTCCACCCACCATGGCCTTCGATTCTCGCAGAGAAACTCAGGCGTTACTACGACAACGAAAACCTACTGGCATCAGACACCAAAACACATCTGATAGCTGACACGACGACAACCACCAGACATTATATCCACTTCAACGTATCCACACTAATCTAAGATCACAACAGCTACCAGCAGCCACTTTTTGGATTCATCGATCGCGCTTGGTTATACTAGACATTAAATGTCGGAGGAGTCACATTAATTATTGGTCACGTTATCTCGTCTACTCTCGGCACAAACAAACGGACAAAAACGTATACGACACGATTTTTACTGGCTTGAAGTTAGAAGAAAAAACACACTGGCCAAAAGACTACGCTAAAACATAATAAAAAATCATCATCATTATCATCGTCATTTATTATATACATTATATGCAAGCAGATTTAGATTTAACTGGTGTCAACTTGCTGAGATTACAGTACTAGGATTCGGAAGGGGCTACATTGTGGTTTTGCTGCACGTTGCTTCTCGTGAATATTTTATCTCGATATACTCAGCAAATATACCGACTTATTTATTTACATCATCGTTATTTAATTGAAGCACACACTACGCCTGTGTAAGTCAGCAAATATACAAGCTGCATCATCATCATCATCATCATCATCACCATCATCTCCATGGCATCGAAACCATCCAGTGGTGTGAAACAAAGACAACTTCCAATGCTTTAAGAAACCATCTACAACTGCCATGAGCTGCAATATTTCTCGTTCCCTAATATTATAATTAGCAGCTGCATACAAAACCGACCAAATGCATAATTTACTCAGAAGCACATACACATTAAAACTAGTATTGTTTATTATTATTATTATTATTATTACCATCACCTATTGTTATAATCATGCAACTAATAAATAGTTGGCACCACCATCTAAAGGCCAGGCTGCATCGAACAATGGTACAATACAGCACAATCGTGAGTAAAAGAACTTGCTGACGTCTCGTACACAGCAACCATTTCAAGGAAACCGACTTGAACTCAAACTCATGCTCTGCTGGTTAAGAGGTGAGCACGAAAACTAATTGGCCACATCCCACAAAGCACACACCTCAAGCCGAAATATATGCAAATATTGATACCTAGTGAAAAAAGTGGGGTCAAAATATTAGAGCACGTTTTCAGGAGAACCTCTCAGACAATCCAAAGAGATGTTCCATAGCAAGTGCTGCTGCTGCTGCTATCATTGCTAGGAAAAAAGTCGGTTACAAGCATAGGCATACGGGAGATTTCAGCAGTGGGGGGGGGGTCAAAGATTTTACTTCTGCCCGAAAAATAAATCTCGTGGTGGGAAATACTATTTTCCCCAGACAAAAAAGTTGAAATATGTCGTGAAAATACAATTTTTTCATATTTTCCCGGGTCTGCTTGCCCAAAAAAAGACTTGCCCAAAATTTGGGGGGGGGGGGCATTTGCCCCCTCTGGACCTCCCGCCTCGTACGCCTATGGTTACAAAGTATGTCTGTATACAACACGCTGCTTGTAAAGTTCCAAAGGATTACTTCTTCCCCCAAGTAAAACGCAATCTTTCTATTAATATCAATTCATTATAAATTTATAATATTTGGATTTCATCATCAGTAATAAACATTAAGAGCTCATGTTAATATTATTCATTCATTCATTCATTCATTCATTCATTCATTCAAGTATTTATGCAGCACCTCTTCAAGGAAACTACTCAGAGGCGCTCCCGACTCCAGCACGGGAAAACAGCACAGTTTTAAAGTGCTTTAATTAACAACGTGCCAATCATTTAGCACAGTTTTCATCATCCACATGTCAGAGACCAAGTTCGTTGCTGTGTCAAGAGGAGTTGACCCCAGCGGCTTAGCACTGGGATCAGCGAAAGTCCCCCATATCTCATTGTTCCCTCTCCCCTCCCTCCCCCCCCCCCCCCGAGGGAGGAATGTATAAACGGTTGCTGGCGGGGGCGAAGACAGGCGGGTGGAGAACCGGCTAATACATATTATGTGCACTGATGACTACTGACCAATGTAGTATGTACTTAGAGGAAAAGCCAAACGGAACAGCAAAATATAGGCTAATGCTATGGCTGGATCATCACGTGACCAGCAGCAAAACACAAAACGTCGTGGGTTAGCCAGTTCGGCCTTCAGCCAAAGCTGATACAACAGCAACGATTAAAAAACATGACGACAAGACAGAGAGAGAGGTCCTTAATTGCAAGATCAGCCCACGCCAATGTCGTCCACATCATTAACTACCCACTCCACTACGGGCGGGCGGGCGGACCCGCAAGGCCATATCGGTCGCCGACTAGACATTGGCCACACTCGGTCCCGCACGTCCTCACAACTCGAGTCCGCCTTCTGGGATTCGATAACTTCACGTATTATAGTACAAGAGCCTGTGTTTCTGCTCGCGCGTGTGGGTTAATGCGCGCGTGTGCGCGTTCGTGTGTACGTGCGTCTTGGTGTGTGTGAGTTGGTGTGTGCGTGCGTATATGTGGGTGCGTGTGTGGGTGTGCGTTGAAGGCTAGGGAGCGCCAGCAACGCGGTCAACTTCTGCGAAGTAGTTCGGTACTTGGAGAGGTTTATCTGCTCGTCTCCTGTAAACGCACACACACACACAGGCACACACACACAGGCACACACACGCACAGAACAGGTCTAAGGTTCAACGCACAGCAGCAGCTATCTCGCCTACGAACGAAACGAATTTATTATCCTCTCCACACCGCCGCCACCTCCTCTTCCCCCTCCCTCTTCCTCTCCCTCTACCCCCTAAACGTTTCCTCCTCGCGCAGCTGTAGAGACTCTCCAGAGACCAGTAGGGTCTCTCCAGAGAGACCCGTTCGTCCCCCCCCTCCAACATCCCACCGCCTCCGCCGCGTACACGAACAAGAAAACACTCGAAACCATCCATCCCATTCATAACTAAGCTGACACAGTTTCCTACTAAACGATAAAAACAACATATATATATGTATATATATATATATATATAAAATATCCTGTAGATATAATACACATCACGCAAAGGCAATGATTATACACAAATGATATATATATATATATATAAAATACACACATAATAAAAATATATATATGTATATACATGATATATATACACATTATACATACATATATATTATATATATGTGTGTATATATACATAATATAGAGCACATTAGTATACATTAAACGTGCCCGTGTAAGACTTTTTACCTTAAACTGCAGATCCATTTGCACACTGTTCAACAAAAGGAAATTTATTTATATAGTAGGTCAGTGACTTTAAATAAATTAGTTTCCTGTTTTAATGCAGTACAGAAAACCGGGTCCAGAGGCAGCAGCAGCAATAGCAGCAGCAGCAGGGCCACCCCAACCCCCCCACACCGCCCCAATTAGACATTATGTGGCATTTCCACAACCAACGTCTCCCTATCGCCAGTTTTGCCGTGCAGGGAGAGGCGCTAAAGATTAGGCACTTCTAATTTTTTCCAGTACCATGATGCCTATGCAGTCACTGGAAAACTGGGCCTTTCATTTGGGACCAGTATATAAACTTATAAAGCTTCTTTGTGACCTTGTGATAGCCCCGTCCCCACTCCCGTTCAAAGAAAATATCAAATTAATAATAATCATTGTACACCTCAAGTAGGCGCTTACAAGCGTAACCATTTACATGTGTAAATCTGGGACTGAATTATAAGTTTACACCGACATGTTACAGTTAAAGCTCTGCTCTAACACAACAAATGTATGACTAACCATGAATATCGTACTTCGAGTGTATTAAATATACACAACATCTTTCATACTATCACATAAATCAACTTAATCAAGTGAAGTGATTTGAAGTGAACTCCAGAGAGAGATATTTACACCTTCAGCCACAGACAGTCCAGTCCGTCCTCCAACCAGAACCCCCCCTCTTACCCTCCATCCCCTGATTTCCAAAGTTTCAGAGCTATCGTAAACCCTCGTCTAAAACTTTCTAGAACTTCTCGCCAAAGAAGTCGAGAAATTTGCGAAAAACGAATCTTACAAGGGTTAGATAGATGTTCACAGTTACAAGGCCACAACTTTACCATGAATCCTAGCCATCATCTTCTTCACAACACCACACCACACCACAACCACCACCGCCACCGTCATCACCACCACACCCCCACCACTACAACCATCATCACCACCACAGTCATCACCACCACAGTCATCACCACCACCACCAAACCACTGCTACCGTCATCACCACACCACTGCCAACACCACCACCGTCATCACATCATCACCACCACCATGTGGCACCACCACCATCATTACCACCAACACAACCAATAACACTGCCATTACTACCAAAACCATCACTACCACCATCATCATCATCATCATCATCATCATCATCATCATCATCATCATCATCATCATCACCCCCATCATCATCATCGCAACAAGCTCATCGATATAAAAACTTTATCATCGTACATCCTTGCAGCCATCACATTCACAATTTAAACCGTTTTCAACATCATTTGCACCGTCATTATCATCCGAAATAACCATAACCATTATCACCCACATGATCATCATCGTAATCATCATGATTACCACCATCACCGTCACCAGTGGTCAATTCTGTATCACAACCACAATCAACAACAGTACCACTACAGCTGCCAGCGACATTTGAATACAACAGCCGTAGCTAATTAATACGCCAAGCCTCATTTGTATGCTCTGGCTAAATTTGAATGCTATAGCAAAAATAATCCGTACATGTATTGTATACCAATGCTACAAAAGACATCATAGCAGGTCCAAGCAGCAGTACGTTTACTAGTACACAGCCATACACACACACACACACACACACACACACACACACACACACACACACACACACACACACACACACACACACACTGAAGAACCTACAGAGTTCACAAGCAGTTAAAAAAATTATGTCTTTATATGTTGTATGCATTGCATACCATAGCTTAAAGCCAGTATAGTATGTACGCATACGTACAGAGTACACATGCAGACATGCACATTAAAAATATGCATGTACACAAAAAGTCATATATATATATGTTGACTTCGGTACACAACTACAGATTCATGTACAACCAAGCAAAACATGCACACACACAATATATATATATATATATATACACACACACATAAAATATATATCTATATATGTGCATATGTGTATATATATATAACACATGTATTCTAGGGTCAGTACATACATTGTGCAGTGTACAGTGTACACATACCCTGGGTGACCTATCTGGTGCAGACGTGTTCCTACTAAATTATAATATATTCAAAAGCTAATAAAGTTTATTTCTATCTACAGACAACATGACGTAGGATAAATTACTTGGGCAATATAAATGCAGTATAACTTAAAGTTGACGGCTAAATATAGAAACACCTATGGATACGACCGATGAGAAATCATGATATTATATCGACAAACGGATAAATGGATAAACACGTGCGACAAAGAAGGTCATCAAAACACATTTCGTAACCATCGTGCACGCAACCGATGGCAGTGTTAGAAAAGTTCGAAAAACTTAAATTGACCGTCGCGTTTACCAGCACAAGCGAAAGTAAGAAAGCACTTTGTCCCATTTATATATCATCAACAGTTTAACAGAGTTTGTGGATACAAAGTGCTTTGCTTGCAAAATAAATAACTGGACCAAAATCCTGTGTGCACAGGAGAAATAACAGAAATAATCATAACAGAAATAATTAAATGCACTAACAATAATAGCAATAATAATAATAATATTAAAACAATGTCGACAACACAATAATAATAATCAGTAATAATATAAATTTGATGAACAACTAACTATTGTCAGTTTAAGCATAATTAATTAGTCTAATTTTATAATATATTATTATTATTATTATTATTTATTATTATAATTTTGGCAAATAAACCAACTACTGTTACTAATTAAATAGCCTAGAAGTTAATAATAATATCGTAATTCTGGTAAACACCCAAATATTTAAAAGTTCAATTTAATAACTATGGTATGACCCTTAAACTTTAATAACGTCACCAACATTCAAACTGAAATATTAACACTAATGTTCCAAACATCCCATACATTGGTTGCTCTCTCTTAGAGTTTATTGTATGATGATGCAGACCCATTCTTCAAACCTAACAACAAAAACATGCTTGTTCCAAAGTTTACCGCAAACACCGTAAAAATTAACGTAAAAATTAATTTCCACGTTGTATTTTGTCAAAACCAGAAAGCCTGCATAAAAAAATTTCATTCATATCTCTCTCTCTCAGCACCACCATCCCATTGGATATGAATCACTCACACGCCAAGCAGAGGCCAAACTGTTATCAGTAGCAAGCTGTGAACATAAATACGTAATGTGCTGCATTTCTGGCATTCTTAATGTCTCATTAGAAGGTTGTTTTTAAATTGCAAACTATGATTTCCAAATATCCCTTCACAAAGGTTTTAATAAAGCTAGGGTAGTTGGTTGTGGGCCAGAATCTCAAATTTTGCCAGATGCCAACTAACTGTGATAATTCTCGCCAAACCGGCGTAACCAAACATTTATTTAGCCCATGCATGCATAAATTAATCAGAGGGAAACCAAACAAGTACAAATGCGACTCATTAAAATTATTTAACACTATCAAACAGCATCTCCTTAACCATGGCAATGCTATGCCTACCAACAAAATTTGAACTTCATAATCGTATCTCCAAATTCCTAAAGCGCCACTTGAAAGCCGAGCGTAGGGCACCAGCTTATTCACGAGCGCCTCTGTCTGGTCACTCACACGCCATAGCGTAGCAGCCATGCTAGGCATGGAAACTTTAAAACAGCCAAAAAACACCAAGCCACACATGTATACAGCCTGACCGAAAACAAGTTACACTGTACTAATGTCAAAACACAATCCTACACAGCAAGAAACCTAACAGTTTGTGGCAACTTTGAAGACCACCAAAAACGTCCACAATTCTAAACTTTTCCTAGCATACATATTCACCATTATACAGACACCAAGACAGCCAGCCAGCCACACAATGCAGCAGCACAGAACACAGAGCTCGGGCCTTCAAATGAAGCTCATGCCTTTCGAAGTAGGTCATGCCAATCAAGACCCCCTCCCCTCACCCCTCCCCCCTCCGTGCCTCTGAGGTAAACACTGCATGGATCACTTCAAGTGGCATATCCGCCAGACTACAGCAGGACGTTTGAACAACGGATGAGTAGTGTGCTTGGCCAAAATAGCCCCACAGAATAAATATCTCTCTCCACACTGAGCACAATAATATATCCTAGGCCTGAAGGAGATTTGCTAATACACACGAATGCGCATGTGCGCACACGCACAATCGCACACACACTACACACACGCACACACACACACACACACACAAGCGCACGCACACAGAGAGAACACCAGCACAAAGATATACAAACTGCTGCAAAAAAAGTCAAATTGATAGGTAGTTGTAACAGATTTCGACAGCCGTTCCACAAGCAGTTAAAGCCTGAAACGTTTTTGCTTTGTGGCAATGTCAACATCATCATCAACATCATCATTGTATGGCAGAGAGCAACATAATTATGTGATGCATACATCACTGTTTTTCCCGCTTCATCTCGGCCAGGAGCGCCTCTGAGTAGGTACCTTGAAGGGGCGTTACATAAATTATGATTGATTGATTGATTGATTAAATAAGTTTTCACACTGATGTATGTACGGTCGTGCGGTGGACAGAAGTTCTTGTATCGTAAGTGCACGTCCGTAAACAGTCAAACGAGGAGCGTGCACTAAAAGTGGCTGGGAAACCAGTGCAGCCCGGTGTTGGAAATGCTAACAGTCGAACTGAGTAGCAAGCATCCTTTCGCAAAACAAGACACAATTCCTGTCCACAGGAACATAGTTTCAAAATCTCAAATTATACGACACACTGGTAGCAAGAAAAGTTGACTGCTTGCTCACTTGCCCAGTCGTCTGCTAGAGTTAACCCTCTGAACCCGGCTGACCGCTTTAGCGGGACGACGTTAACCATAGAGTTACGGGAGCTCAGGGTTCAAAGGGTTAAACAGGCAAGTAATATTAAACAGTCTGCGTGCAAACACAACCACACACACAGTGTCACACACACAAACATATATATATCAGCAAATGACTTAACAACATAATATCTGTAATATTATACATCAATATATATATATATATATTTATGTATGTATTGTATGTATCCGTATGTATAGACTGGGCATTCTGCACGATGCAACCTCGGTAAAAATGTCACGATATCCGGTGCCTAACAACACACAACGCCGTATTATTCTTCGCAAGTCGATTAATTTAGGATCCACATTTGTCCATCACAACGCCATCGTATATCAGCAGACGCATTGTAATGACGACCGAAACCATGACGACCGTAACCATGACGACCTGCGCATTTAATTTTTTCAAGGCTGTTGAATAAACGTCGCAATCGAAGAAGCGCCTACGAAACAACGATTCAGGCGCACTCGCTCCGAAACTCCTGGCATCATTTTTTCCGCAGCAAGAGCAGCAACACGACTGGATGTTCCGTTTCAAGCGGGCGATGATGCCGACGCAAGTGGACTTCCCCTAAGTTCCCCTTCACCATCTTCTTCCTCCTCCTCCTCCTCCTTCTCATCGACTGAAATGGTTTAACAGAGAGTACGAAAAGCTCAAGTACTTTTTAACGGGGGAGAGCGGGGCGGGCGCCAGGTTCCACCGGTAGCAGCGAAGAAGAAGCGTACTAAGAAACGCGAGCACTGGCGCTCGTCGTATTCCGCCCCCGATGATCCTCCGACTCGATCCTTCGACTCGAGTCGTCGGCGACTTCAAGTGCTCGACGGCTCCGAGTCGAGGAGCAGGTCACGCGTCGTCGACGACCCGCTTGACGAGATGTCACGACCGCAGTGGCATCCGCGTCGGCTGCACCCGTTGTAGCATGCGGTGGCGGCATCAAGGGCGCACTGGAGCGGGCAGTAGAGACAGAGGCAGGGTAGGACGGGCAGGAGCAGCCCCATGATCGTCCAGCGCAGGCAGCAGCGCGGCCGTTCGCAGCAGGCGCACGGTTCGATGACGACGTCGTCCTCGTCGTCCGGGTGGTAGAGGCAGTGGTAGAAGAGAGCCTGCACGCAGCAGAGGCACGAGCAGCAGTTGACGACCTGCTGAGCGCCGATCTCGCACTGGTAGAACGACCGGCCGATCCAGCAGCTCGGCAGGTGGCGCGGCTGCGTGCACGCGAGGCACCGGCACTTGCTGCAGCGCGGACATATCAGGCCCTGCTTGCACGGGGGCGGCGACGCATTTCGGGGATTACCCGCCCGGTCCCCGGATTTTCCGTCGTCGTCAACGCCGGCGGTGTTGTGCTCCTCGCTTGACTTGACGCCGACACCGCCGGACGGTGACGGCTGTGTCATGATGACGGCGTTGGAGTCGCGAAGCGATGACTCCGACCTCGCCGTCAGCGTCGTCGCGCTTGATCGCTTTGGTGTAAGGTGCGACGGCGGCGCCACCTGCTGCTCTTTGTTTTGAGCATGAAGCGGACTGTCGACATACTCGTTTCCCGCCTGCGACCTCGCGACGACCCGGTCGAGGGCGAAGTGCGTCTCCGGTTGGCGCGACCCGATCGGCCAACGCGACAACGGTATCACCTGGTTCAGCACGGTTGACTGGAGGTTCGTTGGCGCCGACGACTTCAGCGATCCATCGCCACCGTGCTTGTTGTCGTCGAGGACTTGGTTCGTCGGGTAGAAGTCCTTGCCGGCGGCGGCTGCGACGAGTTCGTGGTGCGAGAGGTTTGCGTGGATAGCGTTCCAGTTATGATGGGTGATGTCGTCCACGTTCCCCTTCAGCATACCACGATGGTGGTGGTGGTGGTCGTGGTGGATAACAGGGGAGCTCGAGTTTGCGCGCACCGACGACTCGTGCCCCTCCCCGGGAACTGTCAGATTACCGAAGCAGTCGAATGCAATCTTTGCGTTCACCCGAGCGCCGTGGCAACCCGGACCATCGCCCTGACCTCCGACCTGTGCCAGATTCAGCGCAGCAAGCTGGTGCCTGTTGAAGACGTCTCTCATGGCCGGACCACCGACGGGTAACGGAACGGGGCGCACCGTCATCGCACCACCACCACCACCGCATCCGGTTGGCTCGCGAGGGAATAACGGAGGCGGCGCGCTGTCCGTGGATCCGGCGCTCCCACAATCCACGACTCCCTTCTGCTCGAAATCAACGCAGAGGGGTAACGCGTGCGTCGGCGATAACATAATAAATTTTCCATCCAGTAATTCGGTGGTGGTCGTGGAGGTATCGCCACCTATGGTTGTCCTTTCCGCTTCCGCAATTCTTCCAGGGGGCGGTGGGTAGTGGCTCGGTATCAGGTTCACCTTGTTTGTTGTTGCCGTGTTCATCATCTGAGAGGAGAGTCTCGACTTCTCTGGCAGCAGCAGGTCGACGCCACTCGCACACAGATTATCCATTACACATCGATGGTGGCTGGAAGAAGGCAACAACAACAGGTCCAGTAAGATTCGCGGCAAAAAGTTAACAGCAACAGGTCCAGTAAGTTTCACAGCAAAAGTTAGCAGCAACAGTTCCAGAACTTTAGATTCACGGCAAAAAGTAAACAGCAACAGTTCCAGTTAGATTCACGGCAAAAAGTAAACAAAAACAGTACCAGTTAAAGATTCAAAACAGTCCGTGATCTAAGAAGAAATTAACATGGCAGTACAATGTATTGTGTCGTGAATTGGCAATGCCGTAGCCGAATTAAAAACTGTTGAAGTTCATAGAACAACACTTATAGATCTACAGTAAATGTCAGTAATCTACCGTTCCAGCAAAATTCAAAGCAGTCTGTGATTTAGGAAGAAATTAACAGGGCAGTACAGTGTTTTATTGTGAATTGGCATTGCACTGTATGCCATTGCCAAATTAAAAAACTGTTGATGTTCATAGAATCACAATTACAGAATAACTACACTTGTCATAGTCTAAGAGATTTCTTAAAACAGAAACGTCAGATCTCAATTTTCACAGTCAAAGAATCGATTTAAATCCGTTCTTTCTGTATGTATCCAACAACTAGTGAGTTCGAGGAAATACTGTGTGCCGTATAAAGAAATGAGTGTAAAGCATAAAAATTAATCATAATATTATTGTTTCCACAATGTTAAATCCAAGAAAAAAGCAAGCAGAGGAATATAAAACACTCAGAGTTCTTCAAACAGACTTCCTCCTAAATACGCCATGATACAAATGTTGACAGCGGATTCCATTGTTACCAGCATATTAGTCAGCCGCTGTCAGTGCCACATTTCGAAGACAAGTTTTGGTCTTGAAGCAACTCCGAAATTCTGAATCAGGAGTGTAAACAGAAACCCAGAGGCCCGTCTGAAGGCCTCCTCATCCATGCATCCAATATATAATATCAGATATCTCTACTGTTTACGCGAATTGTTTTTAACTGTTATGAGCCGACAAATGGACCAACACACACACACACACACACCCACACCCACATAACGGTTCTCTCTCCGTCCTCTGTAGCAGCTGGTCCTTCAGAACAGATCCATCAGTACCAAGCTAAGCTAGTCGTGAATGCATAGCGTGGGGGAAAGCAATACCATAATTTAACCTAGTGATGTTTGTGAACATATAGGTCTGCTGGTCACTCTAATCACGTAGACCTTGGACAATCTCCAACTATGCTCAGCTTTGAACAGAGCTGCCTGAGGCGGGACGTCAGACCAGATGGAGCCAGTCACAACTACATGCACCTCTGATATATACCTACCATTGGTACTATTTTAATCTGGACAGTGGTAATACAAAGGTAAGTGAACAGAGCTATTAAATTATCATTCAATTTATATGGCACACTCCGCATTTGAATAAAAAAAGACAGTAATGAATGAATAAGAAACACAACTTCATTAACTCATCTGTTTCAATTATTAATTGAACTGCGTATTAATAATAGGTACTGGACACGGTACAATTGCAAGCTGAAAAATCATCAGACTAGCCATTGTGCAAGAGCCATGAATATTTAGAAAGGTCAAAACGTTTTACTGAAGTTGACCAAAAGCAAATGTTTTTTAAGAGTTGAACGAGTGATTTTGTTCATGCCATTAAACATAAAGATTGGTATTATCACGTAGAATACATGCTCTGGATGTTGACATAATATATATCCAATTGTGGAGTGACGATGGGTAGCCAGGGAGTTGGGTGCACGCCAATATAAACATGGGATCCTCAGTTGCATTTAACTAAACTTTTTACTCTCTACTGTTCTAGTACAGTCAGTTACTAACTTACTATATGTCTTGCCCCGGAATGTTGGTTTGAGAAGGCGTTCACACCGCGAGATGTATAACTTCTTCACTTGTGGCATCATGGAATCTCAGTCCTATGCCCCATTTTCAAGTTCACAAGAAACAACAAGTAGTGCAGGAAAGTCAAATGCCAACACCAGCGAGAGCCAAATGCCGACGACTGTGGCATTTGTTCTGTACAGTTCTGCAGAAAGAAGGAATCAGCTAACTCAGCAAAAAAACTTCCAGCTCCCTACCCAGTGGCACTCCCAACTACAGCTTGTTTGTATGTGCACTTGTTATAGCGCCCCGTTCAAGCTATCTGCTCAGAGGCGCTCCCGAATGCAGAGCAAACACTGCATCGAAGTTTCACACCGAAGCGCTGAGCAATTGTGCGTGAAGGACTTGCCCAAGGTCCTTACGCGGCAAGGTGGATTCGAACCTCGAACCTTCCAGCTCCAAGGCAATGACGCCACCACAACACCACCGCGCCCCACAGCAAGGACACTGCATTGGAGTTTCATGCCAAAGCGCACAAGCAGTTGCGAGTGAATGATTTGCTCAAGGTCCATGATCGGCGGCTTGAGGTGGATTCGAATCTGGAACCCTCTGGCTCTTAGGCACCTCAAACCTCACTATACAACCGCACTCCACAACTTTGGTTAGATTGTATAATAAGTTACAAAATAAGTTGCACTACTGTTGCCACCAACAAACCTGTAGAACTGTATCGGAATGACCAAGCATTTGCAATCATGCAGGTTGATCAGAGGCTTCTGCAATGAATACAAGTCTTGCAAAAGTATCAAACGCCAACACGCCAAGCAGTTCCAGGAAAGGTTGATTTTAAGCGAATCACTGGGTAGTCTGTGTTTGATGTGCTAAACAGCCACTCTATGCAAGGCACAAATGTTCAAACGCTGGCCAGGATCGGAAAGTAAGTCAGAATATTTCTTTTCTGCGGCACTACTACGAAAAGCTCCTCTCTGGTTACGGTCTCACACGAACTCAGACAATAGGAGCTTTCTTCACGTTGTAAACTGAATGGAAATTAAGAAACGACAAGACCACACACCCTCCTCCGGCCTACATGCAAAGCAAGTGATTAACTGTAGCACAGAATGTGGAATCTTGGTATATGCATGCATCTGACCTCTTTACTGTACATCCGCGGAGGATGACACGGTGATTTTTCACCAGAGGCCAGTTCCTCGAAAAGAACAAGAACGTGGCAACACAAAACGTACGCGGCCTAGTTATCCTCCGGAATGCCTCCTCGGACTAATTTTAAGACAATAGAAACAACGCTGGCACCATCAAGGCCGCAGTCGAATGCAAAACAAAGCCACAGACAATAACACATCCACGAACAATCTAAAAGCACTTTGATGCAACAAAAGAAATCAGGAACAATCACCAGTAAACAAAACAAATTCCCTATGCCGTGAGCAATTCGGAATGCTATTTATACACACACAGTTCTGCAAAGTTCACGTAAACATCTGGATATTCTGAGCATCGTAAAGAACCAAAAATGCAAAATCGAACAGCACCACCGCTACACTCTACGATTAAACACTACGCCTACACCTAAAACACTACAGTCAAACACTACACCTACACCTAAAACACTACACTACAGTTAAATACTACACTCTACAATTAAACACTACACCAGTACACCTACACCTAAAACACTACACTACAGCTAAATACTACACTACAATTAAACACTACACCTACACCTAAAACACTACACTACAGTTAAATACTACACTCTGCAATTAAACACTACACCTACACCTAAAACACTACACTACAGTTAAATACTACACTCTACAATTAAACACTACATTTAAAACACTGCAATACAATTAGGTAATACACTCTAAAATAAAACACTACATTTAAAAAAGCTACACCATAGTATAACAATGCAGTCTACAATTAAACACTACACTTAAAACACTACACTACAATAAAACACAACACTCTACAAGTAAACGTTCACTTTATCTTTGCCTGCCCTGTCAAAATTTCTCACAAGAGAAAAACAGGCCGAGTATCCAGTATTGTGTGTTAATACCGAGTATAAGAGGACACAACGCAATCTTATGAAAGATAATCCACGCCTCACAACGGAGGCAAATATTAGATGCCGGTAATAATCAGGTTTAAAAAATCAAACAACCTATCAATAAGATACGAGATGCAATATCCACGAAACCGCAAATAATACCAGTGAGTTCAATGTTCGGAACGGCTGAAAGACTACAATATCCAAAAAACAGTCCAACAAATTACAGAAAGACAAAGTTCTACATCAAACACACACACCCAAACACACACCTACCCACACATCCTACTCACACCCACCCACACCCACACATACACACAGATATATCTGATTGGTAATGTATGGTTGGTAGTTCTTGTCTTTATAGTTCTTCTTCTTTCTGCTCTTCCATCAGTTTCCTGACGATGAGGCCCTTACGAAGTGTCTCCATAGTGCTCTGTCCCTGACAGTTTCGCCCACCATGGTCAAGTTTTTAAAGTATTTACTGCTTAACACTTAACCCTTTAACAACCAGCATGTACCAAAATGCATGGAAGCTGGTCGCTAACAGCCATGCTATCCAACCAAACAATCAAAGTCAATCAATCAAAGTCAATCTATCAACCAATCAATCAATGCAATTCAATCAATCAGGGTCAATCAATCAACCAACCAATCAAAGTCAATCAATCAGTCAATCAATGGTTCCACTGTAATCAACCGATGGTACAAAACCAACCCAGATATAAAAACCTCCAATTCAGTTTAATATCATACTCCATTACAGAGCCAGCAAACACAACAGGCACAGCAGTAGTAGTGGCACATCAATTTATAATGCCCCAATTACATCAATACACAGTACTAGTCTCAACCATTAAAAGCGTATTCATATTAGCATACAGAACAGCCTCCACTAGTATAAGCCTGCGTGTGGCAAACCGCAGTGGCCTCAATACTACACACTGTCGGCCAATCTCACGCAGAGCTGTAGATAGAGTTACTGTTCTCTGCTTCACAGCATTCAATGCGAAGCAGGGTTCAACGAAATTTCGTTGCAACACTGTAGCCGGATTTAACGCACGCTGTATAATAAGTATTTTGTCAACGGGTGTGAATTGATAATGTGTAGCAGGTGTAACGTGGCTCATAATTCATCAACCCCGAGCAGAATAATACCTTACGTTTGTCTTCGCAACTCAGGCATAATGTTTAAAAATTGTTTCGCTTCAAATGTTTCAGAAACATCTAACAGGCACGGTTATTAGGTCAAAGGTTATTAGGTCAAATGATACAAGGTCAAGGGTTATTAGGTCAAATGTTATTAGGTCAAATGATACAAGGTCAAGGGTTATTAGGTCAAAGATTATTAGGTCAAAGGATTGTCCCACCCAGCACCATAGCAAGCCACATCAGGACGTATTTATTAGATGAACTATAGAAGCCCTTAACCCGTTACTACCGAGGCCCGGGGTACAGGATTTCCCATTCCACTAACTACACTTTTCGGTTGGCAAAGGGTTAAGCTGATCCTGAGGCAACCACAGTACGCAGTGTAAGTGATTTCGTTTTCTTGATCTCGGACTGTCCCCCCCTCTCCAAAAAACCAACAGTTTTGACAGGTACATACCTTGGACGCCTGTGGCGGTCACCTGTAACCATAGTAACGAATTTATCTAGCGCCCGCACTAACAGATCACTCGTGTAGAACTTCATTTTCATCCTATAGCTCACTGCAATTCTGTGAAGCACTATGTACGCTATCCACCGTGCCTCTTCTTTTATGACCGTCGTTTAACGCGTCATCAACCCCCACCCACCCTCGTTGGCCGGCTAAAAATAGTAGATGAGACAATAGCAGACGCAATGATGATGCCAAAGAAAATACCCGCAGGCAGCAGATACAAAAGAAAAGCTGAGAGCGCTCATTCAGTTGATTCGGCTGCTGCGGCGCAGATGAAGAAGGGGTGGGGGAAGACCACTTGATCACCACATCCACCCACGCACACTTGTATGACCAACCCATGGAGCCAGCACTGGTTGGCAGCAAGCAAGCAACTTGTAGTATCTGCTAATCAGAAATGTTTCAAGACAGGAAGAAAGTAAGTATAGGATCGGAATGGGAAGCAGCACTGTCGGTGAATTGGTGAATTATCACTGGTGACGTCTTAGAGCACACACGATAAGATGACTCAGATGGATGGACGGACGTCAATGGGTATGCTACACAACTCAGCTTTCTCTCTGTCTTTCGCTTTCTCTTTGCGTGTATGTGTGTTTCTTTCTCTCTCTCTCTCTCTCTCTCTCTCTCTCTCTCTCTCTCTCTCGCTCTCTCTCTCTCTCTCTCTCTGTCTCTCGCTCTCTCTCTGTCTCTCTCTCTGTCTCTCTCTCTGTTTCTCTCTCTGTTTCTTTCTCTGTTTCTGTCTGTCTTTGTGTCTGTCTGTCTGTCTCTCTGTCTATTCCGTCTCAATATATCTCACACTCTATCCTTCTCTTTCACAAACACACACACATGCACGCACACGCACAAACCAAACCACAAACATACAAACCAACACACACTCAAAAACCAACACACATTCTCTCGCATGCACACACACACACACACTCAAAAACCAACACACAGACACACACACACACACACACACACAAACCAACACACAAACACATATGCACACATACGCACACAAACACTCAAAAACCAACACACAGACACGGATACACACACAAACCAACACACAAACACATACGCACACAGACGCAGACGCAGACACATACACACACACTGCATACACAATGGACAAACACGTTTCGATAGCTTATCTGCAGCAATACACACACATCACAAGTGACTGCTGTGCCTCTGCCTCTGCCTCGCTCCTTCCCTTTCCTTCCTCCCCCCCCCCCACGCCCCACTCTTCCATCTCTCCACCGGAATAATTTACCAGGAAATGTTTATCCGCCTTCTTTCACCAGTAACCGACTCACTCGATTGTTGGCGTAGGTAAAGTTTAAGATAGGGGGGGGGGGGCAGGGGCCAAACTTAATGAGCTCGACTGTGGGTCAGCCTCTCTACGCCGGTCTATCTTATCAGCCGGCACATACCATAAGCCCGGCTAAGGGGAACATCCCGACCCACCGACCGACCGACGTGGGGGCGGGGGGTTAGGCTGGCTGGTAGATAAGCTGAAAGAAACGATTGTTTGTTAAGACTACTTTCAATCGTTAACCAGGGCGTGGGAAAGGCGGAGGAGGGGTAAAAAAATCAAACAATTGCTTCATAGCAATTATTTGCCTCACACAGAAAGAAACCAATTGCTTGGATATCCAGTTGAGGGAAGGTATGGTAGGGCAAGTTATTATATGGGCTAATATGGCTGTTTAATGCTTTATATGGCATTTATTGGAATGGCAAGCTATTGCATAGCAAGTTACTGTATATGGCAGTGGTTCTTAACCTTTTCAAGGGAGCTGAACCCCAAGAGAAATCTATGACCACTCACCGAACCCCTAAAGTTTGAACAATGATTTTTTAACTAATGGGGAACAAAGAAACAAATAGTACCAAAATGTGATGCAATATGATACATTCAATACCTGAACTACTAAGAGTTAACTAACCGTACCAACACTACCAATTGCATCTTAATGTGTCCTTTGTTATTAAATAAAGTTTTTAAAAATAAGAATAAAATAGCAAATGATTTTTCACTCACACTCACTGTATAAAATGGTAAACATCCTCATAAGGCATTTAGCAAGGTTAAAAAAATAATTGTGAGGTACTTAGCAAAGTAATAAAGGTATACAACTTTGTAAGGTAAGGCAAAAAAGTACACATCTTTGTAATGTATATAGGGACATACCTGAATTTGTAAGGTAAGCAAGGTAAAAAAAGATATACATCTTTGTAAGGTAAGCAAGGCAAAAAACGGTACTTGTCTTTGTAAGACAAGCAGGGTAAATAGGTGCACATCTTTGTAAGGTAAGCAAGGTAAATAGGTGCACATCTCTGTAAGGTAAGCACTTGAGGTAAATAGGTATACATCTTTGTAAGGTAAGCAAGGTAAATAGGTGCACATCTTTGTACGGTAAGCAAGGCAAATAAGTGCACATCTTTGTAAGGTAATCAAGGTAAATAGGTACACATCATCTTTGTAAGGTAATCAAGGTAAATAGGTGCGCATCTTTGTACGGTAAGCAAGGTAAATAAGTACACATCTTTGTAAGGTAATCAAGGTAAACCGGTACACATAAGGTAAGGCAAGTGCTATAGGTAGTGAGTGCACTGTAGTAACACCTGTGTTTGTCGGTCACCAACTTGTTTATCTGCACTCTCAGGTCAAGTCAAATCCATAATTAGCAACAACACAAGGGCATTGTATTTAATATTAGTTCTGATAGCAGGTACACAAGCAAATACATAATACAATCATATGTACAAGCCTAACAACAATAAGAATTTATTACAACAATGATGATAGTAAGAAAATCATGATAAGGTATGATATATGTAACGGTAAAGTAGGTTGAGGTCTGGCAGGTTTAGATATGAATAAAAATCTCAGAGGAATTGCAAGTTAAGGCATATGGCAAGTAAAGATGTATGGTGCAAGCTAAAAGGCAATACAAGTTAAGGGGTATGTATGGCAAGTCAAGAAGGTGTTTGATTTATAAGTTAAGAGGTATAATAGTTAACACATATATGGGAAGTTAAGAGGCATGGTCAAAGTTAAAAGGTTTGAGAATATAGTAAAGAGGTATAACAAGTTGAGAGGTATGGTGCCAGGCTAAGTTAAAATGTATCACAAGTTAAGAAGCAATAAAAAAGTTAAGAGATATGGGAAAAAGTTAAAAGTTCTGGTATTTTAAAATACATGGAGTAAGTCAAGAAGTATGATAAAAGTTGTGATAAGGGAAAAGTCACAAGCAATGGTAAGTTAAGATGTTTGGTAATTAACAGTCAGACAATGTACAGTCTATCATCAAATTGCATGTATACACTCAGCAGTTGAAGCTGAAAGGCCACAACAAAAAGAATGAGCTTACAAGTAGTGTGGCCAGAACATGCACACAAATTGTCTAGAGAAGCAGCATCAGACATGAGGACAAGCCACAAATGCACAGTGACCCATATAAGTTATAAACCATGAAACCTGGCTATCTAAACCTTCTAGCCTCACTAGTACCTATACTGTGGGTAGAGAACAACTCAGTACAGTGACCCTTGCAAGGGTCGCATAGCTGCACAATGAATGGCCGCTTGATGCACTAGATGTACTGCCGTTGAAAATGCACCAATTGATCTAATCACAAGTCATCATCTAACCTGCTTTCAGCAAGCTGTGGACATCAGCTGATGTCTGCTCTGAACATCATGGGGAAAAGCAGCATTGCCACGTGCATGCAGACACTACTGGTGGCCGACTAGACATTTAATAACTCCACAACTAGCACTGTAGGTCATGCAGTGCACTATGACAGTCAGTCATACAAAGTAGCACTAACTGTACATCAATGCAAATGCCTACAAACCAAAAGTAAACATGTCAAACAAAGAACACCACAAACACAATCACACATCGTAAACAAACAAACAAACCAAGCATTTCACAGACAACACATGCAGACTGTAAGCAACATCAACAACGCACAGCACAACATCAACACCGCACAGCACAGGTGAACGCACCAATAAACAACAAATCAATCTTAAACAAATACAAAAATGCACAACAAGCGCAAACAACGCTGCATATATATATAAAATTATATATATAATTACATATATATTATATATATATATATACATATTACATATACATTATTTATTATATTCAACTGGTCATTTATGTAGCTCAATTTCAAAACCAACTAATCAAAGGCACTCATCTACAGGTCTGCTGATAGGTGAGAGGCACTGTGGTTGATTGGTCAATATGGTTGGCTTGTAACACGGAGAGTATGGGTTCGATCCTCATCCAAGGCAGTTACTGTGTAGAGATCTTGAAGCAAGTCCTTCACTCATAATATGCTCTGCAATACAACTCAAATTCAAGGCGTGTTTGCATATATCTGAGCTTTGTAAGAAGCGCAATATCAAATTGCAGTTGTATTGTATTGTAATGTATTGTAATGTATAATAGTATCTATAGCACAGGTATTAGCCTTACAGAAGCTTCAGGATTTGACAAGACTCTCTATATAAGATGAACAATGACTCTATTAGAAACACATTTCCAAGGTTCCTATACAAATCTCACATTAATTGGAGATACTTACCAATTTCATTATTTAAATGCATGCAGCTAAATCCTTCCGTTGACGCTGGTTTTTTACTTTAAATCAACAAGAGGAACTCATATCAACCCCTC
The DNA here is from genome assembly GCA_945859605.1 of Lumbricus rubellus. Lineage (NCBI taxonomy): Eukaryota > Metazoa > Annelida > Clitellata > Crassiclitellata > Lumbricidae > Lumbricus > Lumbricus rubellus. Next base: position 11,819,628 of record OX243818.1, read on the forward strand.
AAAAGATCTGTTGGATGGACCTTCCATACGATGCCCTCCTATTGATGCACAGTACAAGGCAGCCAATAGGACTGCACGTCACATAAATGTACATGCAGTCAGGCACTGCTATCCAGGGTTCAGACACGTGTGTGTGTGTGTGTGTGTGTGTGTTTGTGTGTTTGTGCAGGTGTGTGTGTGTGTGTGTGTGTGTGTGTACATGCTTTTATATGGCAGTGCCCTGCACCAAGTGACTAAATGGTCACTTCCATCACACCATCCTTTAAACTCCAAGATGACACTTCACATTGTTCAAGGAGTGTAATACATTATGTCATTGTTTTATCACCCTTAGTCAAGGCTTGTCCAGGGAGGTCTCAATACAATTATTTCGGAGTCCATGGCTTGTCACACTGCCAAATGCATGCATGTGTGTGTATATGTATGTATGTATGTATGTATGTATGTATGTATGTATGTATGTATGTATGTATGTATGTATGTATGTGTGTATGTATGTATGTATGTATGTATGTATGTATGTATGTATGTATGTATGTATGTATGTATGTATGTATGTATGCATGTGTGTATGTAATATGTATGCATGTACGTATGTATCCGAGCACTTGTAAAGCGCCCTTTAAGTAACTAACAATGGTGCTCCAGCACAGTTACCTAAACATCACCACCATAACAATAAGAATACTAGATTCTTAACTCATCATGTCTCGATTACAATAACATGAGTCACTTAAATAAAGTCACTGTACATTCGAATATTACACAATCATAAACTTTGTACAACAGATCAAGACGAGACAAAAGAGATGACTGCAGAGACCAGAAGACAATCAGAAAGACCAGATGACTGGCACAAAAGACCAGATGACTGGCACAAAAGACCAGATGACTGGCACAAAAGACCAGATGACTGGCACAAAAGACCAGATGACTGGCACAAAAGACCAGATGACTGGCACAAAAGACCAGATGACTGGCACAAAAGACCAGATGACTGGCACAAAAGACCAGATGACTGGCACAAAAGACCAGATGACTGGCACAAAAGACCAGATGACTGGCACAAAAGACCAGATGACTGGCACAAAAGACCAGATGACTGGCACAAAAGACCAGATGACAAAAAACACACGATCAGATGACAGGCATAAAAACAAGACATGCATGGAGACAAGATGACATTGGAAAAAAACGTATTACGCAAAAATGTAAACATCACAAGACAAGAAAGTGTAAAGACAAGAAAGCGTAAAAGACCAGAAGACCAAAAGGTAGACCTGTATAGAGATACGAGAAAAAAAGTAGGTCCTCCTTCAGTCTTTCTTAAATATTTATTCAGTCCCATTCCTAATCTGACCTGTTGATGAATAATTCTGGAATCAACAGCAAAAACAAACCTTATATAGTTCTGACAAAACCCGAAAGATGCCTACATTAAAAATTCCTCTTTCAGGATTTCAAATGTATCATTACAAGTTGTGAATTATCACCCCTCCCCCTCCATAACAAACTCCCGCAGTCACAGATCTTGCAACTCACGCTTGCATTTTTATATTTTTAAACTCATTTGACAAAAGCTGTTGAAGGCTATTGTAAAAATCGTCATATTAACACAATAGAGAGTCATGATACATTGACATGGCCATATAGTTAAACGTTCACACCCTTCAGCAGGTGAGAAAAACTATTTTCGTCTGGCTGGCCTGCTCCAACTGTGGGCTTCATTTTTCATCTGTCTCATACATCTTTCCAAACTTTAATGAGACTACACCAACACGCTAAACGTTTTATGTGAAGTTGTGAATGGAGCTTCGTTTAACCGTTGCGAGAGCCTGAGCGATGAGCATTGCTAGAAATGTCATTAAAATTCGCGTGCTACGCAAGCAAGATCTAAAGTTGGTCCTACGGTTAGAACAGTTCTACAGAAGAACTTATTTTTTAAAAAGAATCAGCAGTTGCTTGGCAGACATATGGATGGGTCTCAGCCGGGTCGCAAAACAGGCCGTCAGATGCCAAAAGTAGGTAAAAATGGTAGAATTTCGGTAATTTTGGGCAAATAACTATAGGGAAAACGTTGTCAGAAAAAATTATGGGCCAAAGGCGTGCTCGTCCGCCAAAGTGAGACCCGTCAACTTTTCCAAACCACTTTCAGTCCTGGATGGCCCACAATTTGTCAATATTCTGCACAAAATCAGACCAGTACATGGTGTCAAATGCCCACCCTACCCCATGCCCACACACACACACAAACATATAATTATATATATATATATATATATATTATATACATTTATATCGCCCTCATCAGGATCTGTGATGGCTACATATATGTGCCATTATGATGATAATCCTGCACAAGATAACTTCCATCAATGGCAGACAAATATTAAATAACTTATTTAATATGCATTCAAACTGCAACCTACTAAGATAATGTACCCGTACATCGGTCTGTATCTGAATCTTCAGCATTTCTGCGTAACCTGAAAACCTTACAACAGTGATACGGAAAGAAAACAATATTAGGCAGTGTTTATAATGACGAATACAGATCTACACACAACCATTAAATCCTCCTCCACGCAGTATATGTGACCCAGTGACATAGAAACCCTCTATCCACAGCTTCCACACTCACACGTCCATTCTGCGGCAATAGAGAAGTTCAAGAGGTAGCCGGAACGTTTAACACGATAGCGACCGTACTTGTACAGTGTACACTCTACCGATACACGTCTGTACACAGCATACACACACACATTCGAGACGTCCGTGTACATACATACAGACTATACGCATGCAACGAGCAGAAGCAGGTCGGACAGCAGCGGGTTACTGTCCGCCATAAAAAAAACACGTAAACGTGCGCAAAACACACGCACAGTTTCACCTACCGTGCATGTAAACCACTCCGATCAACGTATCGGGTAGAAATTTACCGTTTAACGGCACAGAAAGACTGAAATTTAGCTCAGAGTAGGGCGCAATAGCGCATTCCGGCCGCTGACATTTTAATTGACAATTTCTGAACGTAATTCGACCCAGCCGACGCATAGATTTCCGGTGCACGTCCATTTCGGCTTACGGAGGGGTGAGAGGCATTGACTTATTTGCATCTGATGTGGTAAGGACGGCCAGCATAAATTACAGACGACAACAGGCAATCTCACACTGAATGCCAGTAGCTAGACAGCACTGACCATGTCCTAACCTACAAAATCTGACCAATATTAAATATAGCAGAGAATCTCAGCCCTATAACGCAGTAAGATTAAAATGATAGCGCTTTCCAAGCCATAAGTATAGCAGACTAAGAAAACTAACACTGTAGTCTTGTCAAAACCAGCAACCTACCGGACTCTTGGATACCTATTTTGTACAGTTGTTACTCTGCCGTGTGCGATTGTCTCTACAATCCGTTGCTTCCGTTACGACCGGGCAGCCTAGCCCGAGCTATTTTTAGCTACAGATGGCGCCACTGTGTCGGACCTTCCTTGTAGAAGCCTAAATAGAAAAGAGAAGCGACAACATCTCTGTCTTTTGGTCGAATAGCCCTCTATTGTTTAATACACCTATCAATAAAAAACAGATCAGATTCTTTTAATCCTCTATCGAACACTCGGCGCAGCAATTTGATGCAAGTAGGCCTACTGTACTTGCAAGATATATAAGTATTGTGTTATTATTTCAGTTCAAAACAACAAACAACTTAGTTTTCACGATTAGGCCTGCTTTGCAAATTTATAGGTGCACAACCTGATCACCGTAAAGATATTTTTATTTATTTATTTTTCCCATTGCTAAATCGTTATTCATTTTAAAATAGAAAACATGCGAACTAGTGCGATATTAGGCTATGGGCCTTCAATCTTCAACTAGGCCTAGCCAACATCTACGTATCGCTTCAATTTTTAGCCAATAAGTTTTTAAAAATCCTGATATGAGGGTCTAAAAATTAAATAATGTTTAATTAAATATGTTTAATAAAAAACGCTTATTATAATTTATAACGCACTCGAAAGTTTATAGCAATAATTTTTTTAGCAAAAGTGATGGAAATAGCCCAAAGATGGCGTCACTTGTTCTAGTCGTAGCCACCATTACAGTGGCCTCATGCCGCTCACGATGAATATTTTAGATCAATGGTGTAGAATGGTAGGCGGTGCAAAAACTTCATAATTATGAATGAATGAACGAGCGAGAGAAAAACAAACGAAATAAAAGCCAGACTGAATCGAATAATAACAAAGGTTTAAAGGTCACACTTCGGCTGCACAGTTTACAACTCGGCCCATGCAATTGATCGTTCTACTTGAAAGCCACTGAAACGAAGACCTGATTGTTTACATTTGCGACACGCATTATCGGCTGCCTTCATATGTAACGCCCTATTGTTTCTGGCTAGAGCTAGGCCTACCGGCTGAGCAGTGTTTACGTACAGACCTAGTTATTCAGAGGCCTTATCGGGTCCTCTATGTAACATATTGTGCTTCTCGTATACTAGGCGTAGGCTACGCCTATATCCAAGACGCCCGCGCTAACCTTGCGAATAGGCTTGCACCCTCTGTGGAATAAAATTACCAAAATGTTACGTGATGGTTCGAATGGTGTATACTGTAACTTGATATTTAAAACGTGGTTAGACATTGTGATTAGATATGGACAGATGTCTGGTAGTGTATGCTACTACTGTTTACAGGGTTGATAGCCTTCAGCCAGCAAATATGACATTTAAAAATAGGCCTAGGAGCCCTGTATTGATGATTTTATCTAATTAACTTCTGTAGGAGATGGGACAGAGAAGCATACTCGTACGTACGCATAGGGGAGGGGCTCCACAAATTGTACGAGTTGCCACAGGGAATGGGGAGGTCGAAATTTCTAAATTACGATTGTTGAGTAGGGCCTATGTAATATGTGGATCGGCCATACCATGGGGTTCTTGCCGGAACATTTTCTATTAAACTCAAAACTGTCCCTTTTGCCGTGCTAGAGTCGGGAGCGCTTCTGATTAGTCCCCTTGAAGAAGCGCTAAATAAATTCTTGAATGAATTAATGAATAAATAAATGAATGAATGAATGAATGACTGAACGAATGAATGAATGAAATGTAGGCTATTACCATTCGTGATCAATGCTGCATATGAATTATGGACATGGACTCACGGCTGCCATTTCGAATGCTCAGAAACGTTCTGGTAAAGGCAGAGCTTTGGCGGATGGGTCTTCGCGCGAGGTTCAAGTAGGTCTACCCTCGAACTCCCTCCGCCTCTGTGATAGCCGCATTTTGCCCCGGAAGCGGAGGGCAGGGTCGTAAATAACCGTGTGCCTGAGGCCGTAAAAGGCCTTAATCCAGGTCTACAGGGTGGGCAAAAAAAGACCCCCTTAAGATTTTTGCCAATATCTTGACCAAAAGTAAGAATTTCGAAATGAAATTTTACAGTCTTAAAGATAATTCATATTTACACCAGATTGCTGATTTCATTATAATATTTCAAACAGAACAAAAGTTATACCATTTTTTGTGAAGCCACCCACCTAGGGGGGTCTTTTTTTTGCCCACCCTGTATATGTGTAGGCCCTTACGTGTTCAAGTTCTGCTATCTCTTCCAAGCCCATCAATCAAATGCCTGACATCGACACAACGCCCGCCCTTAGGCCTACTTCCTATTCACTCATTCTTCTCATTGCTACAGTTTCTATTAAAAATCCGCCATTCCTATAATTCCTATTATTCACTAATAGGCCTACTCTACATTCTTTCTGTCGTTGTGTTCTTCGTCGAAAACAACTCACGTCCCTCACCCCCTTCCAATTCTCGGTAACCGTCTGCCCTTCCTCCTGCCGCGTCCTGCGTGCGTGAAACGATCTCATGTAGATTTATTACGGCGCTAAATAAAATTCCCGCCCTCCTATAATACGGTAATACCTCTCTTGTTAAGCTCAAGATAAGTAAACCGGGTGACGAAGGATATATATATATATATATATATAAATATATATATATACATTACATAGACAAATATATATATATATATATATTATAGTTTCTGTTCAACGATGTTGTGTCACAGGCATGTCAAAGTTCGGCATCACCCTCCTCCGTTGTCAAGACTTTGGACGGACGGCCATTGACTGACGTCAGTGATAGAGTTGGCGTATGACGAAAGCACCGTTCGCTAAGAAGGTCGTGCAAAATCGCCCGTGTAGAGAAGCTGATTGATAATATCATATTATAGTAGGCTACAATTTCTACCAAATTAAGTATGAGTAGTAGCTGCTGATGAAAATGTTAACAAGACTCGAACCATCATACCCCCACCAGGAGGGCAATCCGACCATTGAAAAATTGCATGGGACGTGACCCCATTCGATCGGTTTTCTGGGGATGGAAAAGGTACTTTTCCCTCAGCCAAACGAGGAATGACTAAAAAAGGTCATCAACTTTTTTGGCGACCAAAGAAGAAATTTTTCCCTGCCTGTCCCAAGACCAAAGATTGTGCCCCCCCCCCCCATTCGAACAGTTCTGTATCCGCCACTGCCTCCCCCAACCATGGACTCAACAAACGCCCAACGTCTACATAACTGACGTCCGCACTGAATTCCTATATAAGTTCCTGCTGCCTCTGGTATCAAAGTCAAAACTTTGTCTCAAGAACTCAAAAGGGACAACTTCCTAATAAATACTGTTATGACTTGATGCACAAACCCCTCACCGAGTCACCCCCAGTCTCTCTCTTCCCCGGTCTGCTGATCGACTTGTAATCTCCTTGTTCCTAGGACTGTCATGGCCCCACCTCGCTCCTCAGTGTGGTCCCTTCTATGTGGAATGGCCTCCGTCCATTGGTAGGCTAGTAATAAATTATCTTATTGCGGTTGTCATCCTCATCTCTTCTCTGCTTGAAGAATTTCTTATTTTCTCGGGGCTGTAACGCTGAGACTGCCTCTGAATAGATATAATACGGCCCTTCTTATATTCACATGGGCCTATGCGATACGATACCATCTGTAAAACGGTGATGCTGAAAAGCGGTAGGCTGTAATATAGCATTTCAAACACTTCAAAAGCGTTCGACATAACTATAGCTCACTATTAGAAACAGTTCAAACGTATTATAGGTCGTTATATTTGCAAACTTCTGGTTACATGTATATCACGATTAACAGCTAAATAAGCTGGTGCCCTGTGCTAAGGCCTACCATTTGAAGTAATATTTTTATTTTAGGCCTACGATTATTTTTAAAGACATTGCTAGGGTAGCCTACTATTATGGCTTCCATAACCGTTGATGGTGACATTTGCAGAGCGTGTCCCCCAAGGGTCAATACTTGGACCACTTCTTTTCCTCTTATATATTAATGGCCTGTCTATGACCTCATCTGTATTTAAATTTATACTATTCGCTGATGACACTAATGTTTTTCTTTCTCACCATTCCTTAGGTCATCTATTTGATATAGCTAATAACGAGTTATCTTTAATAGAGCAATGGTTTAAAGCTAATAGATTATCCCTTAATATTGATAAAACCAACTTCATTTTATTCCACACTAAAAAGAAAATTGACTTTGATGTTAACAGGTCACTTCTAATCAATGATGTCCCTATCACCCAAACAAATTCATCTAAATTTCTGGGGATCATTGTTGATAGCCACTTAACATGGAAGGATCATATTTCAACTATTGTGAAGAAAATTGCTAAAAACATTGGGGTCCTTCACAGGATTAAACATTGCCTACCTAAATCAGTTCTCCTTAATCTTTATTATACGCTTATTTTTCCTTACTTATCATATTGTAACATTTCCTGGGGTTCTAATTATCCATCTCGACTCAAACCACTGATTATATTACAAAAACGTGCCATACGATTAATATGTGGTGCTCATTGGAGATCCAGCTCCGCTCCTCTCTACTTAAGCCATATGTTACTGTCCTTACTAAACATCAATAAGTTCCAAATATGTCTACTTATGCATCGCTACCACCAGCGCCTATTGCCTCACACTTTCAATAACTACTTTACTACTGGTTCTAAACTTCACGATCATGCTACTAGGCACGCTAGCTGTTACCGTAGTGAATATGCACGCCTAAAAATTAAACAATTTTCAATAAAATATTTGGGTCCTAAGATTTGGAACGGCCTTCCGGTTCATATATCTACCTTAAAATCCACCAGCCTTTTTAAAAATCGTTTAAAAAAGTTTCTTATTCTGAACTGATTCCTCCACTGCCTCTGACTGACACTTTTACCCGTTGACTATATTTTTTGGTTACAACCCTATGGTTTTAGTATATTTTCCTCTTATGTAATATTCTCATTTACTGATTTCGTTAATAGGTTGACCTTGCCTTGTTTATTATGTCTATAATTCACGTAGTGTCATTACAGGTCTTTCTGTGTTGATCTGATATATAGTATTATTTCGGTACTATAGCTACAGTAATTATTTTTTTAACCACCTGTTGTGGATCATAACTTTCGTGTCTGGCTACTGTCCTATTGTTGTCCGCTATATGCTAACATTTGTTACCACTAGTTGTGGTCAGTGCCCATGGTCTGCAATCCCATGGCCTACTTTCATCTAAATTATGAATTAGCTCTAGTTTGTTCTGCATCAACATTGTATGCATGTTTTATTATTATGCTCTCTGTTTTCACTGCTTATGTCCTGGATCTCTCGCTCTCTCTCTCTACATTAACCCATCTACTTGATTTCGTTTTGCCTACATTGCCTAATAACAACATCACTCTTCTGACACCACCATCTTGATATAAACTCCAGTTTGTGGTTGCCCAGGTTTAGCGGGATCACTCCCTTTCTGGGTGACCCTTTCTTAGTGATCTTTTACCTGTTAGATGTTAATCATTCGTTGGCTCCTTATTTCACTGCACATTCTAATTTTATATATGTTTTGCTGTTTTGATTTGATTTGTTGATCGCTACGAATAAATAAGATTTGATTTGATTTGATTTGAAGATTAATAACGATTTATTTTTGGAAATGCCAAACAACAAACAACAAAGCAACAACTAATGACAGCAACAACTGATAACACCAACAGCAACAAGAACAATAACAGCAACAAATAATAACAACAAATAGCAGCAACAAATAACCGATGTCTGATTATAGTTTACAGTTTCAAAAGACAGATTTAAGCTACATTCGCTAGGGTGCACCGGTATCTTACACTTATCTCCAAGCAGCAAGTGAAACAAGGGAGCTACGAACAAAACTTCTGAAATGAGCACCACCACTGCTCGTAGCATATTTTGGCGGCGCCAGTCCCAATTTGGAAGAAAAAAGGAGGGGGCGCAGCATCAACCATCCCTGATATGACAGCGTCGTCGTTAATTAAGCAGCAGCTGGGGCTTTAAAAAAGAATTTTTAGAGCTGCCACTGGTATGAATTAATAATTATTGTTGCCGATTTCATATTTTTAGTCTCGGCATATATGCAGACGAGTGCTCTGCAGTCCTCTACCTCGTCATCGGATCTTCACACCGACAGTGTACGCTCAACGTACTTTTATTATACCCGAGTTGGCTGGGAGAGGGGGGGCGAAGGCTTTATACACCGTGGTTAAAAAAAACCTAAGCCATATTGTTTTGCATATATCTCTAATACCTGATGACATATCAAGCTAATATTCTCCAAATATTTAGAGAAATGGACCAAGAATATGATTCCAAAATTTCATGAGACAAAGTGGAACGGATAAAAAGATATGAATATTTAAACTTCATATGCCAAAATTTCAGTTTACAAGCAATTTTCTGTCAGATTCAATAAAATGTTTTCTTATATCTCTAATGCCTGATGATTAATCATTCTAAAATTTTCCAGATATGTAGAGAATTGAACTAACAATATGATTCCACTAGTATGGTTTTATTATTTAATTAATTAAGATGCTCAAAATGTCCTCCTCCTGCTTGCACGCAAGCCCGGAAGCGCTGGCGCCATGCATTACGCAACAGCATCGTCAATTATCCTCTGGTCCAGGCCTTCCCACACTTCCAACAAGCGTTGGTTGCTTCAGATCGTTGAATATCATGGATTGTTGTCTGGTAGACTCGGTCTTGCATCACGCTCCACGCTTTATAGTCGACAGGATTCAAATCTGGGCTGTTCGGAGGCCATAATGAAGTCTCTCTTGTCAGCGTTTCGGTGCGCGGACTATTGACCACCGGACGGTTGACCACCGGACGATTGACCACCGGACGATTGACCACTGCGGACGTTTGACCATCGACCGATTGACCACCGGACGATTGACCACCGGACGATTGACCACCGGTCTATTGGTGACTTAAATTTATTAACAAAATTTCAAAGCAAACCGGTATAGCTTTTATCTTAGCTTTTAGTTAAGCTTGAAAGCGAAATTTCGTATTTACCGCCAGTAGGCTAAAGATAAACATCGTCGGCTTATTTTAATTCTTATTATGTGCACAGCCTATACATGAAATAGCACATCGCAGTTACATTGTATTAAGTAGGCTACGTATTCCAAATAAACCTCTTTTGTTCTTTACCATCAGAGGTCCAGCGTAGTCCATATTTTCGCATTTCACTTCGTATTATTATTCGATTAGGCTACATATTAAATAGAGTATGTGGTACATTGAGTCTGTGTCGTAAAGTTTTATAAAAATCAAGCGCGCGATGGACAATCGTCCGGTGGTCAATCGTCCGGTGGTCAATCGGTCGATGGTCAAACGTCCGCAGTGGTCAATCGTCCGGTGGTCAACCGTCCGGTGGTCAACCGTCCGGTGGTCAAACCCCCTAGAATCGCATTTCGATGGTTTCCTTGGCTCTGTGGGCTGGCGCTGTTCTGTTGAAAAAGAAAACAGCCTTCTGGAGCTAAAGATTTCTGATAACAGGTGGAAGATGTTGTGACAGCAGAATATTGCGATAATATACTCCGTTAATTTTACTCCAGGATCCCTGAAGACCAAAATTTGGAACTATCAAGCATCGAAACCGCAACGAACACCATAACAGACTGCTGAAAACAGAAATTTCTGGAGATGAAGTTTAAATATTCATATCTTTCTATCCGTTCAAATTTATGACATGATATTTTGGAACCCTATTCTTGGTTCAATCCTCTAAATATCTGGAAAATGTTGGTATGATTAATTATCAGGTATTGGAGATATAAGAAAAACAGTTTAGCTTACTTTTTTAATGAATCTGGCAGAAAATTGCTTGTTAACTGCAATTTCGGCATATGAAGTTTAAAGATTCATATCTTTTTATCCGTTCAATTTTATCTCTTGAAATTTTGGAATCATATTCTTGGTCCACTTCTCTAAATATTTGTAAAAGTTTAGCGTGATAAGTTATCAGACATCAGAGATATATGAAAAACAATTTGACTTATTTTTTTTAACCACGGTGTATAAATCTTGAAAAATATTTGGTTTGCGTGGTTTAACCCCCTCCTCCACCCCAAACCACAGCCCCCCGGATGTCAGTCCAACATTCTAAACACTATAATCTATAACGCAAATGTCACCCGTTATGACAATAACAATAACAGTAATATCCGCCCACGCTCAGCTTTTGCACAGAGGACTTCCGCTCAGCCGCCATAAATCTCTCTCACATCTGTTGTCAATTGGAAAAACACTGAAAGGGATATTAGCCTATTATGTCATATACATAATATATGTACATAAATATGTGTCTATGTATATATATACATATACATGTATGTACGTATGACATTTGTATATATATATAACATTATATTCCGCGGGGCGATGAAGGGTGTAAACGGCGTCATATCAAAATTCCAGATGCGTTGTAAGTCTTATTGTTAATTTTTGACCCCGTGCAGTTAAACATGATCCATCAGAGCGTTCAAATTTTATTTTTAAAAGACAACTCAGCATTGTGTGCATGCTTTGAGTTCAATTCTTCAACGGTTAAGCTGGTGAAGTACCCAAGAATCCATAAAGGCCAGTGCATCAAAACACGATGGATCGTCAGCATGGAGTTGCTACTTACTTACTTTCGCGAATACATCGCCTATATATAATTGAGGACCTTTTTGTCGTAGGGTTCAAATCTTTAAAAAAAACATTTCTACAAAAAATTACAAATTTTCCGGGTCTGCCTTCCCCGAAAAATAGACTTGCCAGAAATTTGGGGGCATTTGCCCTCTGGACCCCCGCCTCGTTCGCCTATGATTGCATTGGCTAAATTTATGCAGCGCATATTTATTTATAAACGCCTTGAGAAGCTGGCATCTCGAGCGAGGCTTAGTCAAGGGAGGTCAGCCAGTTGATTGCGACCCAATAGGACAGCCACACATAATCAAACATACAGATTCATGATTTGACAGTGCACGAGTTCCCCTGCATATGCCTGAATATGGCTGCATATGCCTGAATATGCCTGAATATGGCTGAATATTCCTGAATATGGCTGCATATGCCCTAATATGCCTGAATATGGCTAGATATGCCTGAATATTCCTAGGCCTGCATAGGCCTACCTGCACTGTTATGTGGACGTCTCCTATCCGTGCATTATTGTTTGTGGTACGTGAGCGAATCAATGCAAACCGTGAACAACAACATCGCAGAGACTTCTAGGCAACGAAATCAGTATGAGGACAATTTTCAAAGCACTGAACGAAACGCAGTCGTCAGCTTTAAAAGGGTTAAAGCAGCTAATTATTATTATTAACTTATAACATAATTATGCATAATGATATGGATGTAGCATTGTAGCCTTATAGATTCATGCACGCATGTCTGTACGCATGCATATTATATGGGAGTATGTGTGCATGTGTGTACGACTACATGTGCGTGCGTATATACACACATGTATGTATGTATGTATGTATGTATGTATGTATGTATGTATGTATGTATGTATGTATGTATGTATGTATGTATGTATGTATGTATGTATGTATGTATGTATGTATGTATGTATGTATGTATGTATGTATGTATGTATGTATGTATGTATGTATGTATGTATGTATGTATGTATGTATGTATGTATGTATGTATGTATGTATGTATGTATGTATGTATGTATGTATGTATGTATGTATGTATGTATGTATGTATGTATGTATGTATGTATGTATGTATGTATGTATGTATGTATGTATGTATGTACGTATGTACGTATGTTACGGTATGTACGTATGTTACGGTATGTACGTATGTACGTATGTGCATATGTACGTATGTACGTACGTATGTATGTATGTACGTGCGTATGTACGTATGCTTTTAACCTTTTGGTTTTGTACGTACTAACGCCTGTTTGAATGACCTGCTAAGCAACGCTTTGTTCATGCTCACAACGTGCTTGCCAACAGCACGTAGGTAGGGTCGTCATAATATGAGTAATACTCGCACAGACGATTGAGTCTAATACTCATAGGCTTATTCAAAAGCTATAGTCAAAAAATTATTATTTATAAGTTTATAACAGGATCATGCTGTCGGTTATTAAGTTTCACTGAGCTACAAAAGTTCTACTCATCTATTTCGGTTTAGAGCGTCAGTCGTAACTTTAAACGCTCTGCACACTGCTGAGGCTCATTGTAGTTTAGTGTATTGTATATTTTGTAGTCAAACACGATGACATGATAAATATTTAGGCCTACGCTAACTGCTGAGCTCGCGAAGTGAAAATGAATGTTTGACGTTGGTTGGACTAATTCATCAATCGCCGTTCTGACGTGTAAGTAAACCTATTATCATAAAACACTTTTTGAGAGTCATAATTTGAAACCTATATTATAAAACACATTTTGAGAGTCATAATTTGAAGTAAACGTGAATGAATGATAAATTATTAGTTGTCGTGACTTGATTTGAGTTAAGGAGATTCGCTGTTGAATTCAGTAACACCAAAAGCCTAAGTGCAACCGCATCGTAGCAGGGCATTGACTTATTAAGGTTATGACTCCCCGCCACTGCTCGTTCTTTGGCAGTGCCAGTCCCAAGCCTGGCTAAAGGAGGAGGGCGACGCGGATGATCCTTGCTATCACACCGAGTAGGCCCTAGTTAAAATGACTTCTCACGATTTCATGCTATACAAATAATTATTAATTATAAGTTTATAGGCTAACAGGGTCATGTTGTCAGTTATTAAGTTTCACTGAGGTACAAAAATTGTACTTATCTATTCTAATATAAATATAAATTAACTAGATTGAATTAAACATGCAGGCCAAGTAATAGTAATAAAATAATTCTTAAAAATTAATATTAAAAGCAACAACAACAAGCACATCTATGCGTTGTATATACTTAATTGGCCTCTTTTAAGGCACAGACGTATTTCCAATGCCTATAGGCGAATCCCTATACCAACTAAAGAATAGTCCCACAATTAAGATGGACTTGAATGAATAATAAATCTAAAACGCAATTAAACAAGCATATTAAACAGAATCTGACATCTATTCTTTTAGAACAACGCCGACAACATCCGAAGTCAGCAGCCGCAACCGCCATGTATCGATTCCGAAAGGAGAACTGGGTCCGGAAGGTGGACAGCTCCTACCCGAAGTACTGGACGAAGAGCAGTCGCGAGTACGGTTTCTTCATGGACCAGCCTCGTCACATGGCCGAGTCACAGTACATGGAGACGCACTCGGACCGCGTGAAGCGATCACCCTACACAGCACCAACGCTACCAAGGGCACACATGTCCGTCGCTGACAGAGCCCCGCGCAAGCGCCTTCGCAAGTTGAGACAGCGCGTCGGAGTCTACTACGATTACGATGATGGGAACGACATGTGGGACGTGCTCCGGCATAAGGAGAACCACCCGACGGGGGTCAGGAGGATGCCGAGGTCTCTATCGCCCATCGGAAGAAGAAGGTCCACGCGGCCCCCGACTGCGAAGATTGGATCCTCCGAAAACATCGCACAACCGACCCTCGTCGAGAATCCGTGGTTCCCGATGATGCGGACCAATACCGCTGTTGATCGAGGGTTCGGACGCGTTTCCCACAGTCGTCATGGTTACCAGGTGGATAGTGGAAGAGTAATTGGAGGTGAACGGGAGGGTGCCGTCTCCCCAGTGGAGAACGAAGGTCACCTTGGACAAGCGGCTGACTACAATCGGGTGAAAACTCCAAAGGTTGGCGCTAGGAACGGTGTCCATGGTAACGGTCTCCATGGTAACGGTGTCCATGGTAACGGTGTCCATGGTAACGGTGTCCATGGTAACGGTCTCCATGGTAACGGTCTCTATGGTAACGGTCTCCATGGTAGTAGCCTGCAGCGGGAGACGGGGTCCATCCGGGGCGCGCTGAATCGCGAGCCAACGGCGTTGAAAGTAAACAGCCGACCGAAAACGCCCGGATTGTCGAGGGAGCTCACGCTGGGTCCCCGTCTGCATACGATGGGACCGAGGGAGTATCACGGTCTGCCGGAACCAGGGAACCAGAGCAAGAAACGTCCAGATGTACATGATGTGGAAGAAGAAGACTGGAGGAGGGACACTGCTGTCGTAAGGGGTAGATCGCTCAGCCCCGTGGGGAGGAGACAGAGAAATTACTCGGCGGCCAGGAGTCGACCCGGAAGTCCGACAATGAGAAGTCGAGTGGGAAGTCCAACAATGAGAAGTCGAGTCGGAAGTCCAACGTTGAGAAGTCGGAAGGAGACCCTGAACGAGAGGTTCTTCCGTTTCAACTTCCACGAACCGTGGAATAAGTCGATACGTACTTCGTCCAAGGTCATTTAAGACCACACCATCTCCTCGAAGAACGGCGGTGTTCATTTTGACACGGATACTACATAGCCACATATTATTATGTTACAACTTGACAAAAGGAAGATTTATAACAATGACATGGATATTATAACCACAGAGATAATATGGTCACTGGAATTCCATCGATATCGCAATGTCATGACTGTATATCATAGTGCCGCCGCAGCTACAAAGTCCAAACGTTGTCCAGTTTGATGTCATTATTTTCGATACCATGGATATTGGATAATATAATTTTACAGTGAAGTGGTTACTAAAATATCGCAGTCATTTGAATGTATACCACGAAATACAACTTCGATTTTTCATTACAATAATTATGCCTTTGGAAATTACATCCTTTGATCTGGATACTAAAGTAGTCTCGATATCGAAGTACCATCGATATCATATTGCCATGGACGTAATAACTTGGACGTTCTTTGCCATGAAAATTAACCTGCCAGACTGCATGAGAGTGGTATTCTCACTCTAGTATTTTGCTGCGGAAATAACCTATATTTCGCCAAAACTGCTCTGCTATGATTTTCATTTGGATTTGGGAAACTATTATTTGTTGAAACTATTAAATGCACAGTGTAGCTTGCAGCACTTAAAGTTTGAGTATAGCTACCTCTGAATCCAATGCTACAAAGTTACTTCTTTTGGCCTACAAAACGTGGGAGTCTTTATAATGATTAGATCTGAAATAAATTAAGGTAATAGATAAAAAGATCAGAGCTTACAATTATTATTCCAATGTTTTAGAAGCGATGATCCCTTGAAGCGGCAGACAGAACCCCCCCAGACTCTATTCTGACATAAAGTATCGGGGGTGGGGAAGAGAATTTCAACTCGAGATGAGCTAATGTCACATCATATTTATTATACAATCAAGTCAAACCGTATTATAGTTTTTAAATAATTACTTGACAATAAACTTGTAGGCTTAGCTGTTTCACCCGAAAACTTTCTTTCAGTACAGACTCTCCAGGAGAGACATCAGTCGGGAAAACTCTGTTTTCTCGGGGAAAGGGGTGAGACTTTATATCGTAACACAGGCGCTTAGATTGGTTTTTGTGTGGATTGACGGAATCACTGCGGCAAATCACCCACTTGATATATTAATGTTAACGATTAAAATATGAGAATTATTTAGACGCAGAGTGTTGATAAATCTCTGAACTGGATTTCCTCCTCATTGGCAATCATCGTCTCCTCCAGTAATCGATCCGATTCGACGGGCACCCATTTCTCCCCCTCCCCCTCCTCCTCATCCTCCTCATTCTCATCCTCCCCACCCTCATCCCCAACCCCACCGTCCCCTCCTCCCCCTTCCACCTCCAGATGTCTCTTCGTCACCTTATCACAAAAATTCAATCCACCGTTCGCAGCCACGACCACCAACCCCGCACCAGCAGCAACCGGAACTTCATCACGTCGACACCTCGGCCGCGGCGACCGGAACGACATGCACTTCCGGTTGCAATCGGAGTACGCGCGTTGAGCGATGATGGCGCCCTCGCTGTGGTCGGTAGGCGGCGCTAGTCGGTCGCAGCTCGACCTCGTTGGGGAGTTCGCATCGAAGACCTTTCGCTGGTGTTGCAGTCCCAGACGCATCATCACCCGTCTCCGATCGCCATCCGATCGGCGTCTTACATCGCTGAAAGCCTCGTTCTCCCGTAGAAGACCGAGGAAGTCGGTGCTGTTGTTGCCGTTGTTGTCGGCCGCCCCCTGCTCGACCGGGTCTCTGCAGTGGTCGTCAAGGCGCCTTGATGGTCTCCGTCCACCCTCACGGGCCCCTCCGGCGCCGCCGCTGCCGCCTCTAGGCACCACCGCCGGTTGAGGAGGCACCAAGTCCGACTCGGTGCTCTTAGCTCGGAAGAGTTTCTTGAAGCGGGAGAGATCGTCCGATAGCAACCAGTAGGTGAACATCTCACCCTTGCCCTGAAAAAGACACCACCAACGTATTTAACCCTTTCCCGCCGGATGGGGTCACCCATGACCCCATTAACAGGATAGGTATCAAAACAATTCCGGCTGGAAAGGGTTAAAGCGATCATTTAATTATTTAGATTACTCATTTATTTTAAATATTTCTTATTTATTAATTATTTAAAGCGATGACGTAAAGTTCCCAAAAAATTTTATTGGACGCAGAAATTTTTTAACGGTGCATTTAGAGCGTCTACGCAAGGTTACATACAAATTTCTATATTGTACGCATGGTGAATAATGATGATGATGATGATGATGATGATGATGATGATGATGATGATGATGATGATGATGATGATGATGATGATGATGATGATGCTGATGACAGCAAACCAACCAGAGGTAGGCCAGTCCCAGTTTCTATTCAAAAAGACAAACATGATTTAGACAGATGCAGCGAGACCCAGCACGAACTGGAATTGTAGAGGAGAAGATAATCCAGCTGACAGATATACTGTATGAAATGTGGACGAAGACTCTAAATGAATCCACTTAGGAACGAGATAAATGGGACAGACGTAGGACACGGAGTAATCGCAACAGCACGTTGCATCACGACCAGCATCCAAACTATAATGAATGCGTTGGTTGCGTGTCCACGACTTTCAATTCGAGTGCTGCTGGCTGGCTCAATAGCTGAAGAAGAGAATTTCTTTTTTCGTCCTACTCTTGGGGTGGGGGGAGGGGGTTTAAGATAAGGGTAAACACTTTGGAGAGCGCACGGATGCGGGATCGCTTCGCGGTATCGTCCCAACGTTCCGCTCAACCTTCCATTCGGCAGATGGCGTTGGTAAACTGAGTAGTAGGACGTGATGAGCGCCTTGCATGGCTGCCGACAGTTAAATTCGACTCCTGTAATAACTTGTGATCATCTTCCGTTCATAATTATCATGAATATTTCAATTATTATAATGTGGAGTGTCAGTTTGAAAAAAAATATCCGAAGATCATTATCTTTGTCGTGGAAAGACTTAAGGCAATTAGCCTACCCATGCATAATATTGCATACATACTTCTAAGCTTAGATTATGTAAATGTGTTTCTGACCTTCATGCAAACGTTCCCTCTTGGTTCCGTCTCGTATCCTCCCAACTTGTCCAGAATCCTTTTACACTCACCGCTGACGTGAATCTTCAGGGCTACAATTTATAATACAGGCAGCAGTTCGATAAGCATATGCAAATTTATTCACACACTGAAATGCTTCTGTAAGTGAATGCAAATTCTACGCACAACAAACAATGCCACACAAAACAATACAACAATACAAACGATACTATGCAAAACAACACAATACAAAAAACAATACAATGCAATGCAAAACGATGCAGATGAGCGGCGAAGACGAATAACTGTATTCTATTGCATTGTATCTGACCATTTATAAAGCGCTTCTTGCGGCAATAGCCTTTCAGAAGCGCTCCCAGCGCGTTCAACCCCGAGATTAACGTATGAACGAACGAAAGAAAAGAAGGAAGCAGTGGTTTGATGGATATGGATAAACGGATCGTTTGCACGCATGGAGCGACGAATATATTGCTAGATGGATGGATGGATTGATTGATTCATGGATTGATGGTCAAGTATAATAGTGGTTAGGTGCTGGAACATTATAACGTACGTTCTCCGTTTGATTCCATCCTGGACGCAGTGTTGACCGTATCTCCGAAGAGACAATAGCGAGGCATCGTTAGACCAACGACACCAGCCACACATGGACCTAAAGACATCATCATCATCATCGTCATCATCATCGTCGTCGTCGTCGTCATCGTCATTGTCATCGTCGTCGTCATCATCATCATCATCACCATCATCATCATCATCATCGTTGCCGTCATCGTCGTCGTCGACGTCGTCGTTGTCATCGTCATCGTCATCGTCGTCATCATCGTCATCATCATCATCATCATCATCATCATCATCGTCATCATCATCATCATCATCATCATCATCATCGTCGTCATCGTCATCGTCATCATCATCATCATCATCATCATCATCATCGTCGTCATCGTCATCGTCATCATCATCCTAAACGTCATCATCATCATCATCATCGTCGTCGTCGTCGTCGTCATCATCATCATCATCATCGTCATCGTCGTCGTCATCATCATCGTCATCGTCGTCGTCGTCCATAGTGCTAATGGTTAACAGAATATAACTTATAAATTATTAGTTTTTTGAATGAGTGAATCATGAAGAGTGTACAAATGGACAGAGGCAAAGAGATAGATGAATGGATATATGAATTGATAGATGAATGGATAGATGAATGGATAGATGAATAGATATATGAATGGATAGATGAACGGAAAGATGAATTAATAGATGAATGGATAGATGAATGAGTAGATGAATGGATTGATGAATAGATAAATGAATGGATAGATGAATGAATAGATGAATGAACAGATGAATGGATAGATGAATGGATAGATAGATGAATAGATAAATGAATGGATAGATGAATGGATAGATGAATGGATAGATGAATGGATAGATGAATAGATAAATGAATGGATAGATGAATGAATAGATGAATGAACAGATGAGTGGATAGATGAATGGATAGATGAATGGATAGATAGATGAATGGATAAATGAATGGATAGATGAATGGATAGATGAATGGATAGATGAATGGATAGATGAATGAACAGATGAATGGATAGATGCATTTGCAATGGATGACCATTATGATTAAAAGGACCAATGGACAGATGCATAGATGGATGAATATACCTATTACAGATACGTCTTTGAATAATTATTAATTATATCTTGTGTATACGACATAATATACACTGTACGACCTGAATGTACACCGACTCTTAATTTGAGAATTGAATGAATAGACAGATGAATGGATAGATGAATAGATATATGAATGGATAGATGAATGGACAGATGAATGGATAGATGAATAGATATATGAATGGATAGATGAATGAATAGATGTACGGTATATAATATACATGTACTACCTGAATGTACTCCGACTCTTAGTTTGAGAGTTTCGTTCGGTTTATGTCTAATCTGAAACGACTTGATGGCGTTGAGCAGACTAAGAGCCATCGATGCAATCTGTCCAGCATGGTTGTCACCGTTGCGAAGTGGTAGACCACTGACGACCATGTACGCGTCTCCTATCGTCTCCACTTTATACACGTCGTAATGACTGATGATGGAGTCAAACATCGTGTACAGATCGTTCAGCAGATCGACGACCTGCATGTGATAATAATAATTACGACAATTTATATGGCGCCCTAGCACAACTAGTTGTTTGAGTGAGTGAAACTGGAATGGCCTCCCACTAACCTTGCGACTTATGCCTATATAGGCTAAATTCACCTGTTTGTTTATAAGTCGCATAAATCCTATTTTTAGCTGTGGCTGGACTAGGAGCGCCTCTGAGTAGGTTTCTTGAAGAGGCGCTATATAAATTCTCGAAATGAATGAATGAATGAACTATGCCGTTACAAGGGTGCTTTAGAAGTTTAGAGAACAGTTATAACATGCACGATAAGCCCTACTATTATAGGGAACAAGTTTATTCTAAGCTTAGAATCCATGCACAGAGTCGCCCGATCGAATAGTGGGACTTGCGCAAGTGTGACCCGACTTGACCTTCCCCTCCCGGATTCTGACCTGGCACCGTAGCGTACAGAGCGGACTTGATTTTGATAAAGAATCCAATTTCCGTGACGTTGCTTCTTTTGTAATAATAATTTCATAGATGAATGTAAATTCATAGCAGCTAACTAACAACTAGGCGCTATATAAATGTATGGGTATACGATATACTTAATACATATTGCATATGTATAAGATATCAATAACGATGTTTTTACCTGCATTGGAGAGCTCTCTGCAGACAATGCAGTAAAGCCACAGATGTCGCTAAAGTAGATTGTTACTGACGTGAATGCTTCTGGAACGACGGATAGACCTCGAACCAATTGATCGACTACGGACCTATAATACATTACACGTGTAACCGTAAAGAACCAGCGTTAGGTAATGTAATGCAATGCAATGTAATGTAATGCAATGCAATGTAATTAATGTGATGTAATGCTCTTTCTGAACTTTAATGGTCTCTGAGGTATAATACAGAATAACTGCTAATTGCAATTACTTTTATTGCTGTCAGTGCCAGAATAATCGTTGTGATTGTTATTGCTGTTATTGTTGGCCACCATCATAATCATCTTCATCATCGTTATCGTCATCGTCATTATCATCATAATCATCTTCATCATCGTTATCGTCATCGTCATTATCATCATAATCATCTTCATCATCGTCATCGTCATCGTCATTATCATTATCATCATCTTCATCATCATCGCTATCATCATCATCATCATCAGTGGTAGTAATAGTAGCAATAGTAGCCATAGAAGTATTAATAGTGGCAGTATAGAGGTGTCAGTAGAAGTAGTTGTGGTGGCAGTAGCATGCATGGCAGTAACAGTAATAGCAGATACTGTAGTAGTAGCAGCAGTAGTAGCAGCAGCAGCAGTCATAGCAGTATTTATAGCATTAGTAATAGTTTAATAGTAGCTGTAGTAGCAGTATTACTGCGTATCTATTAGGAGTCATTAGCTAACAGTCAAGCAAAGCCAAGAATAAAAACAAGAAGAACAATGGAATTATCAAACGAATGCATAACGACAGTTATACATCATACATGTAGGACTCC
Organism: Lumbricus rubellus; assembly: GCA_945859605.1. NCBI lineage: Eukaryota > Metazoa > Annelida > Clitellata > Crassiclitellata > Lumbricidae > Lumbricus > Lumbricus rubellus. The sequence goes on from OX243818.1 coordinate 11,842,102, forward strand.
ATTGTTTCGTAGCTTACTTTGGCAGCATGCGTAGAAGGAGGGCTTCTGTCTTTCTCTTCTCATCAACCAATTGTCCAGTTCTGTCGGCCACCAATTCCTCCAGTTGAGTTTGGTACTTCTCCATGATGACTATCATGTTGTCGAAGATATTCGGCTTCCTATAGTGCATATATATATATATATATATATATATATATATATGTGTGTGTGTGTGTGTGCAAAAGACTCCAAAATTAGAACTATGATTTTATCAGGGAACATTTAGTACGGCCCTACAGTATGATCATTATACGAAGGAAAAACGAACGACGGGAAAATTAACAGATAAACGTTAAGACAGGGCTGATAGGCAAACAGAAGAAGGATGGATACATAGATAACTAGAAAGATTAACAATAAAACAGACAGAATCAGCAGACAGACCAGGACCGGATTAAGCAATGTGGGGGCCCTGTTCGGGAATTTTTGTGGGGGCCCTGTTCGGGAATTTGTTGCCGAAAATTTGTCAAATTTTTCGGGGAAATTATACCATTTCATCCGCCAAAGTTGATGACCTTTTTTTAGTCATCTGGCGAAATTTTTAATTTTTGGGAAAATCCTACCCATTTCATCCACCAAGAAATTGACGACCTTTTTTTAGTCATCTGCCGAAATTTTTGGGAAAATCATAGGCTACCATTTCATCCGCCAAAAAAGTTGATGACCTTTTTTTAATTTTTTTTAGTCATCTGCCGAAATTGTTGGGAAAATAGTCGTGTGGCGGAAATTGCTCAGAATTTTTTTTTCACATTTGTGGGGGCCCCCTAAAGTGTGGGGGCCCCTGTTCGGTCGAACATGTTGAACATGCCTTAATCCGGCCCTAAGACAGACGGTAGACAAACAGACAACAGACAGACAGAAAACAGACAGAAAGGCAGACAGAAAGACATACATACAGACAGAGACAGATAGACAGACAGACAGGTAAACAAACAGACAGCCAGGTAGACAGACAGATAGACATGGTATCAAAGAATGTATCTCAATTGTAGTTGAAGGTGACTGTTCTCTTACATTCCGTGCATCATAGGCTTGAGCCTCGTTCTGATCGACCGGAAGTCTGGCCGTTGGCATGGTGATTCGTGCCAGCAGTCGTGCATGCAAGCGATGATGAAGTCCTGACAACCGATCTGACTGATGTTCGGACGCACGAAGGGAAAACCAGGAACCGGGGATCGAACCCCGTCAACGATCTCTATGCATCAGCAGACACACGCCATTTACTACATGAGGTCTTGCATCACTGATTACAATGGCCATTGTCTTCATTCATCCTAATCATCTGTGTTTTATTTTTATGTCATGCCATGTTACGTTAGGGGTCCTGCATGTTACTTTATGGCATGAGTTTATGCCATGTCACAGCTGTCAAGTTATGTTAAGGCGTGATAATTATCGTCATCAATGTAATCATCGTGATCATCATGATCATCGTCATCGTCATCATCATCATCATCATCATCATCATCATCATCATCATCATCATCATCATCATCATCATCATCATCATCATCATCATCATCATCATCATCATCATCATCAACAACAACAACAACAACATCAACGTCACCGTCTTCTGCAATTAGACGTCCAGGTATAGAGTAGAGTAGACGAACTCGTCTAGTTTTTGGTCCATTCCGTAAAAATCTAACCTAACGGAGTCTTACAAAGCCTGATCTAATCACATGTTAAGGCTCCAGTTGCCATATACTAAGCTGTAGAGGCAGTATATATGCATAATTGCATATACATATTATACAATTATACATAATATAATTCTGTATGGACGTATGTTTTGCATGCTGAGATAAGAATCGCCCATCGTACAAATGACATTAATTTTTACAATCGTATAAAGGCCAGCACTAAAACTAAAAGCGTATCTGATTTGCTTTGCTCTCTGAACGGCGCTATACAAATGTCCAAATGGCAAAAATATACAACAGCGGAAGCAATTAGCATTAAAAGGACAATAATTGTTAGTATTAGTAGGTCGAAGGTTAATGCGTGTATACCGATAACTGACAGTCCGACATCGCCAAATGGACCTTCACGCGCAATGATTTCGTGAAGAATGATTCCAAAGGCGTACGTATCGGCTTTCTGAGTACCACGAACTGCGTGCCCTTTGTCACGAAGCAACTCGGGGGCCGTCCATAATTTATCTGGAAAGTAGGACATCTGTTGATGTTTTATGAACAATTAATAATATTTGGAAATGCAATCAAACTGTTTGACACGCTTTTTGCGGTTATTGTGTAACGAGCAAGAAAGGGAGAGGATTTTGGTGAGGAGAAAGAGGAAGTTGTAGAATGAGAGGGAGACGAAGAGGAGAAGGAGACGGAGAATTAGGAGAAGGATGAGAAAGAGGAGTAGGAAAACGAGTAGTAAAGGGGAGGAGCCGACTGAGAAGGGGAAGAGAAGAAAAGCAGGAAGGAGAAGAAAAGCGAAGAGGAGGAGAGAAGAAGAGGAAGAAAAAGAAATAGGAGAAGAAAAACAACAGCAACAAGTAGAAGAACAAGAAGAAGAGGAGGAGGGAGAGAAGGATGAGGAGGAGGAGCAGAGAAAAGAGAAGGAGGAAGAGGAAGAAGAAGAAAATGAGGAGGAGGAATAAAAAGAAGAAGCAGAAGAAAGAAGAGGACGAAGAAGAAGAAAAAGAAGAAGAAGAGGAGGAGGAGAAACAAGAAGAAGAAAAGAAAGAAGAGGAGGAGGAGGAGGAGGAGGAAGAAGAAGAAGAATAAAAGAAGAAGAAGAAGAAGAAGAAGTGGAGGAAGAAAAGAAGAAGAAGAGTTAAAAGGAGGAATATTAAATAAGTGTAGACGAACTTTTGCAGTGTACGTAGTCGTCGGTCGGGTCCTGGTCGATGGCGGAGTGACTGCGGAGGGAGTGGAGACCGTAGTCGGCCACTTGAAGCGTCCAACAGGAAGTGACGACACAGTTGGAGCTCTTCAGGTTGCCATGGATGTGTAGCTCACTGTCGTGTAGAAACAACATCCCCTGCGCCAAACAGTTTAGTGTTATCGCCCGTGAATAAGCTTGTGCCCTGTGCTTATATCTCGAGTGGCGCTTTAGAAATTTGGGTATTAGGATTACGATTACGACCGCTTATTCCATATGTTGTGATCGGGTTGGTATGGTAAGGTAGGGAACGTGGTGTCCTTAATGGCAGTAGTCAATTTACAGAATTTTGCGTTTGCCTATACTTGAATGGGACCACTCACTGTGGTCTAATATCAGACAACTGATGTTCGCAAGCTTCTGATTGCATATTATAAGTGACTCTCATTTCAAAAATTCACGACAAATTTTTCTTAGCCTGCATAGGTGATGCGGAAATCTATTCGAGCCACAGTTGTATCGACAATCAGCAGACACTTCGAAGCAGACACTTCTGACCTCTGAAAATCAATTGTAGCTTTAAAAAACCTTTTTCTATTTGATGCGCATTTCCCCGTATTTTATGGTGATGAGGTGTAAAAGAAGAGAGTGCGACGTCGAAGGTGTGTTCCTTTCTTCTTCGTGTGGACAATGGTCAATAATTAATAATTAATAATTAATAATTAATAATTAATTATTAATAATTAATAATTAATAATTAATAATTAATAATTAATAATTAATAATTAATAATTAATAATTAATAATTAATAATTAATAATTAATAATTAATAATTAATAATTAATAATTAATAATTAATAATTAATAATTAATAATTAATAATTAATAATTAATAATTAATAATTAATAATTAATAATTAATAATTAATAATTAATAATTAATAATTAATAATTAATAATTAATAATTAATAATTAATAATTAATAATTAATAATTAATAATTAATAATTAATAATTAATAATTAATAATTAATAATACCTTAATTAGGTCCATCACGAACGAAGCGACGAACATGGAGTCGAGATTGATGTCGTCATTCTCTAGAATATCCTGAAAAGAGAACAAACACACACTTCGCTTCTTTAGACTGCCGCCTTTCTAGACTATTTACATCGGCAGACGTCTGGCAGGCGTGCTACCAAACAGTGGTCCGGTGAAAACTGTTCCGAAAAATAATTATAACTTACTATGACTGGTTCTCGTGGTCGCAATATAGTTTCGAAAAGTACCATGATTGTTTATCGTGATCGCAATCTAGTTCCGAAAAGTATTATATTTGGTTATCGTGGCCGTGATGTATAAGTTTCTAAAGGAACTATGACTTGTTCTCGTGAATACAATGCATTGTTTCGAAAGGGACTGGCTTTCGTGACCATAATGCAGAAATTTTCTTAAAGGAACTAAACTAAACGATTCTTAGCTGATGGTGAAGGATCTCACGGTTCTCACGCGATCAAGTCTTTGAAAAATGAACAGAGCTACGCCTGCCTGCCGTGCTATATACGCCGTTATGTAAAAATTGTAGCCTACATTAACTTTCCAGTTTAAAATTCGTGTCACAAGGTTGCACCGAAAATGGGTGGAGCCGGAACACTCTTCGCCGTAGATCCCATTGGGAACCACGCTGGAAGTAGGATTTTCATTTTGAGTCCGTCATCATTTTGCTACCGTCGGTCGGGGACTATCTAATACGATTTCTCCTCCACATCACGTCGGCTTTCATTGGATACGACGCACCTACAAGTAGGCTACAACCCACCCCAGGGGCGACAATGGGGTGCAACGATGGGGTGGGGATAGAGTGGTGATAGGGTGACATCCGACCGTGATTTACACCATCAATAACACCGGCAAACATGCAGGAACACACAAAAGTGCACACACACAGAGAAAGACAGCGTATGTAAATACAGGGCAGAGATCGTGAAGATCACACTGTTCAACATTATGCACTGTGTACAGTATAATAATAGAAACGTCTCTCTGCTCGCACCATGCACTGGTATAATCGTGTATGTATAGAGGAGTATCGGGGGCCGCAGCGAGTGACCTTTGACCTTGACCTAGATTCTGGTCGTATTTCTAAACATTGTATCTCATAGGCCTGATGCTGTGCCTATTGACCTGACTACGGATTGGTTTTGATGCCCTGTCGATTGATACCTTGTGGGGTGCGGTGGTGCAGTGGTGTTGTCGGTGCCTTGGAGCCGGAGGGTTCCAGGTTGGAATGCCGCCACTTAGGGACCTTGAGCAAGTCCTCCACTCGCAATTGCACGGGTGCTTCGGCGTGAAACTCCGATGCAGTGTCCGCACGGTAGTCGGGAGAGCCTCTGAGTCGCAAGCTTGAAGAGGCGCTATAGAAATGTATAAAGAAATCAATAAATCTATTAGGCTTGGCCATTGCTGAAGTACTAAGTAATTATTGCTGTGGTGTATACCTGTAGACTTCCTTTACTGAAGTATACTAAGTAATTGCTGTGGTGCACAGTACCTGTAGACTTCCTTTACTGCAGTACTCGGTCAGTAGAATGATGGAGGGTGGATTGACACAAGCACCAACAAACGCATTCACGTTGTCATGGTGCAACGCTCGCATCTATTAATAGATCACGTAATGCATTATCTTAAACACTCAGTAATAATTATAATGTAATTTGAAACTCATATAGCGCCGTTCACAGTAGTGACCGGTCAGTAGTGCTTGCGAGTACTCCGAAAAAGGATAGAGATCTTGAGGAGGGATGACAGACATAGGCGTACGGGATATTTCAGCATTGGGGGGTGGGGGAGCAAGATTTTACTTCTGCCCGAAAAATAAATCCGGAATAAATTGCTTCGTGGATTGAAATCTCGTGTTGGGAAATATTGTTTTAGTCATCGGGTTGAAATCTCATGAAAATGCTATTTTAAGTTTATTTAAACTATTTTCCCGGGTCTGCTTGCCGACAAAAAGACGTGCCCGAAATTTGGGGTGCATTTGTCCCTCCCCCCTGGGCCCTCGCCTCAAACGCCTATGATGACAGAGATGTAGGAACAGATCTTGAAATTTTGCCACTCAAGCAATCGATGGAATGAGAATAATTGAAAAGTCAAGTGGTAGATCAGGTAGGCCGAGTAGGTTATAGATCACACTCATAGTCTCATACATGTATAAATTATCAGGTCATTGGTAGGTCAGATAATAGATCACGTATAGACTAGATCATGACTCAAGTAGGTCAAGTCATCGGTTAGGTAGCTCATGTGGGTCAGGTCATTATAGTTCAGCCGTATGTCATACCAGTTTCATTTCTTTCTTGAGGGATCGCGTTATTTCCGTCGTTCGTTTTGTGTATCGCTTCATTGCAACAACCTGACCACGAAACTTTCCTGTGAGGGTGAAGATCTGGTTACCGTAGGACATGTGTGAGTCCATTGAACCCTGGCTCAAAAGAGTTCCCTACAGACGAAGATAAAATGAAAAAGATCACTTCTGGGAGTTTGTTTGTATGTATGTGCACTTGTTATAGCGCCCATTCAAACTATCACTACTCAGAGGCGCTCCCGAATGCAGAGCGGACACTGCATCGGAGTTTCACACCGAAGCGCTGAGCAATTGTGAGTGAAGGACTTGCCCAAGGTCCTTACGCGGCGAGGTGGATTCGAACCTCGAACCTTCCGGCTCCAAGGCAACGACGCCACCACTGAATGTATGTTCAATCCAGCTAGCAGCTAGATAACTTTGTTTGCTTTTCTTTCAGAAGAGTTAGAACATTTAGAAAACTTAAGAACATTTAGAGTCACTAGCTTAATTCGAGCTATACCTTGCATTGAACATTGTTTAGGACACTTAAAACAATGGGAGTCACTTAAAATTTTGATTACAACACAAATTTGTATCAATTAGACGCATTTTTCAATAACTATACGCTATGAGCGATAGAATGGTTTATCCCCTTCTACACAGACTACACCCGGTATATTCCATCCGGGGAGGGGATAGATTAATTCATTCCCCGGATAGCTTTAGGAGTGGGTACAGAGTATCTCGCGACACCGGCTTTTCAGCTTAGAACGTCGACTGTGTACACTGTGTACACTAATGTATAGTAATAGAGTACTACAGTATATACTACATGTAATCACCTTGCTTCCGTTCAGTGCTTTGTCGAATCCCTGGACGTCTTCAATGTTCACCTTCCACAGCAGACCGGCGATTTCCTGTTCGTATCGCCAGTTCCTGCAAAACAAAAATTAACCATCGCTGATTATTATTATCGGTTGAATAATCATCGGAATGCATGGTCTCTCATCCATTCGGTCAAACATTCGGTCCCTCATTCGGCCATTTCTTCATTCATTCTGTTATTTAGCTATTCATTTGTCGATCGTTCATTCGGCCATTCATTTGGTTATTCATCCCTTGGTAAGCCTACGTTTTGTCTCATATTCGGCAATCGGCAGGGCTGTTTTTAACGAATTTTTAGAACTGCACAACTTATTTTCTTTCCCATCCTCCATGGTAAATTACTTCCAATCGGAGGACAATGGCCTTTTTGCTAGTTTAAACTGTACAGAAGTGCTTCTACAACTGCACAAATCCATTTAGAACTGCACATTTCGTGTACAACTGCACGTCAAAAAGCCCTGATATTCGGCCGTCCATTTTGTCTGATATTCGGTCGTCCATTCGGTCATTCATTCGGTGGCTCTTTGACAAGTCTTTGTGTCGCTTATTCGGTGTTTTACTCGGTCGTTAATTCAATTGGTCATTCGGTCGTACAATAATCGGTCGTTCGAATCGTAAAACAGCAGTAACCCAAGCACGTTGTGTCATTTGTGTGCAGTCGTCCTCAAGCAGCGTCGGTTTGTTTACCGTAAACCCCTAAAGTTTCTGCGAACGCGACGATGGCATTTGCAAACAGAAGTGGTCGTCGATTGTCGGAGAGACGAACGACAGGGATTACGGTAATGTCCGAAAACTGTACCCGGCTGCAACCGGGGGCTTTTAGAGATTACGGCAAAGAAAGACGAAAGGCATGGTCAGAAAATGTAGGGAATCGTAATCGTAATCGTAAACTCAAAATTCCTAAAGAGCCACTCGAAAGCCAAGCGCGGGGCACCAGCTTATTTACGAGCGCTGCGTTGAGTCAGAAGGGTTGTCCGAGAGAGTAGTCCGTGGTGGTCCGGGTCGAGTTACCATAGGATCAGAGGGGCGGCACAGCTATTAATTAAGGCGGGTGTCGTCTGGGAAAGAAATGGAAACTCTGGTCAGATAAACCAAGTTTCACCAAACGCTTCTTTAAACAACGCCACTCAAAGGAAGCCGCGCTGTGTTTGTGGTCCAGCGGAATTGCATATATACATGACTTGTATACGCCACTCCAGCCATTCAACAACTGGACATTTTCACTTGTAAATGGTGTTCCATGGTGTAGTGGTTAACGTGCTGGAATGCTAATCGATAAGTCGGGGTTCAAATCGTCGCCAGTTCAAGATTTCAGCTCCATCTGTACCCCTATCCAAATCAAATAATAATAATTATACTAAGTATAGCCTGACCGAAATCTGTCAGTGGGAGTATAAGGCGGCGAGGCAGATGACTCATAGTCAAGCCCAAGGCTGTCTCAGTACTAGTTTAAGGGATTGCTCTTCTCCCTCCACTTCTTCTTCCACTTCCTCTTCTACTTCTTCTTCTTCTTCTTCTTCTTCTTCTTCTTCCTCTTCCTCTTCCTCTTCTTCATCTTTCTTCTTCTTTCTTCGTCTTCCTCGTCTTCTTCTTTCTTCCTCTTCTTCTTCTTCTTCTTCTTCTTCCACTTCCTCTTCCTCTTACTCTTCCTCTTCCTCTTCTTCATCTTTCTTCTTCTTTCTTCGTCTTCCTCGTCTTCTTCTTTCTTCCTCATCTTCTTCCTCTTCCTCTTGCTCTCCTCTTCCGCATCCTCTTGCTCTCCCTCTTTCTCTTTCTCTTCCTGTCCTCCTTTCTCCCTCTCCCTCTTCCTCTTCCTCTCTATAGAAGGATTATCTTATTGCCGCACAGCCACTAATCCAATATCCATTAAGAGCGCAACGTTTCAGCAATCGAGTCACGGATAATAGGTTGCCCACAGCTAAGAAGACCCGACGTTGTTTGGTAATTGCAGAGCCAAACAATTCTAGCAGATCGCGTTAGGATCATGGTAGTTATTGAGCAGGTTGAAGACATTAAATGGAAAAAATATATTAAGAATACAAAAAAATTATGGCAGGTCAAGAGTAAAGTATGCAGTGTGTAGAATGACCTGCTGCGACCTATATATATATATATATGCAGCCACTTAGTAAAATAGATTCATCGACTGTAAATCAAATCTAAAGCCATTATCAGATTAGCTGTGTTTAATCTAAACGTCTCTGGGGGGGGAAGTTCCCCAGAAATGTGAATTCGCCCCCAGAAAGAATCGAGAGCTGTACCTGTTGTTCACATGTAAAAAACCCAAGAAGGTCAAAAGAAATAAAAGAGTAGAAATTAAGCTTACACCATTTTCTCGGAAAAGACTAAAAAAGGTCATAATTTTTTGGGAAAGTACTACTATTTTTCCGGGGAAATTAGGAACTTTTAGTGAAAGGCTAAAAAAAGATGTCGTCCGAAAGTTTCCGGTCAAAGGGCACCGTTGATGTCTGGCTGAGCGCTGCCATCTCCCCCAAACGGCCATTCCCCAATCCTAAACCCCCAGCAGGGGGACTATAGATTAAACACTGGCAGATGGGATCATTCGACTGTCACTTCAAGCAGGGGCGGATTCATGGGGGGTGGGGGAATCCGGCCATCCCCCATAAAAAGTCAAAAGATTTGAGGGGGGGAAACAATTGTATATTTTTCACACACTTCGGCCGGACGACTAAAAAAGGTAATCAGATTTTTGCGGCAACGATCACCGAAAATTTTGGCCACTTCTAAAATTTCTTTATCCGCCCCTGACTTTGAGTGAAGTATCACCATTAAGGGGGGGAGATGCACAAGTTGCACGACATCGTTGTTGGGAGGGTGAAAATAATTATTTCGCGGAGATCGGATTATTATTTACTGTCGTCTCCTAAACTTACAATATCGCAGAATCGCATAATTTAAAGGCACCACACGATCAAATGTTATGAGGATTATAATGGGCCGTCAGCGTGTCGAAACTGACTTAGGTGTCATATCGAATGACGTCATTGTTTCCTTTAGCGCACGACGCCATTTGCAGACGATCATCAGTGACGTCAAAGACGATTATATGACTCCGCAGAAATCGCAAATCCTTGTTTGCGTCACTCACGCGCACCGGGTGAAGCGGTCCGTTTGTAAACATGAAAAAAGTGTGGTCGAACGCATATTGTGTCTGCTTTTCGAGCACTGTCGTACGAGACACACGTGTACGTTTTGCTATGGAAGAAAGCCACACTAAAGATCGAGTCACATGTTACTTTTTGGCCTACTTTACCTACCAGACACAGATGCTGTTAATAATTTCTTCGCACTTTTAAATGCATCGTTTTGTATATCTAATCCATCTGATGTTATGGCGACGTTGTAATAATGCACGATGCCATTATATAGTCACTTCAAGTTGGCAAGTAAGTAAAGGTCAATCAAGACTAAAAATAGTCAGTCCAGCCTCAACGGGTCCATATAAATCTTTTAGGTTGGTCCTTTGACACCGCATCAATCAATTGAAGATTGTTGAGTTTGTTAAATTGTAATTTTTTATGGTACTGATGCTCTGCCAATAAACGAGTGGGATAACACAATTAGCGATCAAGTCAACTAGAGGTTTTTCAAAACACTGCTCTAAACCTAAGCGCAGGGAACTAACTTATTCATCAGGGTTACGTCATGTCAGAGATCGTGCGAGAACGTTTCAGATGCACCAGAAAGAGAGGCAGACAGACAGACACAGAGACAGACAGAGAGAGATAGAAGACATAGAGTGAGAGAGAGAAAGAGAGACTGAGAGAGTGACAGTGTGAAAGAGAGAAAGAGAGAAAGAGAGAAAGAGAAAAAAAGAGAGAGAAATAGAGACAAAGACAGAGACAGACAGAGAAAGAGATAGACATACAGAGAGACAGACTGAGACAGACAGAGACTGCAGAGACAGAGACAGCCTTTCTTTGAGTACGGTAACCCTACAAGAATGTATGACAGGCAATGGATCGGATGGACTAGCGTAGGATTTAAAGAACATAACAGCACACAACTAAGAAAAACAGCCACACAAGCTATCTATAGTCATGTCGGAGAAGGTTATGAACGACGTTGTTCACAAGGGTCTTTGTCACTGCTGCCGACAGACACGACTTCAATAATGACCGCAGTTTATGATTGTAAGACTTATACAAGCAATCGCTACACAGCTCGTTAATACGTCAGCTTCGTATACGCAGTTGACATCAAGATTGGGCTGTAAAAGTCGAGCGCAAGATTGGACGCTTTGAGATTGGGCTTTAAAACGAAGATTGCAATTTCATGGGCGGATTTTGAGTGCGGACTATATATACAAGACGCGTTTTAATCATAGACGTCTCTCCTTACTTAAGTCCCAGATGACTTTCTTATCCAGTGGGATATTATCCAGTGGGATAGAGATCGGACTCGCATATCCGGAGCAATTAATCTACTGTATACTTTATTATCCGCATCTCACCTCATCCCGTAACCGTGTTGCGGCTTGTCAACCTGATTTATATATTATTATATTAAACTCATAAAAGAAAGATACGCGACTTAGAATCCTCTAAATTTTATTCAATTTATTTATTTCTCGCATTTGCTAGAGCGTCCATTCAAACTCTCTACTCTGAGGCGCTCCCGACTACAGCGCGGGCACTGCATATGAGTTTCACGCCGAAGCGCACGAACAATTGCAGGTAAAGGCCTTGCTCAAGGTTCTAACGCGGCGGTTTGAGGTGGATTCGAACCTGGAACCCTCCGGATACAAGGCACAGAACCCACCACTACACCCCGTGCCTCGCTGTCCAATATATGCGTCTACAAAACTCTACATGCTCAGACGAAAATAGCAGCTACACAATTTTCTCTGCTCCGATCAAAAACTAGTCGTCCGGCTTCAAATCCCTGTGAATATAGAGTGCAAAACTGACGAATCGTTTTGATCATTTTCACACGAATTGCCATAATGATTTCGCATACTCAAACGAAACAGGTTTCTCGGTTATTGGATTTCTAAGCCGAGGCATAGACATCTAGATTACTTTAGCATCATAAAGGATATAGGAGCCCTTGGCCGAGGGTATGGCATGCCGGGTATTTAAATCAAACGACGAATTGGTGATGACACAGGCTATCAACTGCAACCCTTTGAACCCGGCTGACCGCTTTAGCGGGACGTTATCCAATGGTATCCATAGAGTTGCGGGAGCTCAGGGTTCAAAGGGTTAAATTAAGCCTAAAGCATCCCGGGATGACTCTAACCGTGCAAATAATAATCTGAAACCTTGAAACTGACAGACTTATATTTGTATACAGGTAAGTAGAAAGTTGCCGGAAGAATGTGTGAATCTCATTCCCTTCCCTCTCCACTCTGTCAGCTGCTGCAGACTTTTCTCTTCCGCTCTCTTTCTCTCTCGCTCTCTGTCTCTCTGTCTCTCTGTCTCT